>CM053591.1:16807359-16833799 GCA_028646515.1 Pseudochirops corinnae
ACTCACACATATATATAATTATTATCATGATTATTTACCTGCAACTGGGAATTAAGATATACAGACATTTGGGTAAGGAGATCCATCTTGACCTACTGGAAAGTCAGTGGGGTGATGGGGGAGGATATAGGAGAGAGCAGATTGGGTGAGGACCTATACAGTGGGATTGCTGTTTTGGCCTGGTGGGCAGGGGAAAGATAGGGAGAAAATTCGTAACTGAAAATCTTGCGGAAATGAATGATGTAAACTAAAAATAAGCAAAAGTTAATTAACAAAATAAAATGCAGATATAGTTAAAAAATAAATAAAAATCAAAAGAGTTTGTTGACAAAAAAAAAAAGTTGTATCGAATCTTCCATGGACACTATACAAACATAGTTTTCTTCTATCTTTTCACAATCACTCCTTTCTATCTACTTCATGTTCAAATCACATTGATCTCCTTATTGTTCCTTATACACAACACTTCATCAACCTTCTCTGTGGCCACTGAGTCTTGACCCTATAAAAAAGAATATTCTAGGCATATCACTTTGAAGAACTCAAAGAATGTTAGAGAGCCTGGATAATTTGGTTTTGATTCTTCTTGCCTCCTCTTAATGTCTTAACCTAAGTATTTTCCTTTGTATTAGGTAAAATGGATTCAAATTAAAGGTCTTTAACATTATTGGTCAGCTTGCTTCATTTATGGCATAAGTAAATAACTCCAGCAAACTGTGGCACTGTACTTTTACACTGACTATTTTCCCCTTCCACATCATTATTTTTTTTTTGATGGGTAATATTTCCTCTGTTGCTACCTGCTTCTTGGAGAAAAGGATACAGGAAGAGTCTTGAACAAGTATGTTTGGCTAGTGTTGCCTGGTTGTATAAAAATACAGCATCGATCATATGACAGGGAAATTTTATCTCTATCTGCTTCTGCACTGTGTCCAAGGTGTAGCTCAGGTTGCTTTGATATTCCTAAGTCATGCTAGGCTTCCAAAAATCATTAATGGATATCCTTCATTTCCCAGTGACTCCAGTTGTTGATTTATTGACAAGAATAATAATAGCTAGCATTTAGATACAACCTAAAGGTTTGCAAAATGTTTTATACATACAATCTCAGTTCATCCTCACAACAACGCTGTGAAGTAGGTACAATTAGTACACCCATTTTACAGATATGGGAACTGAAACAGACAAAGGTAAGTGATCTCAGGGCTGAATGGACTGAGTGGACAAGTGACATGCACTTTTCTCTCAATATCATCAGACATGGTGTGTTTCCACTGTACTCCATTTTGAAGGTAGATCAAATTTTATTCTGCCTAAATGTGTTTAATTTTAGCCTAATTGATTTGACAACTAGAAACATGATGACTGGAAAGTCAGGCAACATAAGTTCAAGTTCTCTGCCCTTGGTTAAGCTATGGAAGCTGAGCAAAACAAATAAGTTCTCTTGGTAAGAGATTGCATTTGTATACATTGAGAATCATAGTGGTATCAGACTCATAGGTCCAGATATTATGTTCTGTTGAACGCCTCTCTCTTGAAAATAGACACACACACACACACACACACACATACACACACACATACACACACTGAGACATACACATATACAAAGACATATGCAAATCTACATCTACCTATATAAACAGATTAAACAATATTTAGAAATTATGTCTCAAAGTTCTCTAAGGATTTTTTTATAGGGAGGAAGACACAGAATGTAAGTCCAAGGCTTTGTTATGTTTGGTAAGCAAGCCTTTTGACACAAACTTGGCCTGCAGAGGGAAGTGATAGAGGGGAAAACATCTGTGTGGGAGTTGAATGTCTCTGTGCACAATTGTTCCGTGCTTGTATTCTAACAGGTGCCAAACCAGTGATTTCTATCATTTAAGTGTCAGGAGTAGACAATAGTTATATCAGAACAGCTGACGTGGGAAAATTTTTTCACTTGTAGATGCTCAGGAGTAGCTCAGTTCTAAGAGAGAACATGAGAGTCTGTAGAAGAGTCCTTCATTTTTGTCTTTTTGGGGAACATCCAGTTCTGTATGGAGGGTGAAAGGGATAGCTATGTTTCAAGGAGAAAAAAACACAACTTTGCAAAGTACCGCTTACTCTTCTTTCTCACATGTGTTACACACTAGGAAAGTGAATGGTTTCCATTTGAATTGTCTTAGGAAGATTCTGAAGATCACCTGGCAAGATAAGGTAGTGGACATTGGGTTTTTTCTAGATCTGAATTGCCAAGCATTCAAACTCCACTGCAGAGACTGGAAATCTGATGGGCTAGTCACATTGTTGGAATGTCAAAAGTGTGTTTGCCTAAAAAACTATTTTACAGAGAACTCACACAAGGCAAGTGCTCACATGGATGTCAGAAGAAGTGAAACAAGGATACTCTTAAGTTCTCTCTGAAGAACTTTGGAATTAATTGTAAGACATAGGAGACAATTCTTGTTCTATCATATACTGTAGACTTGTTTTCTATAGCTACTTCCTGGAGCTTTGAAAGACAATCAAACACTCAGAAAAATGTAGGTTTCCCAGACATGGAACCATGATGGAGGGAAGGTGGGGAAGTAGCATTAATAATAAGTAATAATAATAATATAGGGATAGGGGCTGGACCAGCAATTTCATTGGTACAGGGAACTTTTAGATAAGGGATTCACTCAAGGTGGATACAAGCTAGCATCTTGTTTGTTTCAGAGAATCGTCCAGAGCAAAGGTGTCAAACACGCAACCACATTAGTCAGACAACGCTTCCTGAACCATTCATATTAAAACGTAATTGGGAAATGTTAATGAAAATATAGAAAAATACAATAAAACATAGATAATGTTAATATGGAATTTTTTAAGTCAATATGTGACTTGCATGAATTGTTATACATTGTTATATGGCCTACCACTTGAAATTGAGTTTTACTGGATTAAACCATCATATTAACTAATTTGTCTAGGATCACATAGGCAGTATGTACCAGAGGCAGGTCATGAATTCAGATCTACCTGACCCCAAGGTCAGATCTCTATCCACTACAACAGAGTCTCGTAATGATGGTCATGATGAAAATGATGATGATGATGATGATGACAATTTTTGAATTCTGAAAGAACTGTTACTATATTACATCCTTGGAATGTTATTCCCTCTACCAATATAAATTACAACCTTACTAAGTTTTCTTGTTCTGTGTAAATTTTGTCCATAATTTTCCACAATTCCTCTACAGAGGCTCTACTCAATTTAAGCAGGTGATTGTTTTTCACAATAACAAAACTACAACAGAGACATACTATACTATGAGCTTTTCAAGGAACTCTTAGACCCATCATTTCCTTTACTCTTCCTAACAACTCTATGAGGTCAGAAATGAAAATCATTTTATTCCTTGTATATTGATAAGGAATCTGAGATTAAATTGTCTTCTGCCCAAAGATTACTTAGCCATTTATATGGAAGAAGTTTTAAAAATATGTAGGGGTCACGGAAATGTCGGTAGAAAATAAATTACTTGAGGATGGGGACTATTTTGCTCTTTTTTCTTTGTATCCTCAGCCTTTAGTATGGTTCGTCATGTATATTCAGAACTTAATAAATGCTTGTTGGATGAGATGGTTAGAATGGAATAGGAACAAACATGTATTATGAATCTTTTGGGAAGCAGGAGAAAACCACCCACACAAGCTCCAGTTTTATTATACAATATTATTTTATTTTCATTATTATACATATAGAGAAGCGATAGTAAGGTCAACAGAGTTTTGAACCCAATAATGTAGCAGAATTTAACATCTGCTTTGCATATTCATGAACATTAATGAAAAAGAGGAATAAAAATAAGATCTCTTTCCTCTGGAAAATCTGAGTTTTTATTTTAATAGGAAGAAAACAGATTCTAAATCATCTTTCTCATACTACTAGGAAATGCATATTCTTTTTCTCCTTTTTATTGTTATTAACTTTTATTTATTTTTAGTTTACATCATTCATTTCCACAAAATTTTGAGTTACAAATTTACTCCCTGTCTTTCCCCTACTCACCATCCCAAAACAGCAATCCCACTGTATATCCCCTCCCCCAATCTGCTCTCTCCTATATTCTCCCCCACCATCCCCCTTACTTACTGGGAGGGCAAGATGGATCTCCCTACCTCAGTGCCTGTATATCTTATTATATTTTTATATATATAATATGTTTTATATATTTATATATATATATATATGTACATATTTAACATTTGATTTTAGAACCTTAAGTTCTAGATTCTTTCCCTTCCTCCCTCATCACCCACCCCCACTGGAAAGACAAGAACTCAATACATGCCATACACGTGTAGTTACACAGAGCATCTCCACAATGGATATATTGTGAAAGACTGATTATATTTCCCTTCTTCATATTCTGCTCCCCACTTGTTCTATTACCTACTTTGTCCCTGTCCTTTTACAGAAGTGTGTGCTTCTAACAACCCTCCCCCCCAACATGCCCTCCCCTCCAATCTACCCCCTCTCATCCCCTTCCCCCCTACTCTCCTGTAGGGCAAGATATTCAATTTAGAGTGTATGTCATTCCTTCCCTAAGACAAATTCAATGAAAGTAATGCTGATCCATTCCCTTTTACCTTTCTGTTCTTCCCTTCCATTGTAAGTTATCCCTTGCCTCTTCTATATAAGATGATTAACCCCATTCTGTCTCTCCTTGTTTCCTCTCATTCTATTCCTCTCCCACCTCTCCATTTCACCTTTTAAAATATCATCCCTTCCTATTCAATTGATCCTGTGCTCTCTGTCTAAGTAAGTACACATAAGTAAACACAGTCAGGTATGCATTCATACACAAATATGTCATCCTATATAGACATATGTGTATGTATACATATACATACATTTATATTCTCTTCACCTATCCTTATACTAAGAAAAGTTTCATAAGTTACAATTATTGTTTTTCCATATTGGCATGTAAATAGTTCAACTTTGATAATTTCCTTTTCTTCTCATCAAGAAAGATGATTTCTTTTCCATGTTTAACTTCTCATGCTTCTTGTATTTGAGTGTCAAATTTTCTATTCAGTTCAGGTTTTTTCATCAAGAATGCTGGAAAGACCTCCATCTCATTGAATGACCATATTTTCCCCTGGAACATTATACTCAGTTTTGCTGGGTAGGTAATTCTTGGCTTTAATCCTAGCTCCCTTGATCTCCAGAATATCATATCCAGGCCCTTTGATACCTTAATGTAGAAGCTGATAGAAACTAGGTTATTTCGATTGTGTTTCCACAGTATTCAAATTGTTTCTTCTTGGAAGCTTGTAATATTTTCTCCTTGATCTGAGAACTCCAGAACCTGGCTATAACATTCCTAGGAGTTTTCTTTTGGGGATCTTTTTCAAGAGGTGATTGGTAAATTCTTTCAAGTTCTATTTTGCCCTCTGGTTCTAAAATATCAGGCAATTTTCCTTGAGAATTTCTTAAAGGATAATTTCTAGGTTCTTTTTTGATCATGGCTTTCAGGTAGTTGATTAATTTTTAAATTGTCTCTCCTGGATATATTTTCCAGGTCACTGGTTTTTTCAATGAGATATTTCACATTGTCTTCTATTTTTTCATTTGTTTGAATCTGTTTAATGGTATCTTGATTTCTCATAAAGTCATTTGCTTCCATTTGTTCCACTCTAATTCTAAAGGAATTATTCTGAAATCAGTGAACTTTTGCAATTCTTTTTCCATCTGGCTAATTTGGCTTTTTAAGGTATTCTTCTCCTCATTGGCTTTTAGGGCCTCTTTTGCCATTTGAGTTAATCTGTTTTTTAAGGTGTTATTTTCTTCACTCAGGTTGTTGACTCTCTTTTTCATGATTTTCTTGCATCATTCTCATTTCTCTTCCCAATTTTTCCTCTACTACTCTTATTTGGTTTTCAACATCCTTCTTAAGCTCCTCTATGGCTTGTAATCAGTCTACATTTTTCTTGGAAGCTTTTGGTGCAGGAATTCTGACTGTGTTGTCTTCCTCCTCTTCCATGCTTTGACCCTTTTTGTCCCCAAAAAGGGAATCTAAAGTTGTATTAACTGTGATTACTATGCTTCCTTTGCCTGCTCATTTTTCCAGTCAATTACTTGATTTCTGGGCTCTGTAGAATTCTGCTTTCAGAGGGGAGAGTTTTGTCCCAAATAGCCAGGGTTTTTGAAGCTGCTGGAGCTATTAGGAGGCTGCCATCTCTGCAGCCCCCCACCATCTTTGGCTCACTGGTCACGCATCTCAGCACCAACACCCAAGATCATGATCCTTATCCAAGCAGTTGAAGGCAAGAGCACTTAACCTCTGAATGATTGCTGGGCCCCCCGTGCAATCTGTAGGCCAGGAGCTCTGAAACAGCCAGGTGGAGGCAGCTGCAGGGCTGCTTCAGCTTCTTTCTTTCCATGGTGGCAGACAGCCAGATGGCCAGACCCACTTCTTTTCCCCAAATTTAGTCCAGTTCCACTGACCTTTCACTTTGTCCTTGGTTCTTATATGTTGATAATTCTGGAAACTGCCACAGCTGCCTGTGATCCACTCTCCCGAGTGCTCCAGCCACAGCTTGTCCTGGTGTTAACCAGTTTCAGGCCAGGGTGTCCTCAACTCCCAGCATGCTGGGATGAGCCCTTCCCATCCACCTGCCAGGATGCCTTCTGCAGGAGCTTTGTTTCTCTGGCATTTTGTAGGTGCTGGAGTTCTGAAATTTTGTAGAGTCATATTTTATAATTATTTAAGGTAGTTATGGGGTGAGCTCGTGAAATTCTCCTGCTTCTATGCTGCCATCATGGAAATGAATATTATTTATTATTATTTTATTGTTTCTTTTTCTGTTTGTATAAATTAACTTATTATACATACTTCTTGCATCCTCTACTGAGAAATCTTATTCAATAAAACTATAAAAACACAACTTTGTCTGAAGGCTTATGCAACATTCCATAACAATGGAATCCATCTATTTATCAAAAGGGAGGAGTGTATATTTTTTATTTCTTTTCTAATATCAAGCATGGCGATTTTAATTTCATATTTTATGTTATTGTTCTTCCTGCTATATAGTTATAGTAACTTTTTCCCTCATTCTGTTTAATTAACTTTGCATCAAATGTATTTTTCAGTCATTCTTGTATCTTCCAGAAAAACTCCCCCCAAAACATTTAAGGTCAGAGTCCCTGTCAGATCCTGATAAGATTGGCGTTTTAAGTAATCCAAAAGGTAATTTATTTCCCTCTATTATGACTTATAGTAAACAAATCCATCTGAGACTTCTAAAAGTGGGGTCAAGAGGGCAGAATTAAAAAGTAGAACTCTTTCAACATTTAAATCCAAACAACTTTAAAATAATGCCTAAAATTGAATTCTGGAGTTGCAGAACCTATAAAAGGTCAGAGATAAGACATTTTCCCAGGCCAAGACAACATACGAGGTCAGAAAGCGTGGCCTGTCACACTGGAGTGAATTAAACAAAGAATTAAAGTTGTAGTAATAATAATCTCAGACAAAATAAAAGTAAAAACAGATCTAATTAAAAGAAATACATAGGAAAACTAAATTTTACTAAAAGGTACCATAAGAAATGAATTGATATCAGTGCGATTGTATATGCAGCAAATGGCACAGCCTGCAAATTATTTTTTTTATTTTTTTTAATTTGCTCATTTACTTTTAATTTACAAGATTCAGTTCCACAATCACTTGAGTTTCAGATTTTCTCCCCTCCCTTCCCCCCCCCTCCCATGGTGGCGTGCAATCATGTATAGGATCTGCAAATACTTTCACATTGTACAATAGTTTGGTCATATACAAGGGCTGTAACCAATGAGTGATCACTGGGAAAAGAAAAAAAAAAAGCAAAACCAGATATGAAAGAGAACGATAACGAGTTTTGCTTCAGTCTCCATTTAAACTATAGTCTTTGTATATCTTTCTCTGAGTTTAGGTATCTCCTTCCATCCTGAGGCTTGTAGAGTTGTCTTTAGCTGCACATTGTTGAGCCTCCAAATTCTTAAAGGAATAGTCAAATTGAGTCACAGGAGGAAATAGATAGTAAAACTCTACTAGTAGGACCTCAACTTTCCCTTTTCAGAGCTAGATAAAGCAAATCACACAATAAATCAGAACGCCAAGGAAATGCATAGAATTTTAGAAAAAATCAAATATGACCAGCTTATGGATAAAACGGAATGGAAATTAAAAGGAATATACCATTTTCTTAGTTGTACATGGCACCTTCACAAAAACTGTCTATATATTAGACCATTAAAACTTCACAACAACTTCTGCAGAAAAGCAGAAATATTAAACATACCATTTCCAGGCCATAATGTCATAACAAAGTACATTCAATAAAAAGCTGTGGATATGTAATTTAAAAAATATTTGGAAATTAAATAATCTTATTCTAAAAAAATATGTGAATTTAGTAGAAAATGATAGAAACAGTCCAAAATGTCATCAAAAATAAGGAGAGCAATAATATAACTTACCAAAATTTGTGGGATGCAACCAAAGCAGTGTTTAGGTGATAATTTTTATCAGTAAAAGAGAAAAGGCAGATGAATGAATTGGACATGTATCTAAAAAGATAACAGAAAAAGAAAAAATGAAAAATCCTCAATTAAACACAAATGTAGAAATCCTGGAAATCAAATGAGAGACTAATGAAATTAAAAGTAAATAGACCGTTGAACTAATAAATAATACTAGGAGCTGGTTTTATGAAAACAATGAAATAGCTAAGCTATTTGTTAATTTAATTTAAAAAAGAGAAAAAATCAAATTAACCAATATAAAAAATGAAAAGGATGAGTGCACCACTAATGAAGATAAAATCAAAGCAATTATTAGGAGTTATTTTGCTCAATTACATGACAAAAAAACCTGACAATCTAAGTCAAATAGATGAATATTTATGAAAATGTAAATTCCTCAGAATAATGGAAAAGGAAATAGAATTTTCACATAACCCAAAATTTGAAAAAAGAAATTTAGAAAGAAAGAAATCATCTCCATAAGAAAAAATTCCAGGACCAGATTGACTTATGAGTAAATTCTACCAAATATTTAAGGAACAATACATCTCAATACTATATAAACTATTTGGAGGGAAAAAAAAGGGTAAAGGAGTTCTACTGAATTTCTTTTAGACGCAAATATGCTTTTAATAACTTAACCATGGAATAAAAACCAGAGAAGGCAAACTATAGGCCAATATCCTAATGAATATTGACCCAAAACTTTTAAATAAAATACTAGCAAAGGGATTACAGAAATATTTTACAAAGATCAAATATTATGACCAGGTGGTATTTAAATCAGGAATGTGGAACTGGTTCAATATTAAGAAAACTGTCAGCATAATGACCATATCAATAAGAAAACAAAGAAAAATTGTATGATATCAATAGATTCAGAAAAAGTTTTTGAAGAAATACAATACTCATTCCTATTAAAAACACTGGAAGCATAGGAGTCAATGCAGCCTTTCTCAAAATGGTTAAGTAGAATCTAACTAAACACAAGAGCAAGCATTGTTTGTAATGGGTTAAACTTGAAGCCTTCCCATTAAAATCAGGGGTGAAGCAGTGAAGTCCATTATCACCACTATTGTTCAATAATATGCTAGAAATATTAGCAATGGAAATAACATGAGAAAATGAAATTGAAGTAATAAAAAAGGGCAATGAGGAAACAAAATTATAACTCTTTGCAGATGATATGATGATATAATTAAAGAACCCTAGAGAGTCCATTAAAAAGCTAACTAAAATAATTAACATCAACAAAGATACAGGATTCTCAATAAACTAGTATAAATTTACAGCTAATTTTTTTATAAAGGCCTCACTTCTTAAACATATAGGAAACTCAGTCATTTTTTGTTTTTTGCTTTTTGGAGGGGGGAAGGTAGGGCAGTTGGGGTTAAGTGACTTGCCCAAGATCACATGGCTGGTAATTTTTTTTAAAGGGCCATTTGCCAGCTGATAAATGGTCAAGGGATATAAAGAGGCAATTTTCAGAAGAAGAAATCAAGGCAATCAGTAAGCATATAAAAACTTCTCTAAATCATTCCTAATTAGAGAAATGCAAATTAAAACAACTCAGAGGTACCACTTCACATATATTAGGTTGTTTACCATAACAGAAAAGGAAAATGACAAATGTTGGAAGAGATATGGAAAAATTAGGAGATTAGTGCATTGTGGGTGGACTTCCGAACTAGTCCAACCATTCTGGAGCAGGCTTTGTCGTCACAAGCAAAGAGTTATAAAACTATGTATATCCTTTCACCCAACACTACCATTACTGGTTCACTAATAAAAAAAATAAAAAATAAATGGGAAAAAAAACCTCATTTTTATAAAAATACTTAGCTCTTGTTGTAATGACAAGGAAGTGGAAATTGAGTGGATACCCATCAATTGGGGAATGACTTATTGAGTCGTAGTAAGTTTGACTGTGATAACCAGGAGAACATTGTACATAGTATCTTCAGTATTGTAAGGATGATTAACTATGAGTTATTTGGCTATTCTAATGAACACAATGATCCAAGAAAATTCTAAAGGACTCATGATGAAAAATATTACCCACCCCAGAGAGAGAATTGATAAATTTTAAATGCAGATTAAAGCATACTTCTTAAAATTATATATTTTTTTCTGTTTTCTTTTCCAACATGGATAATATGGAAATGTTTTGCATATGTCAGATGTATAACTGATATAAAATTACTTCTCTTCTCAAGGACAAGGGAGGGACAAAGGGGAAAGTATTTGGAACTTAAATTTGTTTTTAAAAAATAATGTAAAACTTTTTACGCGCAATTGGGAAATATTTAATGAAATAAATAAAAACAACTTTTAAAAAATTAGGAGAGTGGCCAAAAACCTGGTATCTTTCTCTGGAAGATAGTCATCAAAAAATCAATGGGACAATACAGAGTTAAGGTCAAATATGTAATAGATACTTGATGTCCCATAATATTACTTCATTTTCTATTAAAATTACACATAAACACTCTGGGAAATTTTTAATGAAGTTTTCCATTTAGTTATTGGTTCTTGTTTTAGTGCTATAATAAGTCATAGCTCAGTTACTAGAGCAGGTGTGCTATGCTCTGTTTGGTTTCAATACACATTGAGGCTTGGCGAGCTCCCTCACAACCCCCAATACACACACGCACACACACACACACACACACACACACACACACACACACACACAAGCACACTTTAGATTACATACTGGCAGTCTTTATTTCTATAGGGTTACTCCATGATGACAATATACTTTAATTCTCTGCTGAACTGAAACTAAGCATGGATACAAAAAAAAATTGAGTGGGAAATTTCTTGCTTTCCCTTTTCTATGGGCTTTTTAGTGAGGAAAAAGAATTGTTGCTAGTCTCTAGGTGGGAGGAAATGTTCCCTCTGTTTTGTCCCTCATAGTTACTCTTTGCTGATCTTAGCTGAATAATCATCCAGGGACGGAACAAATGAGGTCCAAAACTTATAAAGTAAAAAGATTGGAAGAGTCATCAGAGATCTAGCCACTGAAGGCCATTTTAGAGTCTGCTGGCTGCTGCATCAGCCAAACATGATGAGCCAGGACTAAGGAACAACCTGACTGACTGAATTCACCCTAGTAAAAACATTATTTCTACAAGGAGGGAAACAAAACATCCATCATTCATGTCACAATGAAAAGTTAACTTGGTGGTGACTCTATAAATAGCAAAGAACATCTCCCAGGACCAGAACATATTTCTCTTCCTTCTAGTTGGTGGGGAAGTTTTGTAGCTACTATGTTATTTTTTGGGTCACTGTCCTCAATGGAGAGTGTACTTCCTAAAATGAGGAAATATTTCTTTCTCCTTTTCCCCCCAAACCTTCTCAGCAACATACTTTGTAAATGTTTCTTTTTTAACATAAATTGAATTATTTGTTTTTAGTTTTCAAGATTCACTTACATAAGTTTTAAATTTTCTCTGCCTCCCACCCCTTCCTGCTCCACAGGATGGCTGACAATTCAATATAGGCTCTAGAGCAGTGGTTCTCAACCTTCCTAATGCCGCGACCCTTTAATGCAGTTCCTCATGTTGTGGTGACCCCCAATCATAAAATTATTTTCGTTGCTACTTCATAACTGTAATTTTGCTACTATTATGAATCTATCTGATATGCAGGATGTATTTTCATTGTTACAAATTGAAAATAACCCACAGGTTGAGAACCACTGCTCTAGATGTACATTCTTATTAAACAGATTTTCACTTCAGTCATATTGTATAGAAGAATTAGAATGAATGGAAGGTGCCATGTGAAAAAAAAAAAAAACAAGACAGAAAATAGTATGGTCAATCTGTATTCAGACTCCATATTTCTTTCCCTGGATATGGATGGCATTTTCCATCATAAGTTTTCTGGAGTTGTTTTAAATCCTTGCATTGCTGAGAAGAGATAAATCTATCAAAGTCGGTTATCACAGAATGTGACTATTTCTGTGTACAATGTTCTCTTGGTTTTGCTCATGTCTAAGCATCAGTTCATATAAGTCTTTCCACTGAAAGTATCGTGATAGCAACAGGTTGATTGATATTAGTAAAAAGTCAATAGATTAATTGATATTAGGAGGGAAGTTCAGTGAATGAGAGCTTATGAGTAATTTAGTTGGAAGTCACAATCCTTTGGATTTTCCCTAGCTAGAGAAAGTGGAAGGTTGGAAAAGTTAGCCTAGAGGGAGCATTGCAAGTATTTCTGTTAACACATTTTGAGTCTTCTAGGAGTATGTGTGTGTGTGTGTGTGTGTGTGTGTGTGTGTGTGTGTGTTTAGAAATATCTTTTTGCATATAGAAAATGAATAACTGTCCAATATTTGATTTATGTTCATATTGAATGTGCTTTTGTTACAGATGAGAACTCCCAATGATTTACAAACAACAGAGTAAAATTTGAATACATAGTAGAGAATATCTCCAAGGAAACTGAAGTTTAGAGAAAGAGAAATATATATTCTGAACACCAAAAGGCTGAAGCTAAAGAAAATATGGCCAGAGGAAAACATGGCAATGACAAAAAGAATACATGAATGATAGTCTGGGAGTGGAATAAATATGCAAATTTCAGCTAAGTATATCTTTCATATTCTTGTAAGCAATATTGAGAAATGATCTAGTTAACAATTATTTTAAGTTTATTCATAAGTTGGTTGAAGGTGTTGTAAAGTCATTTCAGGCATGCTTGACTCTTTGTGACCCCATTTGGGATTTTCTTTTCAACATTACTAGAATGGTTTGCCTTTTCTTTCTCAAGTTCATTTTACAGATGAAGAAATTGAAGCAAATGTGGTTAAGTGAATTGTCCAGGGTCACACAGCTAGTGGGGCCAGATTCCAACTCAGGTTTTCCTGACTCTAGGCTTGGCTCTATCCACTGTGCTATGTAGCTGCCCCAGTTGAAGTGCCAGACACAAGAGACTAGACATTAGTGAATAGAAATTAGGTATTAACTTGGAAGCCAGGCTCTAGATGAGTGCCTCAGGAATTTGACCTTCACTCTTACAACTGCATTAACTTTAACTAATGTTTTAGATGATGATATAAACATGCTTGCCAAATTTGCAAATAAGAGGAAGATGAGGAGGATACTCAGTATGTTGGGTGATAGAACCTGAGTGAAAGAAAATCTCAGCAGGTTGAAAAAGTAGTATGAACAGTTAGATGAAATGCAAAGGGAATAAAGATTAATTTATTAACTTAGGTTTAAAAATTCACTACCAAAAGTACAAAATCAAGCAAGTTTAGCTAGGAAATAGTTCCTTTAAAAAGATTTACAGGATGTTTTGGACTGGGAATTTATTAAAAATTTGTGGCATGTCTTGACAGTCAAAAAATTAATTCTATCCAAGTTGAATTGAGAGGCACACGCAGAGTAAAGGGGATAATAATTTTGCTTTATTTTATCCTCATCAGGATAGATTTATAATTTTTTGTTGAGGTCTGGAAGCCACATTTTAGGAAATACATTTTAAAAACCAGTTTGCTACCATAAGAATGTAATTGGGTTGGGAGAAGATTGGCAAGTATAACATATGTAAATTACATGGAAGAAATGGAGTTGTTTAATCTAGAGAAGATAATATTTAGAGGTGATATGACAAGAGTACTAACCTAATGAAATGTGTCATGTGAAAGAAAGATTAGTCTTCTACTGTTCTTTTCCAGAGGGCCAAACTGGAAATAATGGGTGGCAAGTGCAGGATGGCAGATTCAAGCCAGAATTACAGGATTGCTTATGAGAAATTATAAAACCTAACTGAATTGTCTATGGCCTACTTTAATGACCCCAAGGTTCTCCCTCAAATTAAGGCTCATCTTTTTAATACCATCAAGCCAAAATAGAGATACGTACATGGAATAGTACAAAAGGAACTCCACTAGCAAAGAAGACATCTGATTTTCCAAGCTCTGACCCAAATGATTGTCACGCAGATCATATTCCTGGTACTTAGTTTGTGTAGATTTAAAACAATAGATTCATTGAATTTTTAATTTTCTGGTTGGTTCATTTTTGAGGCTTATTCATGAGAGCAAAGATCATAATAGCAGCAATATCGAGCATTTATATAGTTTCAAGGTTTGCAAAATGATTTTAAAATATTACCTTATTTGTTCCCCACAAAAACCCAGGGAAGGAGGTGCTATTGTTATCTCCATTTTATTTATGAAGAAACTGAGGCAAATAGAAGTTAAGTGACTTGCCTAGGGCCACAAAAGTAATGTGTCTGGAGATGGATGTGAAATCAGGTCTTATTGACTATAGTTCCATCATGCAACCCAATTGCCTCAACTCAAAGTGAGGGGTGTTGAGAAGTATTGTTGGCATAGTGACAAGAGCACAGAATTTGGAGTCAAGATCTAACCTCCATTCTAATAATAGCTATATGACCTTGGATAATCTGCACATCTCTTTGGGCCTCAGTTTCCACATCTGTAAAACATTAAATCATCTTCTGGAAAAACACTAGAAAATGTTCATTCTATGGGCTGATGTGGGGGATAAGGCAAGTAAAGAAAGAATTGGGAAAATGGGGAAAGGAAAAGAATCCACAGAAGCTCTCATTCCACCTACAATTTTCCAGCAACACTTGGTATTCATTTGCCTCAAATGACAACTCCATATGGACTTTTCAAATCAAAAGACACAGTCAAAAATGAGAATATATGGGGAAAGCAAGAAGTGATTTGTGAATCTCTCTTGTCATTCGCAGTAAAAGAGCAATGCAACTGAGCAAAACACAGGGATATGGACCAGGAAGTTGTACAGGAGGACCATAAAGGAAAGGAAGAGAAGTCTGAGAGTTAGAATGAGTAGATGTGCTTCTTGATTTAATTACTTTATTTGGTTTATGAGGCAGAGACATACTGGATTGTTTACTCAGTGTTTATACTCAGACCCAATAGGGCTCTGATGATTGGATGGGAAATCAAAAATTCCATGAAGCCAAAGGCATGTGGTGCTTGTTCTTGTGTGTCTTTTCTCTTCACACTGCTGCTTTCCATTCACTGAAACCCATAAGAAAACACTTAAGTGATGTCAATGTTGTGTGAAATTAAATTAAGGGACAGATGCAAAAGAAAGAAAGAAAGAAAAATAATAAGATGGAATGTTGGGGAAAGTGAGAAAAATACTAGTGGTGTAGGAGCTAGAAAGAATTGACAAAGCTATTCTCTTAATTATGCCTACATTATTTCCTACACATATTATCAGGATCCTATTCCATGTTGACTTCTTTTCTCCTCTCCTTTTTCTCAACATATGATATGGGAGTGTCAGTCTTCCTTCCTTCCTTATGTACGGGAAAGGAGACCTAGGTATTTGAATAACTCTGCCCACTTGTCTCTAGGTAAAATCTTGGGCACTTGAATGATAATTATAGAGAAATTTGGAAGCTTTATCAAATGCTTAGAGGACATGTATTTGGGTGAGAGATTCATTGATTTGGTACCTGAAGGTACCAAGGGGCTTTGGAGTCACTCTGTTTTGGTCTAGGGCTTAAGGAGGGGGATTAATATTGATATAACAAGGATGGGTTGGGTCCAGAGTTGTTAACTGAACTCCTTAAGGATCAGAGATTGGCAGAAACTTTCATATAAAGTTGAAACTCCATAGTGGTGACCCTGAATCAGTTTAGTCCCCAACACACTGGAGTTAAAGGATATTGAATATAGGAGAGAAATGATTCTGTGGCTTAGTGGTGGCAGAAAAGGTGAATGATTATTCTAGGCCAGTTTCTGCATAAAAATACCTAGTCAGTTCTAGGAAAACTTTAAAGGAGTGGGAAAGGGTGAGACCATGAACCAAGACAGTCACCAGATGAGGCTTAGGAACAAGGTCAGAAGACTTCCATCTTTTCAGTTTTCCCTAGCCATTATCAATGACAATCTCCTTGAAGTAGTTGATAGTCAGTGGAGATGTGCTATTGTCTCCAACTCTTAGAAGAAAGGGAGGGATAAGAAGAAATCTATTTTTTAAAAGTTATCAAATGTGAATTGTGAGTGGAAATTTTCAGCTTTTACTTTTCATACCTAATGTGGTTATATTAAGGTGAGATTTGGAGAATGTGTTTTCAGTTATGATCATATTTTTTTTCCCCAAGAAAGTATGTTGGAGCCAGCTTTACCTACTGACACTGACTGCAACAGGAAAACTATTTTAAAACTATTTTAAAATCATGGAATCAGAGATGGGGTGGGGTCTTCAACAAATTCCTCTCATCTTCAGGTAAATGAACAATGGGTTTTTTTGTATGTAATTATTGCTTTTTCTATTGCTACATATAGGGAATCTATACCTTTCCTCAATAACAAATAGTATTTTCATTAAATTACTCAATCATGGATTCATTTATTTATTTATATTTTAGTTATTTATTAAGGGCTATTAAGAGACAGTATGACATGGCTCTATAATGTTTTATTTTGCTGTTGGTTCACCAGAAACGGATTTTTTATGCCCAACAAATATTTCTGCTTCTCCAATTGAAGTTTTTAACCTCTTTCAGAGCTCACTGATAACAGATAATCCATGAAATTCACAGTAGAAGGAGTTTTCAGACATGAAGGCAGAGTTGTTAAAGCATTGCCTGCAGAGAAGTATTGAATATTAACATTGTCCCAAAGCTGGAGATTAATTTGATTGAAACAAGTCTTTATTGAACTTCTCCATGCAGAAGGGCACCTTCTGAGATATTCACAAGGGTACTAAGAAATCATAGTCCTCCGTTTTCTCACAGGACACTTGGACATTGTCATGCACACATGAGAAATTTGCTAACGGTACATGAGAGTATGAGTCTAATTTGTGGCACATAGAATAAATCTCATTGCAGTTCATGCAGCAGCTTTCTTATTTAGAATTCACAGTATTTCAAAATATCACATGATTAAGTTTTAGAAGAATTACTGAATAATAGCAAGGGCCTAACTCATAATATATGTGTGTGTGTGCATATATATATATATTTATATACATATATATATATATATACTTATATATACATATGTGTGTGTAGATATATAGATAGATAGATACTTGTATTATCTTGAACAATTTATCAACTTCTCTGTGCCTTGTTTTCCACATCAGTAAAATAAGGGGTTTGAACTAAGTCCCAACTCTAATTCTGGGATTCTATGACCCTGAATTCTCTAAAAGGTCATGATTGCCTGATTTTACAAATGGTTCATAGGATCTCTTGAGACTCTAGTCCATTTACTAAGACCCAAAAAGACAACCCACATTATAATATGCTACAGTGAGAAAAATATTGATTTTAGAGTCCGAGGACCTCAGTTCAAATGCTGTTTCTGTCTTGTACTATGTTGCCTTGATCAAGTCATTTCATCTTTCTCAGTCATCATGTCCTCAAATTCAAGCTGAAAGCCCTGGAAAAGAAGGTACCTTCCATATCTAAATCCGCTAACCTATAATTCTCGACTTTTTGCCACATTAACATAGTTCCTGTGGAAGAACAATCAGCTGGAACCAATTCTATAAATAAGAGTATAACAGACATATGCCATTCATCTTGGACAGTTCGCATAGATTAAGTAAAAATGTCCTGAAATTTCTTTTTATGCTGAAATTTTTGAGTTCCAAGAATCAGTGTTTCCCTAATACTGTCTTCTTTTGCCCTCCATTCCAAGGAATCACATGAGGTTTCATAAAGAGAAGACAGTAAGAAATGCTTAGGCAAGGTTTTCACCTGTACTTTTTTATGGAAACATCCTGATGAGTATAAAATCTTTTAACACTACAAAAGGTTGGGGCACTCAGATCTGTCTTGCAAGTGTTCTCTATTATATCCACAAGAACCTTCAACTTCCATTGTTCCATACCTGCTAATTCTCAGTGGGAGTAGCCCACCATCTCATTTTGTCCCCATTTTTTGTACCATGCTTATTATTACTACTACATTTAAAGATGAAAATTTCCTGTTTTCTTTTATTTTCTTTATTTTTTTTGAAGTACGTAGTCTTTATTGCATAATAATTGCATCAATCAACTTCCAATTCTATATTTAATTACAACATTCATTCAAAACATTGTTAAAAAAAACTCAAGTCTCTCAATTTTAGCTCTTTGCATGCACACACACTCACAGAGAGACAGAGATAGAGACAGAGAGGGAGGGAGGGAGAGAGAGACAGAGAGACAGAGAGCACAAAGAAGTTCATCAATTTTATCTGAAAAATTAAGCCCATCTGACATGGAGTCCATCAACTTCCCCTCTTCCTCTCTTCATACTTCAAACTATTTTGGTATATCATTCTATCCTCTCTTACCTTCTTTCTGAAAGGATAAAGTACAAATATAAAAATATTCCTTGCTAATGTTGATCCATCAGTCTGCTCCCTTGATTCCATCTCTACCCAGTTCATTCAAGAGTTTACTCTATCAATTAGCCTTTCCCTATCACACCTTCAAATTCTCCTTCATACTGCTTCCTTTCTATCCACCCATAGACAAGCTTAAGTCTTACCAAAATAAAGAATCTTCTTCATCCAACATGCCAAGTTATTGTAGCATTTTTTTTCTGTTCTTTTTTATTCCTGAGGTTCAACAATCAAAATCAGGTTTTGGTTTTATAAATACTCAGGTAACATGATTTTCATTTGAGAAAAGATAGAATTAGCCATCAAAGAAAATATATGTTCTAAAGATGAATCAACCAATTGAACATTTATTTAGCATCTATATGCTAGTGGATATAAAGACAAAATTGAAACATTCTCTTCACTCCATAAACTTCCAATCTAGCTAAGAAAAGCAACATGTTAGTATATATACATATGTGTGTGTGTGTTTGTATGTGTGTGCATGTGTGTGTGTGTGTGTATATACACACACACACACATATACATACATAATTATGTTTAAAATATACAAAGTAATTTAGGAAGAAAGTTTACCATTGGAAGGAACAAGAAAGTGTTTCTGTAGAATGTGGTGACTGAACTGAATCTCAAGGGAAATTAGGGATTCTAAGAGGCAGAGTTGAGGAGGGAGTGAATTTCATGAATGTGAGATATCTGGTAAAAAGGCACAGAGAGGGAAAATGGAGTGAAAACATTTAGAAGCAGTATGCTAAAATAATATGTTGTTAGCATTAACCAAATTAATTTTTTTTCTTTTCCCTCCTACCTCCCTCACTCTCTGTTCTATGAATCTTTTCCTCTTTAACTTCTTCATCCTTAAATCCAACTTCAATGCCTCATTGTGTTGTAGACATCATGCTGGTTTCTCAAAAGAAACAGTACTGCAATATAACCTTTGCTAGGGTCTGAAACCTGGAAAGCTTCCTAAACCAAAAGCAGTCATGGTGTGGGATTATATGTCTATTTCCTAAGCTCTTGCTTAGATAAGTATGTTAATGCTCTTCATTAGGTTGATGGGATAAGCAATTTTAAGGACATAACAACTCAGAGAATGTCTGAGAGGCTGCAATCCATATCAGTGAAGATGTACTCATATCAACAAAGTGATAATCGATCCTTGAATTATAAAGTATTTTTTCTTCTGAAAAGTGAATTTTATTGAAAATAAAATATTCATATTTGAAACAACCTCATTCCTTTAAAGAATTGGCATGAAAACCATTTCAGTAGACTGGTTAGTTGATGAGCATCAGTCTTGACAAAAAGGACAGCAGAAACAATAGTATTTCAAACTTTTTCTTGATGTCTATTAGCAGTCTTTCAGAAGCCAAAACTTCTTAATTGCCAAACTTAATTTGTGTGTTTTGACAATTTAGTATGGTTTTTGTTAACTAACAAACAGCTGGAATACATTAAGAATGAGATTTTACTACTTGGCCTGCCTACGTAAAGCCAAAACAACATCACAATGTAGTCAACTTAGTGAAAAAACACTCTGGATATTTACCATCATTTAGATAATCAGTCCAGTGACTGATTCAATGACTTCAGTTAACACATGATTTTGGTATAATGCAAGCTTCAGCCTTGATCTAGCTAAAATGTTGTAGGCATAGATTGGTCCTTGAAAGGTTTTGTGAAATTGAAGGATAAATTTGATCGTTGACCTAAGGTAGAAATTTGGGAAATAATCAAATTTCCTGCCCATGACCAGACTGATATAAGATCAGGTTTCATTGCCTTCTTTAAAATAACTCAAAGGGAAATTCAAACCTCATAGGTAACCCAAGAAACTAAATATATGTGATGAACTAATTAATTCAAAAATATTTGCTGAACACAGGGAGTAAGGAAACCCCCTCATCTCTTGGTGAAAATACATATGTTGTTTTATGTTTTGTTTTTATTAATTTTTATTATACAATCAGTGATGAATTCTAGATTATCCATCCCCTGGGGACACTGTAATGCTGAGTCATCAATCAATCTATTGATCAACAAGAATTTTTTCATCACTTAATATGTGCTTGGACTTTGCTAGGTTAGAAAAATACAAGTACAAAGAATAAAACTATATTTATTTGAAATGAGCTTACCTTCTAATAAGGCAGAGAATAAGTGCATATCTCAATATATAAAGCATAAATATAAAACAAGTAAATAAATAATAAACATGTAATAGTCATATATGTATATATGCATGTGTGTTAAATGTATATGTGCATGTATAATTATTAAACTGAGGTGGGGAAGCATTGACCAATCATTCATATGTCTCAGGGCACAAAAGACATTTATTGTCCTCAAATGATCTGAGAACTTCAAGGATTTTTGAGACAAGAAACAGATATTTAAGGAATGGACCTATAGAGAGGGTATCCTTTGAAATTATATGAGATAAAGAGATTATTTTTCTATCTTGGAAGGAGTTGATGTAATAATGCAGACAGACATCTCAGAGAGATGATATATTTTCTTAAGTAACATGTCCATTTAGAAAGTAGGTTTAGATTATAGGCAAGCATTAAGCATGGACCAGGTGCCAATAATAGTTTATAATAATCTTTGGTCCTTCCTTTACCCTCATTGTGTCTTTGTTAAACTGTGTCTTCCCAGGAACAGAAACTGCTGAGAACTTGCCTCAAGTCAAGATGAAGAAAAGACCTCTCTTTGGGTATTGAATGATGTGATGATATTTTTACCTAGTTGTGATCTAGGGGTGAATGGCCTTCCACTGCCTCTTGAGAGGGTGCTTGGTGGTGATGGATAGTATTGTAATTCAGTTATGATCCAGGGGTGGAAAACTTTTGACTTTTGTACTTTGTGACTGACCAGATGAATGTACTTTGTTTATGATCGGAAACTAATCTCCAGTTGAATAGAGGGGAGACTGTGATTGACTAAATGAATGTATTGCCCATGGGTAGATTAGTTGGATCTTAGTACTTTGTGATTGAATTGAGGATTTACTAAATTACTGAGTTACACCTGGTGAATGCTGTATTTTGATTTTCTGTGAATGTTTTGCCTTAATCTGTCACTGAATAAATGGTATGCTTGTAATCCAAATCTGGAAGTTGCTTGTGCTTAGCAGTACAATTCCCTATTCCCATCTTTCTCAACCCTCCTACCTCCAGGTTTCAATCAAATATCACACAGCCCTTTCACCATGCCCTCAATGAGAGTAAGGTTCACTCATTCTCCCTCACCTTCTCATTCTTCCCCTCCATTGTAAAAACTTTTTCTTGCCTCTTTTATGTGAGATAATGTACCCCATTCCCTTTCTACTGCAAGTACATTCTTCTCTCATCTCTTAATTTTACTTTTTTAGATGCCATCCCTTCATACTCAACTCACCCTCTGCTCTCTGTCTATATATGCATATATTGCCTCCAACCACCCTAATACTATGAAAGGTTTCATGTGCTACAAATATCATCTTTCCATGTAGAAATATATACAGTTCGACTTTAATAAGCCTGTTATGATTTCTCTTTCCTGTTTACTTTTTCATACTTCTCTTGAGTTTTATATTTGAAAGTCAAATTTTCTACTCAGCTCTGGTCTTTTCATCAATATTGCTTGAAAGTCCTCTACTTCACTGAATATCCATTCTCCCCCTTAAGGATTATGTTCAGTTTTGATGGGTAGGTGTTCTTGGTTTTAATCCTAGCTCCTTTGACCTCTGGAATATCATATTCCAAGCCCTTCGATCCCCTAATGTAGAAGCCACCAAATTTTGTGTTATCTTGATTGTGTTTCCATAGTACTTGAATTGTTTCTTTCTGACTGCTTGCAATATTTTTTCCTTGACCTGAGAGCTCTGGAATTTGGCTACACTATTACTAGGAGTTTTCCTTTGGGGATCTCTTTCAGGAGGTGATCAGTGAATTCTTTCAATTCACATTTTCCCCTCTGGTTCTAAGATATCAGAGCAGTTTTCCTTGCCAATTTCTTGAAAGATGATGTCTATGCTCTTTTTTCTGATCATGGTTTCAAGGTAGTCAAAACATTTTAAAATTATCTCTCCTGGATCTATTTTCCATGGCAATGGTTTTCCCAATGAGATATTTCACCTTGTCTTCTATTTCTTTTCATTCTTTTGATTTTGTTTTATAATTTCTTGATTTTTCATAAAGTACTTAGCTTCCATTTGCTCCATTGTAATTTCAAAAGAATTATTTTCTTCAGTGAGCTTTTGGACTTCCA
This sequence comes from Pseudochirops corinnae, assembly GCA_028646515.1. Taxonomy (NCBI): domain Eukaryota; kingdom Metazoa; phylum Chordata; class Mammalia; order Diprotodontia; family Pseudocheiridae; genus Pseudochirops; species Pseudochirops corinnae. Next base: position 16,830,525 of record CM053591.1, read on the forward strand.
TTTCCATTTTACCAATTCTGCTTTTTAAGGCATTCTCTTTATTGGCTTTTTGGACTTCTTTTGCCATTTGGGTTAGTCTGTTTTGTGAGGTGTTATTTTCTTCAGTATTTTGGGGGGGGGGGTCTCCTTTAGCAAGCTGTTGACTTGTTTTTCATGATTTTCTTGCATCACTGTCATTTTTCTTCCCAATTTTTCCTCTACTTCTCTTACTTGATTTTCAAAACCCTTTTTGAGCTCTTCAATTGCCTGTAAACAACTTATATTTTTCTTGGAGACTATTGATGTAGAAGCTTTGAATCATGTGAATTTATTTATGGAAATGGAGTGGTTTAGGGTGGTAATTCAGTGCCAAGTCACTGCCACTAAAGCCACAGAAGTGTTATACAAGCAAACCAGATTTAGTCATCAATGTAGATTATGAAAGAGAATAACAGAGATAATATACTATGCACCACTGAAGGCTATACGATTATACATTTGGAACTCACTATATTTCATGGCTGAACAGATAACAATTCTCCATAACAGAAATACAGACTTCAAAGAATCTTTCAAAACTAAATCCATATACTGTCTTGAAACCAGGCCATTATCACAGATTGAACCTTTGCTCATATTTTACTGTTTATAATAAAAAGTGCTTTATAAATACATAAATGCTTTAGGATATTTCTCTTTTTTTTGCATTTAGTAGGTTCTTTTAATATTATTTATTTTAGATGCCTTTAGTATTTCTTCTTGCCATTATGGAGGAGAGAGAGAGAGAGAGAGAGAGAGAGAGAGAGATCAAACTTTCATCATAAATATACATAAGTGAGAAAAACAATCCACATCAGCAGTGTTCCAAAATATATATCTCTCTGTAGTTTTAAATTCAGCACCATTCTGACAAAAAGTGAGTAGAATGTTTCCTCTTCAGTCTTTTGGACTCAAGGTTTGTTTGGTCTCAGACATTGAGTAGAGTTTTAAAATCTTTAAAACTTGATTATACCTCCCCCCATTAAGTTGTTATTGTATAAACTGTTGTTTTTTTTTCATTCATTTTGTTCTGCATCAGTCCATAGATCTCTTCCCAGTTTCCTCTGAAAAGAATCATTTTGTCATTGGCACAAAAATTTTCTATTACATTTGTATACCATCATTTATTGAGTTATTACCCAATAAAGGGATGGTTCCTGAGTTTCCATTTTTGGGGTGATATAAAAAGAATGGCTATGGATTTTTTTGTATACATACATACTTCTTTGCCTCTCACTTTGATTTCTTTGAAGAACAGGTCTAGTAGCAGTATTAGCTGGATCAAAGTGTGTGTACAATTTTGGCATATTTGCAAAGCGCTTTCCAAACGCTGAACATTTGACAACTCCACCAACAGTTCAACATTATTTCTATTTTCTCATTGCTCTTTTCTTCTTGACAATGTGATGGCTATAAGGCAGAAACTGAGAACTACTTTAATTTTCATTTTTCTAATTATTAGTGATTTTATGCATTTTTTCATATACCATATTTTCATGATAGCTTGGATTTCTTCCTTTGAAAATTACCTGCTTATATCCTTTGACCATTCATATTTTGGATAATTGCTCTTAGTCACAAATTTGAGTCAGTTCCTTGGATATGAGATCTTTATCAGAAAGCTTACTCTTTCTTCCTTCTTTCTGTGTCCCTGTTCCTCACATTTCTGTCTTCCCTTAAGACCATCAAACAGAACAAAACAACCTACTGTTGCTTTGGCATTTTCAAAATTTATGAATCTTAAAGGCATAAGGGTTCTGAGAAGACAGTTGTTTTTGTCCTATTGTGGGAACAATCCCTACATGTTCTTCTAATTAAACTAATATATGCATGTTCCTGTATTTACTTTGGTGCCTTTATTTCAATTTCAAAATGTCCACATAGTTTTGGCTTTTTCATCAGGAAATTTTGAAAATCTTCTATACCATAATAGATTTGTTAAAAGTATGATTATATTTAATTTTGCCAGATAGACGATTCTTGGTTGTAAACCTTCTTTACCTTTTGAAATTTCTTATTTGAAGTTCTCCTCTTCTTTAGCATGCCAGATAGTAAGTCTTAATTTGATCCTTACTGTGACTTCTTGGCATTTGTTTGGTTTTGGCTGCTTATATTATTTTTTTTTAAGTTTGACCTGGAAGCTTTTGGCTACGGTATTGCTCAGAGGTTTATTCTGCTGTCTTTTAGGAGGTAAATGATATAGCCTTTATATTTTCACTGTGTTTTAATGTTCTAAAATTGCCCATCAGTTTTCACTTATAATTTCTTGAAAAGTAATTGGATTTTTGATTGATCATGTTTTTCAGATAGTTCAATAATTCTTAGGTTATCTCTCCTGAATCTATTTTCTATTTTAGTTGTTTTACATACATTATTTCTGATATTTTTCAAGATAATTTGTTAATAGCTATTTTTGTTTTATTGAGTTATAGTTTTCATTCTGATCAATTCTAATTTTCAGAACATTTATTTCTCTTTCAAAAGTATCACTTCTTTTATTTCTTTATTCCTTAAGTATGCCATTTTGTATCCTATTTTATTTTATCTAGGAAGCCCTGTAATTTTTCAGTTCAGGACATTTATTTTTCTGTGCGTCTTTACATGAACTTGTTATAAGATTTCTATCCTCCTTAGGTTTATCCAGTGTTCTCTCTCTTTCTCTCTCTCTCTCTCCCAAAAATTAATTTCTCGTGACTTTAGAGTTTTCCTTAATTTGTTCATATCAACTGTTTTAGTAGGTAAACTGGTCCTGTGCTTGCACCAGACTTTACATATCAGTGCAGTGATCTGGACCTGCCAGGTCCTGAGTATGGTGTCTAATATAAGGGACTTTGGGACTTCTCAAATTCTCAATTCAACCTGATATCTCTTTTGCAAGGACTTGTATCAGCAAGCACCCTAGCAAACCCAGGGCGGCTGCCAGCACACATTCTTAGATCTGCTATTCTAAAGGAAAGCAACTCAAAATTTTTGGGTTAACAATCTTATTTTAATCAATCTAACATATCATTTACCTAGTTCAGGGGGAAAAGTCAGCACCCTGAATTTCAGAGAATATAAACAGAATACAAAACACAAGTTACAAGCAGATAGAGAAACAGATCAGCAGATGGGCTTCCAACTATCTGACTATTACATCCACACCTATTCAGTTACCAGAGAGGGAAGCACCAGCATCTGGGTTTTTTCAAAGTGGGGGGGGGGGGGGGAGAGATGATCAATGGCTTACCAGAGTCTTATCTGGCCAAATCACACAA
>CM053591.1:16841491-16871806 GCA_028646515.1 Pseudochirops corinnae
CTCCATGTCTCTGTCTCCATCTCTATTTGTGGATGGAAGCTAATCTTAGAAGAGAAAGCACTAACAGGAAGGGACTGGGAAATGCTTCTTGCAGAAGGCAACATATGATCTCAATCTTAAAGGCAACCAAGTTTTATGTTAGAAAGTAATCTCCCTGAGGGCAGAAACTCTCTTTTGTCCTTGTAGTGTTTCCAGATAATAGAAACTTAATTAAATATCTGCTGCATTGACTTGAACTTAATGTCTTCTGACCTCTCATTTGAACACTTTCTTACCTAATCATAATTCAGTGCATTCGTAACTTTCCCTTATTCCTTTACTGACACAGCGTTCAGTTCTAGCTATGAGTTGGAACAGATTGAGTAAAGAGATTTACAGTGTTATAGTTAAATGATTGAAAACAACTTAATATTGCTTAACAGCAACAGTGTAACTTCTTTTTAGGTTACTTTTTATTAGGGAGAAACGTTATAACTATAAAGAAAGAAATAGTTTCGTCAAGCCAAATAAGAAGTGAGTGGGGTATAAATTTTGAAAGTGAATGACTTTTGCAGTACCTACAATGCCTAAAAATAAGACCAACACAGATATATTTGTTAAATAGTGAATGATCAAAAATGTCATAGTATCATATTTCAGCAGTTCGTGGGATCATTAGATAAATGAAGCTTGGGTCCAAAGAAGACACATGAAAAGATACTTCACCTCACTACTTTTCAGGATAGTACACAGTAACATTGCATGTACAGTCAGAGTTCTTCAGCAAATTGATTAACTTTAATGTCTTTTCTCTTCCCCTTTTTTCTTTTCTGTTTTTTTTTTAATTCAATTGGCATTTACTGCTCTGTCTGGTTTCAATTGCATGGAACAAATTATCCTCCCAGGTTAAGCTCATCACTCTTAATATCATTATTATTATTGTTCGGTCATTTAGTCATGACCAACTCTTCATATGTCTATGAGATTTTCTTTGCAAAGATACTGGAGAGGTTTTTCATTTCCTTCTTCAGTGCATTTAGGCAAACGGAGGTTAAGTGACTTGTCCAGAGCCACATAGTTAGTAGGTTTCTGAAGCTGGTTTTGAACTCAGGTCTTCCAGACTCCAGGACCCTCACTCTGTCAACTAATCCACAAAAATGCCCCTGTAATGGCAAGCAAAGAAGTAGTTAATACCTTGTTTCAGCTATTTACCTAGCATAGAAGGAGTTAACACCTTGTTTCAGTTCACGATTTTATTAAGATCCAGAATCCCACAACTTGTGAACCCTAAAATTTGTGACCTCCTGCAACAGGAAGGGGAAAAGCTAATAACCATATATAAGGAAAGGCTCAGGCTGGAGAGAGTGGAACTCAGAAGGGAGCTCTTGTGGTGGAGAAGGAGAAAACTTATGGCATCCTAGCAATCTTTGTTTGTAGTTTCTGTCTGTGTTGATGTTTGTTTGCGATACTTTGTACAGAAGCCCTGAGACCTTACTGGAAGTCCTGAAAGAGGATTTTCTGGTTGTCTGTTTAGAGAAGTCCTGGAGGAGAGCCAGCCTAGAGTCAAGATGAAAAGATCTCTTCTTGGGTAACTGATGCTGACCGAGAAGTTTATGATTTACTGTGACCTAGGAGTGGAGAACTTTGATCTTTGTGTTTTGTGTTCTTTAAGGAGACAAGCCTCCTTAAGGTTGATTGAATTAAGGACTTAATAAATGATTGAATTGCTGAATGATTGTACTTTGTTTAAAACTATGTGGTCACTTTGGCGAAAACTGTGTGGCCATTTTCGTGATAAGTTATTATGCCATAACATTGTGAATGCTGTACTTTGATTTCTGTGAATGTTTTGCCCTATTATATTGCTGAATAAATAGAGAGTTCACTATACTATGTAATTAGAACCTTGAAGCTGTTCACAGCAGCAGTCCTTTGGAAAGCTGCTTATTCTTGGCTTTACAGCCCCTCCCCTACAAAAAAAATTCTATCCTAGGTCTACTTGTTGTTCAGTTATTGTCATATTCAACTCTTCATAACCCCTTGGACAATAACACGCGCTTTTCTTGGCAGAGGTACTGGAGTGATTCACCATTCCTTTTTCCAATGGAAAATCATTCATCCATTATTCTATATCATTAATATCGTTATCACGAAGCTAACTCAAGCCTTGATTGACACCTCTTCCCTCAATCTCTTCTTTCTGATTGGAGGGCTAGAAGGTGGAGTATTGAACAACCCCCAATACCTTCTTTTACAGAGGCAGAAACTGAAGTTTTCTGGTTGATTCTTCTCTGTATTTACTTCTCTGTCTGGCTTCATCTCCATGGAACAAGATGCCCCCTCACTGTGTATCCCATCATTTCTTGTCCTTTCCCCCTCTTTTTCTTGTCTCCTTTTTGTGTTGTCTCTACCATTTCGATTGTATACTTCTTAAAGTCAGGGACTGTATTTCACAATGCCTGGCACAAAGTAGGTAATAATAAATGTTATTGGATTAGATTGCTGAATGACTGGGATGTGGAAAGAGGGGAATACGAGAGGAAATTTATACCATATAAAAACAAAAGATGTCAATAAACATTTATATTTAAAAGAATACAAAAGTTCATAGCATTAGGGATTTGGAGCTCAAAGCCTCCATAGAAAGGCCAATACCCCTATTTTGTCAATTGTAAAATACAATGAAGTACAGAAAAGGGAAATGGCCAAGAGTCCACAGATACTGTGGCAGATCCAAGATTTGAATCCAAGTTCTTCTATGTAAAAAAAAGGTATTTTCCTGTACCTAACTAGCCAGCTTATCCTCTCCCACACATTCCCTTCCCACTTAGGAAGGAGTATTTTTTTTCCTTATACAACCATGATTTATTTACTTTGTTTATTATAGAGGTAGTTTAGAATACTGATGATCTAGGAATCTGAAAGTATTGGTTTAATTTTACCTCTGACAGTTTCAGCTATATAATCCTGGAGAAACCACTCAAACTTCATATTCCTCAGCCAACTTCCTGGGACTAATTCTCAACCTAAGTCACAGATTCACATTTTGGAGGAATCACAGACCTTTGGGTTTAAAGAGAGAGACAGGGAAATAGGGAGAGAAAGACAGAGAGACAGAAACATAGACAGAGAGAAAGAGAATCAGAGACAGACCGAGAGACAGAAAGACAAAGAAAGACAGGGAGAGATAAAGATGGAGACAGAGAAGATAGAGAGACACACAGAGAAACAGAGAGAAACAGAGACACAAAGATTCAGAGAGATATACAAAAAGACAGAGAAATAAAGAGACAGAGTCATAGGAAAATAGATATAGAAATAGAAATCCCACAGAAAGAGACAGAGACCTACAGAAAGAGACAGACAGACAGAGACAGATGGAGAGAGAGGGAAAAAAAACAGGGATAGTTAAAAAAGATTGCCTTCTGACATTTTAAGAATGGCAGAATAAAAGCACACATAAAAATTTTAAGTGCCGTCAATCCGCCTGATACTCTCTGAAACCTAGCAATTTCTGCTTCCCTCAGTCCCCCAAAAGGCAGGTGAGTTGGAAGGATTTTAAAGGAAGAGCTTTCAATTCCCTTTGCTGTGTGGGAGCTCAGAAAGTCAAAGCTCTTCTTGGCCATCACCCAGACAGTTCAGGGGAAGATATCAACTTCCCGGCAAGTTATTAGGAAATGCTGAAAATGAGAAAAGAGGAAAGAGAAGGTGAACCTAGTCTGGAGAGTCAAGACTTACTTGTATTGGAATCCCTCTCCAAAGGAATCATTCCTTGCTACTGATTTCTACTCAGTAAAAGAACAACTAAGGGTAGTGGAGATACTGGTCTAGATAGAGGAGCAGTGAGCAACTCTAAACCACTGAGCCTTCTCTGTCCAATGCTTAGCAAACTACCACCCCTTTCTCTTAATTCTTTAATTCAGAGCAAATTCTAGGAAATTTTACATCTTTATCAAATAATAATTTGAGTCTGGGGCAAGAGATTGAAAAGGCACAATTAGCTGTTGGGGTAGAGAGGAGGAGATACCTAGCCTCCCCTGTCCCCAGTGAGGAGATGGAGATCCTAGGACACCAGAAATCTACCTCTGGGGCAGGAGATTTTCCCAAGTGTTCTATATGGTAGCCAGACTCCTTTACTAATTATTCTTCACACTTGGCATCTAAGAAGCCAAGTTGGGGAGGGGGTGGTAGGAAGTAAGCGTGGAAGGTTAACTCATCAAAATGTAGCTCTCTAAAGAATTTAGGCATCATCTAATCCCAATTCTTTAATTTTTTACAAAAAAAGAAAGACGAGACTGCAGAAAAGGGGAGTGGCTTCCTGAAGGTCACAGAAGAAAGCTTCTTCTACTGTTAGGGAAACTGAGGGAGCTTAGCTGAATTGAAGCCAATGAAGATCAAATCTCACGGAATAACAGGTTAGAGCTAGAAGCAAACTTGGAAACTACTTTGTTCAACCCCTTTATTTTATAGAAAAGAAAACAGATACTTCTAGTTAATGTCAGAATAGGCAACAGAAATAGGGTCTTCTTATTCCTAGTTGTCAGGTTATTAGAAATTGATGTCTCCTTAAGTTAAAAGGAAGCTAATTCTTCCAGAGAAGCAACCCCTTTTTTATGACTCAGGACTAGCAGCTGAATTGGAAGCAGGGCTTATCTGGTCCTTTCTGGTACACTCTGGCCTCAAGCTTATCCCTGGATTTCTACCAGTTCTATGCTTTGCTCTTAGATTTTCTTTCTGAGTCAAATCCTTTTCAAATACTTGAAGATAACCTTCATATTTCCCTCTACCCATCCAAGTGTTTTATTTTTAAACAACCTAAATACTTTAGAGCAGGGGTGGGGAAACTGCAGCCTCCAGGCCACATGTGCCCTTCTAGGTCCTTGAATGTGGTCTTTTGACTGAGTCCAAGTTTTACAGAACAAATACTTTTATTAAGGGGATTTGTTCTATGAAGTTTGGATTCAGAGGGCCTCATTTGAAGGCCTGGAAGGCCATATGTAGCCTCAAGGCTACAGGTTCCCCTCCCCTGCTTTAGACCTTTCACCATCCTGGACACTCTGCCTTTTCTCACACTGGATAATAGATAATGGACCTAGAACTGGGAGGGTACCTCAAAAGTCATTTTGTTCAACTCCTTAATTTTACAAATGACAAAATTGAGGGCCAGAGAGGTAAAGTGACTTGTTCAAAGTCACACAGGTAATATGTGCCAAGGTTGAGATTTTTAATTTAGGTCATGTGAATCTAAGTTTAGTGTTGTTCCTTACGAGGAACCTTACGAAACCTCTCTTCATAACAAGGTTCCTTACGAGTCTACCCACTAAGGCAAATCTTTAATAGACTTTGCCTTACTTTGGCTGAGAGAAGACTTGAGTCAAATTCATTTGGCAGGACCCAGTGTGTTGGCATTTTGGGGTCTTAAGCACCCTAAACACCACTTTCTCTCCTTCTCCCTCTCCCTCTCCTTTTCCTTCTCCTCTTGTAAGGAAGGTAAATTTTGATAACCAGAAGCTGCCCACTTAACTTCCTTCCTTCTTTTCTTTCTTCCTTCCTTCCTTCCTTCTTTTCTTCCCTCCCTCCCTCTTTTCCTCCTTCCTTCCCTCCATCCTTCCTTACTTCCTTCCATGACACCTTAAACCCAGTCACTCTGAAGTTTATAGATTAGATCACAATAGATCCCAGCCCAAGTTCCACTGAATGGCTGTATTTTGGGCCCTGCAGCCTTAGAATGAATGTCAATGGTTACTGTGTCTCTTTGGAAAAACCACCCCTTCAAGCTTGATTTTTTTCTTCTTTTTTTCTAATTAAAGGAGCAATCCCTTGACTCATTTCTTAAAGAAGCCTATTCACTGAATGGGAATTATCTCCCTGGAAGTGAGGACATGAAAAGATCTTAGCCTAAAAGGGTCAGGGTTTCCCATTGCATCCTGGGTCATCTCCAGTCATTCTGATGAATATCTGGTCACTGGATTCAGATGGTTCTGGAAGAGAAAGTGAGGCTGGTGACCTTGCACATCCCTCCCTCCCTCAAATCAAAGTGAACTGCAAGTCATGTCATCATTTCCCTGACACCGTGGTCCTCCTAAAAAACCAAGGACAAACACAATATATACATGCACACATATATATGTATGTATGTATGTGTGCACACATATATGTGTATACATGTGTATGTGTGTCTGTGTATGAAAGATATTTGTATACAATGCCTGGGATTTGAAATCACAGATTGCTGTGCTATGGCTTTCATTATATTATTGCCAAATGATCAGCTGCTAAGTTAAAACCTCAAAGTAATCTACTTCTGATGCCCTGTGGCAGATACAGTTTTCAGTAATGTCCAGCTTCCAAGAAAATAAGTATTTACATATGTTCAAAGTCTGCATTATACTACCTGGTGGGACTTAGGACACCAGAATTTTGCACATATACAAAGGAAGAAAGATGGACAGAGATGCATTAAGGAGAATGAAGAGTCTACACAAGAAAGAGGAAGAAATACAAGATTATAGAGGGAAAAATTTCTTTTTGTAGAGATTGGGAAGCAGATGAATCACCATAAGAGAACGAAGGTTTAAAAAAAGTAATTTGTAGGTCAATGAGGTCTCATTGCTCAAAGTCAAAGGGCTGTCATGAGACATATTTGAAGTGTGAACTGAGATTCCAGTTAGATCCATAATGAGGCTTGGGTCTGCATTCCAGAATTTCCAGGTCATAGTTCAATGAGCTTGTACTAGTCACTCAGCTTTTCTAAGCTGTAGTGTTCTCATCTGTAGAGTAAGGATAATAATACTCGCTGCACATAATTTGCAGGGTTGTCAAGATCAACTTCAGATACAAAGCCCAATGTTAAATGTTAGTTGTTGGATTGAAGTCTAAGATGACAGAGAAACCTCTGTTCTTTGAACTCTTTTTATGTACTTTTATTGTTTTCTTAATAAAATCTCTTGAAAATCACATGCAAGGCTGATGAACTAAAAAGGAAAGTGTCTCAGGATTGGTCACGGAACAGAGGGAGTTAGCACATCTTCTACCATCAAAGTATTGTCATTAGTGTGACCTAACATTCTGAACTAAGGGATAAAATGTTGGGAGACACTGGGAGAGAACACAAGGAAGCATGAATTGCAAGGCTTTGAGGTTAACAGCAGATGCTTGTGTCTCTATTCTTTATTACTGGAGCTTTCCATTACCAAATGTGAGGGGCAAGAGAAAGGGAAGAGTTCAAGCCTGGAAGGCTAAAAGAGTAGTAACACCACCCTTTGTGGTTATAATATCTAGTTTCCTAGATTAAATTATGGCATATAAATGGAATTCCCAGATCACTTAAATACTTGCATAGAGGCCATGTTTGAGCATTCCAGAACACCCAGGTCACTAGGATCATTGAGTAAAACTGTGGGTGAAAATGTTTGATTTGAAGATGTCCATCATTTCTGTCAAGCTGTCATCCTTTTATCTCAAACCCATAGAGTACATTTCCCTTGAAGTGAGTTAAACTTGAAGACGACTTTTAACTTTTCAAGCATAAAGCAGAGTTAATAAATTCCTTTACCACAATAAAGAGAACTAATGTTTTCATCATAGTGCATTTTTTTTGGGGGAAGAACTTTTCCCCTTTCCTCATACCCAGAGATATATCTGAAGTCTGTGTTATATTTGAGTAGAGATGTTATGATGAAATCAAAAGTCATACCCTGCTGTGATACATTTTTAATAGAAGTTTGGCAGGACTGGGGACCATTGAAAGGATATTATTGATTTAAGCAAGCAAAGCATTATCTTTGCATGGAAATGTGGTGAAGTGAAAACCATATAACCAAATGCATATGGAAGCTCCCTGGTGATGTTTAATGTTAGCACAGAGAAACTATTTTGGCTCAGATTTTTCAAAGTGATTTGAAGCTGAAGCCTCTACTGACATGCTAACTGCTAACTTCAGAATGTTTTTAATGAGTATTGAAATTCTTCATGGAGCAGTCTTCAGGCTATCATATCATGTCAGGGGCTGAAGTTCCCTAGATATTATAAGAAATTTTAAATCAAGTTTATATATCCAAACATTTCTGAAAAAGAAATGCATGGTCCTAAGAACAAGAAAACTGCAAAGGCAAACATAGCATTTCACAGATAACTTCTGGGCCTCAGTTTCCTTATCTGTAAAATGAGGAGGAAGGTGTCTTAGGGCTTCCAGAACCAAATCTATGGTCTTATGCTTCTGAGTTACTCTTAAAATAAAGATTGACTGAAATCTGAATCCAGACAAAACAAATATCAGAATTAACTACCATACAACCTGCCAAATCATTATATTAACTACTTGTGGTCATGATGTTGACCAACTCGCCTAACCTCCTGGGAATCAATTTACTCATCTGTACAAAGGAAGGATTGGACAAGATCAATTCAGTGTCTCTTCCAAAACAAGATTTATGATCCATCTTTCTCCCTTTTTCTCTCTGATCTTTCCTGTCATGTTTTTCACTTTTTTGGATGAAATTCCTTTAAGATAAGTGGAACTCAAAAAAACCTGGCACTGGCTAAGAAATGGATTGATGAATCAGTGGAATAGATTAGATACATAACACACAGTAATAAATGGCCATAATAATCTAGCATTTTATATACCCAAAGATCCAAGATTTTGTTGCAAGAACTCACTAACTGACAATTAATTTCTGAGGAAACTAGAAACCAGTTTGGCAGCAATGAGGTATAAACCAACATCTCATACTATATACCAAGATAATGTTAAAATAAATACATGATTTAAACATAAAGGTTCTTATCATAAGCAAGTTACAGGATCATGGATATTTTTGCATGTCAAATTGAAGGCGGGGGGACCAAGATGGTGGAGAGAAAGCGGAAACTTGCTTGAGCTCAACCCCCAATCACCTCCAAATACCTGTAAAAAATTACTCTAAACAAATTTTAGAGCTATAGAACCCACAAAATGACAGAGTGAAAAAAAATCTCCAGCTGAGGAGAGCCTGGCAGACTACAAGAAGGGTCTATCACAATGGGCTGTTAGGGGAGCACAGTTCTGTGTTGGCCATGCTGGCACAGACTGGTGGCACAGACCAGCTTGGGCAGACCTCAGGGGACTGAATCACTGGCAGCTGTTGTGGTTTCCAGACTTCTCAACCCACAAATGCTAAAAAAAAAAAAAAAAAAAAAAAGTAAAAGATCAGTGGGGAAACCCTGTTGGACTTGAATGAGAGAGGAGCACAACCCAGTCCCTGCCACTGGGGTGTCAGAGGTGATGGTGGATGCAGAGGCAGCAACAGCAGCAGCACCAGCAGTGGTAGCTGATCAGAAGGCAATTGCAGGAATCTCTTTGCTGGCATTGAGGCAGGATTCTCTTGTCTTGGCCTGCTCTCATCTGGGTTGCAGTCTTGGGTGGTGGTTCTGGGGTGAGGGGAGTGCTGGCGTGGCAGAATTTTTGGCACCTACAAAGAGAGAATGCTCCTCACAGTTCTGAGGCAGGTGCCAAGAAGTAACTCCTACAACAGCTGTGCAAAACCCCAGAAAATTGGGACATATCACTGTCCCCACTGGAAGCAGAGTTCTACCATGGTAAAAAGCTCAAAAGTCCAGCAATTGGTTGGCAAAATGAGCAAACAGGTGAAAATAAATCAGAGTATAGAATCCTTCATTGGTGACAAAGAAGATCAAAACATGGAACCAGAGGAAGACAATGAAGTCAAAACTTCTGCATCAAAATATGAATTTTTCACAGGCCATGGAGGAGCTCAAGAAAGACTTTGAAAAATTAAGTAAGAGAAATAGAGGGAAAATTGGGAAGAGAAATGAGAGAGTAAGGAAAGAAAAATAAGAAAAATGAATCAACAGCTTGCTAAAGGGGACCAAAAAAAGTACTGAAGAAAATAACACCTTAAAAAATAGACTAACTCAAAAGGCAAAAGAGGTCCAAAAACCCAATGAAGAGAAGAATGCCTTAAAAAGTAGAATTGGCTTAATGGAAAAAGAAGTCCAAAAGCTCACTGAAGGACTTAATTACTTCAAAATTAGACTGGAACAAATAGAAGCTAATGACTTTATGAGAAATGAAGATATTATAAAATAGATCCAAAAGAATGAAAAAGAAATAGAAAGCAATGTGAAATATCTCATTGGAAAAACAACTGACCTGGAAAATAGATCCAGAAGAGATCATTTAAAAAATTTTCAACTACCTGAAAACCATAATAAAAAAAAGAGCCTAGACATCATCTTTCAAGCAATTATCAAGGAAAACTGACCCTATATTCTAGAACCAGAGGGTAAAATAGAAATCAAAATTATTCACTGATCACCTCTTGAAAAAGATAACAAAAAGTAAACTCCTGGGAATATTATAGTCAAATTCCAGAGTTCTCAGGTCAAGGAGAAAATATCACAAGCAGTCAGGGGGAAATAATTTGAGTACTGTGGAAAAAAAAATTAGGATAACACAAGATCTAGCAGCTTCTGTTGTAACGAGAATGAGAGCGAGTGAGACCATCTTTAATGAGCAGCAACTGCAAGGGGTGAGCACCACCCAAATTAAGCAGCCTCGAGATGCATTTTCTCAGGGTTTATATAGACAAAAGTCATAACATAACTGCTACCAGGGGGAAACCACAACTTAGTCAGTTGCTATGCAAGCAGGAAAAATACAGAAGCCAAAAGGTAGCAATCAGTTCATTGCCTAACGACCATTGCCCAGTCATCAGTTTGTTGCCCAATTGGAAAGTTCCCAAGTCTATTTCAAGAACTGAACAGAAGCAAGAGTGGGGGGGGGGGAAGGGGGAGAGTATGGGCTCCAGGTAGCAGGTTTGGCAGGTTTACTTGGCAGGTTTGCTGCCTAGGTGGGCTTTGTTAGGTTTTGGGCAAGTCTCCTAGGCAGCTCTTCTATGATGAGGAGAGATGAGGGATGTTCACAAAATGAGGGGTTACAGCACTTCTACATTAAGGGATCAAAGGGCTTGGAATATGATATTCTGTAGGTCAAAGGAGCTAGAATTAAAACCAAGAATCACCTACCTAGAAAAACTGAGTATAATACTTTGGAGAAAATATGGATATTCAATTAAATAGAGGACTTTCAAGCATTCTTGCTGAAAGGACCAGAGCTGAACAGAAAATTTGACTTTCAAATATAAGAATCAAGAGAAGCACGTAAAGGAAAACAAGAAAGAGAAATCACAAGAAATTTATTAAAGTTGAACTGTTTACATTCCTACATGGAAAGATGATATTTGTAATTCATAAGACTTTTCTGAGTATTTAGATAGTTGAAGGAAACATGTGTGTGTGCATTTGTGCATGTGTATGTATACATGTGTATATGTATACCTAGACAGAGGGCACAGAGTGAGTCGAATATGAAGGGATGATATCAAAAAATAAAATTAAGAGGTAAGAAAGGAATATATTGGGAGAAAGAGAAAGGGAGAGATAGAATAGGGTAAATTATCTCACATAAAAGAGGCAAAAGAAAGCTGTTACAATGGAGGGGAAGAGCAGGGAGGTGAAAGGGAATGAGTCAACCTTACTCTCATTGGATTTGGCTTAAGGAGGAAATAGCATACATACATATCTTACCCTACAGGAATGTAGGGGGAGTGGGGATGATCAAAGGGAGGGCAGATTGGTGGAGGGGGTAGTCAGAAACAAACACTTTTTAAAAGGGACAGGGTAAAAGGAGAAATAGAATAAATGTGGGGCAGAATAGGATGGAGGGAAATATAGTTAGTCTTTCACTATGGAAATATTTTTACAATGGAAATATTTTGCATTACTAAACATGGATGACCTATATCGAATTGCTTATCTTCTTGGTGGGGTGGGTGAGGAGGGAAGAAAGGGGAGAATTTGGAACTCAAAGTTTTAAAAACAAATATCAAAAAAATTTTTTGCATGGTACCTGGAAATAAGATATACAGGCAGTGGGGTATAGAAATTCATCTTTTCCTACAAGAAAGTAATGGGGTATTAAGGGAGGATATAAGAGAAGGAAAATTGGGGGAAGGGGTATTTAGTAGGCTTGTCTTCTTGGGGCGGGAGTTACGGGAAAGATGGGAAGAAAATCTGTGACTCAAAAATCTTTGGGAAATAAATGTTTAGAGACCTTTCCTGCCCTTAAGAGGCCTAACATCATCACATGGAACCCAAAACTGGCCTCAGACTTTTACTTGCTATTTGACCCTGGGCAAGTCACTTGAGCTTTGTTTGCCTTAATCTATTAGAGAAGGAAATGGCAAACCACTCCATTATCTTTGCCAAGAAAACCCTATATAGGATGACAAAGAATTAAATGAAACTGAATGACCAAAGAACAACATGTTACAAAAATATGGTGTGAGATGCCTTGCTCTTTAACTTGGAAGTCATATTGAGTTCTCATTAAGAGAGACAATGGTGTTTAAGAACCACAAGAGACTTAAATTATCTTGTAAATGTCACATTTAATACCATTTCTTCTCAACATTTTTTTGTTTTGGCTGCATTATTTAAAGAGAGAACATGAACACGAACATCAGATAATCTTGCATCCTCACTGTGGCCTATGTTATATGTTTGCAGTACACAAATAAAGCATGAATGAGGAATTCTGTCCAAGTTTTTGCAATATTCAAAATGTTATCAATGTTATGATACTTTGCAGTGACTTGTTAAATTACTGAATTGATTTCCCGGTTCCTTATATAATGGAACATTTTGGCACATCTTTTTGCTCCGTAGTCAAAGTACTGTTTCCATTTAGGTGATTATAGTTTTGTTTTGTTTTGTTTTTAAATAATAATACAAGTTGTGAATGCTTTGTGCAAAGTACGTAAATGAATGATTGGCCTATATTGAAAGGTTCTCTGCTGTTGTTATCTTCGGGTAGTTTTGTATGATACTTTCTCATAAGAAAGGTGGTAACAAACTTGCTTCAGAGAGGAAGCTGGTCAAGTTCTTTATGAGTAATTCTTCTGCCAATGTGAAACATGGAAGAATTACTAATTATACATCTCATTTGGCCCAGTCACTTTTAGTCATCTCTCTTGATACAATTAATCTGTCATTCATTATGCTTAAATAGCACATTGTTTCTCATTTAATCCTATTTATCTTTTCGTTTTGTTGGACTTTGTGAAACCTTATAGAGATCATGCATTTTTCCCATATTTCTTTAAGAATCTCTCTTTCTCTCTCCATCTCTCTGTATCTCTGAGTCTGTGTCTCTGTATCTGTTTCTGTCTCTCTGCCTCTATCTCTGTCTCATTCTCCTCTTCTATTTTCTTTCCTTCTCAAAATAACATTTTTGATTGATTATGGATTGTTTTATCTTACTCTTTGCTATGCTTTGACTACCTCCTCAACTTTTTGACTTCTGCTTTCATTAGCTGATTAAGGGAATAAAGAATTTTTAACATTTTTTGTTTTCTGATTCTATTTCAGTTGGTTTTTTTAAACTGTAATTGGGGAATATGGATAATTGTTCTTCAAAGAGCAGTAGTTACATATTGGTGTAATCTTCCCAACTTGTTTTTAGGTCTTCGATAGATTCTTTTATGTGTCTTTGATGGCAGTCTTCAATTATATTCTTGGGTACATCCACCTTTCCTCTTATGATTTTTATTTTGGCAATGATTGCCCTATAAACTGTTGTGTGAAGGCCCTGAAATGTTTTTATACTTTCTGTTAAAGTTAATGTAAGAATATATTCCTTTTGGCAGCAGTAAAAAATTTGAGCTTTTTCAAGTTGTTCTTTGTTGATATAGTGATTCTTTTGGTTGGATTTGTATTATCAAACTTAAAAAGGATTTTCAAAATTCCACTCTAATCATATACATCTAGTCTTCAGAATTGTAGGAGTTGCAGTATTTTTTATGTTCATTTTGTTATTACATAGGGTTTGAGGGGTTTTTTTGTTTTTTTGTTTTTAGAGAATATTTTCAATGATCTTGTTTTTTCTCCTTATTTCCACTTTCAGACTTCAGTAATTCTTTGCTTTCCATTCTTATTTCACCTAATCTGATCTTGGGGATTGTATCAGCAATGCAGTATTCACAATGCCTACAGTAACTATAAGTCTGCTAATATGGTTATTAATCACAAAATGTAACAGGCTCTCTACATGGGAAATATAACTATAGCATTTATTCAAATACCAGAAAACTGAGACCCAAAACCTGAAAATCAAAGCCAACACAGTAGTTATGAAGTTGGCACAAGTAGTTAAAGTAGTAAATGCCCACATTCTCAAGCCTTCAAAACAGGACAGGCTATCTCAGGCAAAGATCCTCCTCTTCTCACTTATGACAACTGTTCAGCATCCAGGCAACTTGCTCCCAGCAGCTCCTCCCCCTCTACAGTTCCCATCCCTGGCAAACCTCATCAAGAGTCCTTAGAAGAGATTCTGGCCAGCTCAAAGAAAAAAGGTGTTTGTGCTGCAACTGCAGCCGTTGCTGCTGCTGCTTCCAGTCACCACAGCATGGAAGCTAGCTTGTTTCCAGCTTTCTCTTGCTCCACCCCTTCCTGCTATGTCAGCAAGTTCAAGAGGCATGGAAGATCTTCAAATCCCATTATCATTAAAGGGATGAATTTACTTATGTTTACTATGACCAACTCCTATGTGACTTGGATCTGAAGAGACAAGTGATAAAAAGCAATATCAAACCCTTATCATCAACCAGTAATAACTATTTCCAAGCTTGTTGTGATTCAGTACTACTACATGATGAATGAATCCTTGTTTTCATGAGTACTTGAGTCTTGCCCAAATTAGTGGGAAGCACAATATGTACTGGAGGTGAAATATTGGTATTTCTGATTTGTTCTAATAAATCTTTTCTTCTTGTCATACAAGAACATGATATAGTATCATGCCCTCTGCTGTCCTGTTTCAGGCTGAAAATAATGCAGGTTTTGAGCAGAATGGCAAATGGTCTTTGGATCATTCTGTACATGGGAAATTCTGTTGAATTGTTGTTATTTTTATCCAAATTATAATTATGGACAAGAGAAGGCAATTAAACTTATTATAGAAGTATATATTATTTATTCCTGAGAGCAAAGTGATTGATGAGTGATAACTATATTACAGAGCAAAGAATTAGAAACTGTAATATATTCTCAAGACCACTAAATGTTAAGAGGTCAACCAACCTACATACGACATTAAATGCTTCATTAGGCCAATGAATAATCTTACATACAGATAGTGATGGTGCATACATTCCCTGTGCTATAAAGTTCACATTTCCTTTTTTCTTTTTGAGGAGTAATATTTGTAACTCTGCTTATCCTCCAGAAATACAGATCAGCAACTAATATGTAACTTGTATTCTGAGAGAGTTGCCTAAAGTCCTGAGAGGTTAAAGGACTTATCCAGGGTCACACAGATAGTAAATGTTAAGAGTTAGAAATTCCAACCAAGCCATCCTGACTCTAAATAAGTCTATTATACCATGATGTATCTCCTAATAATAGCTATAATCACAGAATCAAAGAATTAGAAGTAGAAGGCATATCAGTGAGCACCTTGTTCAACACTCTCATTTTATAGATGGGGAAACTGAAACCCATTGATGGTAAGTGTACTGTAACTATATTTTGAGCCTGGGTCATGAGGTTGTGATGCCCTCTGACCAGAAGTGTATATAGACTCTGAGGTTAGCATTTTGCTTTGGGGCTCACTCATGGGATGAACGTTCATGTGATGTAGCCAGATGAAATTCTTGGTGCCATTAAGGAGCCCCCCAGCTTTAAAAACCGAGATGTTGGTGCTTCTCTCTCTGGTAACTATGTATGTATGTAATGGTCGGACAGCTGTTGATCTGTCTGTTGATCTGTGATGTATGCATTATTAGGTCAGATGGTTAGAAGCCCTGTCTATTGGTCTTTATGCTATTATTACTGCTTGCAATTTCTGTTGGTATTTTCTATGAAGTTCAGGGTGCTGACTTTCTCCCTTGAGCTAAGTAAATGATTGTAATGGTTATGGGATTTGAAGATCTTCTGTGCCCCTTGAACTTGCTGATATAGCAGGAAGGGGTGGGTCAAGAGGAAGCTGGAGCCAAGCTAAATTCAGTACAGTGACTGGAAACAGTGGCTGCAGCTGTGGTGTGAACTCCCTTTTTTTTTGAGCCAGCCCAGAATTTCTGCTAAGGACTCCTGCTGAGGACTGCCAGGAATGGGAACTGCAGGGGGCCAGAGCTGCTAGGAGCAAGCTGCCTGGACACTGACCAGTTGCCATGAGTGAAGAGAGGAGGATCTTTGCCTGAGGTAGCCTGTCCTGCTTTGAAGGCTTGAGAATGTGGGTGTTTACTACATTAACTACATGTGCCACTTTCAAAACTACTGTGACAGCTTTGACTTTCTGGTTTGGGGACACAGGTTTTTCTGGTATTTGAATAAATGTTCTAGCTATATTTCCCATGTAGATAGCCTGTTACATTTTGTGATTAATAACAATATCAGCATATTTATAGTTACTGTAGGCATTGTGACTACTGCATTGTTGATACAATTATATATGTGTGTGTGTGCGTGTGTTTGATTAAAGTAAGATTGTTTACACTTTCTGAGTTGCTTTCCTTTAGAAAAGCAGATCAAAGAACCTGTGCTAACAGCCCTCCTGTGTGCTAGTGTTATTGATCTTCCACACCCACAGAAGATGCAAGTAATATTGGTGTTACAGTAAGCTCTTTGTCTAAGGTTAGAGGCAAAATTTCAACCTATATCCTTTGACTTTAAATTCATTGTTGTCTCTATTATATCATATAGCCTCCCTAATAACAAATTCATATTTATATGTTATTTAGTGTTTGAAAAATATTACTTAATTTGAACCTCATAATTCATGAGAATTGCTATGAAGTCATTTTCAGTTGTGTTTGACTCTTTGAGATCCCATGTGGGGTTTTCTCGGCAAAGATATTAGAGGGATTTGCCATTTCCTTCTCTAGAACATTTTACAGGATGTAAATGGATGAGGAAACTGGAACAAACAAAGTTAAGTAACTTGTCCAGAGTCACACAGCTAGTAAATGAATGATACCAGATTTGAACTCAGGAAGGTGAGTCTTCCTGACTCTAGGTCTGGTGCTCTATCTGTTGTGTCACCTACTAGCCAATGTATGAGATGGGTGCTATTACCTCCATTTTGGAGGTGGGGAAACTGAGGTTCATAAAGGCCAATTTACTTTCCCAGAGTCACATATCCAATAAGTGCTTAAATTAGGATTTTTATACAGATATTCCAGACTCCAAGTTTATTAATGCATCCATTATGCTAGATAGACTTTTCTCCTAGTTCCCAAGTTGCCTTAAAGTCACACTGTCATTTCAGATGTGTTTAACAAAACCATGAAAGAGTTGATCCTAAAGAATTCTAGTAATAATATTGCCTGATAGTGAAAAGAAATGAGTAGCCCTGAGATGTGATATGTAAACACCTGGATATTATCATCAGAGAATCTAGATTTTAAATGATTCTTAAAAATGTCTTAGTATACTGGTATACTTTCACCTAACAATGCATCTTCTTAAAATATCATCAAAATGTGGTCATCTAGTGATTTTTAGCACATGAATTACCTCTGAGGTGTCACAGATAGAAATATAAAATTCAGAAGTGAAAGATACCTCCAGAGCCATGTAGTTTAATCTTCATCTGAACCAGATTCTTCTTTATTATCTTCCTGATACAAGATGATATAGTCAGTTTTTGAATGTAAATGAAGTGGAACTTGACCATCTACTAATTATTTTTAAATTACTTAATTTGAGTGAAGTAGATGGAACAGTGGCAGGACAAAAGTCAAGATGAGTGACAATGGCCCAGGATTTAATGGATGACCTTGGCATCTTCAATGTCTGAGCTCTAGAAGCTCCACAACACCTGCTTTGGCTGCCTTTACGGCCATTGGAAAAAATTATTTTCATCTGCCCATTCCACCAGGGGAAGTCTTTACAATGTTTTGAGTTAACATCTCCCTAATTCACAGACGAGTTTGAGGACTGCCAATTACCCTCAACTCGGTTTAATACACATGCTAAGACAGTTATACCAGGGTGTGGCCACTGCACATGCTATGGTTTCTTGGAGCCACAGATGAGAGAGAAATATTATGCTATATAGGCAGATAGATAGATATAGATATACTGTATAAAGACATAGATAAGCCTGGCCTTGACATGGAATTTTGGGATGTATCTGTATAGGTCTTAGTACCATAGATTTATAGCTTGAAAAGACCTAGGGGCAACATACTTCAACTCCCTCACTTTTGGAGAAGAAACTTTGGTAGTAGTTGAAGTCATAAGAATAGATGAAAACTCCAAGAGGAAGAAAAGTAGAAAATTATGAACTGAGCTTTAAAGAAGTGTATTCCCAGTTGTAGAAGGAAGAAATAATGGGCAAAGAGGAAGAAGAAGAATCAGAAGGAAGTGACATGAAAGTCAAGGAAGGAGAAAATGTTGGATTAACATTTCATTTCCTTTTTCTGTCTATATAGGAACATAATACATCTATGAATCCACAAGATTTCCCCCTAAAATCATGCCACCAGCACTCTCAAAATAAGGTTCAACTAGACATATACTATGTGCTATATTTCTTAAGACTAGTTGAGCTTTACCACTGGTATACTTAAATACAAATTCATTTTCAATTGTATATTTCCTTGACCCACTTACTCTTACAGCTCAACTTAAGCAAGATCTGCTTTATCTTTCAGGCGAATCATGTGAGTTAAAATGGCCACATCATCAATGCCATGAGATGATGGTTGAACAAAAAACAACTGCATGCAGAGTTTCTCGTGAAACTAACTTTACTGGAGCAATATTTACACCAGATGATGATGGTTAGAAAACCTCAGAAATTCTCTACTTAATGTAAAACAGGACTTTATAAAGAAAGACTTAGAAAAGGCATAGCAGGGGGAGCTTTTTGTTATAGCTTATGGTGGCAGGAAGAGTAGGTGGAGGATCTGGGTTATCTGACATTTTCAGTTAATAATGCTGGAGGTGGGATGACAAAGAGTCACTAAATTTTTAAGGGACTTTGTGTGAGGAATTTACTTCTGCGATCACAAAGAGCTATCAGGTGTCAAAACATTTAGTAAAAAATTTTGGTGGCAATATAGGTATGTAGTTACACTATCCTGAAAATATATCATCCCATACTGAAGCCATCATAGGGTGTGTGTGTCTGCTAAATGAGGATAAGAGGATTTTTAACATCATTTTTTTCATTGGTCATTCATTTCCTACTGATTTTATAAGCTTTTAAAATATGTTAAAAATTTTAAAACCTTTTTTCCCCAAAAAGACGTGTTAATAAACAGGATAATTATGAGGAATCTTTATGGGATCTTTAACAATTTAGGTCAGTATGATAGTGAATCTCCAACGTGAGATTAATCTTTTTTTAATCAGAGCATATTACTCTCACTTATTCAGTTACTGCATCATCTCTAGATTATGCTAAACCCTCATTAGTCATACAGTTAAAAATGAATGACGCCAGGAATTGCTTTCAAATTTATTCAACATTCTAATACTCCTATTATAAACATACTACTTTATGAAGACATGAAGTCCATTGCTAAAAGTCATAAATGGAATGTCACTGATTACATTTGTATTACATATTTCATTATTTTAGGATAAAGAACAAAGCATAAATTGTGATGAGAAAGAATTTTTACAATGTGACTTAAACACATTCAAAGTACTAAGGAAAAGAAATAGTTTCGCATTTCTAGAATTAGATCTGTCTCAGGGAAACTTCTGGCAAATCTCTACTTTGGGCAGATTAGAAATGGGCTTAAATTTCACACACACACACACACACACACACACACACACACACACACACACACACCACTGTCTTTGAAAGCTGATAAGAAAAGGAGATACCCTGAAAGAAAAAGAGACTGTCAATGCCCGTTGTGAAAGACTCATTCTGTTTGACTTGGTTTTTTTTACTTTCTAACTATACCAACCAGCCAAGATCTTTCAGGAAAAGATATGACTAGAAGTAAAGACAAGATTTTCTAGCTTGACTTTTTTAAAGAGTGAAATAAAAAGTTCTTTGTAAATTCTAAAATAAATAAATAAAACCTTAAAAAAGAAAAGCTTGTATGGCAATGCATTTCAAAAATGCCATAGGTTAGGGAAAATAAAAAATAATAAATTAGTTTAAAATATAATGAGCCACTTACTGCATCTGCTATTCATAAAAAAAATTAGTCAATAAGTGTATTCCATCTTATGCAAGGAGTGCATTTTAAAGCAGTTGTAAATTTTTTTAAATGAAATCTATAATGTCCATTGATTTCCAATGTAACTGAAGACCTATGAAGTTCTCAGTGACAGTGTCAGCTTCTAGAGCCACGGTGGGAACTGCTGCTCTCACTACTGAAACCACTGATGTTTTGGCAACTCCAGTGATAGCTCCAATTTGTAAGTGGAATTTTGATGGTGGTTCTTGGGGTTAGGCCACAGCAGCCCTCTTGGTGGTAGTGTGTAAGGAATACAGTAGCCTCCCCGACCCACTAAACAAAGAAGCTCCAGGGAAGCCCAAAACCCATGAGAGGGAAGCTGAGTCACCCTATCAGAATAGACCAGCAGTTACCTAAAGTCCCCTTTCCCATAATCTGTGGTAAATTTGAATATCAACCAGTCTACAAATTCCCCAGGAGAATTTCTTTTCCCTCACTAATAGGAATCAGCATCAGTCTCCCAGTCTAGACTCCTGACTCCCATTCCTCAATGCCTTATCTTTCTCTTTTAAATTTTTTTTGGAGGGGGGAACACAAGGCAATTGGGGTTAAGTGACTTGCCCAAGGTCACACAGCTAGTAAGTATGTCAAGCATCTGAGACCACATTTGAACTCAGGTCCTCCTGACACCAGGGCTGGTGCTCTATTCACTGTGCCACCTACCTGCCCCTCTCAATGCCTTATCTTGCTAAAACCCTAAATAAAAACCTCATAAAAATCTGATAGACATTACTGAGTGGTGTCTCATTCACTCAAGGCTCCAATAAGGTACCCAAATCCATGTTGGGGTCCAACAGACCTGTTTACATCACTCTCCCTGGCTGCTCTACAT
The DNA here is from genome assembly GCA_028646515.1 of Pseudochirops corinnae. Lineage (NCBI taxonomy): Eukaryota > Metazoa > Chordata > Mammalia > Diprotodontia > Pseudocheiridae > Pseudochirops > Pseudochirops corinnae. The sequence continues at coordinate 16,862,570 of CM053591.1, forward strand.
TTTGTGAGTAGCTGTCATCAATAAAGTTGGTTTGTTTTACAATCTTGTGAGCTCTATGTCCTTATATTGGACTGTGGTATTGCCTGATCTTTCTTAGGGATATATCTAAAAAGTGTCAAAAGAAGGGACTGGTGTTACACTGCATAGTAATCCTTAACCTTCTTCTCTCTTAATTCTGGTGTACAAAATAAACCATGGACCCATTCTGTTTGATCCCTAAGCCTGGAATGTTAGATCATGAAAAAGTGTATTAGCATAGTTCATCTGTGCTTTCTAAGAAATCATCTGCCATATTCCCTTGAATCTATTAATAAAGGTACGTGTATATATGTGTGTGTGATATTTTAAGCACATTTGGATCTTTATTTCAGAGTTGCTTTCCTTCCAAAAATGTCAGTTTTATGACTTTAATCTATATTAGCAGACTGGTGGTTACAATATGAGCATTGTAAGGGGGGAAAATCCTTGTCAACTGCTTTCTGAAAATAGAAAAGTTGTCAAAGTTATGCAGTTGAAGGGCAGATGTTAGCGCTGGCAAAAAGTGTCTCTGGGCCTTATGCAGGGCCTTTTGGCCAAAAATAACTCCTGCCTTCACACTTCACATATGTGAAGATGTGTGTATGTGTGTGTGTGTGATTTTTTAAAAATCAAGATAATATTTTTTAATTTTTTTTTTTTTACTGTTTCCATCCTCAACCAATCCCCCCACCCCCACCCCCACATATACTCAGGTTATCTAAGTTACCAAAAAAGTTTTCATATATTATTTGTTACCAGATAATTAAAAGGTTATTATTTAACATTCAAGGATAACCATCAGGATGATTATTAAAGATGAAGTAAAGTCTCTACCCTTAGGGAGTTACAGTCTATAGGAAGAGACACAAACAAACATGCATTTGATGTACGGATTTAAAATATCAGGACAAGGGGCTCATTAAACTATTTTGAGCTTGGGGGGCCCTTTTCAGAGCAGAATGGTTGCCTTCTAATTATATTTGTGTCATTTCTGCTGATTTCCTTAAATAATTTTTACAAGTTTACTGAGGAACGCTTTTGTCTCTCAAAAACAAAAGTAACCCATAGAAAATGAAAGACTTTTTTTTTCTGCTACTGTCCAGCCATTTTTCCGTCTGTGGCTTCAACTAGATACCAACTGGAGCAGCATTTTGAAAACTGGTAAGAGAGAAATATAGTTGATGAAATGGGAAGGGAACTAAAGCTTTGATTAGGATATCAAAAGTAGCTATTCTCTGTCTATATCTGTCTCTTTCTCTTTTTGACTCTCTGTCTCTATCTCTCTGACTGTCTCCTTTTGTCTCTGTGTTTCTGTGTCTGTCTCTGTCTCTCTTACTCAGCAGTAGGAGAAACTATCTAAGCAAAAAGAATCTCTTGAAAAATAAGCCATTTAACTCAAGGGTAAGAACATTTTAATGTCAGGATGCATTGGAGACTCTTGGTGTGAGTCAGTCAGTCAATAAGCATTTATTAAGTGCTTAGTATGGGCCAGGCACCATGCTAAACTCTGGAGATACACAGAAAGACAAAAAGGCTATCACTGCTCTTCAGGAGCTCACGGTATAATGAGGGAGACAATGTGCAAACAACCATGCACAAAACCCAATATAAAGGAGAGAATAAAGATAATTAACAAAGGAAAGCACTAGAAATAAGGTGTGCTCTTATTCCACTGTTCTCCTGTTTGGGGAATCAGTGCTCAATTCAAGATGAATGCATTCCTCTCCAAAGTACCCATTCAGGTTGTCCTGATACAAACGTAGGCTGGCAAGGAGAGGAACAATTGTGGTTGTTAGAGTGTAAGGGTGATCTCGGCCAGGAGTTGGCTTTTTATTAGGCTAGGGATAAATGCCTAGCAGAGGCTTTAAAATGAGTGTAGTGAGAGTGGAATTGAACAGAGGGACAGTGTCTTGGCTGCCAAAATGTTAGGAGTGTTTCCCTGCCGAAGGAGGCTTTATTTCTAGCTCCTTCAAAACATTACAGTGTTCACCTGGTTGAAATCATGAGATGCTGGATTGCTTCCCATCATCACAATCACCACTGAGAAAACTGCTCAAGCAAATACTGATGATACCCACGGGAACAGTTAATCCTAACAAAGGGGACTTTTGCAATTTTGGGGGAAGCATTGCAAACAGAAAATGAGGGGTTGTGAGGTTCTTGACTTTTGAGCCAAGGAAAATCAAACAATGAAATGAATAGACAAAAAGAACAAAAAGCCCCAAATATTTGCCTCTGTAGGCACTGAACTCTCTCTACTCCTATTAGGAAGGTCTTAGAATGGAATATTGCAAGACTTAAACCTAATGCTATTAAGGCTAGACATTACTTGGAAACTAAGAGGAAAATGGCGAAGCTGCCCCTTTATCAGGAGATGGATAGTTGATAGGAAAATCTCAGTTGAAGCTCAAGGTTCTTTTGATGACAAGTACTATTTTTCTTCTGTCATATTGCCTATGCCTGGCACCATGTAATATAATAATATAGTAAGTGCTTAATAAATACTTGAAAAATTTAACTGAATAAAATTGATTTTAGATTTCTATTGCTTATAAGGCCTTTTTAATATTAGAAAACACTTCTTCCATTACTGTTTTTCTTTATAGTTTTCCATCTGTTTTTGACCCCGAAGTCTTAGGTATAGTATAGGTTCTATTTGACATATCACAGAGCTAAATGGCGCTTCCTTTGATCAGCTTGTCTTTATATAGTCAGTTCTTTGGGCAGTTTTATAGTAGATTATAAGACCCCCATCCATTTGCATGTTCTATATTTCAGCTAAAAGTCTTGCCTTGGACTCGGGAATATCCCAAGGAATCCTGCCTCACTTACCGAATGTGTGATCCTGGGGCAGTCACGTAACCTCCTTTAGCCTAAGTTTCCTCAGCTATAAAATTGGAATGGAAAGGACACCAACCCTATGGGATTATTATGAAGATGAAATTAGACAGCATAAGCAATGTGATTTGCAACTGTAATGTGCTATGCAAATGTTGGCTATTCATATTTTCAGTAGTCATCATTTTCCTAACATCTTGCCCTTTGTGATCTTCATGCTGTGGTTCACACCATTTCTCTATTTGGAATATATTGCTGGCCATTGTCTATCCAAAATGGCTGCCTGTTGAAATCCTTTCCATGTTAAAACTCAAATAAAGTGCAACATTCTTTTTGATTAGCTCTCTAAATGTGCCCCACTCTACCCCACCCAAGAAAAAAGCATTTTTTTCTATCTCTCAATATTTTTCACTACAGTTTACTTTATGTTCTGCCTAGAATAGGAGTTACATGTGTGGACCTATAGATAGACAGATGATAGATAGATAGATAGATAGATAGATAGATAGATAGATAGATGATAGATAGATAGATAGATAGATAGATAGATAGATAGATAGATGGAAGGAAGGATGGATGGATGGGTGGATGGATGGATGGATGGATAGATAGATAGAAAGAAAGATAGATAGATAGATAGATAGATAGATAGATAGATAGATAGATAGATGATAGACAGATAGACAGATAAAGAGATAGAGAGGTACATGGCTTTTGCTGGAAGCCTTCCCCAATTGTTCTTAATTCTAGTACCTTCCTTCTGCTATTTTCTCCCGTATTTATCCTGTCTATGACTTGCATAGTATATATGGGTTCTCATGATGTATCCCCATTAGATTGTCCGTCCCTTGAGGGCAGGAGCTGTCCTGTTCCTTTTTATATCTCTAGTTCTTAGCCTGGCACATAGTGGGTACCTAATAAATGTTTATTAATTGATTAAATAGATTTCTTCTTATTCAATTGTAAACTCCTTAGGAACTGGGTCCTCATGGGATCTATTGTATATATACAATGCCTTCCATATCATAGATACACATTAGTTATGAACTCAACTGAATTAAATTTTTGAACTGAATTTTGAACGCTTTGGTTCAAGGATCGTGTCATCAAGTGGGCACTAACCAACTATTTAATGACTACAGTCTATTGCCAAAAGGCTAAAAACTATAGTAAAACTCTGATTGTAAAATTCCATCTTTCCTATACCCAATAACAGTATACCTCTTGTGGATGGGCCCTGTGTCAACTGGCGACCTCTCCTAAGCACCAGACTGCCAGATGGGTTGCAACAGATGAATACAGCCTCTACCAGATGATAATTATGACTAGTGGCTTTGAAATAAAATCTAGCTGACTTGAATTGGCACTAGAACCAAAAGGCATCATAAAACTGGCAGTAGGGACTCTGTGCTTAGCCTATTTCTTCTGAGTTTACTTACAGCTCCTTTTCATCTTCTTATCCTGACAAAAGAACATTCCTATATTTGGCTGAAATACTTTAGGTGGTAACATAGGGAAGAAGAGGAGAGGATATGTAAAAAGAAGGGCCCTTGCCATTGTCTGAAATCTGTTCAACAGATATAATTGTTTAGGCTTTCTGACTCTGGATTCTACTTCCTTCTAAATATGAAGATCTTCCTTTTGTCTAGTAGTATGCACAGAAAATCCAAAGAAATTGGAATGGGATCAGCCTAGAGAATAACACTGAAGTGATAATTGGCTTATTTTCTAGCATTTTTGGGGAAGGGAAATATGTCATTTCTCCAACACAAGGATTTAAACAGAAAGGAATAAAATTAAAGAGAAGGAAATTATATATGTAATTTATAATTATATCATATAATTATGTTCTATTATATATCATAGATACACATAATCATATGTAATGTGATAAGTATATACATACACATGCATACACTATATGTGTGTGCACATATCCATCCAAAGTTGGAATGAGTAACCAAAGAAAGTTTCAGAATCTCTAGTCAGGGAGAAGGAAAGGACCCTTTCCATTTATCTTTTATTTTTGTTCAATTATTTCAGTCATGTCTGACTTCTTGATTTGATTTGGGGTTTTCTTGGCAAAGTTACTGGAGTGGTTTTCCATTTCCTTCTCCAGCTCATTTTACAGAGAAGCAAACTGAGGTAAAGTTAATTGATTTGACCAGGGTCACACAGTTAGTAAGTGTCCAAGGCCAGATTTGAACTCAGGAAGATGAGTCTTCCTGACCCCAGGCCCAGCAATCTATCCAATGAGCCCCAACTGCCTATATTTTTCTACAAAAGCCTAGAGATTTATTTTTCTGAAGGGAAAGAACTACATCAAGTGATTTTGAGATCCTTTCTAGTTAGATGTTTGAATTGCCCATATTTCACTATTTCCTGGTGATCAGAGATTTCTAGATATCGTAAAGTATAGAAAAAAACCTATGTAATCTAGCTGTTAATTGAATGCCCTTTTGTATTTGATTCCAATATTCAATTTTATTTTTTATGAATGCTGACCTAATTTCTTCAATTACTCATCCCTTGAGGAGAGAAACCATGCTATTTCTCACAGGGTAGATCATCAGCAGATAAGTGTTAGTTGACTAGTGGATTATAGTCACTCATTAAAGTAATCACCTAGGAAAAGCTAAATGATTAAATATGAATATTTCCTAATTATGGAATGAAGAACACTCTGTGAAGGACAAAGGATTATTCTTTAACTGACTTTCTATATGTGTTCTTGGCACACAAGGTAGTGAGTGAATTGATTAATGCTATGCCATAAATTATTAGCACAATTAGCAATTGATGCATGCTTCCTGCTCAGACAGAAAGTAACATAACGCCATTTTCAATTATATAAAGGAAAGGAGGAATAAATAGGTCCTAGAAAGATCCTTGTGGTTATTGAAATGCAGATGTTCTTTTCTCTATAGGGTTTCTGTCTATAGGACAAGGATGGTTTGCTTTTTTAAGGATATTTGCTTGGAAGGTATAGGATCTAGATTCTAATATTGTATCTGACATTAGCTTAACCTATATAGAATCTTTGTTAAATAATTTGTTTTCTCTGGAAGTCAATTTTCTTACCTTTAAAATTAGGGCATTGCACTAGCTCCTTATAAAAGTCTCTTGTGTTTCTAAAATTTAATGAGTCTCTTGGTCATTGGGGTGTATTTCCCATGTTGTGGGTAGCCTTCTCACTATAAAAGGAAATTCTATTGGCCTTATTTCTTTCAGGGGTTTCTCTTCCCCCTCTTTCTTTATATTTCCCCTACTACTTGGGACAATCATCGTTTCTCTCAATGAGAGTTTGACTTATACGCCACATATCATTATCTACAATTTATTTAAGGAGTGCTTTTAAAAGGCTTCCCCCAAATTATCTCTTCTACCTCTTCTTTTCATACTCTCTGAAATTCTATTCAAATTGGTCTCTTCCGATAAAATGTAACTATCCATGGGGAGGAGAAAAAATTAATAATATTAGTCACTTATGCCTAAATAGGAATTAACTGATTTAATTAATAAATAGCACATTGGAAGAATGGGACCTTGGACAGATTAGTTTTGATAAAGGGAAATGATAAAGAAAAGAAAAAATGTTTGGCAATGCTGAGAAACACAGGCCTGGAAGGTCTTGTCAACAACCTAAACAGGCAAGAGGTCACTGGATAATATATACTGTATAGCCTTCTCTCTGCTTACACCTGCCGTGTGTATCATTGCTCTTTGGATGAGCTTCAACCTTAATGTTTCAGAAACTGTAATATTCCGTTACTAAAAGTCTACCTAATACCCCTCTTAAACATTACTAATATCTATATATCTATATCTATATCTATATGTGTGTGTGTATGTATACATATATGTCTGCATGTGTTTGTACGTGTTTATGAGGAAAGACACCTGAAATGGGAAGACAAACTTCCCTTATCTCCGCATTTTTCATAGAATTATCTATGCTCACAAAATAAAAATACAGCATGCTACTGGTATAGATCTAGTCGATGGAAACACTGAAATGGCATTTTAAAAAAATTCTGAGGTTCTGTCCCATAACTGAAATCCCCCTTGAAATGCCATCACACAGAAAAAGAAGCAAAAAATTTTGCAACATGCAATTGGATTCTGTTATGTACAAATATACACCATCTGCTTTCTTGCCTGTTGGGGTCTGAGGTTTAAAAAGTCAGCTCCATTTTAATCCTCCAATCAATTGCTCCCCACCACCAGTCTCCTTTGGGGAAACTCTTCCTCCCAAGTCTTTGGCTAAGATAGGAGAATATTCATGGATGGTTTCACTTACACTTTGTTTCTAATCATTTTCATTTCCTGCTTCTTTCTGGCTTGAAGTTGAAAAGCCAGGGCTCTCTGTAAAGGAAGGGTTTTTAATTATGTGTTGTGTTTTTTTCCTACTCTGCTTTTGTCTCACTTTATGGGAGGATTTGCATTTCTTTTTTGTTTGGGAAAACAAAGTATTTAATTTACACTTCAAGAAAAGGGAATAGTTAATGGCCTCCTAATGAAAGAGTAAGAAGGTTAAACTTCCTGATTACAAACCTTATTAAAAACTGTCACCAACTCTCTGTGTGACTTTCAGCAAGATATTTTGCCTTCTCATCTGTTGCAGAATACTGTCTGTCAATGTTTTGACAGGGTGTAAGATCTTCTTTTTTCCTATCCTGCACTAGGCTTAGGTTGCTAGGACTAAGAAAGTATAGTCCTAGAGGAAAAACAAGGCAAAACTTCTTCATGAAGGACATATTCAAGTTATTTGATATTTGCCTAGATCTTCCTAGGAGGAAATATATTCAACTGTATTTAGGCTTTTCTTCCACAGAGAGGATGGTGAAATTTTGGTCACTGAAGTTTGATTCTATTTAATTGATGAGAATTTTAAGACAGGTATGTGTGAGGTTAAGGAGAACCCTTGGGGGGGGGGGGGGAGGAGGCATGCAACTTTGTACTGAATAACAATTCCAACAAGGACCTCACAGGATAGAGTTTACTTCTGCCACAAACCCATATAATTCCCTTTGGCATCTCAGCAAAGCTTTCCTTTGGTGGTTCTGAGGGAAAAATAAAAACAAACTTTGAAGTTTATATATTGGAAAACTGGACATTTAGGAGCATGATAAAAGCTGGATGACCACAAATTAACTTGCTTCTTTTTGTTCCAATGATTGTACTTGAGCCTGTCTCTTTCATAGAACTTGAAAGCCAATGTTACCAGAATTTATGCAAAAACTACTCTAACCACCTTTCAATTCTGATCCTAGCTCTCCTGTGGATATGTTACTGTAATGTAACCTGACTTACATTAGCATCCATGGACCATGTACTCTGCCTACAAAAACAAATAGATTGCTCCAGGCATTGAAAAAATATCAGTTACCAAAATTTTAGGTTTTTTTCTTCTTTTTTTCTAAAACAAAATGAGTTACTTGTTAATATTAAGAGGGGAATTAGATGACTATGAGGCATGAAATGTTATGATCTTAGAAATAATGCTGCTGAGGATCACCCAAAGAGCAATAGAAAGAAAAATGATGGGTGCGAACATGATGAAAAAAGTTGTAATACATTACCAAGAAATGATAAAGAAGCAAGAGTGTAAAGGATGTGATCAAAGAAAGGAACAAATGACAAAGGCTGGGTTAGTGACGTGGTAAGAGTGAGGATCCATGGACAGCTCACCATCTACTCCATTGATTTGTTCTCAGTGTCAAGACAGACTGAGGGAAGTTCTCAACACTTTGGGTAAGAATTTATGGGAGAACATGGATGACAGTCACATATGATAGGAAGGCACAGGTGAACTGCAGTGTACCTGGAGGACCTTGATAAGGAAACAGACACATTTGAAAACATGCATATTGAAGATTATTTGTTGGTTATCAAAAAATATTAATTTAGTAAAGTGAAATGCAAACTTTGAGGTTCTCCAACAAGGAATTTCTCATGAATAATTAAGATCATATAGGATTTCTTGATAGATACAACCATGGAGTGGGTAGACAGACTTTATGAGTTACCTGATTATTAATATCTTAATATTTAATTGGGAGAAATAAAAATAATAGGGAGATTGTGTTCTCTAAGGCAACTCAACATTGTTGGGGAGGATGCCCTAGAAAGAGCATTAAAGAACCCTCTACTTCCTTCAAGATTCAGTTCCATCATGACTTTCTACACAAGTCCTTTCCTGATCCCTCAAACTGCAAGTGCCCTCCTTTCCCTAACTATTTTTTTTTCTTTTTTTTTTTTAATTTTATTATAGTTTGCATCATTCATTTCCACAAGATTTTGAGTTACATATTTTCTCCCCCTCTTCCCCCTACCCACCGCCCCAAAACAGCCAACCCAGTGTGTCCCCCCTCCCCCAGT
>CM053591.1:16872306-16914500 GCA_028646515.1 Pseudochirops corinnae
TTGAGGAAAAAACCAGAACTGAATGGAAAATTTGACATTCAAATACAAGAAGCATGAGAAGGTTAACACAGAAAAGAATTCATAAGGAACTTATCAAAGTTGAACTATTTACATGCCAACATGGAAAAATGGTAATTGTAACTTGTGAAATTTTTCTCAGTATGAAGGTAGGTGAAGGGAATATAAATGTGTGTATGTATGTATATATATATATGTGTACATATGTGTGTGTGTGTATGTGTGTGTGTACATACACATATGTCTATATAGGAGGGTATATATGCATATGAATACATATGTGAGTGTGTGTATATATGTGTACATAGACAAAGGGCACAGGATCCATTGAATAGGAAAAGATGATATTTTAAAAGGCGATATTGAGAGGTGGGAAAGGAATAGAATGAGAGGAGACAGGGAGAGACAGAATGGGGTTAATCATCTCATATAGAAGAGGCAAGGGATAACTGTTACAATGGAGGGGAAGAATAGGAAGGCAAAAGGGAATGGGGTCAACCTTACTCTCATTGAATTTGGCTTAGGCGAGGAATGACATACACTCTAAATTGGGTATCTTGCCCTACAGGAGAGTAGGAGGGAAGGTGATGAAATGGGGGATGATGAAGGGGAGGGCAGGTTGGGGGAGGAGGGTTGTTAAAAGCACACACTTCTGTAAAGGGACGGGGACAAAGTAGAGAATAGAACAAATAGGGGGCATGATAGGAAGGAAGGAACTGTAATCAGTCTTTCACAGTGTGTCCATTGTGGAGATGTACTGTGTAACCACACATATACAGCCTGTATTGAATTGCTTGCCTTTCCAGTGGGGGTGGGTGAAGAGGGAGGAAGGGAAAGAATCTAGAATATAAAGTTCTAAAATCAAATTTTAAACAAATATATATATATATATATATATATATAATTATTATTATTATTATTATTATTATTATTAACATGCAACTAGGTAATAAGATATACAAGCACTGGGGTAGGGAGACCCATCTTGCCCTACCGGAAAGTTGGAGGGGTTATGGGGGAGCATATAGGACAGAGCAGATTGGGGGAGGGGATTACAGTGGGATCGCTGTTTTTGGGTGGTTGGTAAGGGAAAGAGGAGGAAAAAATTTGTAACTCAAAATCTCATGGAAATGAATGATGTAAACTAAAAATAAACAAAAGTTAATTAAAAAATAATTTTTAAAAATGAAATAGTACCTGCCTTCACAAGAGTTACATCGTAAGCTGGTTGACCCACAAACATGCTACTCAAAACCAAAGTATCTAAAGCATAAACCCGTATTTTTCCCTCCAGACCCAATTTAATTGTGTTGAGCACTACTGTTCCTTTTGTCACTTAGGTTCTTAACCAGGTAGTCATTTTCAATTCATGATTCTAATTCAACTAAGATCCCATACTAATGAATATATTGATATTGCCAAGTCTTACAAAGTTTACTCTCATAAAATTTCTTGCATCTATCTCCTCTCCACTAAAATCACAAGCACCCTGGCTCACCCTTCATTGTTTCTTCCCTGGACTGTTTTCATATCCTCCCAAGTCCAGTCTCTTCTCATTCTAATTCATCCTTCACAGTTTCTAAATGGACATTTCTGAAATATAAAAATGAAAATGTCACCTTCTTAGGAAGCTTCAGTGGTTCTCCACAGCTTTAGGATGACTTATAAACTTCACTGTATGGCAATTAGAGGATTTCATAATCTGACTCCAGTCTAGCTTTCCAAGTTGTTTGGATATAATGCCACCTCCCAAACTCTAAATCCATCCCAAATGGCCTACTTGTAGTTCCTTTTACCCAACATTCCATATTCTGCTTCTCCATCTTTTGTACAAAATCTCCTCCATGTCTAAAATGCTCTACCTGCTCATCACCTCTTAGAACTGGTTCTCTTTAAGACTCAGCTCAAGTGCCAAAGTCAACAAGAAATCTGACTTGATTTCATCAGTTACTAGTATTTCCCCGCCATGAATTTGTTATATATTCAATTTGTTTCTATATGGATGCATAGAATTTACTTTTCCATGTACATGGTGTTATTTTCAGTAGATCATGAGCTTGTTGAGGGTATACACGTTTTTGTTTTTTACTTTATTCTTACTGCTAAGCATATGGCCCATAACATATTAAGTGACTGACAATTGCTTACTGAATTGAAAATCAGGAGTGTGGCAAGAAGTGATTACTGAATTTCCAATGGGAACATTTACACCTAGAAAATCTGTATACCTTACAAATTGGGCTTGATTTATTGTTTTGTTGATTGTCTAGAAATATGAAAGTTCACAAAAACTTAGTGGAGATTAAACATTTAAGAGTATATTGCCTTTTCAGAGATATGGTTGTTAAATATACACCAGGACACTCCTAACTGGGACACTAGGAAATGAACACAGGTAAGTAAATTACAAGTATTAAGAATGGAGAAAGAGCTCTATTACCTTGTGAAATCAGAAAAGACTTTCCTTTTGGGTGGGACTTGAATTGAGCATTGAAGGAATATAGGCTCTCTTAGGATGAGGAAAGTGAGGAAACAGTTCATCTTACACATGAACGACAGTCTAGGCAAAGGCAAACAAATGACATAAGTAATGTTAAGGGCAGGGAGCAGTTAGCAGGACAGTTTTTCTTGAACATAGACCATTCAATAAGAAGTGATTGAAACAAATGTCTGGAAAGAAAAGTGGTAGCCAGATTTTGGAGGTTTTAAGATGCTGGATTGAAGAGTTATTGTTTTCTTCATTTAGAAGGGCAGAAGGCCAGAACCTAAGTTTGTCAGGAACCTCTATTTGTTTATTTTCCCACCTTCACAGACAAAGAGGAGCATTTAGAGATGTGTGATTTCCCTTTTTGTTGTCTTTGACAGCTCTTCCCAGGTCCTTGGGGGCAAGTCCACTGGCCATCTGGTAAATGTTTTAACAATCAATTCCCCCACACACTTTGAAGTGTAATCTGTACTATATTATTAAAAAAAAAAATCCAGCACTTTTAAAAGTCTAAACAACCAGCAAAACAAAATAAGCCCACATTTGTAGCCTGATGTACAAATAATTCACACTGAAAATTTAACGATTAACTTTTTTGACACACTTTTGAGCAAGTCAATTGTCTCTGCTGCTTTTCACAAATTGACTACTTAAAGTCTCATACTTTAGTTATCCTTGACCCTTATGTAGAAATGTGCCAGTGTTTAGAAAGGGGCATACCTTTGAATAAGATATAATATGGAGTCACTTAGCATTTTAGGAGAGCAGCATAGTCAAAACCAGTGTATTAGGAATTTGATCGGGGTATAGTGTTTTTTGGGCTTAGTTTCTCCTACACAGCAATACAAATGTTTTGGAATTAGCACATTAGGGCAATTAGATGGTACAATGGATAGAGCACTGGGCCTGGAGTCAGGAAGACTCAAGTTTAAGTGTGACGTCAGACACTTCCTACTTGTATGACCTTGAGCAAGTAACTTAATCCTGTTTACCTTGGTTTCCTTATCTGAAAAATGAGTTGGAGAAGGAAATGGCAAACCATTCCAGTATCTTTGCTAAGAAAAACCTAATGGTTCATGAAGAGTTGAACACAACTGGAAAATGATTAAAAACAACAAAAATAAATTGACATATTCATTTTTGAATTAAAATTTTTGTGTTAGTGGTAACTGAAAAGCTTTTTAGTTTTTCTTCCTTAGTAGTTAATACTCAAATTATTCTACTGATTTGTCTAGTGAGTGTATAGGAATGGGAATTTGAAGAGCTTCCCTGCCCCTTAATAAGCCTAAGGGAATTTTAAGACTTTCCCTGCTTTGAAAATGAACTCTTCCCCCTACTATGCTAAATGTAATCACATGGAACCTATAGTGGGAGGAATCTGCTAAAGAGTGGAGCAGAGCCCACAGGAAGTTGGGAGTCAGAGCAAGCTAGATGGTTGGGAGGAGAGGACACTTTAAAGAGAAACAGATAGATTCGAGAGTAAATTTTGGTCTTGTGTTGGTTTGTGGGAAGGCTAAAGGATACTGTGGCTCTGTGTGCTGTTATGGCTTATTCTTTGTTACTATGATGGAACTGACTTACTGGTTTTGGGATACCATTTTCTGGTGTCTGAATAAATATTTAGCTTCTCTCTTCTATATAGAGAGTCTGTTATATTTTGTGATCTAGTTTCGTGCAGATATATTTATAGTGACCATGGGTACTGTGACTATTGCTTTGGCACTACAGTGACCTTGTACTTCACAAAATATTATTGCATTTTTTCACCAATACCTGAATGATAATTGTGTTAAATTGCATCTTGTTCTGGTCCCCCTGATACACCACATCCTTTTTAGTCAATATAGTAAACTACCAATATAAAAGGGCAAGAGCAGGAAATAAAATTGCAAAGGGGAAGATAGAAGTCACACACAAATTGTCCCAAAAATCAAAGGAGCATAATTTACAAATTGTATTCTATAATAACCCAAACTCACATCCTGTTAATATGTGCTGAATTGGGGAAGCCATTTAGGCTCTGCTCTCAGTGCCTTTTGCTCCTATGACATGTAAATCTCAGACAATTTCCAGGCATCCACACTAAGACCGTCAGAACAGCAAATGGAGCTGATAATTTTGAGATGATGTGACATGTCAACTTTTAAGTTTTACTTTGAGATGATTAAGATATCTTAATGAACTAAGCACAAGGTGTCACAGGTCTACTCACCACCAAAGCCTATAAAAATGAAACTCCAATATCCTGCCCTTCAAGTACTTTGCCACTTTCATTGGGTCCATGCTCCCAATTCTACTGTTTTCTGTGTCCTCTTCCCCAGGTTGGCTGCCTTCCTTCACCATCCCATCCTGGCCTCCATACTGTCTGCCTTTGTACCCCTTTTTACCACTTGTCTTGGTACTTTTGTTCTCTTTGCTCTGACACTCTCTGTGATTTTTAAAGTGTGATTTTTAGCCCCATTTCCTGACGCCATCCACCATTTACCTTACAGTGTCCAAAGAACTGGCTGGGCACACCCCATTTCATAATTACATGAATCTATAATCAATAATCAATGTATAAAGTATTTTGGTCAAAATTCATCAGATTTTCTTTTTTAGTATCTTACTGTGTGCTTTCAATACTTAGCAGGTGAGTTTATAGATGATTAAAAATAAATCTCAATCCTATTAGGTTTTATACAATGAAGCTATTGCTTTTGTTATGTGTAGCATATTAAAACATGAATTTGAAATTTGCATCAAACATTATAAATTCTCTGAATTAAAGTTTATAGAAAACAAATTTACATTTCTACAAAGGAACTTGTGCTAAAGATTTTAGTTTTAAAAGGCTTGTTGAGTTTTTAAAATAAATTAATCAGGCAATGCCATTTTGCCTTGGTTTTGTTAGCAATTTACTAATAATCATTAAGAATCCTGTGTTCCTTTAAAATGTCTAAAGTGCCAGTGGTGGCATTTTTTATTTGGGGGATGGATAAGCTTAATATAAACCTTGTCAATGCTTCATGTAATTTTACACTGGCCAAATAAAATGCTAACCCTTATTCATTCTTTGAAAAAGTAAGAGGACAAAGTGTATATAGTGGAAAGAAAACTAGACTAATATCTGAAGACCTAATTTCTAATTCTAGCCCCAGAATTTAGTATCCTTATTACTTTGGGCAAAAAAAAAAACAAAACAACTGTTGAACTTTGTTTCCTCATTTATAAAATGGGGATATTTTCTACCAATTTTTTGGGGGGGGTTCCCTCAGCATTTTGGTTAATTCTGTCAGAGAAACATTTTGTTTAGGTGATAATTGCAGGAAGAATCATTGGCCAATAATTTCCTCTGTTAATCAAGGGAACTCTACTTAAAACAATTTCCAACCAGCCTTTCCAATGAAAAATGTGCAAAAGGTGAGAAAATAGAGTCCACAAAAAGGACAAAGTATATAGTTGTCAGTGATGGTTTTGTAATAATTTAACAAAAATAAAAAGAACAATGCTAAAGTGAACACAGTCTTTGGAAGATCTGGCAATATTCAACACAAAGGAAGCAATGTGGATAAAGGCTTGGAAAGAGTTGCTAGGAATTCTGGCCTGGTCAGAATCCAGGAACACTTTCTGAATGCTCTCAACTCTTAAAACACAAATCATTAACTCCTACAACACTTACTAGTTCTTAGCACATCTAGATATCCACACCTTCCTACTTCATAAGATGGTTATAAAGATTGACTATGCTCACATATGTGTGTGTACGTTGAAAATTATACACTGTAATTATTCAACTATGATGTATCTTACCCAATAATCAATCACAAAGTATTTATTCAATGTCACTGTACTAGGGTATACTGTACATTTATCAAGAAAATAAAAGCGTACTTAGGAGATTGTTCAATATTTCAATAAATCTGGGGCTTTTTCAACATAGGTATGGATCATAATGCAACCCCTTCCTCTAATCCTGTGTGTGGTCTTTGGCTTCTATTATTTTGCCAGGCACTTGGGGGTCATCTTCTGACACTTTTTAAACTAGTTTTTTAATGTCAATTCAATATTGTGACTCTCACTCTGTTATACCTTGTTCTACAGCATAAATAGCTCATCACCTTTCAAGGAAAAAGAAAGCATTGCCTTTAAGTAGCTTACATTTTAATGGGAAAGAAAATAAATAAAAGTGATATGGGGGAGTAGGGGAAGAGAAAGTACTCAGCTCAGAAACATGATGAATAAATCCAGAGAAGTACAGCCTGGTAGAATATGAAGACATGACTGACCTGGGTGGGCATCAAGTTTTAATTTTGTAAAAAAACATTTTTTTTCCAATTACATGTAAAGAACATTTTCAACATTTGTTTTTTGAAAGATTTTGAGTTCCAAATTTATCTCCCTCCCTCTCCACCCTTGCCCCTTGCCAAGATGACAAGAAATATGATATAGGTTATACATGTTCAATCATGTAAAACATTTCCACATTAGTCATATCGTGAAAGAAGAAACAGAATAAAGGGAAAAATAAACACAGAGTAAAAAATAGTATTTTTTTGTAGTAGATCATTGTGCAATGTTACTGTTACTGTGTATGATGTTGTCCTGGTTCTGCTTACTTTACTCAGCATCAGTTCATGTTAGTCTATCCAGATTTTTCCAAAGTCTCCCTGCTCATCATTCCTTAGAGCACAATAGTATTCTATTACGTTAATATACTGCAACTTGTTCAGCCATTTCCGAATTGATGGGCATCCCCTCAATTCGCAATTCTTTGCAACCACAAAAAGGGCTCTTATAAATATTTTTTTGCATACAAGTCATTTCCATTTTTTAAATGTTCTTTTTGGAATACAGACCTAGTAGTGGTATTTCTGGATCAAAGGGCATGCACAGTTTGATTAGGCATCCTGTTAAAATGGAGATTCTAGACGGGACACTCTAGCCAGAGAGAGGGGCCCCAAGGTTAGAGTGTTCTTCTGAGGTTTGAGTTCCAGAGCTGAAATGATCTTCCAGGATGAAGGAGAGCAAAACAGAAGATCCTAAAAATGATAGGGAGCCACTAGAGTTCACTGAATAGGGAGGGGAGTGACATGATCAGACCTGTACTTCAGGAAGATCACTTTGACAGCTGAGTGGAGGATACACTAGAGTAGGCAAATACTTGTTGCGGGCCACAGGTGGACTAAGCACTAGGGAATTGCAAAAGTCCAAGCATAGGAATGAAGTCACTCAGGGCTCTAAAACAATTCAACCAATCAGCCATGTAGTAATAGAACAGAGCTGCCATCCCACTGAGGATAGAAAGTGAAGGTGGGGTGTTACCTGACTCACCCCATTTAAAGTAAACAGTGAGGAGTCAGAACCAAGATGGCACAGTAAAAAGAGGAACTCCACATGGCTCCCACTCCAAACACCTGCAATACCTGTAAAATATGACTCTAAACAAATTTTAGAGCTACAGAACCCACAAAGTGACAGAGAGAAACAAATCTCCCAGCCTGGCAGGCTGATGGGAAGGATCTATCACACCAGGCTAGGAGCGAAACACAGCCCCACATGAGCCATGCTGGCCTAAACCTGGGCCAGCCCCGACCCACAGCACAGACTACCTCAGGCAGACTTCAAGAGAGTGAATCACCCAGCAGCTGTGGTAGTTTCCAGACTTCTCAACACATAAATACCAAAGAGAAAGTAAAAGGTCAATGGGGAACTCTGTTGGAACTTGGTGATGAAAGAGCATGGTCCAACTCCTACCCCAGGGGTGAGAGGTTGTGGAGGCACAGTGGCTGCAGCTGCTGCTATGCCTCCAGAGCTCTGGCCTGCAGATCATAGGGGAACCAAGTGACCATGCAGAGGGTAATCACTCTTGCAATTGACCTGCTTGATCCTGGATCATGGACATGGGTGGTAGTTGTGGGGTGTCTGGCCAGTGTGCCAGAACTTGGGGTTTCCATAGAGAGGGCACCCTACTCATAGCTCTGACAAAATCTGCAAAAACTCCAGTGATTTGGGACACAGCTCTCTGCACTCTGGAAGCAGAGTTCTACCATGGCAAAGAGCTCAAAAGAGAAGTAATTGGCTGGCAAAATGAGCAAGCAGAGGAAGTGCAATCAGACCATAGAATCCTTTTTTAGGGACTAAAAAGATCAAAACATGGAACCAGAAGAAGTTAATGAAGTAAAAATTCCTGTATCAAAAGCTTCCAAGAAAAATATGAGCTGGTTACAGGCCATGGAGGATCTCAAGAAGGATTTTGAAAATCAAGTAAGAGAAGTAGAGGAAAAATTGGAAAGAGAAATGAGAATGATGCAAGAAAATCATGAAAAGCAAGTCAACAGCCTGCTAAAGGAGAACCAAAAAAATACTGAGGAAAATAACAACTTAAAAATAAACTAACTCAAATGGCAAAAGAGGGACAAAAAGCCAATGAGGAGAAGGATGCCTTTAAAAGCAAAATTGCCCAGATGGAAAAGGAATTTCACAAACTCACTGAAGAGAATAATTCCTTCAAAATTAGATTATGAGAAATCAAGATACTATAAAACAGATCCAAACAAATGAAAAAAATAGAAGGCAATGTGAAATATCTCATTGGAAAAACCACTGACCTGGAAAATAAATCCAGAAGAGGTAATTTAAAAATTATTGGATTATCTGAAAGCCATGATCAAACAAAGAGCCTAGAAATCATCCTTCAAGAAATTCTCAAGAAAAATTGCCCTGATATTTTAGAACCAGAGAGCAAAATAGAAATTGAAAGAATTCACTGATTGTGTCTTGAAAAAGATCCCAAAAATAAAACTTCTAGGAATATCCTAGCCAAATCCCAGATTTCCTAAGCCAAGGAGAAAATATTACAAGCTGCCAGGAAAAAACAACTTAAGTATGTGGAAACAAAATCAGGATAACACAACATCTAGCTGCTTCTACACTAAGCAATCAAAGGGCTTAGAATATGATATTCCTGAGGTCAAAGGAGCTAGGATTAAAACCAAGAATCACCTACCCAGAAAACTAATTATAATGCTTCAGGGGAAAATACAGACATTGAATGAAATAGAGGACTTTCAAGCATTCTTGATGAAAAAACCAGAGCTGAACAGAAAATTTGACTTTCAAATACAAGACACAAGAGAAGCATGAGAAGGTAAACAGGAAAAAGAAATCATAAGGAACTTATTAAAGTTTAACTATTTACATTCCTACATTACATTACATTCCTATATTGAAAAACAATAATTGTAACTCATGAGGCTTTTTTCAGTATGAGGATAGTTAAAGGGAATATGTATGTATATTTATACATATACATGTATGTATAGGAGGGTGTATTTGTATAAATACATATGTGAGTGTGTATATGTGTATACATGTATACATAGAGAGAGGGCCAGGATCAGTTGAATATGAAGAGATGATATCTAAAAATAAAATTATAAATTTATATAAAATTATAAATTTTTTCTTTTCTTTATTTATAATTTTCTTTATTTATATAATTATACATTTCAAATTTTAAATTATATAAGTAAAATTATAAATTTATAATTAAATTATAAATAAAATATAATGCGAGAAGGAGAAAAAGAGAGATAGAGTGGGGCAAATTATCTCATATAAAAGAGGCAAGAGAACACTGTTACAAGGGAGGGGAAGAGCAGGAAAGTGAAAGGGAATGGGTCAACCTTACTCTCACTAAATTTGGCTGAAAGAGGGAATAACATACACATTCAATTGGTTATCTTACCCTAAATGAAAGTAGGGGGGAAGGGAAAAAAAGGGGGATGATAGAAGTGAGGGAAGGTTGGTGGAGACGGTAGTTAGAAGTGCATGTGTTAGAAAAGTGACAGCATCAAAGAAGAAAATAGAATAAATTGGGGGTAGGATAGGATAGAGGGAAATATAGTTAGTCTTTCACAATATAACTATTATGAAGACCTTTTGAGTAACTACACATGTACAATCTATTTTGAATTGTTTATCTTCCCAGTGGGGGTGGGTGAGGAGGGAAGAAGGGAAAGAATCTGGAAATCAAAGTTTTAAAAACAAATCTTAAAAAAAAATTGTTTGTTTTTTTTTACATGCAACTGGGAAATAAGATATATAGGCACTGGGGTATAGAAATGCATCTTGCCCTACGAGAAAGTTGGAGGCGGAATGGGGGAGAATATAAGAGAGAGTAGATTGGGGTAAGGGGTATTTAGTGGGCTTGCAGTCTTGGGCTGGGAGTAAAGGAAAGACATGGAGAAAATTTTTAACTTAAAATGAATGTTGAAAACTAAAATTATATTTTAAAAAATAAATAGTGAGATATCCAATCAATCTCAGAGATAGACTAAAAGTAGAAAAATTCCTCAGACTTTAGTCATTTTAGACATGAACTAAGATCAGATAGATTAAGGAAATTTGACCATGCCTAAGGCATCTTCTCTAAATGATTAGCAAGTTAGGAAGAGATTCATTCAAGAGATTGGAACAAGTGTTTGTTGGTTTGTTTTTTCAGGACACTGGAGGAGAAATGCCGAAGGGGAAAGAAAATAGGTGGGTTTCAACCAGCTGGGACTTTCTATGATTCTATAGGAATGTGGCTAAACAAAACTGTGAATAATAACAGCAACTACAACAAAACGATAAACTTTAGGCTTGCTTTGTTAGGCTAAAGAGGATGGATTTTGTCTTGGAGACAGAGAGGAGCCATTTAAGATTTTAGCATAGGGAAGTAACATGATCAAAACAACCTTTTGGGAAGATTACCTGGTGACTGTACAGGTTAGATTATAGTGTATTTTACTCACTGCTAGGGACAATAGGTCCCCATATATATATATATATATATAAAGCATCTTGGATCCCTCTTTTGAGTTCATAAGCATAGAGTCATAATACTTTAATTATATATTCCTGTTTAAATATAACTCAAGGGAAATAAACCGCAAAGAGCACATTATATATTGATAGAAACTTAAATCCCAAGAATATCAGTTTGTCTTTTTATTCCTTCCACAGAAGTACAATTTAATGTTAGTCCATAAATACTGAAAACTATTTCATTTAAGTTCACATAGTGATTAAAGCTGATATACATTTATTATACCACAGACAATAAAACCACATAGGAAGTATCAAAGTACTAAGGTTATATTGAGTCATCCCCCTAGGTAGTAAAACATAAATATTTAACTCACTGTCTGTGGTTACCCTCTGGCTAATGAAGTGGATTTTTTTCTTTTTTAAGTTCTCAGAAACTTTCCACAAGATGGGTTGGTTTTTATGTAAGTGCTGTACTTAGCAAAGTGTCTCAGATACAGCAGGTGCTTAAAAAGTACTTGTTCAATTGAACAGAAATTGTGCCCATTAGTCTTTCAAGTATTTGGTAGAATCTCATTTAATTACTAGGTCATCTTATGAATCAGTTCCCATGACTCAAGTTGGCCTTTTTAACATGTAGTGACCTTAGCCAGTGTGGTGTGTAATGGAGAGTGAACTGGCCCTGGAACCCTGAAGCCCTGAGTTCAACTAAATGACCTTCCACCTCTGATACAAACTGGTTGAGAAATTGTGAGCAAATCATTTGTAACTCTAAGATTACCTGCTTCAGAGAAAGTGCTGATTTGCCTTAGTAAATAAAGCCCTTGGGAAACAACTCATTTAGTTCTTTTCTTAAGAGTTTTTTTTTTTAACTTTACTTATTTTATTTTTAATTTAGGGACTAAAACAAGCATTTCCACAAAATTGCACATGAAATTGCAAATCTATTGTGTAAAAGTTATTATTTCTTTTAAATATATCATAAATTTATCATGTAAATTTATTTTTTTCTATTTTTCTTCCCTCTCCTGCCCCAGAGAGCACTACCATTAGACACACATATATGTAAAAAAGATTCTATACATAGTTCCATTTATCAGGTCATTCTCTGAATGTAGATAGCATCTTCCTTTATATGTCCCTTGTAGTTAATCTGAGAACTCATCATTTCTTATACCTCCATAGTATTCATCAGAGTCTAATTGATATTTGGGGATCAGAAAGACACAAGCTGCAGAGGCTGAGGTTTGGCCTAAGAAAAGTATAGATACCTCCAGGCTGACTCCTGGTAGTCAACAAACAGCAGACTCGGGGGAAACGTTCTATGTCTCAAGAACGTTCACCTCAAAGCTTTCATCTAATGAACAGCATGACTGAGTGAGGGAAGATTGAAGGACACCCTCCCAACCTTACTCCCTCTTTCCAGACACCAGACCTAGCAGCACTGACAAGATGTGATTTCAGGCTGCTGCTGTAGGAGAGGAGGAGCAAGCACATGCTTGGTCAGTGCGATACTGCAAGAAGCAAGAACATTTTTTGGACAGCATGGCTGGGGGCCCTAACTGTTGCTTAGGAGGGAGGAGTGCCTGACCCTGGACAGAATTCAGAAAATTCCGAAAATACCAGTATGTAGGACCTGACGTCCTAGGGCACCGTTACCTAGAATTTGTGATTAAAATCTAATTATAATAATACACTGCTAAAAAAATGAAATGGGAGGATTCTGGGAAGATGATGCAATAGGTCAGAAAATTCCAAGCTCTCAATATTTTCCTCAACAAAAGAGGCCTCAGAGCAAACACAGATAAGTGGTCCTTCTGTGACACTCAAAGAAGATCTGAAGAAAAACTACAGGAGAGGATTGGTCTCTGTGAAGAATAAACACCTCCAATTTGGGTCCTAGATCCACTAAAATATCAAGCAGCAAGCTTTGTTGGGGCTGCCAAAGCCCCAGTCACAGGAACTTTTACTTCTGGTATGGTGAGCAGATTTGGGCATCTATAGCACCAATATGATATTCACAGTCCCTATGGTGGCTATGAATATGCTGACATAATTCTGAATTTCAAAATATAACAGACTCTCCACATGGAAGACAGAACCAAAATGTTTATTCAAACACCAGAAAGACAAATCTGTCATAGCAACAAAGAAATCTGTACACAATAACACTGTAGGAGGCATTGCCACCTCCAAGCCTTCCTCATGCTAGGGTTTTCCCACAAACACTTACAGCTTGCTGCCTGTTTCCTCTCTCTCCCTCACCTCTAATTTTTCTCACTAACTTCCTCTGGCCTCTACTCCACCTTTCCTGCTCCACCCTCCACAGACTCATATGACTCAGGCCTCCATGTGACTCAAACAGGTCACAGGGGCCTATTGATGGATAGGAAAAATCTTCCCATTAAGTAAAATATATATTAACAATATAGTATCTGAGCTGAGAAAGATTAAGGGAACTTCTGCTGATGAGAACACCAGACCTAACTGTGTTGCATAGACAAGGCTCGGAACAAGAAGGAACCAGCGCCATGGGAGTGCAGAAGCAGTAGGGCAGGAGTACTGCTGGCTGTGGGCACTTATGAGGGCTGAGTGAAGAACTGAAGGAGGATCTGAGGTAAAAGGCACCATCACCCATACCCCAGCATTAGAGGTGATTACAAAACTAAGCTACTACCAAAAAAAAACAAATGTATAGGCCAAGGAGAAAGAATCCAACCATAGACAGTTACTACAGGAATTGAGAAGACTGGTGTTCATCTTCAGAGGTAGATACTGAAGCAAAGAAATTCTCTTCTACTCCAAAGAGTAATGTCAAATGGGTCACCTATCCAAAAAGAATGCATAGAACTTTTAAAAGACTTTAAGATTAAAGAAAAACTAAATTTTTTTTAAAAAAAGAACAATCCAAAAAAAAAAAAACAAGATTATGAAAAGAATGTCAACCAATTAGAAATGGAGATCTAGAATCTTAAGGAAGAAAATGATTCCTTGAAAATCAAAACTGGGCAAGGGGAAGTCAGCAAAGATATAAGAGATCAAGAAATAATATGACAAAATATAAAGAAAGAAGAAAAGAAAAGAATGTGAACTATTTCATAAGAAAAAAACAACTGATCTGGAAAACATCAAAAAGAGAAAACATAAGAATAATTGAACTACCTGAAAGTATTATTAAAAGAAGAATCTTGATACAATAATACAAGAAATAATTGAAGAAAATTGTTCTGAAGCATTAGAACAAGAGGGGAAAATAGAAATAGAAAAAAAAAATCAACCGATTACCACCTAAAAGAAATACTACAAGGGAAACCCATGGGGATATCAGTCAAATTACAAAATCCCAAATTCAAGCATACAATATTACCAGCAACAAGAAAAAATAAATAAACATGACAGTGCCACAATTAGAATCACACAAGACCTAGCAAAAGAGACACCAAAAGACCACAGGTCTTAGAATATTATATCTTGTAGAGCAAAAGAACTGGGCCTCTGGCCAAAAATATCGTACCCAGCAAAGCTAAGCATAATCCTAAATGAAAAAAGGGCATTTAATGAATTGTGAGACTTTCAGGCCTCTGTTAAAAACAAACAAACAAACTGAATTTAATAGAAGATGGACATATAAGAGTCAAGAAAAATATAACATGCATGCCAAAGACTAATTACAAGAAACTCACTAAGGACAGACTGTTTCCCTTTTATATATATAAAATGTATGTCTAAGATTGTCTTTAGTAATTGGATAATTTGTAAGAATGGCGTTGACCTGAGTATGATATAACTTTAAGAAGTAAACCTGTTTAGAAACAGCTAAAATGAGTGATTATCTTATACAAATGAGGTGAGAGAGAAAGAATCAACACAAAGGAATTAGATAAGGGAAGAGGACTGTTAATTTTGGAAACCTACTTTCTTTGGTAATGGGTTCAAAAGGGAACAAGAGATATTTATATAGAAGAGTACCAAAGTCTTCTAAATTCAAAAAGAAATAAAATGCTACAGGGATAGGGAGGGGGAGAAGATAAAGAAAGGATCTCTAGAGGGCAGTGTGAGGGAATAAGTAAAATGGAGGATAGAAGGGTATTTAGATTTATGAGAATGGAGTTTAAGGAAGGGATACTACTTAGAAGAGGGGGAAATTAAAGGGGGATTAAGTAATAGGAGGGCAAGTTAGCCAACAGAAGTGAAGTAGAGGAGTCGGGAAGGATAGGGAGTAAGAGATATGCACAAACATAAAACAAAGATCAAGAGTAGAATTTGTTAGGAGAAATATGCCCATATATGCATATATATATTTATGTATAGATGAATCTGTGTGTGTGTGTGTGTGTATACATAAATTACCTATGTTTAATGGTAGCCTTCTAGGAGGGAGAAACAAGGGGGGAAAAGAACAAAGAAAAAACTGCTCAGGAGAGGACAAAAGAAAACTTACAAGGAAGCAAAGATGGATAGCTCTCAACACAACACATAGTATTTATTACATAGATTTTCTTGAAGTGGAAATTTGTTGTTATATGTTTTTAATGCTCTCTTATGTTCTGCTGTGCACATAGCATTTTTTTTTCTTTTCTTATTTTGTATTTGAATTTTAATATTTAAGTTTATTATATGTTTCTTTTTATTTTTTATTGTGTATTTAAATTTTAGAAAAATAAAATAAAGTAACAAAAATAAAATGAAACAAAATAAAAATAAAAATGAGCAAGCAAAGGAGAAAGAACTTGACCATAGGTAGTTTCTATGGCGTAAAAGAAAATCTCAGTTTATGTTCTGAGGAAGATAGTGAGGTTACAAAAAAAAAAACAAAAAAACACCTACTCCTTCCCCAAAGAGTTGTGTCAAATGATCAAAAAGCCCCAAAAAGAATTCTTAGAACAACTTTAAAAGGACTTCAAAAATCAAATAAATGAGATTGAGAAAAAAAAAATTAGAAAAAATAAAAACAATCCAAGAAAGTTAACCAACTGGAAAAAGAGGTCCAAAATCTTAAAGAACAAAATATCTAGGGGTGGCTAGATGGTGCAGTGAATAGAGCACTGGCCCTGGAGTCAGGAGGATCTGAGTTCAAATTTGACCTCAGACACAACACAAAAATAAGCCATGTGACCTTGGGCAAGTCATTTAGCCCCAACTGCCCTCAAACAAAGCAAAAAGAAGAAGAAGAAGAAGAAGAAGAAGAAGAAGAAGAAGAAGAAGAAGAAGAAGAAGAAGAAGAAGAAGAAGAAGAAGAAAATAGCTACTTGAAAACCAGAATAGACCAAAGGGAATCACATGATGTAATAAGACACCAAAATATGACAAAAATAGAAAAAAAGAAAAAAATCTGAAACATCTTATTAGAAAAACAAGTGATCTGGAGAACAGATTGAGGAAAGTCAATATAAGAATTGTTGGAATAGCTGAAAGTTATGATGAAAAAAAATCTTGATACAATGTTACAAGAAGTCATTAAAGAAAATCATCCTGAAGTTCTAGAACAAGAGAGTAAAAGTAGAAATAGAAAAATAAAATACCATTCATCACATGAAAGAGATTCTGGGAGGAAAACTCAAAGGAATGTCATAACCAATTTTCAAAAATCCCAGGTTAAGGAAAAAATATTACAAGCAACAACAACAAAAAAAGCAATTTAAATACTGCAGGGATACAATCAGGATTTCACAAGACCTAGCAGCTTCTAGGTATTATAAGTCGAAAAGCAAGAGAGCTGGGGCTGCATCCAAGAATAATTTATGCAGCAGGGTTGGACATAAATGTGAATAAAAAAAAAAATGAACATTTGATGTAATGAAAGACTTTCGGGTATTTGTGACCCAAAGACTGGAACTCAGTAGAAAATTCAATATATGTATAGTTATATACATATATATATGTATATATATTATATATACATATATATAATATATATACATATGTGTGTGTAATCCAGAAGAAATATTTTTAATAATTTTTTAAAAATTTAAAGACTAATTAAAGAGACTCATCAAGGTTAAACTGTTCACTTCTTATGAAAATGATATCAATATTCTTAAGACTGTCATCATGATTTGGGTAGTTTGAAAGAAAGATTGGAGCTGTGCTGAGTATGATAGGGTGATGCAGAAAATAAAAGGTAAAGCTAAAAGGAAAAGGTAAAAAAAAATTATTTTATAAAGAACTGATACAGAGAAAGCAGGTGGTAGTGGAGGACTGGTAGTGCTGGAACCTTATTCTCATCTGATCTAGGTTAAAGAAGGAATAACATATTCGTATAAAAAGGGTATAAGATTCTTCTAAACTAATAAATAAGTGGATTAGGGGACAGGCTAAGGGGAGGGGGCTTTTAAAATTTTGTAGATTAAGATTTAGGAAGGTGGGGGGAGAGAATATGGGAGGGATTCTTAGAGGAGTGAGTAGACAAAGGAATGGGAAGAGAAGGGAAGAAGATAAGGTAACAGGAATAGGCCTGTTTGGTGGGTTGGTTGGTCGGTTGTTGTCTTATATGCTTGAAGAGGACCAAAATGACATCAGTATATTAGAGTCAAGTTACAGTGTGTCCAACTGTGACCTGATCAGACCAATAAAGCTTAGAATGCTCTGCCACAAGTAGGGCATAAATAGCCCATATGAACATTTATTGATGATGTTTTTTGATTCACACATTAAATGAATATAAGTGAGGCAGAGTTGCACAAAATCATCTACCTCATTCTCTTACAGAGTTATCATAGTTCAGTGGCAAGACAGAGTCAAGACAACTGGTGATGGCTCAGGATGCAGTGGATGACCTTGGTGTCCTTGATGCCTAACCAAGCTCTCAGCACTCCAGAGCACCTGCTTCAGCTCTCTTCATGGCTGTTGGAACAAAGAAGACCAGTACCTCTGGTGTGAGGGTTGCCAAGACCTTTTAAGGGCTGTTTTCCACCTTTGTTGTCTATCTAACCCACCCAACTCTCACTGCAAGAAACTGTAGCATGTGCAGTGACCACTCCTTGGTAAACCATTTCAGCAGATGGACTAATCCAGATTGAGGATAACAAAGGGGTCTCAAATCCTATGGTGAGTTAGGGGGTCAACTATCACAAGCATGTGAAGACTTCCCCTGGTGGGATGGGTGGATGAACACAGGGGTAAGGTAAAAAGAGAGACAGAGAAAGATAATAGTGAGTAAGAATAGGATTGAGGTAAATTCACAACCTACAACTTTGAATGCAAATGGGATGAATTAACTCATAAAACAGAAAAAAGACAAAATGGATAAAAAAATCAGAATTCAACAATATGTTGTTTGCAAGAAACACATTTATGAATAAGAGATACACACAAAGTTAAAGTGGAGGGTAGAGGTATAATTTATTATGCTTCACCTGATGCCAAAAAGGCAGGGGTAGCAATCATAATCTCAGACAAATTTATGGCTACAAGAGATTTAATTAAAAAGAGATAAATAGGGTAACTATATTTTGATAAAAAGTACCATAGATAATGAAGCAATATCAATACTAAGCCTATAAGCATCAAATACTACAACATCTAAATTTTTAAAAGAAAAGTTAAATGAATTCCAGGTGGAGATAGATAGTAGTGCTATAATAGTGGGGAACTTTAATTTTCCCTTATTAAAACTAAATAAATCTAACTAAAAAAAGTAAAGAAGTCAAGGAAGTGAATAGAATTTCAGATAAGCTAGATATGACAGATATCTGGAGAGAACTGAATGGAAATTTAAAGGCAAACACCCTTTTCTCATCAGTTCACAGTACCTTTACAAATATTGATTATATATGAAGAAATAAATTTTTATAGTGAAAAGCAGAAAAGAAAAAATATTGAAAGTAGCCTTTCTGGATCAAAATACAATAAAATATTTGATAAGGGGCCATGAAAATGTACATTAAAAACAAATTTTAAACAGCCTAATATTAAAGAATTAGAGTAGATTAAAAAAATGGATTAAAGAACAGATCAGAAATAACTGAGAATTTCATTAATGAGAATGACAATGATGAGACAACATATCAAAACTTGTGGGATACAGCAAAAGCAGTGATCAGAGGAAAATTTATATCTCCAAATGCTTACATCAATAAAACAGGGAAAAAGCAGACCAGTGAATGAGTTATGTAATTAAAAAAAAACTCAAAAAAGAACAAACTAAAAATCCCCAATTAAGCACTAATTAAGAAATCCTAAAAATGAAAGGTGAGACTAATAACATTGAGTGTTAAAAAAAAGTCCTACTGAATTAATAAATAAAACTAGGAGCTATTTCTATGAAAAAAAAATAGATGAACCATTGGTTAATCTGATTTTTTTTAAAAAAAGAGCAAAGACCACCAAATCACTAGAATTAAAAATGAAAAGGGTGAATATTCTATTAATTAAGATGAAATCAAAGTGATTATAAGGAGTTTCTTTGCTTAATTATATGCTGGTAATTTTAACAATTTAAGTGTAATGGAAAGAATATTTTAAAAAATATAAATTGCTTAGGGTAGGAGAAGAAAAAATAGAATATCTAAATTGACCTATTTTAGAAAAAGAAATTGAACAAGGTGTTACTGAACTTGCTAAGAAAAAACCACCAGGACCAGACTGATTTACAAGTGAATTCTATCAAACATTTAAATATAGACTAATTCCAATATTAAGTAAATTATTTGGAATAATAGGCAAAAAAGGGATCTTACCAAACTCCATTTAAAAGAAAAAAAAATCTACACAAATTGTCAGCATTCTTTTACATCATCACAAACAAAATGCTGCAAGAAGAGATAGTAAAAAAAAATATCCCATTGAAAATAACTCTATATAGTATAAAATACTTGAAAGTACAAATATCAAAATGTAACAGTAATGTATTTCGATCCCTTTGTATTGGCAAAGCTAACAGGTACTTAGCACCTAGTTTGAAATTAATTAGATCAAGCCTCTGTTAAGAGACAAAAGGAATGAAACCCTGTTTGATATAAAAGGAAGTTGCTGATGTAACAGGAAGGGGCAAACCAGGGAGGAGCTAATAGGTATACAAAGAGAAGCCCTAGCTAGAATTTTAGATCTTCTTGGAGCCAGGTTCTAGAGATTGAAGAGGAAAGGCCCAGGCTGGAGAGAATGATTTTGATTTTGGGAACCTGGATGAAGTGATTTTGATTCTGGGAACCAGCTGGTGCTTCTAGTGGGGAGCTACCAGCTTTTCCTGGGAGATGCCTAAGATTTCCAAGCACCAGCTGGAGCTGCCACAGATTGAGGAAGCATGACTG
The DNA here is from genome assembly GCA_028646515.1 of Pseudochirops corinnae. Lineage (NCBI taxonomy): Eukaryota > Metazoa > Chordata > Mammalia > Diprotodontia > Pseudocheiridae > Pseudochirops > Pseudochirops corinnae. The sequence goes on from CM053591.1 coordinate 16,892,848, forward strand.
TGATGCTGGTACTTTTCATGAACCTGTTTGTGGCTTTGTTGAGCCTTACCTTCCTGAGAACAGAAACAGTGAAACTTGTGGACTGGTCACTGTGAGCTTCAGCGTGGAACAGGAACTGCATGCAGAGCTGGACAAGGAGCTGGGAGCTGTCTGCCTTTGAACCCAGGTAACAGGTTGCTGAATCCAGGACATCTGGGACCATAGAAGTGGATCCAGAGAATCTGAGAGCCTACCAAGAGTCAAAATGAAGAGATCTCTTCGTGGATACTGAGTAGTGACTGATTGAAGTTGTAACTTACTTATGACCATGAAATTGTAACTTATTTGTGACTGAGGGGTGGATGGTCTGGAAGCAAGCCTCCTTAAGGATGATTGAATGATTGACTTGATTGAATGATTGATTGACTAAATGATTGTACTTTGTTGAAAACTATGTGAACACTGTGGTGAAAACGATGTGGCCCTATTAGTGATAAGTTGTTGCGAATGCTGTTTATTTTTTTAATTTTCTATGATAAGTTGTAATACTGTGAATGCTGTACCTTGATTTTCTGTGAATGTTTTGCCCTGATTTGTTATTGAATAAATAGAGGGTTTGCTATACTGTGTAATCAGAACCTTGAAAGCTGTTCACAGCAGCCATCCTCTGGAAAGCTGCTTGCCCTTGGCCTTACACAAAACAATCCCAGGAACTACATAAACAAAATTATTTTTAAAAATACAAATAAAATCAGATTCAAAAAATCAGAAAAAATATTAATTGTTCTTGGGTAGGCAGGGCCAATATAATGAAAATTACAATTTTATCTAAACTATACATTCAACACCAACATTATTTTACTGTATTAAAAAAATAATAACAAAATTCATTTGGAAGAATGAAAAGTCAAGAATATCAAAGAAACCAACAAAAAAAATGCAAAGAAGGAGTTTTAGCAGTACTAGGTCTTAAACTATCTTATAATGTAGTAATTACCAAAACTATCTGGTACTGGCTAAGAAATAGAAAAGTAGATTAATGGAAGAGACTAGACATACATTTTACAGCAATAAATACATAGAGTAACCTTATATTTGACAAGGGTAATGACTTCAGTTTCAGAGATAAGAGTATACTATTTGCTAAAAATTATTGGGAAAACTGGAAAGTCATAAAGCAGAAACTGGGCATAGACCAATATCTTACACCATTTAGCAACATAAGGTTAAAATGGATACATGACCAAGATATAAAGAAAAATATTACAAGAAAAGTAGAAGAACATGGAACACATTACTTATATGACTTACGAATAGGCAAACAATTAATGAACAAACCAGAGATAGAGAGCAGAGTGAGGGGCAAAATGTACAATTTCAAATACATTAAATTAAAATTTTTATACAAATAGAACAAATTTAGCCAAAATCAGAAGGAAAGCAAAAATTGGGGTTTGGGTGGAATTTTATAAACAGTTTCTCAGTAAAGGTCTTATATCTCAAATACATAAAAAACCCTGTCAAATCTACAGAAATATGAGTCATTACTGGATACAAACAGACAGGTTTTCAATCTCTCTGTGGTGGCAAAGAACTTCAGTTCTTTTATAATATAATAATAGCTTGCTGGAATTTCTATAGCAATTTAAAGTTTGCAAAGTGCTTTGCGTATCTTATCACATTTTTATCTTCACAACAACCCTAGGAGGCAGGTGATTTTGTTATCCTCCTTTCCGAAGGAAATCTTCTCTTTATGGCAATGGAGTTACTTGTAATGAAGCTAAATAAGTTTGAACCCTCATTATCAAATTAACTTTCATTCATTGGCCATACATTGAGCCCCTGAGCTCTCATCTTTTCTTCTTTAGTGCAAGAAGAATGGGAAGAGGGTTTTGGCACAAGAAAGCAGTAGAGTGATATGGGCAGAGTATGACAGAGTTCAGGACTTCTGGGTCAGAGTGCTAGTTTAGTCACTCTCTAGGGACCCACTTTCAACAAAACACAACCTTTCTGAACCTTGACTATATAAGAAAGGGATTAGATTAGATGAAGTTCCATTTCATCTTTTAAAATGATATTATTTCAACTTGGAGCTGATATTTTGGATTAGGGGGAGCCACCCAACTGGACTCTCCCTATATTCCCCTCCAAACAACTTTAAAATAACTTCTCAAATCAAATTTCAGAGTGGCAGAGCCAACAAAAGATTGGGGTGAGACATTTTTCTTGCCTAAGAAAACTTAAGAGGTTGGCAGGAGAAATCTGTGGCACTGGGTGGGGGAGCAGGGAGTGTGTGTGGGGGGGGGGGGAGGGGAGGGAGCCTGTCTGGAGCCTATACACACAGAAGCAGTAATAGTAACAGTAGTACCAGCAGCAGCAGCTTCCAAGGCACTCAGCCCAGAGACACTGAGCAGGATTAGACAAATGATCAGAAAGAGATTACAGGAGACCATTTGCTGGCACTGGGTACAACTGTCACTGACTGGCAACTCTATTGCCCATATGTAGTTCTGGGTCACATCCAGGGTGGAGAGTACAGTGGGAGGTTGGTCACAAGAGAGTAGGGTTCCTGCAAAGAGGAATGCTAGTGTGTGCCCCGTAGGAGACCAGCCACCCTTCCTGGGTAAAGACCAGAGCACAGACCAGGGGAGTTGTGACCATACTTCTTCAACAACAACCATTCCACCTTGGAAGCATATCAAACTTACAGACCCCCCAGCAGCACAAACCAGCCTAAAACTTGGCACAGTGCCTCCCCACCCCAAGGTGAGCAGAGCCCAATTTTAACATAAAGTTCAAAGTAATGAACTAGGCTGGAAAAATAAGCAAAAGATAACAATAACAACACAATTTGACCATAAAAGCTACTGTGGTGGCAAGGAAGACCAAAATACAACCTCAGAAGAGGACGACAATGTGAAAACAGCTCAAAAAATGCATCAAAGAGTAAGTGCTGATATTCGTGAGGATCGCTTAACAGTATTAACAAGGAGTATATATTCTTTCAGGGAAACTAGGTGGGAAAGTGGATAGAGTGCTGGTCCTGGAATCAGAAAGACTCATCTTCCTGCCTCATATCTGCCTCAGGCACTTACTAGCTATATGACTGTGGGCAAGTCACTTAACCCTGTTTGCCTCAATTTCCTCATCTGTAAAATGAGCTGGAAAAGTCAATGACAAAGCACGCTATTATCCTTGTTGAGAAAACCCCAAATGGGGTCACAGAGAGTTGGACACAACTGAAAAATAATTTAACAACATCAATATATTATTTTATCTGATTTCATAGCACTTATATTCTTCTTAGCAAAGGGACATAGAAGTGTACATTTAGAGCTGAAAGAGATATTAGAGATTATCTAATTCAAAGCTGTAAAATTTTCTGTTCTCAACCTGATCCAGATTAAAATGTAACTGTGAAATAGTTAACAAAATAATTAAAAGTGTAATAGAACATACTGTTAACTTGTGATTTTCTAATTCAATTTGTGGCATGCAGGGATTCTTATTTATGGTTTAGCTACTCATACTATCTTTGGCAAATTTCTTCACTTCTCTGGCCGTGACTTATTCATCTGCAAAATGAAGGTGTTTACTAGACTACCTGTGGGATACCTTCCAGGCCTGGATCTAGAATCCTATTATCTTATAATAATATTGTTATATAATATGATATGTTTATAATATTCTATTTGCATTTCATGTATCAGTGCACATGTTTTATTATTCCTCAAAGTTTATAAATCCCTTTGGGATAAGGATTATGTCTTATTTTTATTTCCTCTAGAGCAGCAGTTCTCAATCTGTGGGTCGCAATCCCCTTGGGGGTAGAATGACCTTTTCACAGGGGTCACAAGGGTTGACTAAGACCATCAGAAAAAACATATTTCCGATGGTCTTAGGAACCGAGACACGGCTCCTCTATCCGTCTCCAGGCGGATCTGCCCACATGCAGATATGCCCACATATGAGTATTAAAGGGTCATGTCATTAAGAAGGTTGAGAACCACTGCTCTAGAGCCTTGCACAATGGATTGCTTATTGTAGGTCCCTAATAAATACCTGGGAAATGTTAAATGAATCAAAGTTATTACATGATAAGAAAAATGATGTCAACAGTTATTATCATGTGTCTTAGATAATTTTTGTTGTAGTTATTCAGTCATTTCAGACTTTTCCAGCTCTTCATGATCTTATTTGGGGTTTTCTGGGCAAAGATCCTGGAACAGTTTGCCATTTTCTTCTCCAGCTCATTTTATAGATTGGGAACCAAGGCAAACTGAGTTAAGTGACTTGTCCAGGGTCACACAGCTGGTAGGTATCTGGGAGGTCAGATTAGAATTTAGGTCTTCCTGACTCCAGGCCCACCTCTCTATCTACTGCATCACCTATCTGCTTCTAATCACATATTCTTAGTTCCAAGGCCTTTATCTAGTACTAGCCCTAGAATTAGAAAACCTGGGTTCAGATCCCTCCTTTGAAACATATAATCTATATAGCCTTGGACAAATCAAGGCCAGTAGAATGAAGGCTTTGGAACATATGATTTTGAGTTCCTTTCTAACTCTGGATAGATGATTCTATGATCCTTTGATTATTATGATCCTTAATCTGTTACTAATTAGTTACTGTATGCAAATCTTTTTACCCTAATTTCATTGAAAGCTCTTTCAGAGTAGAGCCTATCTCCTTGAATTTCTAGCAAAATTTGGTGCATCCAGTATTTAACATTTAATAATACATTAAATTTTTTAATAGTTACATATTTGATGCATGTCTGAAATAATGTACATGTTTTCAAACTTGCAGTGGCATCAGTTTTCAGGAAGCCCAGATAATATATTCATTGTAATCAAATGCCCATGTGTCACAAAGCTTTTCTTATACTCTACTAGTAGTTTGGCAGTTGGTGACCTTTTACCAGCAAATATCTATATTTCTGTTGTATGAGAAACTTATACTAAAGGAGTGGCGTGGGAACATCTACATCTGGTCGGAATGGACATCAGGCACTCCCAGTGAGTCATGTGGGTAACTTCTGAGAGGGTGTTCACCATAACACTGCTATTAAATATTGAATGCATTGAAAGAACATCATGCATATGGGTCTGGGTGTGGGATATACTATACTCACTATGTAACGATCATCACATTTTGGAAATATGAGAGATTTAGGGAGTGGAGTGCTGAAAAACTTGCTTTGCAGGCTTCATTAAATTTGAATATTGAAAAAAAGAGAGAAGTCAAGTCACTGAAGAGGGAATTAACATTAGGAAGTTAATTCAGAAATTGGCTTGGGACAGCAAGAGAAGCAAATGAGATTTTCTTAAGGTGGCGACATTTGACTAATTATGAGAATTATTCTGTATATTACAGATTAGGCAGGAGAGACATGCCGGCTATTCCGAGGGTATGAAGTGGAGTGGCCAAAATGAAAACAAAGTTGTGACCACTTCTCTACTGTTCACAGTCTTTGTACCTTTGTACTTCGACTTTCTTCTATTATCTGCCATTTAAGCAAAACCTTGCATATTAGAATGACTACCAGAATATGAGTAATGGAAGGCAAAGAAGAAAATTTAACATATATCCATATTATTAATATCTATCAAACTTGTAGATCTTGCAAGAAAATAGTGCCTTACATATTAACAAGTATTTAACGCTTGAATTTATTTCTTAAACTGATGAAGTGGAAGCTTGCATAAAATTATAGCTCATAATAATTTTTAGTTTTCAAATATCTGGCCTGTTCTTGCCTACTTTTTATCCAGATTGCTGACAATTAAGTACAAAATAAATCTCTTGTGTTTATGTGTGTATATCTTTACCATTGATGCAGAATCATCTCCCTCCCCTTTTTTCTCCCCAAAAAGTAAACCTACAGACTTGCTCAAGAAAGTTTTCAGTGTAATACTTTTCGGATCTTCATTTGATATCCTAAAGCTCTTCACTTCTTAGCAGTTACATTTTAAAAGATGAATTCAGAACGATAGTATCATTTATATTTCAGTTAGTAAACAGCAGATAATAAAGCAAGAAACAGAATGTTTTGGGTTTTTTCTTGGACTTTCTTTGCAAAAAGCTACACTGAACTTACAAAGGAAAAGCTGGACTGTTTTTTGTTACACTTGAAAAAAATTTACTGAAAGCATGAATATTTAATGACTATAACCAAATTTGAATATATTCTTTAGATTTGTGAATACTTTCATTATTAAGTCTTTTAAATTTTGTTGACACAGAACAATGTAAGAACAGCTAAAAGGCAGCTATGTGGTTTAGTGGTTATAGACAACTAGATTTGGTCCAGAAAGTACTTAGTTTGAATCTTGCTTCTGACCTTTACTACCTATGTGACCCTGGTCAAATCACTTAACTCCTTCAGTCTCAGTTTCCTCCCTTGTAAAATGTGGGATTGAATAGGAGTTCATGGTTTATAGACCCTCAGGGAATCTGTGGATGGATTTCAGGGGCTACTCAGACTAGGATGGGGGAAAACTTTATGTCTTTACTTCAATATGATTATTTTCTTTTGTAATGCTATATATTTTATTTTATACTTTAAAATATTACTCCGAGAAGTACATAGAATTCCTCAGAGTGCCAAAGTAGTCTATAAAATATAAAAAAGGTTAAGAGTTCCTAGACTAGATGGCCCCAAAGTTGATTTACAATTCTGAATCTCTGATCTGAAGTCATTTAATTAGTGTAGACACAAGAGCACAGTTTAAGTCAAAAATAGTTTTGGGCCTTGACTATCCATTTAGGCTATCTTGAAGATTAGATTAGTTCAAAAATTGTCAGATCTCAATTTCACTTTGGCATATCTGTGGAGATAACCTCTTTGGCTTCAATAACCTCATCTGGAATGATCTTTAAAGCCGTATCCCTGTGCCCTCTCCCCCTTTCCAACTTGTAACACTCAAAGATTCCAAAGCTTACGTAAACTATAATGCCATGTGGACTTAACCAGAAAAAATAAGTAGTCATATGGTATTGAACTATTTTTTAACCTCTTAATATTTCATTTTCAAGCATCTGGAGCACAGGCTTTTTTGCCTTCTGGAGCTTTTGTCACTTGGCATGCAAAATGAGTAGATATATAATTAGTCTGAAATTTTCAAAGAAGTTTGCTCAGGCTATATCACCATCTGAAGCTTTGGGGCTTTAAATGAATTGCAGTAAAGCCAAATTTTTGAATTTCTTCCTCAACATAACCCTCATTTGGATTTTGCAAGTAGGATAAAGTGAAAGAGAAGGGGGAAAAAAGAAAAGGAAAACTCATTCCAAAAATCAAAGATCAATTACCTAACACCTGCAGAAAAACTTTTGGCTTCAACTATTTTAACTTATAGTCTAATAAAATAAAGACCCAAGACATGAACACAGCAAAAATCATTACGTGTGACTGATTACAGAGTTGTGTATGACAGAAGAAAAGTACTTTAAAGGTGTTGATTTTCCACAATTTTAGGTTTGTAAGTATTACTGGAATGTTGGGTCACACTGAGCTCTGATGATTTATGACCTTCTGGCAGTTCGAATGAAATAATTCCAGGTTGACTAGAGATCTATACTGAGCCTGAATGGAGGTAAGTGCTCAAACTAATGATTTAGGTATAATATTATGAAAAGAGACAGACGTTCATAGGCTGTTGACAATTAACATAGAGAAATTTACTTAATCATAGCAGCAGTGGGACGTTCAACCATAATAGACATTTATGATACCTCAAGTTAATTTACCCGATTAAAGCTTCCTTCCCTGAGTTGGTCATTGTGGACCACTAAGCATCAGGTCAAAGGCCCAGAGCTCCTCAAGGCTGCTTTTTCATTCAGATGACCAAGAAACGTTGTCAGCAACCTTAGAATTCAGTTATCTGAGCCAGCCAAGACAACCAAGTCTCAAGAATGGTTCTAATATGTATTTCACCACATAATTGTTGCAGATTTTATGACAATTTTTTTTTTTCGCAAAACAGTGCAACCTTTACGCAAAGCTTTTTTTAAAAATTGTCCCAGTATTACTTAAAAATCACTTATTACTAAACTGTATCACTGGCCAATGAATTATATATCTTTACTCATGGTAGCTTCACCTGCTTGACTGCATTGCAGCGAATAACAATACCATTAGTACTGTAGAGCCCTACACCACACATGTCTGCTTGCAGGAATATACTGACAATGCGCATGCACTGAGAATTCAAGGCTTGCAGCTCCCAGCTTATGATGCTGGAGAGATAAATGCAAATCTCTGTGCCACTGGTGAATACATTGCTGCTCTGTTTACCTTTTAAGCAGTGTTGAAGAGGTTACCCATAAAATGTAGAGGGTTAGGGTTGTTCAAGACCCCAAAATACCAACACACTGGGTCCTGCCAAATGAATTCAACTCAAGTCTTCTCTCAGCCAAAGAAAAGCAAAGTTTATTAAAAGTCCTCCATGTTGGGTAGACTGTTGAGGTATCTGCAAGGCTTGCATTGGGCAAGCAGGCCAGAATCATCTGACACAGAGTAAGTCTGTGCTAGGTCATTCGATGGTGCTCTCACACACATGCAGGGAAGATGGGGTATTAAATACAGAAAGGTTGTGGGAGAAATCTAGGGGTGGTCTAGAGAAGGAGTTTGGGGAGGGTTTCCAGGAGGGGTCAGAAGAGGTCAGACTACAACAATGAGTGATTAAGGGTGGGAAGTTGCTGGAGGCTACCTGGAGCTGACAGATAATGGTGGGTTGGGTCAGTTCAAGGGTGGAACAGGAGTATCAAGGGTGGGAAATTGCTGGACAAAGGAGGACTAGCTAAAGAAGGTCTATGGCCTCAGGCAAATGCCTTAAGTGGGAAGATTCTAGGAGAGCTCAAGGGAGCTGCCAGAGCTTGCACCTCATCATTGTGGTGAACAGAATTACACCATGTGACAATTATGAGATGAGATGTTATAAACCAGTTTTTGGTCTGAAAAAACAGGGTTCAATGATTATGTGGCTGGGACAATTATGCAGTTAAATTTGGTATCTTTTAAGGAAAAAAACAATTCGAATGGTGGCATGAGTTAGGATTCTACTCCTGCCACATTTGGACTATGTGTCCATTTGTATTTATCCTACCTGAAAGGAAGGAGCACCATCACTCTAATGCATCTCTCTTTCCTCCCTGTGACTGCTCCTCAAATGCTATCTATGTTTTTGTCCTATTTTTAATATCTCATTTCTTCATTAAATATACATCAGGTGTAGAACTGATAGACAAGGAGGAATTAACATTAATTGACAAGCCTGAGCTTTCATTTATTTCATATTTCCATTCAAACAAGGGCACTGGTTTTAACTCTTATAGCCTGTAGAAAATTTGACCATATTTACATTATACGTGCTAATTAAGCCTTTATGCCACAGTTTTAAAACTTTATTTAGATATAAAATATTAACAATAAACTCTTGGTCTAATGGTCTTGTCTCCACGTGGTGGAGACAAATCTGGATTGGGAATCAGGAGACCTATGTTCAAATATTGTCTCTAATATTTATTAATTATATGAACTCAATCACATCATATCGCTCATGGGGTTTCAGTCTTCCTTTCTGTAAAATGGAGTTTTGCTACATAATCTTAGGCCCCCACCAGCTCAAAACTTTATGTTTAAAGTCCTACACTATTATCCTATTGTGGTGTAGAGAGGGCTGTGTTTTTGAAGGGCATGACAATAGAACACAAGCTCTATAGAACACAAGTTATCCTAACAAGTTGGAAAGGTAGTTGGTATGGGAGCCACACTATCTGTTGCCTGAAGACCAGACTAGTGAAGTTAAAAGAGCTTCATCAAAAGATGGTTGACCACCAGGTAATGAACTTTGCTTCTGTCAAAGCAACTCAAAATCTGTCTACTAAATTATAGAAGGTTTGCTATGTTCATGGCTCATATTAACCCAATGATATTGAAAGAGGAGAAGGAAGGAGCAGAAGGGGAGGGGAGAGGGAGAAGAGAAAAGAGAAGAGGGAAGTGGACAGGGAAAGAAGAAGGAAAAGGAGAGAGAGAAGAGAGAAAGGGGAGGGGTATGAGTAACAAGAGAAGGAGAAGGATGAGGGAAAGGAAGAAGAAAAGAGGAATGATAGAAGACCTCTGAGATCCAGATTTAGACCTATGATGCCACAACCATATGGCTCCTTGAAATAGTAAAGTAAATGAAAATAGTATAGAACCAGAAGTGATAAAACTGAATCTAACCTTGGCTATGAAACTCAGAAATAATGTGAACTTCAACTTCAATATCTCTGGGCTTCAGTGTCCTAATCTACAAAATGTTGTTGTCGTCATTGTTGTTATTGCTCTTGTTGCCAATGATTTGTCTTCCTGACTCTAGGCCTACTGCTTTGTCTACTGTACCACCTAGCTGCCCATATCTATAAATTGACAGTATTTAAATTAGATCATTATCAAGGTCTCTTCCAATTCTGACATTGCTAGTTCTTTGCCTATGAGATGAAGCAATTTTGTTACAGTCTTGGGAACTCTAGTGAATCAACTGGCCACAAATTATTAAATTTGTCTAGCTAAAGCTTTGATTTGGAGCAAGGATCTGGTGAGCACTTCACTGGTGGAAAGGTGTTTAGGGGTGCAGTGAGGAAGAACAACAGCTGGACTCTAATCTTCATATGCTTTTAATTTATCACGCTATCTCAAAGGAAATGATCAAGTGTTTAAAGTGTCTCTCTGTGTGAAATACTTTTCTTATAAGTGTAATGACTTAGAGAGAGACAATGCGCCACAGTAAACTACCACCATATGGAATGGCATAAAATTAACATAAACTCTGGGAAATCTCAACTATAACAGTCTGGGCACTATTTAGCTTTAGTAGAATGACAGACTTGTTTCCTTTTGTAAAGAGAACAAAATTGAAAGTAAAAACACATTGTGTTTAATTAGTACATTATCTTAGTTCTCATTTAATGGAAAAGAAATCTTGCTTTTAATGTTTTTCTTTATCTTTCTGGAAATATGAGCTTTTCAGCTCAATTGCCAGCAGTGTTTCCTGGAATTTGTTTTCATTCAAAAGCTATAGATTCTTGATTTATTGGAGTGGAGTATGTTAAAAACATTATCTTCATTTCTTATGTTTTCACCCCACTCAATTCTCCCATTGTGGCAAAGAGGAAGGCAATAATTTTTTCATTATTCTACCTATTCATGTGAGGAAAAATTTAACAGCATTTATTACATTGTACAGTATAGTTCTGACAAAGGGAATCACTTCCCCTCTCTCCCCTTAGTCACCTATTTTCCCTTTAATCTACTGTATTAATTTTCCCTTTTCCCCTTCCCTTCCTATTTCCATGTTCAATGAAATATATTTTTGTACCCAATTCTGCTTGTGTATGTGTACGTGTGCATATGTGCTTGTGTGTGGGTGCATGTGTGTGTGTGTGTGTATGTGTGTATTTTTCCCTCTTTTGATCATTTCAGGTGAGAGAGTTCAAGTTTCAGTTGCTCACCTTTTGTCTGTGTATGTGTCTACTTGCAAATCCTGATTATGTGAAATGATTTTTTTCTATTCTCCTTTTCCCTCTCCCTACGCCCTGTGTATTCCTCTTCTTCTCCCTTTATATTTTTCTCTTAACATCATCAATACATAACAGAACACTTGTAGGTTTTGTGTCTAATTTGACGTCCTTCATAACCCTTGATATGGTAGGGTTCAGAGGGGACACACGAATAATCTCCCTATATTTGAATATTATCCTTGTTTAGATTTTTATCATTGTTCAATAACATTTACCTTTTTATGTTTCTCTTAACTCTTGCGTTTGAACTTCTAAATTTCTATGCAGCTCTGATTTTTTCATCAGGAATGCTTGGAAGACCTCTATTTCATCAAAGTTCCATTTCTTCCCCTATAGTATTATATTCAGTTTTTCTGGGGAAGGAGGAGGAAGAGGAGGAGGAAGAGAAGAAGAAGAAGAATGAAGGAAGAGGAGGAGGAGGAGGAGGAGAGGGAGAGAGAGAGAGAGAGAGAAAGAATTCTTTATGAATCATATACCAGAGCTAATTAGAAAAAACAACAGGGGCAGCTGGGTGGCGCAGTGAGTGGCCCTGGAGTCAGGAGGACCTGATTTCAAATTCAATCTGACACTTAACACTAAAACCCCACAATTTTTGCCATGTGACCTTGAGCAAGTCACTTAACTCTAATTGCCCTACCTTCCCCCTCCAAACAGCAATAAATACATAAATAAATAGAAAAAGAAAAAGAAAAAATAACAGTCACAAAGTTGGAGTCTGAAATATAAATGTTGCTTATGGTATTATACATAAATATCTCTTCCAGTAAAGACAAATTCATCCTCTCAGCAAATATTTTGTATTTGTAGACCTTTCCTGTTTGATTTCTATCATATGAAGACATCTCTGATTAAAGATTAGTGGAGGTGAAGAATGGTTAATTAGTCTTCTAGAATTTCCTACATTCCCACCCACCCAGCAATTTCATTTTCAGAGAGAGGCAGAAAATGGCACAGATATTAACATAGGGAAAACCTCTGAAATGCAGAATTTACTTTTATCCCTTCCTGATCATGGTTGTTAGGGGTGTAACGCTACTGCAATCTGGAAAATATACGTAAAATTTTTTGGCCCTCCATGTGTACCAGAGAAAGTTTGAATTATTGCAGTATTAAAATATAAAATATGGTGATATACAATACTATACATATATTCTATGCATTTCTGAGTTTCTAAATGTTTTCTACGGCATCTGTTGGCCTTCACGTGTCATCTCTGCACAACTCCCCAAAATTTTCCGTTTAATTTCTTCTGCTGGCCAGAGAGATATCAAAACAGCAATAAAGAAAATCACCATATGGAAGGGATCACTGTATAATAATGTAGTAGAAAATCTGCTGGTCTGAGATTCAAAAGGCTTCCTTCCTAAATTTGATATTAGCTAGCTATGTGGTCTTGGATAAGCCACTTTGCCTTAGTTTCCTCATTTGGAAAATGAGAGTCATGGTAGATGCTATCTAAGGTCCATGCCATCTCTATCTCTAATGAAACCATTATACCATCAGTTTCCAAATGTTAGAGATTCTAACTTTACATTTCTTACATCTGTGCCTTTCTTTCCGCTGATTAATTCTAACCCTCTTTACATTTTCCTTAACGTTAAACCATTAGAATATCCCCTTGGTTGTTCTGTCTCTGGTCTCCATTTTCTATAATCCATCCTCTACATCAATGCCAAATTGATTTCCCTAAAGCCTAATCATGTTGGTATCCTATTCAAACATCTTCTGTGGTTCCTTATATCCCCTGGAATAGCATATATAATTCTTCAAAATCTAACTTCAAACTCCCATTCCTTCTCAAACACTCTACGTTCCAGCCAAGTTTTCTTATTTATGCTCCAAATTCAGTATTTCCTCTCTTGCCTGTTTTCTTTCTTTTTGGAAACCCTAGCTACTCTGAAGGCTCAGCCTCCAGGGCCACATTCTCTAGGAGGCTTTCCCTGATTGCCTACTTATTAGTGCTTGCTCCATATCTAAATTTCTTTTTCTTTTTCTTTTGTATATATTTTGCATGCCCTTATCCATATACATGTTTTTACCCCCAAGGATTGTTTCATTTTTGTCTCTTTATCTCAGGCAGTTCTTGCAATGCTTGGCATATTTGATATGTTTGATCGATAAATGCATTGGGGAAATGAATTGAATTCAATGATTTCTAAGGCATTCTCGGATTCCAAAATTCTCTGATTTTTGAATGCCAATTGCTTATGAATAAATAGCATGCTCATGATTCAGAAATGGAAATACACAAAATTCAAAATATGCTATAAGCACACATATATTTTTCAATTTTCTAGTTTTCCAACTTTCTGCTACAAATTAGATAGCCAGACTTGGGATTAAATAATTAAGAATTTGATGAGAGAGACTGAAGAATAGTGATTATTTTTTTTTCTACTTCCTGCTGACTGTGAGAGAAAGAAGATTCTGGGAGGTGGCAAGGGAGATGTTAGTAGAGTTTCTAATTCCCAAACAGACTACAGAAAGTTTTTGTAACTGAACTTAGAATTTTTTAAAAGAGTGATCATACAGAACAAGAAAACTATTAAATATGCAACTTAACCACCCTTGGCATGTGTCCTACCTGTGATGGTGTCAATATTTTAAAACCTAATTTTTTTGTATTTGGAAAGCATCTTGCTCCTGATTCTTCCACCAATGATAGAAAATCCTAGCCAGTATATGTGTAAAGAATGAGTAAAACAGAAAAAATGCCCATCCTGGGAATCAATTGGTTCTGGTCCTACCTGGTTCTATAAGAACATCATGAATCCAAAACAATTCAATAAGGCATGCTGATCTCTTCATCTGGCAATGTTGCCTGTGTGATACCAGGTAAAATAGAATGGAATGAAGGGATCAGTCTGCATTTTCAGAATTATTTCACATTACTTTAGCTCAAGGACTCTACATTCTAGCTAAATTTGTTTACTTGCTATTTCTCAAACTAAACATTTCATCTCCCATTTCAGTACCTTTTCACAGGTGCCCCCTTCTCCCCCCACACCATCACACACCTAAAATGTACTCCCTCCTCACTTCTGCATTTTAGAATTAATTACTGTCTTTCTCCAAGGCTCAGCTCAACCCCTTTGTACAGAAAGCCTTTCCTGATTCTCTGAATTGTTAGTACTTTCTCTCTTCTTACTTTCTTACACATTGTATATTTCCCATGATGCCACAAGTTCTTTGAAGATAGGGATAGTTTTTCATTTTGTGTGTGGGTGTGTACAAGCACCCAAAACCAAGCCTGGCTGGAACCTTGAACATAGTAGACATTTAATCAAATCTTATTGTATTAGATAAGATTAGATTGCACTATACTGAGTTTTCTTTGGAAAGGACCATTAGGCACACACACACACACACACACACACACACACACACACACACACACACACCCCAACCCCCAGAATACAGTATTAGTTCCCGACATGTCACTAGACTTTAGGGAAGTTAAAAAGTTAAAATGAGTCTCCTGTCATGATTCACACTAGAAGAGATGTCTTGATTTGTTTGTGATTAGCATCACATACCTACATGATTGGTCAAAACTCTTCTAGGTATAAGCAATTTATACAAATTAACCAAAACATTTTGTCTTGCTGCATAAAATGTTCAATCTGTGTGACATCCCAGCAGATTTATTTTGACAAAGCTTCATCGTATACAGTGTATGTTGGAATTTATTAAATCATTTAACCACTGAAGGCTTTGTGCTTTACCCATTACTGATTCATTATGATCTAATCTGGGAATTATGTTTCCTAATCCAGATGTTTCTTCTCTTTGAAAGGGTTTGGAGATATTCTCTTCATCCAGCCGAACATGGAAACACAGATGGGAAAATGCCATACTTTCTTTGTGCTAGAGTCTTAAGACATACCCCCTGGATCCAGATCTATAATTACATTGAAGCTTTGAAATAACACTAGCTCCTGTAACTATGAGATTTGGTTTGAGGTGATTCTCCATTGAACTCTGTTGAAGGGATTTATTATCAGGAATAACAATATGGCCTTATTATACTGCTGGTTCTGCCAATGTCCCTAAAGATAAACTCTGGCTTATTAGTAAACAAATAATTTAGATAATATTGGTCCTGGAAGGGACCTTGGGAATTATCTCATAAAGCCACCTCATTTTACAGGTGATAAAACTGAAACCTAGAAAAATGAAGTAATCTGCCCAAGATAGCAGAGTTAATTAGAATCATGATTAGTACCCAGATCTCTTGACTTCCAATTCTTTTTTTTTTTCACTTCATTACTGAGACGCCCTCTAGACTTTCCTTACTGATCCCAACCTCAATTCATACATCTTGGTATATGCATACCTTTGGCATCCCTCAGCAATTCTATGTAATAGATGAAGAGTCATCTTTATTTTCCTACTTTTTTCCTTTCCTTTTCCACCCCTCCCCAGCCTAAGCCCTGACTTTATGGGAGAATAATGAGTCAGAGAATTCTGGGAAGGCTGTTAACCACACATAAGAAAGCATTCTCCTGGAATAAACCTTTCCAGTACTCCACGAAGTACTTCTGGAGTCATGTATGGCCATGATCCATGAGAGAAAATAGGTATGAAGAGAAAATTTTCCATTATTGTTTATTAGAAAGAAAGCATAAGTAATAAATTCCAAGGAAAGGGAGAAGCAAGAACACTGTCCTAATTTATACAACTCTGGCTACAAATGGACAATGATATAAATTATTACTTACCCTATTGGGGAGGAAGTTTCTTTAGCCTGTATTGTAAATGAAGATCACTAATGTGATAAGTAAAACCCAATGCAAATGAATAATAATTCATTCAGTAAGTTCACAAAATATTTTAAGTGGTTATTAGGATTAATCTCCATTAAAACCCATCAAGCAATCATTTGACATTTATAAAACACTTATGGTGGGCTAGGCCCTGAGGATGCAAGGAAAAAGAATGAAGCAATTAACTATTCTCAAAGAGTTTATATAGCTCTAAGGTGCCACTGTGACATAGAAGTGACCTTGAGCTGTGAAAGGTTATGCCAGCAGAAAACAAATTCTGATGGATACATCAAATTAGAAAGGTTTTGAATAAGGAGCTCTGACTATCATCCGAAGCCCAGTTTACCTAGGTTCAGCAGGTTAGTTTCAGAGTAGTGAGTTTTTCAGCTACTGCCCCTGTGGAAGCTTGTTTAATAGTGCTTAGAAGGATTGTAATCTCTATTGAGGAAATAACATTTTCAGTGAAATAATGGACAGTGAATGCTAGAAGTCCTGAAGCTGTAGGTAGAAAGAACTGTGCCAGCTGTGGGGAACATAATGATGAATAAGACCCCTGAGGGCTTTTGAGGAGCCTGTAGTCTTAGTAGAGAGAATGAGAGAGATAGAAATGATTATAATAAAAATAGTTAGTATGATATAGTGGATTGAAAGCCCTCCTTAAAGCCAGCAACTTAAGGGTTCAATCTTTCCTCTGACACATACTGACTTTGCATGCCTGAGTATGTATGTGTTTGTGTGAGTATGTATGTATGTGTATATGTGCATGTGTGCATATGTGACATACATATATCACAGTTCCCTAGGCAATTGTTTAAGTATATGTTTCAGAGAAAGTTCTGACTTGCTGTATCAGTAGACACATTTACTAATCAAATAGTTATGAGTAAAATATATTACATCCTATACCAATGAAATCCCTGTCTAATTCCCTGCTCTCTGAGCATTTTGTAGTTGGGATCAGAATTGGGAGAGACATAAGTGAAGTAGGACATAAGTAAGGCTGTCGCAATAGTTCAAATGATAAATAATGGGAAGCTGAACTAGGGTTCTAGTAGTGAGAATGATATAGACCAGCAGTTCTCAACCTGTGGGTCGTGACCCCTTTGGGGGTCAAATGACCTTTTCACAGGGGTCACAGGGGTCGCCTAAGACCATCAGAAAACACATGGACTTAGGAACCGAGACACCGCTCCTCTATCCATCTCCAGGTGGGTCCGTCCACATGCAGATATGCCCACATACAAGTATTAAAGGGTCACAGCATTAGGAAGGATGAGAACCACTACAGTCAGATGTGAAAGTCAGGAATGGAATACCTTGACAGATCAAGCCTCAGGGTGAGAAAATTGTAAACTCAGAGATGATTTTTAAGTTTATGGTCTGAAAGACTACTGGGAAGTTAAGAGGGGAAGCAGGTTTTAGGGGAAATGATGATGAGCTGAGTTTAGTATATGAAATGCCATTAATGTGGTCTTTTATGAATGTAGACTATGATAAGCATTTCTCAAAAATTCAAATTCAAGCCTTTTTAGATATGTTTCATCTTTTAGCTTTGAGACATTCAAGTGTTCTGATAACAGCCCTCTGAGGAATATTCCAGAGTACACCAAAAGGAGATACATGAAAAGAGCTAGATTTTTAAAAAGTGTGACAAGATTATTCAGGTTGGGCTCTGACTTCCATTGGTAATGGTTTCCACAGCTGGCAGCTGCTTTCATCAGTCTTTATTCCTCAGAGAGGGAAATGTTACTTGTGTTAAAATCAGTTAACTATTTTATGGTATTGTTCTTACGGATATAGATCACTGAGCATCTCACCAGGGTTCTATAAAGTTCTGTATTCTCCTCTTGCTTCATGTTCCACAGAAAACATGTGGCTCTGAGAATTGTACATGAAATTTGTTCTAACCTTCCCCTTTCTGCTAAGTCAGACACTATTTCTTTCAAGCATCATGTGTTAAGAGGCCACCATTTCTATTTGTGGTAACAAAAACAAGAAATAATCTTACTCTTATAAAAGGTGCAAGAACTGCTTTCTTTGCTAAGTAATTCTCCAATTCAGAACTATGAATATTAAGGAGGTTAAAATTATTCAAATATATTATATTCTGGAATATGTTCTTTTGAATTAAACTCTCCACCCCCACTTTCATGCTAGGATTCTAAATTACAGTAGTGATCAGAAAATTTCCAAACCGAAATTGTAAATGAGGGAAGGAAAGAAAGAAGGAAGCAAGGAAGGAAGGAAGGAAGGGAGAGAGAGAGAAACAAAGAAACAAAGAAAGGAAAGAAGAGGAGGAAAGGAAGGAAGGAAGGAAGGAAGGAAGGAAGGAAGGAAGGAAGGAAGGAAAGAAGGAAGGAAAGGAAGGAAAGAAAGGAAGAGAAGGAAAAAAGGAAGAAAAGAAGGGAGAGAAGGAGAGAAGAAGGAAAAAGAGAGGAAGGGAGGGAAGGAAGGAAGGAACAAAAGAAGGAACAAAGGAGGGAAGGAAGGAAGGAGTTTATCACTAGGTTTTGAATACTTAAGAGTGCACATTTGTGGTTCAGGATCACTGAACAAATGAGTTTTAGAAAGATACATTTTGTTTGCTATTAGTTAAACTAAATACACAAAAATGACTATACCATAACATATTAGTAATGAAGCAACTGGTAGAGACACCCATCCCCACCTCCAGAAATTGTCCATAGATTCCCTCCAGACAAGCTATGGTTTGTTTGTTTATTTGTGTGTTTTAGTGCATTTGGACCATCTGGGTTTGTGCTGAAGTTTATGCTCAGCATTACACCTTGTCATTTTTTTCTTGGCTGCTTCTCATCCTTGCTCTGCTGGTTTCTGCGATGATGTATATTCCTCTGCGTTCCCCATACCTTTGTATCTCTTGCTTTGAGACCTGTAACCAAATCAACATGACCATTGCTTCTGGAAAGGACATGGTGATCACTACCTTTTGACTTCACTAAACATTGCTATGACTTTCCAGAATAAAACTCTGTTTTCCTAGAAATAATTTCCTTTTATGTTTTGTCCTACCCTATCGTAATATAAGCTTCTTGACGTCAGGGTCTGTGTGTCTTTTAAATTTGTACTGCACTGTACACTGTACACTAGCATGCTGCATGATACAAAGTGATTACTTAATATGCTTTTATTCATTCATCTATTCATTCATTCATTTATTGATATATAAAAATATAAATATAAAATATATACCAATATATGCAAAATAATTTTCTGTGTTGGAAGTGAGGTAGGGCTCAATATATGGTGGGAAGGATCAAGAAATGCCTCATCTGAGAGACTGGGCTTTGAGTTAAGTTTTGAAGAAAGTCAGGGGTTCTAAAAGGCAGAAGTGAGAAAAGCTTCCATTCTAAGCTTGGGGGATGACTTGTGTAAAGACCTAGCAACAAGAGATGGAATGTTGTGCGCAAAGAATGGTAAGAAATAATGTGGTTAAAATGGAGCTTAATGTGCAGTAATTTTGGAAAGGTAGGTTGGAGTCAGACTGTGAAGGCTATACAAGTCAAGAAGAAGAATTTATATTTTATCCTAGACACGAGACAGAATCCCTGGACCTTCTTAAGGAAAGTGACATGATCAGATCTGTTGTTTACGTAAAAAAAAGAAGCAGGAATAGAAATGTATAAATATGTTTTCTAAACATGCTCAAAAGCATCTAACTAAAATCAGGATCTACCATTATTTGTAAAGAAAAAATACTGAAAGTTTTCCCAGTTAGATCAGAATAAGGCAAGGATAAGCTCTATCTCCTCTATTATCGAACATAGTGCTATAAATGGCAGGGATAGATAGCAATGGCTAGAAAAAGGAATTTAATGAGACAAGCATTAGCCAAGAGGAGACAAAATTATCTCCACATGCAGATTTTAGGATATTTGAGACAACTAATAACTTCTGCAAAGCATTTGTTTCAAGATATAAAATAAATCCATGGAATAAAAATCATATTACATGCATATTACTAGCAAAATCAATAGGAAGAGAAATTCCATTTAAGATAAGAATAAAATGAGTTATATATCTGGGAGTTAACCTGCCAAGCGACACAGGACTGATATAAATACAGTTATAAAACAATTTTCATATAAATAAAGGAATGTAAATCTGTTTGTGGCTAGGCCATAACAAAATAGAATATATATATATATATTCAAATAAAATTCAAATCCATCTAGAATGAGTGTTATAACAATCAACTTATTAGAGGAAAAACTCCTAGAACTAGGCAAAACAATAGCAATATTCATTTGGACCACTAGAAGATCAACAGTAATGAGATATATACCAGATCTTAAAGTATATTCAAAGAATTAATTATAAAATCTATGTAGCAATTGACAAACGTATAAAAGTTCAGTTTTTAAAATTCATGAATTCATATAATTTATAAAAATCACATATTAATGCTCAGCTGTATAGAAAGAAGATGTGAGTACTTATACACAACAAAATACACATGGAAGATAGGAATGCTCATCTATGATGGGACATTTTTAAATCTTCCATAATTCCTTTCCATAAGATTTTTCTTGGGAGGTCAGGCTCTCAGTCTGGTTTGCCTTTGGCTGTCCTATCACTCCATGTCCTCAGTAAAGCAAACATTTCTTTCTTTCTTTCTTTTTTTGTTGTCAATTAATTTATTTTTAGTTTTCAACATTCATATCCACAAGATTTTGAGTTCCAAATTGTCTCCCCATCTCTCCCCTCTCCTCACCCCAAAATGGCAAGAATTCAGATTACTTCTTTCCCCAGTCTGCCGTCCCTTCTATAGCATCCCATCTTATCCCCTTGACCCTTATTTTCTTGTACAGCAAGACAGATTTCTAAACCCCATTGCCTGTATATTTTATTTCTTAGTATCATGTAAGAACAATTTTTAACATTTGTTTTTAAAATTTTGAGTTCCAAATTCTCTCCTTTCTTCCCTCCCCACCCACCCTCATTGAGAAGGCAAGCAATTCAAGATAGGTTATACATGTGTAGTTATGCAAAGCATTTCCATTATAGTCATGTCGTGAAAGACTAACTATATTTCCCTCCATTCTATCTTGCCCCTACTTATTCTATTCTCTCCTTTGACCCTATCCCTTTTCAAAAAAGTGTTTGCTTCTGATTACTCCCTCCCCCAATCTGCCCTCACTTCTTATATCCTTTTCTCTTACTTTCCAGTAGGGTAAGATACCTAATTGAGTGCATGTGTTATTCCTTCCTTTAGACAAATCTGATGATAGCAAGGTTCACTCATTCCCTCTCATCTTCCCCTCTTCCTCTCCATTGTGAAATCTTTTTTCTTGCTTCTTTTATGTGGGATTATTTACCTCATTCTTT
>CM053591.1:16915000-16938139 GCA_028646515.1 Pseudochirops corinnae
CCATCTATCTATCTATCTATCTATCTATCTATCTATCTATCTATCTATCTACCTATCTATCTACCTATCTATCTACACACACACACACAAACACACACACACACAATCTGAGAAAGGTCTCATGAGTTACAAATATCATCTTTCCATGTAAGAATGTACACAGTTCAACTTTAATAAGTCCCTTATGATTTCTCTTTCCTGTTTGCCTTTTCATGATTCTCTTGATTCTTGCATTTGAAAGTCTGATTTTTTATTCAGCTCTGGGTTTTTTCAGCAAGAATTTTGAAAGTCCTATATTTCATTGAATATCCACATTTTTTTTCCAATGAAGGATTATATTCAATTTTGCTAGGTACATGATTCTTGGTTTTAACGCTAGCTCCTCTGTCTTCTAGAATATCAAATTCCAAGCCCTTCAATCCCTTAAGGAAGAAACTGCTAGATCTTGTGTTATCCTGATTGTATTTTCTCAAACACTCCAACTGTTTCTTTCTGACTGCTTGCAATGTTGTCTCCTTGATGTGGGAACTTTGGAATTTGGCAACAATATTCCTAGGATTTTGTGATCTCACTTCAAGAGGTGATCAGTGGATTCTTTCAATTTCTGTTTTACCCTCTGGTTTTACAATATCAATGCAATTTTCCTTGATAATTTCTTGAAAGATTATGTCTAGAGTCTTTTTCTTTATCATGGTTTTCAGGTAGTCCAATAGTTTTTTAATTATCTCTCCTGGATCTATTTTCCAAGTCATTGATTTTCCAATGAGATATTTCACATTGTCTTCTATTTTTTTTTTCCATTCTTTTGGTTCTATTTTATAATTTCTTTATTTGTCATAAAGTCATTGATTTCCATTTGCTCCACTCAAATTTGAAGGAATTATTTTCTTTGCTGAGTTTTTGGTCCTCCTTTTCCATCTGGTCAATTCTGCTTTTTAAGGTATTCTCACTGGCATTTTGGACCTCTTTTGTCATTTGGGTTATTCAATTTTTTTAAGGTGTTATTTTCTTCAGTATTTTTGAGTCTCCCTCAGCAAGTTGTTGGCTCATTTTTCATGATTGTCTTGCATCACTTTCATTTCTCTTCCCAGTTTTTTCTCTACTTCTTTTACTTGATTTTCAAAATCTTTTTTGAGTTCTGTTGCCTGTAATCAATTCAAATTTTTTTGGAAGCTTTTGATGCTGAAGCTTTGACTTTGTTGCCTTTTTCTGGTTGTATGTTTTGATCTTCTTTGTCACCAAAGTAAGATTCTATAGTCTGATGGTTTTTGGTTTTTGTTTGTTTTTCTTTGTTTTTTCATGCTGTTTGCTCACATTCCCAGCCAAATATTTGACTTTCTATTTCTTCATCAAGGTAGGACTCTGCTTCCAGTGGAAGTAGGGGTGGGGATAGGTATACTGTCCCCGGTTTCAGGGTTTTTATATTAACCACTCTATCCTGCACCATCTGTGGGCCCAGAGCTCCAGAAGCAGCAGCTGCTGCTGCTGCTCCTGCTGCTGCTGCCACTGCCACCATCATCACCACCACTGCTGCTGCCCCAGGGCTGGAACTCAATCCTAGTCAGAACATGCTCCTCTTTCACCGAAGTCCCATAGAGTTTTCCCACTGACCTTCTATGCTGTCTTTGGCTTTTGTGAGTTGAGAAGCTTGGAAACTATCATAGCCACCACTGATTCAGTCCCAAGAGGCTTGCTCCAGTCCTGTCTGTGCTGGTGAGATAGACACTTCATGTCAGCCTTACAGGTTGTCTTGGCTAGAGATGTGTTTCACTGTGTCATTTTGTGTGTTCTATAGCTGTAGAATTTGTTTAGTCATTTTGAATGGAATTTAAGTGAATTACTTTTCATTGATAGGAACAGGTAGGTGGTGCACTAGATAGAGTGCCTGGCCTAGAGTCAGGAAGACAGTTTTAAATTGTAATCTGGCCTCAGACACTTCCCAACTGTGTGACCATGGGCAAGTTACTCAACCCTGTTTGCCTCAGTTGCTTCATCTGTAAAATGGGCTAGAAGGAAATAGCAAATCACCGTACTCTCTTTGCCAATAAAGCCCCTAAATTGGATCACCAAGAGTCAGACATGATTGGAAAAAGACTGAACAACACTTTCCATTAATAATCAACAAAATATAGAAATGAAAAGTGACTTTCCATAACTCATAACCACGTTATTAGGCAGTTCTATTTAACTGTTTTCAGAAAATGTATGTTGTCAGGGGATCTGTTTGGGTATTTGTTGGAAAGTACTTTGTAGGGCAAACAGGGCAACACTGACATTTGAGGATGGCATCCACGGGAAGATAAGAGATACCAAAGGGAAAACCTATGTTCTTGTCCCCTTTTCACTTCCTCCTCTTATTACAACTTCCATGGGTGTGCTAGTGGTTCCGTCATGCAGTGATGCAAGTACTCTGAATGTGTGACTGTGTTAGATATGTTTCTTCTTGTGGGTTGTTTTATGTTTATTTTTAAAAAGAGCATACGTAGTATTTTCTTTGGAAATTACCTATACTTAATAGTGTTGTAACATAACTTCATTCTCAAAATATGCGATGAGAAAATGCCACCTAAAGCTAAAAACAGTGTCTAATTATTTCTTTACTTGCTTAAATAGTAATTTCATCTTTCAAAAGGTTAAAGTACCAATAATTATAAAATTCTATTCTGGATCTTGTTCTCATAGATCAAGAGGAAATGGTGGCCAAAGAGCAGCAATGGGAACTTTGTTTCTGGATGAAGGGACAATAGTGAAAGAAAAATTTCTGGAAGAAAATCTAAGGATGACCAGGTACTGTTTAATATACACTCAAGATTTTGAAAGACCACGCTTATAATACATTTTTACAGGCATAGAATTAAACTGGAAGACTTTCCTTGATTCATTCTAGCCTAATGATTCTTTGATAATTGAGTATTTTATTTAATGTGAAATTTAGAAATATTTGGGTAACTGATTAATCCATGGCATGAATTTAAAAGAAACTTACTCTGGATGGCCTATTCCTGACCCTTTTAATTTCACTGGGCAGGTTAATGGAAATAATTAAGCTACTTTAAAGAAAGATTTCCATTATATCCCTTTAAATAAAATATATATATACATTTGGACATGTAAATGAAATCCATATGATTTTTTTTTTTTGCTCTTTGCAACATGTGATATTAATGTGCTGTGATTAACAGTGCCTCTTTGCAAGTACACATGCATAGGATTTTTTTTTTCATTGAACCAGAAAAAGTGACTGTAAAGTATTTGGCATACTATGTTGCAAGTGACTTTAAAGCATAATATATATGTAGCAACATCTGTCTATTATTACCACATTGGGGGGAAAAAAAATCTACTTTCAAAAAGCATGCTTTTTATTTAATTAGCACTTGAAATTCAAAATGTGCAAAAAATATTTTGAATGGCTTTTTTTTCAAAAGAAAGCAGAATCATTTGAAACTCAGTGTATTTGCTACTAATTGAATAAGTATGTGTGCATACCATCATCTTATTAGAAGCAAATCAGTACATTCATATCAGGTAATGCTTATGAAATGTTTCTACTATGCGAAATTCATTGAAATAAGTGTTGTAGGATGTAGAGATATGAATAAGATACAGTACTTGTCTTCCAGTTGCTTAATGTAGAAGCAAGGATGAATAATTGCAACATGAATATAATATATATGCATTCACTTCTTATGTTTTTTGTTCTGTGCCTTCTAATTTTCCCTTGTGGCTATAGGAATGAAGGATAAAGGTCACAGACATATGAATTCATTTATGTTAGTACACTTAGATAGCCCAGTTAGTGACTCAGAGCATTGTCTTTCTTGAACTTGTGATCCTTTATGTCTAGAAAGATTGACAGGCTGTTAAGAGAGAGAAAGTTCTTAGACATTTCCCGAGGTCATGTGGAAGCTAATTGAAACACTGCACTTGGGCCTTCTGAGTAAGATGGCTAGACAAAAGCTTCTAGGAAATTCCAACTGCATTGAAGGACACCTATTAGCAATAAAGAAGAGTGGCGCGTGACATAGAAGCAAAGAAAAACAAAAACAGATGGATTGGGCAGTATGGCCACTCCTATGACTTTGGCCTTACCTTCCTGTCAGTGGCAATGGGTCAACAGTTGTTGATAATGGTGGTGGTGGGGGTGAGGAAAGTGGGTTCCTTCTCCACTGGATTCATCCTTTTATTGATACCTGTAGGCAGGGCCTAGACTAGAAGTAAGACTAGTGGTCTGGAGAACAAGGACTTTCCCAAACTCCTGGATTCAGGGTACTGGGCTACTTCCAAGGGATTATGAGGGGAGCTGATCAATGAGGCTATTCTGGTAGTGTTTTCACTTGTGTGAAACATGGTGTCTTCATGGTTGCTTTTTGTCTCTACTTCAGCATGCCTTGGTGCCAAATGGAAGTAAGATGATGAGTCCCTGACAACTTTTCCAGGGCTCTTAGAGAAGACAACCACTCACAGCCATTTTAATAGATATCATGCGACAAGAGTTGCTTGAATAGTGCAGAGATAAGTTGAAATACAACATATCTAAGAAGCATCCCTTCAAATGACTGTGTGTTTAAATGAGCCTAAGTTTGAATGCGCTGGAAAAGGAAATGGAAAACCTTTCTAGTATCTTTGCCAAGAAAACCCCAAACAAGGTCACAAAGAGTTGAACACATATGAAATGACTGAACAACAAAGCAACTTCCCAGTCCAGTGTGACAGCAGTCAGCATTTCTGCTTGTTTAGTTCAATTTTTACCATCAATGCTCAAGAGTTTTGTGTGTGTGTTTTAGCATTTCTTGTGTGTGTAGGAAATAAATAGCTACCCTATACCTGATTCATATTATACACAGTGTATCTTTGGGGGATAGCCTATGACATTAGCCTTCATCTAAGTTTTAAATGATTTGTCCCTCAGGTTCTGGGATTGGGATTTATCAAGCCAAAAATGTATGAAGAAAGGAAGCACAAGTACCACTTCAAGACACGTCAGGTTTTCCTAGGTGTGCATTCCAGGCTGTATTTTTTTTTCCTGTGGTGGGGAGACCCGACTCAAACATTTCAGCTTCCCTAGGCAGAGAGACTCAGGATAACATGAAGCTATTGCTGGGGAGGATTATAAAAGCTAAAGAAGTAGGAGAGGTATAAGAGAAGGGGGAATTTACCTGAGGTGTGGCATTGAGAATAAGGGAGTATACTGCTTGCTAGTGTTCTATTTTGATGATTATTTTTGCCAACTAGGTGTGAGGCTCCATCATTTTTACTCGTAAAAGTAGAAATACTATTAATGGCCTCCAAATTTTGCTACCCTGGGCAAAACTTGAGTTTCCCTGTCCTAGTTAAGACCTGTTCTACTGTTTCAGACTTTTTGTGACCCTATTTGGGCTTTGGTTTGTCATTTTCTTCTCCAGCTCACTTTACAGGTGGGGAAACTGAGGTAAATGAAGTTAAGTCACTTCCTCAGGGTCACACAGTTACTAAGTGTCTGAGGTTAGATTTGAACTCAGAAAGATGAGTCTTCCTGACTCCAGGTTGGAGCTCTATCCACTGTACCACCTAGCTGCCCTACTTAGAACTCAGCAAAAAATAGTAAATTTTATCCTTTTCCTTGGCATTAGAAATTTAACTAGAGAGAGTGTGCAAAAAAAAAATCAAATCAAAATGTACAGGAAGGAAATAAGCACTTATTAAGTGCCCACCATGTACCAGAAACTGTGTTAAGTGTTCTACAAATAGTTCATTTGATCTTTACAGCAATCCTGGGAGGTAGTGCTACTATTATTATTATCTACATTTTATGTGAGGAAACTAAGGCAGAGATTAAATCACTTAAGTGTCTAAGGCTGAGAACTCAGGTCTGTTGGACTCCAGATCCAGTGTTCTACCACCTGTATTGCCAAAATAGAGTCTATCTTTATCCTTTATACCAGTGGTTCTCAACCCTCCTAATGCCGGGACGCTTTAATACTCATATGTGGGCAGACCCGCCTGGAGACGGATAGAGGAGTTTTCCGATGGTCTTAGGTGACCCCTGTGAAAGGGTCATTCGACACCCAAAGGGGTCACGACCCACAAGTTGAGGACCACTGCTGTATACTACTTTAAAAAAAGAACAAATTCCTTTGACTATTTTTTAAAAAAGCTTTAAATTTATTAAAGTGACACAAAAGGATTTGTGGAAATAGTTTAGCAGGCTAACTACTCATAGTGGTCTGGGGAATAACTTTATTAATTTTTCCAGTCAGGGAGGAAGGTAAAAAGTGAAGGGAAGGAGAGAGGTTAAGGTAACCTGGCATCATCGGTCTTTTCCCAGCCTACTTTGAGGCATAGTACTAATGCCAACCTTGATGCATTCAGAGGCCTGTTATACTAACCACTCATTTTATAGCTTGGGGAAAGAATTTCAATAACAGTTTTTTTTTTCTTTAATCCATTTTAGTTTTAAATATAACCAAGCACCCGAAGAGCAGCTAGGTGGTGCAAAAAGCAGATAGAATGCCGGGCCTGGAGTCAGAAAGAATTGAATTAAAACCTGACCCGAGACACTTCCTAGCTGTGTGACCCTGGGCAATTCACTTAACCCTGTTAGTCTCCATTGCCTCATCTATAAAATGAGCTAGAGAAAGAAATGACAAATCATTCCAATATCTCTACCAACAAAACCCTAGGTCACAAAGGTCACAAAGAATCAGACACAACTGAAATGCCTGAAAAGCGACAAAGCACCCCCCAAATCATACACTTTTGTATCATTAGAATATCACATTTCTTTTCCAGACTTTAAAAAAAGTATGATAGCTGCCTATGTCAAGATATGGGAATGTTACCAAGGATGTGCCACTTCCTTGAGAGCATATTTACATGAAAGGAATATGCTTTGAAAATGTGAGGCCATTTCACTTTCTTCAGCATTCTGTTAAGCTTTTCCCCTCCTCTGTGACTACTAAGAATCTGAGCTGTGACAGTCTGACTCTATTATTCTGTCTCAAGTGTTCGGTGCTGCCCTAGGACTTGAGATATTTTAACTTCCTGAGTATCAGTAAAGCATTTCAGGAGAACATTTTTAAAAAGTTTTTTTAAAAGGCAAAAAAGAAAAAGAAAAATCTTGGGAGATTTGTGATGTAAAGAAATCCTGAGAATTATAGAAGATTGCTCCAAAACATACCAGGCCAGCCTTCCAATTATAGAGCTTCCAGTAAATAGATACTAGATTATTCCTTATGAGTAGAAAATGCAATGATCAACTGTAGTATTCTTAGCTCTTCTCAGCAATATAATGATGCAAGGCAATTCCAAAAGATTCATGACAGGAAGTGCTGTCTAGGATCAGAGAAAGAATTATGGAGTCTGAATGCAGACCAGAGCTTATTATTTTCAGTTTTTTTGTGTGTGACTTTCTTCCTTTTGTTCTGTTTCTTCTTTTTCAACATGACAAATGTGGAGATATGTTTACATGATTGCACACGTGATAACCGATATCAGACTGTTTACTGTCTTGGTTTGGAGGGATGGAAGGGAGAAAAATTTCAAACTCAAGATCTTATAAAAATTAATAAAGATATTGGAGATCAAAAAATGAGTAGACATAAAGAGATAGTTTGATATAAAATGCTAAGTATCCATATCTATCTAGACCAGTGATTCTCAACCTGTGCGTGATGTTCAATTTAAATACATCCTGCATATCAGATATTTACATTACGATTCCTAACAGCAGCAAAATCACAGTTATGAAGTAGCAACGAAAATAATTTTATGGTTGCGGGTCACCACAACATGAGGAGCTGTATTAAAGGGTCGTGGCGTTAGGAAGGTTGAGAACCACTGCTCTAGAAGTTGATCAAGTGTGTGAGCTTAATATTTTAAGGTTGGAATTCACCTGAGTTAGATTCTCTTTCACACTTTAGTCAGAAATAAACTGTCCCAGTTGGGTGGGCTCCCCCCCAAGACTGCAGAGAACGTTCCTGGTGGGTTAGGCCAATCTCATTGTCAGTCCTGTCCTTTGGAGACTGACTTGGCTGATCGCGTCTGGGCTTTGAATAAGGAAGCAAAAAGAGAAAAAGTCCTGGATCCAGATACTAATATTTGGTTAGTAACAATCATTTCTCCCAACATACTCTTCTACAGTCATGAAAGTTTGACATGATGATGTGCATTTAGTTCAAGAAGGATCCTAGAGTCAGTAACAAGTAGCTTTTGTTGGTCCAAGATTAGTACAGATGTCGCCAAGAATTGTGAATTTGGGGGGTTTTTTGGAGGAGGGAATACAAGGCAGTTGGGGTTAAGTGACTTGCCCAAGGTCACACAGCTAGTAAGTGCGTCAAGTGTCTGTGGTCAGATTTGAACTCAGGTCCTCCTGATTCCAGGGCTGGTGCTCTATTCACTGTACCACCTAGCTACCCTGAAGTGTGAAATTTGTATTCATTGTGTGCAAAGAAAAATACTGTCAACTTGTGCAACATATTTGAGAAAGAACATTAATCTATACATTAATTTGCCTTCTATTCCCTTTCTTCTTTCTTTTCTTTCTTTCTGTTATTTCCCTCCCTCCCTTCCTTCCCTTTTCCCTTTTCCCCTCTCTCCTTTCTTTCTTCATATCCTTCCTCTTTCCCCTCCTTCTTTCCTACTTCATTCCTCACCCAGACTTGAAGTGCAGCAGTCTTGATCCCTCTAATAATTGACACAAAAGCTCTGAGCAGGGCTAGTTTGTACCTCCTTGCAGCCTGGTGGTCCCCTGCTCCCAGGATCTCAATATTTTAGCCCCAAACTATGTAAACATCTGATGAGCTTTAACCCAACTGCAGTCCAGAATTCCTGAGCTCAAGCTCTACACTAGTCTCACCTTCCTTGGCAACAGAGATTATAGGCATGTGCCACTATGGCCATTGAGAGAGAACTTTTACTGTTTATCGTGAACTAGGAACTGTGCTAACACCTGGGTAGATAAATACAAAGAAGCAAAAACCAGTCCCTACTTTCTAAGGGATTACATTCTTTTAAAGACAATTTATGAAAAGTTTACACATCATCCATTTCACACCACCTTCATTTTTAGTACATAACTCCTTGCTTCCCTACTCAGAATAGAAAAGATTACAGTTGTTTCAATAGTGCTCAACTCTTTGTGACCCCATCTACAGTTTTCTTGGCCAAGATTGGAGTAGTTTGTCATTGCCTTCTCCAATTCATTTTACAAATTAGGAAACTGAGGCAAAAAAGGTTAAGTGACTTGTTCAGAGTCACACAGATACTTTCTGAAGCTGAATTTGAACTGAGATCTCCTTGCCTACAGGTCTAATATTCTATCCACTGCACTACCTAGATGCCTAATTTTTTGTCTCTCCACTTATATTATCACTGCTACTGTGAGCATTATTTCCCTGGGTCTGCTTAATTTACTTTGGATCAGTCCAAATAAGTGTTTCCATGCTTCTCAGCAGTATTTGTATCTATCTCTTAAAGTACAGTAATAACCCATTACATTCTCATACTACAATTTTGCTCCAACATTCCCTAATTGATGGGTAACTAATTTGTTTCCAGGTATTTGAGAATAGCAAAGGAGGAAAAAATGTTTCTGTAAATAACTGGTGTACTATGGAACTTTCTATCTTTTACCTCCTTGGGATATGTAGCATTTCAACTACTTTATAGAATCTTACATAAATGGCAGTGCTTTTTTAAAAAAAATTCTGACCTTAACAAATATAAACTAAAATAAATTTTATTTTATAAATTTTATTTATTTTATTTAAAAAACTTTCACATATACAATAGAAAAGACGATGTACATGAAACTGTAGCTCTCTATTATATATATAATATATATACATATATAATATATATATTATACATAATATATATATTATATATATATAATCAATTCAACATGTTGTTTTCAAAACTGTCCTGCTTAAAGGAACGTATACTTTAACAATAAGATAGAGCACTTAAGAGATGGTTGAAAGCTAGAGTTTCATGAACACCAGGGCACCAGGCAGCAAAAAGCTAAATCTAACCGATCAGAGGCCAGGGTGGCTTTTTTTTTGGGGGGGGGGGTGGTACAGAATGTAAGATTCCCAGTTGGGAGGAGCTGGGGATGAAGAAGGCATAATGTGAAGATATACAATAGAAACCTGGATCCAAGGAGATTGAGGTTAAAAACTTACCATACTAGGGATTTCTATTTATAGAATGTGATAGTGAAGAACAAAAGCTGTACATTGAATGTAATGCCACTTCACAAGGCATGCCACGAGCTTACTAGAGCAGGAAACCTAAAGTTCCAATGGTTGTTAAAAGTGTTACAAGAAAAGTATTTCTTAGGGTAGAGATTTCCTGCATGAATATGTCTAGACTAAGGAAGAAAACTTGGAACTATACTTTTCAAAGAGATGTTAGCTTTGGCTTGCATCAAGAAGGCTAGAACAACACTTTAACCACCATCCAGAGGGAACACAACCTTAATGCTTTTAACACTTTCAGTGAGAAAAGAAAAAAAAGAAACCTCAGGGAAGTCAATATAAGAATTCCATGATACATCCATACAACTCCACCAGGAATGATGCCACATTCTTTAGTCTCTACTTGCTGATGCTTGGGCATATCGGACTTACTTACTGACTGATGTTTTGTGGTCTCTGAGGATGGAGAGACTAGAGACACTCATGGTTACTATACTCTCAGTTGAATGAGAAGCTAAAGGATTGTATTACCTAGTTATAGAATTCTGACAAATAAATTGTGATAGATCACCCATGTTCATTGTTAAGCTCCTCACAATGACTGAGTTCTTCTGAGAAATCTTATTCTTTGCTATCCAAAGTTAGAAGAACAATGAAAAACTAAGTCTATACCTAGGTTGAAAAGACTAGATAATTTGCCATGTCTACAAAATAGGCCTAAAGTCTGATGGACTTCTGCAAAGACAAATCACTACAACTAATTTTTACCTATGGGTGAGTTAGTTGGACTCCCTTAAGACCAGATAGAGACTAAAGCACTCATCTGAAAGACTCTAAGTAAAGGTGACCTTCTGTCATTTATACAAAGGCCATCTGTCTCTGACAGTAGATCAGAAATATATTCCAAGTGAAGAAGATTCTTTGTACTCCAACACAACAGTCAATTTTAATATGGTGAAAGGACTAAACCCTGAGGATTTTGGGTTTTTTTATTTTGATTTTTGGTTTTTTTTTTTTGTCTAGTATATAAGGCAGAGAGACTTCTAAGCTACAGAAACCCTCTACAGAATGTGGTAACATTGCTCCCTCTTCTCACTCTCCCAAGAAAACCTATTTATCCAAGTTGAAGGAAAACAGAAATCAGAAAAAAGTATGAATAGAAGAATATATACCCAGCAATAGAGACTGAAGGCACTTTCCCATTGGGAGCAAGGTAACTCATCTCAACCAAGACAGAGTCCTTTATCTCACCCAAGGCAAAACTGCTAAGCAGCTTGGGCCCTCTTGAGGTTGAGGTTTGGGAGGGAAGCACTAAAGCTCTGATGAGGATTTTGATGAGTCATCAACTATCTCAGGCATAATGTCAGATATGTCACAAGTCTCAGGAGATCTAAGACTATTCAAACAGTGGTCAGATTAACATTAATGCAACACGGGAACATGGAGAAATGGCTCTATTGTTGTTGCTAAGTTGTGTTTCAGTCATGTCTGATTCTCCATGATGCCATTTAGGGTTTTCTTGGCAGAGGTATTAGAGTGAGTGGTTTGCCATATCCTTCTCCAATTCATTTTACAAATGAGTAAACTGAGGCAAGCAGGGTTAAATGGCTTGTTCAGAGTCACACAACTAATAAGTGTCTGAGGTTGGATTTGAACTCCTGACTCCAGGACAAGCACTCTATCCCCTGTGCATCTAACTGCCCAAGCAATTATACAAGTAACCAAAAAATGTTTGCTTAATGTAAAGCATGGCTTGCATGCAGTTGCATATATTCATTGTTTCATGAAAATAACTTCATATTTTGAGCATGATTCATTTTATTATCTTCAGGATCACATTATCTGCTTTTGTGTATCACACATGGATTATAGCTACAATGTCTGTTAAGTGTGTATGGTTTCCATATTTGTCTATACATTGCAAAGTTGCATAGTCTGTTATTTTGTTGGCCTCTTGATGCTAATATAGCTTCATTTTCGTTTACTCACTTGGATCTTTTCTGGTGTTCTACAATTATGTGAATCATACTATGACATGTATTATGATCCGCATGTAATTTTAAACCTGTTGTCACCGAAGCAGCTTGGTTTTTGTTTTGTTTTTGGAAGGGGAGAAGGCAAGGCAATTGGGTTTAAGTGACTTGCCCAAGGTCACACAGCTAGTAAGTGTGTTGAGTGTCTGGAGGTTGGATTTGAACTCAAGTCCTCTTGACTCCAGGGCCAGTGCTCTATTCACTTTGCTACCTCACTGTCCCAGAAGCAGCTTATTAAGACATGCTTTCCATGGTGGTTTGTCCAACGCTTGTTAAGTTGTGCTGTGTGTCTTGTTGTGTATTTGCTTGTTGTGTGAAAGGCACCTTAAATTAGTGACTTTGGGATACTAAGTTAATTATTTTTATTTTATTAAGTATCACTATTTGTACTGATGCTCTTCTGTACAATTGCAGAGGTCATATGTATACCAATGATTTCAAAAGAAACTCCTAGAAAGAATCTAGATGACTTTTGAGACTGAGCTTAGTTTCATGGTTATATGGGAGATGTAGTTTGAAAGAGTCAAAGAGTTGTATTCTTTACAACCCTGGAGACTCAGGAACTCTCACGGGAGTAGTGCTTGGAGTGTGGCACCTAGTGGTGATAGCAAGAGAAGATGCATCTGGCAGAGGCAGCAGCAGCCATGGAAGTGGAAAGAGGATCTTTGTGAGAGACGACGTCTGACACATTCTTAGAGTTTGGGAATGTTCCACTATTTTTTTTTTATTTACTTACTTTTAGTTCACAACTTTACAATATTCAGTTCCACAAGCTTTTGAGTTCTAAATTTTCTTCCCCTCCCTGTTCTCCTCCCCCTTTAGAGTGTGAATGTCCTTAATTGCAAATTCAGGGAGGGTGGTCAGCTGAAAGGAACAATGCTCAGATTTAGTATACAGAGATATAGCATGGACCACAAAGTTTAAGCCCTGGTCCTGGTTCCAGGAATTCTCCTTAATGGAGGT
The DNA here is from genome assembly GCA_028646515.1 of Pseudochirops corinnae. Classification (NCBI taxonomy): domain Eukaryota; kingdom Metazoa; phylum Chordata; class Mammalia; order Diprotodontia; family Pseudocheiridae; genus Pseudochirops; species Pseudochirops corinnae. The sequence continues at coordinate 16,928,175 of CM053591.1, forward strand.
AGAGCAAAACTGTGAAACTTATAGTTTGATTTATTGATTTTGGGTAAACTTCCCCAAAGGCAGAACTAAGCTGGATCAAGGTTTTACGTCTCCCCATGTTAAAATGAGTCAGAGCACCAAGTGTGCTGACAGGATGGGACAGAGCTGTTATGTCATGTGGCTTTAATTACTCATCCTTTTTCCACTTTCCCATATGAGTGGGGAGATAACTCTTTTCAGAGGGAAGATTCACGAGTGGTGGCTAGGGAGCAGGAACTTCCCATTGAGAAGAAAAAAGACATGGCTGATATATTGGCTAGTAATGGCCAGACTCTAAACATGAGGACCAGGGGAAGGAGTGTTGTGTTGTGTTTTGTTTTGTTTTTTTTGTGTTTGTTGTTGCTTTCCCTATATGCTTCACCTTCAACTTCACATCCGGATAGGGACAAATATCACACACAGTCTAGGAGCTTACTTCTCATAGAGGAACTATCTTGATTACAAAATTCATGCACAACTATCATTCAGTGCAGGAATAGGATTCAGAAGATCTGGGTTTAAATCCTGGCACTTTTAACTATGTGACTAGCCTAGGCAAATCAGCCTCTCAGAGCTCTAGTTTACTCATTTGGAAAACTGATTTAATGACCCTATTACACTACCTACTTATATCTAGAAGAGACCTTTGACATCTTATTATCCAATTCTTTTATTTTAGAGATGAAGAAACAGAGATGAAATACCTTGCAAATGCTCAAGTAACCGAGGCAGAATTTGAACTTTATCCTCAGATACCATAGTTAGTAACCCTTCCCCTCTGCCAGACTGACCTCCAAGGATCTTTGTGATGAAAGGGCTTTGTAAACCTTATAGTCATTTATAACTATGAGTAAATATGATCCTAATATGCTGGATAAAAATGAGGTTTAACATAGCAGTAAAAATAAATCAAAGGCAGGAACACACACACACAAACTTCTGTTACTCTTCCTGCTGAATATAAATGGACAAGAAGTACAAAGGAAACCTTATGTGTGAAAAAAAAATAAACACTTAAAAATCGCTGACAGCAGGATTGAGCCACTGAGGTGAAAATGTTCAGGAAACAGTAGAATATAAACTAAAGCATGTTTTAAGTATCCCGGAGAGACACAGATTTAAAAGCAAGCCCCTATCATTCCAACATCTCATTTAGTGAATGAACATCAGCTAAGGAAAGGTCATTTATAATGGGATGAATAAGTGCTGTCTCAAATGTAATATAACAAAATGAATTAAGAATACAGAAGTTAGAATTGTAGAGATATTTGTCAGAAAGTTGTTATAATTCTCAGAGTTTCTAATTCTGTAGGCTTTTAATCATTCCTAGAATTCCAGTCCACAGGTTAGTCTTGATTCTCTCATTGAGTGTTAGGTCTCCCATTGAGCTGTTAAATATTACTAGGAGATGTTAATTTTTTTGCAAATAAAACAAAGCAAAAATCAAAGTTCACCTTGTAGTGTTACTTTCACAATAAGGAATAACAGCATTGTGTTAATTATTCACCTAATTGTTTCCTAAATGTGAAAAACAAACAAACAAAAAAGCAAGTCCCATCTCTTGTCCATTGGTTTCTGGATCTTTAAAAAAAAAGTTCAAGGAATTTGTCAAGATGTGTTCTGAGAAGAGTGTGGAAAAAAAAAAAATCCCTCTCCTTTTGTATGCTCTCTTCGCTCAGTAGAATGTAAGCTTGTGGGCAAAGGCTGTGTCTTTTTCTTTGCATCTCCTACACTTTAGTACAATCCTGTAAGCACTTAATAAATTTTAATTGTAATTGTGTGAGGGCAAAATTAGTCATTATAATTCCATAGCTTTCAACTTGATGCTATTGTTTTCATGTAGTCATTCTGAATATTGCATTCCTGGTTCTGCCTGCTTCACTCTGCATCACTTTAAACAAGAATTCCTACTCTGCTCCCTCATTTTATGGGTAAGAAAACTGAAGACCAGGGAGAATAAGTCCATGGTTATACAGCTAGAAGTGGCATGGTTACGATGCTGAACCAGATTTTCTAATTCTAAATCCTATGTTTTTCCTCTGCTGTCTCATTTGTCATTTTTCCAAGCATTTTTTATCCTTTCAGTATCTTGAGAATGGATTTCTCAGCGCCTTCATTATCGTATTGCTTCTAGCACAGACCTTTCCTTCTGAATTACCTACTTTTTACAAGATAATAATCTTTAAAGACTTTGAGGGTTTTTTCATTTTATAAATGACAATTTATATTATCACATAAAATATTTTATTTACCTTTTCCTTTTAAACGTGAACCTCAACTTTTGTTTTTATATCACCTTCATTTCCAAATACAGCATGTCCCAAAAGTCTTAGTGCAATTTTCACTTCTGGGACACTTTGTATCCTTCAAGTCCATGACATGCCTACCAAGAAAACCATCCTTTCTACAAAGTACAAAAAAGGAAAGCAAAGCTCATCAATTGATCTACTGAGTCAGACAATGGCTGTCAGGTCTCACATCCAAAGAGCCCCACATCTGAAGGAAGGGACAGATATAAATTTTCTCTTCTCTTTTTGGGGACAATTTTCATCATTATAATGATATAGGGTTCATTTTTGCTCTTATTCTTGTTTATGTTGTCTTCATCGTTTATATTCTGCAGAAATTCATACATTTTCCATGCTTCTCTACTTTCCTAATACTTTTTGTTTCTTGTCACATAGTAAATATTCCTTACATTTATCTATGAAGATTTCTTTAACTCTTCCCTAATCAATAGTCATTAATTTGCTCATAATTCTTTGTACTATCAAAAAAATTGTTGCTATAAATAGTTTAATGTATATAGGACCTTTCATTCTTTGACTTTGTTGGGGTATATACCTTGAAAAGTGGGACTCAGTGAAAGAGAATGGACTTTCTAGTTACTTTCTTATCATAATTCCAAATTGCTTTTCAGAATGGTTGGGCCAGTTCAAAGGTCTAACACTTATATATTGATATATTTGTCATTCCATTCTTCTTCTGACATTAAACATCTTTGTTTTCACATACATTATCTAGCTAATAAGATAAAAAGACTAAGATACACAGATGTTCAATGACTTATAGAAAGTAGATGTTAGAAGCAACTTTAGACATCTAGTCTAACCCTAGTGCCTGATACATAACAAATAATAAATTCCGTCTCTCTCTCTGTCTCTCTCTCTCTGTCTCTCTCTCTCTGTCTCTCTCTCTCTTTCTGTTTCTCTCTCTCTCTCTGTCTCTCCATCTCTGTCTCTGTCTCTCTGTTTCTCTCTGTCTCTCTCTCTGTCTCTCTGTCTCTCTCTCTCTGTCTCTCCATCTCTGTCTCTGTCTCTGTCTCTGTCTCTCTCTCTGTGCCTCTCTCTCTCTCTCTCTGTGCCTCTCTCTCTGTCTGTCTCTCTCTCTCTTTCTCTCCCTCTCTCCCTCTCTCTCTGTCTCTGTCTGTCTCTCCTCTCATATACACGCATATATCGTTCAACTTATTAACCTATCATCAATTTTAAAAAAATCAACAACTTTGGGCTTAGAAATACTGAATGGTTTATCCAAAAGGACATAGTGCATGGCAGAGCTGAGGTAGAATCTAGGGTATTCGGATTATTATACAATGTGTTTTCCAGCACACCATGCTGCCTTTCTAGCTCACCTGGATAGAGCTTCAGATTTCCAAGTTCTTCATGTTTGTTTAATTATTTATTAGCACTATTTGCAACATTTTAAACTTATTTGATATTTACCCTGATTTTTATTAATTTTTAAATCAACCTGTATAATAGAGGCTACATGGTGTGGTGTGTGGAATTCTAGGTTTAGGTTCAGGAAAGTCTAGATTCAATTATTGCCTCTGACAGTAGATGAAATTACCCTGGGAAAGACTTTAAACGTTTATATGCATCAAGCTACTTCCCAAGATTTAGCAAATCACAGACAGATTGCAACCTGAATCAGCTGAGGGATTTCCCCAATGGAGACAATTATACATCTAATGGCCTTTAGCAACCAGAACTCTATAGGGAAAAAAAGTGAAACCCAGAAAGCATATGACTGAGTCATAGTCAGGTAAAACTTCCCAGGCCCAAACTTAGTTGGAATAGATAGCTCCTTTGTTTGAATTGATTTGAAAGGTAACTAAAAATCCTCCCTGACCAAAAACATATTCATCAAGACCCCATTATGGAGTATGGCATCAGATTAGAGTTGTTCTTTCTGGAGTAACGAAATCTTAAAATTTAGATGGGATCTTAATCCTCCTCAGCTGTAAGAGATCTATCTTTCATAAGATTTTGAATACTTCTGTGTATTTATTTTAAAAGATTCTTGGTCATAGCTTCAGACTGACAAACTTTTCATGCTTGTTCTATGATTCATTAATATTGTATGTAATACGATGGGAGATGACTTTCATAGGCATGGAGGTAAAATCCAGAGAGTCAGAATTTTTCTCAAAATGGGGGTTCTAGGATAAGCTTACTAATGAGAAAAACGACCTGATGGAGTGGAGGGATGCTCCAGGGTGAGAAAGTCACTGAGATGAGGGAACAGAGTAAGAAGGCAGCTGAAGCATAATGGGACAGTCCAGAGAGATAGAATTGGAGCCAATAAAGGAAATTGCTTCTTTTTTTTAGTATCTATTTTATATTGACTTCTTCATGTGCATGTTATTTTAGCTAAGTAAGATGAAAGTTTCTTGAAGGCAGGGAATGTTTCATCTTTATTTTTGTATCACCAGTACCTAGAGCAATGGCTGATATATAATGTTGTTGTTATTCAGTCATTTTTTTAGTCACGTCTTACTCTTTGTGACCCCATTTGGTGTTTTCTTGGCAAAGATACTGGAGTGGTTTTTCATTTCCTTCTCTAGCCCATTTTATAGATGAGGAAACTGAGGTAAATAGGGTTAACTGACTTCCCCCTGGTCACACAGATAGAAAGTATCTGAGATCAGACTTGGACACATGAAGATGAGTCTTCCTGATTCCAGGCCTAGAACTCTATCCAGTGAGGCACCTAACTGCTCCCATAATAGGTGTTTAATAAGATGCCTGTTGTAGTTTTTAAAAACAAAATATGTGTGTAATATTTTAAGAGCAGTAAATAGTAAAATAAACCTTGATATTTGCTTATTTTTATCAGACCATATGATATAATCAATATAATTCTGGGCTTGAATTCAAGAAATTCTAATTCCAGATATTGTCTCTGGTATTTATTAAATGAGTGTATTGCTCAGTATCTTTCATACTGTAACTACCTGATATGCTTGTTTAGTTAAATGATGCATTGGGAGCCTCAGAGTCTGGTTTCAAATTCTTACCCCAAATACTTTTACTTCTCTGATCTTCAGGTTCCTCATCTAAAAAATGAGGGAGCTAGACTAGATGGCCTCTAATATCCTTTTTAGCTCAAAACTTCCTGTTCTATAATCCTAATTTAAGCTCTCACTCCACATGTCAATCTAAAGGACTTCTGGATTTTGGCTGATCGATATGATATTACCCAGCAGTCAGGCATTGTAGTGAACACTTATAATCCCTGTTACTAGGGAGGCTGAGGCAAGTGAGTTGATTAAATGCTGGAATTCTGACTTTCTAAGAATAAGTTAAGTCAATAAGGTCTCTACACTAAGTCTGGCACCTGTATGGTGAGCAGAGGAGGCTATCAGGCTGCCTGATAAAAAAGGCAAGCAATCTTAGATAGGAAACAAAATAGGCCAAACATCCTGTATGGAACAATATTGAGATGAGGCCTATGAGTGACCACTGGAGCGTCCAGCTTATTGCTATCTAGAGAACAGAGCCCAGATATGGAACAGAATACAAGATTGTTAACACTGGACACCTGGGAGGCCACAGACAAAGTCCTAAGCAGTCCCATCGAGGTACCATAACGGGGCATTCCTTTGGACAGAAATATGGCTTTCATGTCTAGTGGCAATGAGGATGCAATGGGCTCAGATAGTGCGGGAGTGAGGATACAGGACATCCAGAGGTGCTAATGAAAATTATAGGAGAGCTGGATAAGTAGCCCTTGGCTACCTTCCAATTTTTCTCAGAGTCTCAAAGCTGTCCTTTTTAAAATATTCTGAATTGCTATCAAACCCTTCCATTTGTCAGATTGTTTAATAAGATAGTTTAGCAGTTCCTGCTTCAATTTCTGTTCCTGGAAAGTGGAACATAACACCCCTGACAAGTGAATGCAGACAGGGTACACCCAGACAAAAGCTCTGTGTCTACAGTGGGATGTATCAGATTTTAGTGTGGCCTCCTGGCATGGGTTTGAAAAGCTGTCTTCTATTTCCCTCCCACCCCAGATACATACAGAGACAGGTCAAGGGTCAGTAAGCTAAAGTTCTTTCCGGGAAAATGGTGAGTTTACAGTACCAGACATAATAGAAAACCTTGCCTAGATTTAAATAAAATAATAATGATAACAATAACACTAATAACTATCACTTATATAGCACTTTAAGACTAGCAAAGTGATGTTCATATGCTACCTTATCTGCTTCTATCCACTTAGCGAGATTATGCACTATTAGAAATTGAGGCTAACAGATTAAGTGATTGCTCAGAATCACACATCTAGTAACTGTATAAGGCAAGACTTGAACACAACAGGCTACAGATTGAGGACTGTATTCCCTATGACACTTAGAAACTTTAAAACAAGGGGGAAAAGTGTCTCCTATTTTTGTCCAAAAAAAATGAAGTAAAAGGAAAAAAATTCTGTCATCAAAATATTTTAGGCTGTATTTCTTTTCAGTCCTGATCCTATGATGTCCTTGCTCTGCATTTTTCTAGTGAACTGAATCTATTGTAAAAGAACAAGGGAACAAATTAAATTATAACAAAAGGTGTCTCATTTCCTGTAGGGACAGAAAATAAGACCATAGTACTTTGTGGTCAGAAGTATGGTTGTAAAACAGTCTTAATGGTAAGTCAGTAGAGTAGAGACCCTCTTTTAGGCTACTCTTAGGAAACAGGTAAAGGCAGCACCTTAGAAGAATTTTTTTTTATATAATGAAGTATTCCCTCAACCCTTCCCACTCTTTAATAAACAAGACTTTTTAGAGGGGGAAGGAAGAGAAAATACTAAATGTAATTTCATCTCGCACCAAATAACATCATAGTTGCAAAGTTAACAATTGTTGAAGTACCATGTTTATAAACATCATGATATAGGGGATGGAAATGTGTCATTGGAATTAAGTAAGTAATGAAGATTTTATTTATATTTCAGTTAATCTATGTAGGTAAAACCTAGAGGTGAAGCCTGTTTCATCTGCCCCACTAATAGAAGAGTTATGTCATGTTCAGAAACTGACAAGTTTATAACCAGCTCCTGAGACATCCCTCATGTCAGTTGATTTTGGCACACCCATCCTCATTCTTTTCTTTAATGATTTAAAAAATAATAATAATAACTTATTGCCTTTTCTTTGAGTTCCAGGAACTGCTAGTTAGCACGATTTTGAAAGGAATGCCAAGCTTGATGCTTCAGATGTTTTCAAGTAGCCTCTAAGTGAAAACCAGTAGGAGAGTTTTGGCTCAAGGCAGCAGTAATAAGAAGCAGCCATAATTTAGCTTCATATACTGTATCTGCTAGTTTGCAAGAATCCCAACCAAATTGTCCACCAAGCCATCTGGCTTCATTCTAGCAGTCTTTTCCATTCCTAGGTGTGGCCACCCATCTGTCAGCTGTATCCCTGATCCACTGCATCAGCAAGAGTCTTCTCACAGATGTGCCCTTCTGACACTCCTTTCGAGTGTCCTACATGCTTCAACTTGTAACTGTCATTTTATTTTTCTCGAGTAGCTCCAGGATTTATATTTAGAAGAAGAGGTTAAGTTAAATATTATATATAAATATCAAGCATCAGCTGCACATGTGGATGCTTGAATAGACAGTGAATCACAGGTTTTTACCCTGTTGTAATATGGGTGGGGAGAAGCACTGGATTTTTAATAGAGAATATGCTACTTGAACTTAGATAAATGTTTTAGTTAACTGAGCATTTAGGGACTAGTAATGAAATTACTTTATTCTTTCATGTAAATCACACTCTCTATGGGGGACTGAGTCTAGAATCCCCATCTTCACAAAATTCTATGATTACTTAACCAGGACATTGTGAAGTCCATCCCATCCCCTGAGAGATGTAAAAGGACAGACACTGACTGTTCTGGCCAAACTATGGGGACTCGCCACTCCTCTCCTCTCTTCTACTCTTCTCTCTTCTCCTGTCATGCTATGTCCTGTCCTGTCCTCTGTCTTTTGACCTTTTTAGCATGTCATTGATTCCTTTGGTTTTCTGGTCAAGCCTATGGACCCCTTCACAGAATAGTTATTTTTTATATTTTAAAAAGTTGCTCATTTTTTCAGGAGTTCTCAACCAGAGAACCCAGAACTTTTTTTATTGAAAACTATATTTCAACATAATTGGTTTTCTTTGAATTCTATGTATTTTATTTTCTGCATTTTAAAATAGTATTCTGAGAGGGGATTCATAGGCTTTAACAGACTGGCAATGGGAACCATGGTGGGAAAAAGGTAAGAACTCCTCAGTTATAGATGGATAATTTTTTTTTTCATCTAATCTATCCATCAACCTCTTGGAGGTGCTTGAACACCAGGTTCAGAATCATTGTATTAAAATCTACCTTTCCCTTGGCTCCCTCGTTACTCGTACTTTTTGAAAAAGGCATTTCAGAATTTAGACAAAGACTCACTACAGAAAGGATATACAGGTAGAGAAAGTGATTTCTGTGACTATAGCAAGGACTTGGTAAGCATCTGTTGTGGTTGTTTGGCATCTGAATTTTTATAAGTACTCAAAATTACGTGTTACAAATATGTGACTGGAGAAACCTGAGTGTGCTGTATAAAGACAAGGCAATCTCCAAGGAAGCAGACTAATTTACAAGATGCAGAGCTGTCTGTTCTGGGTCCCAAGCCAAATTCTGACTTTCCCCTTCCAGACCATTGAAAGAACAAAGAGATTTTCACTCTCTCAGTGTTCTTAAGTGTCAAATCCCTAAGTAAGATGAGCTGCTACTGAATTGTCTAGACAAGTATTTCAAGAATATCATGTTGTTGGGAGAGTTCAGGGCCTGAATAGTCTTTCTGAAGAAAAGAAAGACTGTTTGTTCTAAAGGAGAACTGTGGCCCTTGAGTGCTCAGGCTTCAATGTGCTGGGTCACTTGGTCATCTGTTCTACTTGCTTTTTTTCAAAACCAGGGCTTTAAGAAAAGTCTGTTTTCATCTGGTGCACAGAAGATTTCATGTCATTTATCTGGTTTTCATTAAATATACATTTAGTCTCCTGTGTATATTGGAGCCAATTGTCAAAGATCCCTTAACCTGTCTTCGAAGTTTACACCTGTGATTTTTTATCCAGGGGTAAGTTCATGTCAAGTCTTGACTGGTGTCATTATACTAATTCTCATTTCTGTAGTGCTTTAACAATGACCAAGTGCTTTTCTCACAACACTCTTATTTAAAAAAAAGTGTAAGTCCATCTTACATATGCCAAAACTGAAGCTCAAAAAGGTTAACTAACTTGTTTAAGAGAAGTCACACAATTAAGTATCAAGCCTAAGATCAGAACTCAGGCCATAGAAATCCAAGATCATTGTGCTTTCTCCTAGATTATTTCATCTCATGTAAAGAATTATGTGGGTAGGCATCTCCATAATAAAGTAAAAAAAGGATAAGTAAAAAAAAAAAGACTCTGGACAAGTAAGTCACTTAAGTGCTGTTTGACTTAGTTTGCTCAGCCATACAATGGAGATAATGATAGCAACTACCTCACAGAGTTGTTGTGAGTCTCAAGTGAGATAATGCTCAGCACAATGTAAGCAATAGTAGCTGTTGTATAAACAAATAAGTTAATAAATAAAACAGATAGATAGATGATAGATAGATAGATAGATGATAAATAGATAGATGATAGATAGATAAGC
>CM053591.1:16938639-16960207 GCA_028646515.1 Pseudochirops corinnae
ATATATATCTCCATAATCAATTGTAGCCTTGGGGTGGTGGGTAAGAGGAAAGGAAGGGAGAAAAAAGAACAAAGTAAAAAGTGTTCAGCAGAGAACAAAAGAAAACCTACAAGGAAGCAAAGAAAAGATGGACAGCTTTCAGCATAACATACAGTATTTAATATATAGGCTTTCTTGAAATGGTTTTATTGCTACATATTCTGAATCCTCTCCAATGTTCTGCTGTGCATGTGAGATTTTTTATTTTATATTTAAGCTTATAATGTTTGTTTTCCTTTTCTTATTATATATTTAAGTTTCACTATTTGTCTAAAATTAAGAAAAATGATAGGGTTGGATCAGTTTATCTCTTTTGATTCTCACTCTATTGTTTTATGAATCTGAGTCTGAACCTGTGAGACATGAATTTCATGGATGACTATCTTCTATTTAATAGATGATGAAATTGAATCTCAGAGTAGTAAAGTGACTTATCAAAGGTAACACAGATTTGTGCGATAGAGTAGGGACTTGATTCAAGAAGCCAATAGCTACTTCTTTCACCCTTTTTCACATCTATCTCCTGGAGCCTTGATGACAAGGAGAATGCCTTTTCAGCTGTTGGAAATCATGTTCTAATTGGGGGATTTTGGAGTCTTCAGTGGGAACAGAACATGAGAGGGAAAGAAGACACTTTTTCTTGCCTTATGTGATCAGGAAGCATGGGTTATACTCCCCTATTGTAGGCCTGGGGAGGCATATGCTTGCATATATTTAAGTAATAAATCACTTGACTAATTACCCTTTGAGAACTTATGCTCCTTTTTAGTCCATCATCCACAATCTCACAAACACAAGGATATTATTTTGTCTATAGGACCTTAACTAGAAATTCTTTCATCCTAAAGCAGAAATAATTGAGGAGGTAGGGGACAGCAGGTTAAAAGATAGCCTAAATGGGGTGGCTAGGTGGTGCAATAAATAGAGCACCGGCCCTGGAGTCAGGAAGACCTGAGTTCAAATCCGGCCTCAGACACTTACCATAAAAACTAGCCATGTGACCTTGGGCAAGTCACTTAACCCCAATTGCCCTCCAAAAAGCAAAATGAAAATAAAAATAAAAGATAGCCTAAAGGACATCGGATGCATGGAGCAGATGGTGCCAAACGTGTTGGAGACTCATTCTCATATTGTGGGCCATCCCACACAGTGTGAAAACCTCAATTTTTAGGAATGAAAGCAGATCATAACCATTTATAGAAGCTTATTCCTTCTATTCTTCTCCTCCATTTCCTCACTAATTCACACATTCCGCTCTAATAAAAATAGCTATGAGGAAGGAGACAAGAATCTGGTTAATGGTCATAGGAACAGAAGGGATCTTGTGAAGTCATTCAGTTTTCATTCTTCCGTGCAGGCCTGCTTTAAAACCCTTACAGCCCATGGTCTGTGTCCAGAGAAGGAAATTCTGCAACACACTTGGCAATATATTATGCCAATAATTTTTTAAAGACATGAATCCAATAAGGTCAGTGTTTAAAAATATTTGATTTGGCAAATAGAGAAATATTTTGTGTAGATCTCGGCATTTGCTTGTATATAGTAGCTTTTAAAGTTTTTGATCATTGTCCTTTATTTTAATACAATATTAAACACCATTGTTTATTTTAATGAAATAGAAATGTACTTTAAAGATGACTTGGCTTTTAAAAACCTCAATGCCACTTACCCTAGTGATTATTGATTATATAAGAAAGGCTAGACTTACTTAATGCTGTAATGCCAACAAAGGCAACTTCCAAGGTTTGGATTACCAGCATATTAAACCCCATTTATTCAGCAAACATTCACAGAACAGGGAAAGTCAAAACACAGTGTAACTTGTTCCTTTAGCAAGTAGTTCTCAATTCAATACAGGTACTACTCTACCCCTAGACAGTACATTCATTTAGTCAGTCAAAAGTCTCTTCTCAAATGGAGATTAGTCTCCAATCATAAACAAAGTACATTCATTTGGTCAATCACAGAGCACAAAAAAACTCAAAGGCTTCCCACCTCTGAATCTCAAAAGGGGCAGGAGAGCACAAAAGACCATCCACCCTTAAGTTACAACAAGGTTAAGCTATCATCTCAGCATTGAATACCTAAGGAAAGGCCCTTCTTTCATCTTCACTGGAGGCAAACCCTCAGCAATCTCAGTTCCTGAGGTGACAAGCCTCAACAAAGCCATCGCCAGTGTCCTCATCAAGTCGCTCCCTGCCTGTAGAACAGTCCCAGAACCCCTGAAAACATCAGCAAGGCCCTCTTCCAGGATTTCTGTGCAGGTACCACAAGAAAACCCTCCTTCAGGGCTTCTGAACCAACAGCCAGGTTCCAGGACCTCTACAACAGCAGTACTGTCCTTCACCATCAGGTGAATCTGGCAAAACAACATCAAAACAGACAAAATACCAGCCTCACAGCCATGCCTCCTCAGTTCTTGGCAGCTCTGGGTGGCAGTTCTCAAAAGTCCTGGGAAGCTCCAACAGGCTCTCAGCAGTCTTTCAGCAACTCAGGCTCTACAATACTGGATACTTCTCTCCCAAAGTCCTTCTGGCCTTCTCTAGGCTTGGGCCTCTCTCCCAATTCATTGCTCCTCCCAGTTCAGCCCTCTCTCCTCACGTCAACAAGTCCATCCCACAAGTGGGATTCACAAGCTCTGGCTTTTAACACTTAACCCCAAAACCAAGCCAATACAGGGGCATCTCCAAATTCCATTACCAATACAAATGCTAATTTGGTGTTTCTAGTCTAGGTTGCATTTATAACAGCTTTGCTATATATTACACACAAATTCAACTCGAAGGGGGGAAAGAAAACTATTATTTTGAAACCAAATCATAATTCCCTAAATTCATCTAAACTTATAAAATTTAATTTCTGAAAAATATTTCGTTCCTTAAACTTCACAATATTACTATAAATAGTTAACATGTATTTACCAGGCTTTTTAATGCATATGATTTCTATTCCTCTTATCATAAGTCATAAGACTGTGGTGCAAAAAAAAAAAAAGCTTCTAAGAGAAAAGAAAAAGAGGTTGAGGGAGAAATGGGACAATGACAGGGACAGAAAATGGGTGACACATTTGAGTGTTAGTTCTCACTTGAAAAATTGTTTATTACTTCATAGATGATTTGGAAAATGAGACTGTTAAACCATTCAGTCCAAGTACAGAAAGGTTTCAAGCTGAGAGCGTATGTTGGTGGTCAATTAAATTAGCCAAAACAGTCTATTTGTTAGGCCCTTTGCTCCTTGGAATTGACAAGCAGTGACTAAGAGATTTACCATAATGAAAGTTGTCAGTAGACTATGAGTAATGGTCAAAAGAGTTACCAACTGCTGACTGCCTTGGAATTCGCATTAAATCAGACCCTCAGAAGTCACCAAAGGAACCTTGGGTTTTGACTATAAAACTCCCTCCTGTTCACTAGAGGAGACAGTGAGAGGGAGATGGGAGGATGGATCCAAGATGTCAGAGTAAAAGATGGAACCTGCTTGAGCTTGCATATCAACCTCCTCCAATACCTGTAAAAAATGACTCTAAACAAATTTTAGAGTTACAGAAACTACACAATGACAGAATGAAATACATGTCCAGTTGAAGTCAGCTGAGCAAGCCAAAAGGGAGGCTCTATCTCACCCGACTGGGAGTGGATATAGGATGTGCTGGCACAGACTGGTGGCAGAGACCCACCAGAGAAGACCTTAAGTGACTGAATCAGTGACATCTGTGGGTGTTTCCAGACTTCTCAACCAATAAAAGACAAAGAGAAAGTAAAAGGCCAGTGGGGAATCTCTGCTGAACCTGGGTCAGTTAAGAGCACAGTCTGGTCCCTGTCCCTGAGTTGCTGGAGACGGTGCATAGTGGTAGCTACAAGAGTGAGGCAGCTGCTTTGGGAGGTGCAAGCCACAGACAGTGGGGGGACCAGGCAGCTGATCAGAGGGCAATTGCAGAAATTCCTTTGCTGGTACATAGGCAGGATTCTCTTGCTTTGCCTTCCTTGGATCTGGGCCACAGTATTGGGTGGCAGTCCTGGGGTGAGAAGGAGCACTGGAGTGGCAGAACTTGTGCTGACTGTGGAGAGGGAATACTCCTCACAGTTCTGAGGCAAGTGCTAGAAGTAGCTCTGACAGCAGCTGCACAAAAGCCCAGAAATATGGGACACGGCACTCTCTGTTCTGGAAGCAGAGTTCTACTATGGCAAAGAGTTCAAGTAATTGGCTGGCAAGTAATTGGCTGGCAAGATAAGCAAACAGAGGAAGCAAAATCAAATTACAGAGTCATTCCTTGGTGACAAAGAAGATCAAAAGAGAACCAGAAGGAAACAACAAAGTCAAAACTCCTGCATCAAAAGCCTCCAAAACAAATATGCATTGGTCACAGGCCATGGAGGAACTCAAGAAGGATATTGAAAATCAAGTAAGAGAAGTAGAGAAAAAAAATGGAAGGAAAAATGAGAGTGATGTAAGAAAATCATGAAAAATGAGTTGTGTGCTAAAGAAGACCCTCAAAATACTGAAGAAAATAACACCTTAAGAAAAAAAAAGATTAAGTCAAATGGTACAAGAGCTCCAAAAAGTCAAAGAAGAATGCCTTAAAAAGCAAATTGGTCAAGTGGAAAAGTAAGTCCAAAAACTCACTGAAGAAAATGATTCTTTCAAAATTAGAAAGAAGCAAATGGACTCTAATGACTTAATGAGAAATTAAGATATTATAAAACAGATCCAAAAGAATGAAAAAATGGAAGACAAGTAAAATATCACATTGATAAAAATAAAACCTGACCTAGAAAAAAGAGCCAGGAGAGATCATGTAAAAATTATTGGACTACCTGAAAGGCATGATCAAAAAAAGAGTCTAGACACCATCTTTCAAGAAATTATCAAGGAAAACTGCCTTAATATTCTAGAGGGTAAATTAGAAATTGAAAGAATTCACCAATTGCTTTTTGAAAAAGATCCCAAAAAGAAAGCCCCTAGGAATATTATAGCCAAATTTCAGGGTTCCTAGGTTAAGAAGAAAATATTACAATCAGTCAGGAAGAAACAATTTGTGTATTGTGTAAAGACAATCAGGATAACACAAGACCTAGCAGCTTCTACATTAAGGGATAGAAGGACTTGGAATATGATAATCCAGAGATCAAAGGAGCTAGGATTAAAAACAAAAATCACCCACACAGGGAAACAATATAATAATTAAGAAGAAAATATGGAAATTCAATGAAATAGATGACTTTCAAGCATTCTTGCTGAAAAAAGCAGAGCCGATTAGAAAATCTGACTTTCAAATACAAGAATCAAGAGAAAGGGGGGGTTGGGGTGGAGTCAATATGGAGTAAAAGCAGGAACTTGCTTGAGCTTCCTCTCCAACCACCTGCAATACCTGTAAAAATATGATTCTGAACAAATTTCGGAGCTACAGAACCCACAAAGTGACAGAGAAAAACAAATCTCTTGCTAAAGGCAGCCTGGCAGGCAAACAGGAAGAGTCTATTGCACCAGGCTGGAAGCAGAGTACAGTCTGACGTGAGCCATGCAGTCCCAGACCAGTGGGCCAAACCAGCCGGAGCAGACTTCAGGAGAGCAAATCACCAGCAGCTGTGGCAGTTTCCAGACTTCTCAATCCATAAATGCCAAAGATAAAGTAAAATATCAACGGGGAAGTTTGTTGATACTGGGTGAGAGAAGAGTGCAGTCCAGTCACTGCCCCCAAGGCAACAGAGGTGACAGCAGCCGCAACTGCTGTGTCTGTTGCTGCTTTCTGCTTCTGGCCTACAGATTGCAGGGAATGGGGAAGCCAAGTGACTTTCCAGAAGGCATTTACAGAAATCTCTATGCTGGTGCTGAGGCAGGATTCTCTTGTTTTGCCCTGCTTGGATCTGGGTTGCAGTCTTGGATGGCAGTCCTGGGGTAAGGAGCACTAGAGTGGCAGAGCTTGTTGAGGCTGTGGAGAGGCAGTCTTCCTATCAGTTCTGAGGCAGGTACCTAGAAGAAGGCACAACAGCTTTCTGACAGCAGCTGCACAAAATATCAGAAATTTGGGACACAGCATTCTCCACTCTGGAAGCAGAATTGTATCATGGCAAAGAATTCAAAAATCAAGTAATTGGATGGCAAGATGAAGAAATAGAGCAAGTACAATCAGACTACAGAATCTTTTTGGGGGGGACAAAGAGGATCAAACCATAGAACCAGAAAAAAGACAACAAAGTCAAAACTTCTGCATCAAAAGCCTCCAAGAAAAAATATGAATTGGTCACAGGCCTTGGAAGAGTTCAAGAAGGATTTTGAAAATAAAGAGAAGTGGAGGAAAAATTGGGAAGAGAAATGAGAATGATGCAAGAAAATCATGAAAAAAAAAACAGTTAACAGCCTAACTGAAGAAAATAACACCTTAAAAATAAACTAACTCAAATGGCAAAAGAGGCCCAAAAAGTCAATGAGGAGAAGAATGTCTCAAAAAGCAGACTTACTTAACCAGATGGAAAAGGAAGTCCAAAAACTCACTGAAGAAAATGATTACTTCAAAATTAGAAAGGAGCAAATGGACTCCAGTGACTTAATGAGAAGTCAAGACCCTATAAAACAAATCCAAACAAATGAAAAAATAGAAGGCAATGTGAAATATTGCATTGAAAAAAAACCACTGACCTGGAAAATAGATCCTGGAGAGATAATTTAAAAATTATTGGACTATCTGAAAGCCATGATCAAAAAAAGAGCCTAGATACCATCTTTCAAGAAGTCTTCAAGGAAAATTGCCCTGATATCTTCGAACCAAAGAGAAAAACAGAAATTGAAAGAATTCCCCAATCACCTCTTGAAAAACTCCTAGTAATATTATAGCCAAATACCAGAGTTCCCAGGTCAAGTAGAAAATATTACAAGCAGTCAGGAAGAAACAATTTGAGAATTGTGGAAACACAATCAGGATACCCCAAGATCTATCAGCTTCTAAATCAAGGGACAGAAGGGCTTGGAATATGATATTCTAGAGGTCAAAGGAGCTATTATTAAAACTAAAAATCACCTACCCAGCAAAACTGAGTGTAATACTTCAGGGGAAAATATGGTCGTTACACGAAATAGAGGACTTTCAAGCATTCTTGATGAAAAAATCAGAGCTGAACAGAAAATTTGACTTTCAAATGCAAGAAGCAAGAGAAGTATGAAAAGATAAACAGGAAAGAGAAATCATAAGGAATTTATTGAACTACTTACATTCCTACATGGAAAGACAATATTTGTAACTCATGAGACTTTTCTCTCTATGATAATTGAAGGGATTATATAATATGTGTGTGTGGGTATATATAGGTATATATGTATATATACATATATACGTATAAGTGGGTATATGTGTGTATGTATATATGTATGTGTATATGTCTATATGTGTATACATAGAGAAAGGGCACAGGGTGAGTTAGAAATCAAGGGATCATATCAAAAAAATAAAATTAAGAAATGAGAGAGGAACATATTGGGAGGAGAGGGGGAAAGATAGAATAGGGTGGATTATCTCAAATAAAGGAGGGAGGAGAAGGCTGTTACAATGGAGGGAAAGAACCAGAAGGTGAAAGGGAATGGGTCGACCTTACTCCCATTGGATTTGGCTTGAGGAGGGAATAACATACACACTCAATTGGGTATCTTATCCTACAGGAAAGAAGCAGAGAAGTGGATAAGAGTCAGGATGATGGTGGGAAGGGCAAATTGTGGAAGATGGTAGTTAGACGCAAACACTTTTGAAAAAGGACAGGGTCAAAGGAGAAAATGTAATAAGTGGGGGGGGAATAGGACAGTGGGAAATAGAGTTAGTCTTTCACAATATGATTAATATGGAAATGTTTTGCATTGCTACACATGGATGACCTATATTGAATTGCTTGTCTTCTCGGTGGGGGTGGGTGAGGAGGGAAGAAGGGGGAGAATCTGGAACTCAATGTTTTAAAAATGTCAAAAAAAAAATTTTACACGGGACCTGGAAATAGATATACAGGCAATGGGGTATAGAAATTCATCTTGCCCTACAAGAAAGTAAGGGGTAGGGGGATTAGGGGAGGATATAAAAGAGGGAAGATTAGGGGAAGGAGTTTTTAGTATGTTTGTCTTCTTGGGATGGGAGTTAGGGGAGAAGTGGGAAGAAAATCTGTAACTCAAAAATCTTTGGGAAATAAATGTTGAAATCTAAAAATAAATTTTAAAAATTTGAAAGAATCAAGGGAAGTATGAAAAGGTAAACAGGAAAGAAAAATCATAAGGAACTTATTAAAGTTGATTTATTTGTATTCCTACATGGAAAGATGATATTTGTAACTCATGAGACTTTTTTTCAGTATTGGGATAGTTGAAGTAAATATGTATTTACATATGTTTGTGTGTATGTATATATGTTTGTATATGTATGCATATATGTGTATATATATGTATACATAGACAGATGGCACAGAGTGAGTTGAGTATGAAAGGATGATATCTAAAAAATAAAATTAAGATATGAGAGAAGAATATATTAAGAGAAAGAGAAAGAGAAAGATATAATAGTGTAAATTATCTCACATAAAAAAGGCAAGAGAAATCTTTTACAATGGATGGGAAGAGCAGGGACGTGAAAGGGAATGAGTCAACCTTACTCTCATTGGATTTGACTTAAGAGAAACATACACACTCAATTGAGTATCTTACCCAACAGGAAAATGGGGAGGGGCGCAAGAATATAAGATGAGAGAGGATAGAAAGGAGGGAAGACTGGGGGAAAGGGTAGTCAGAAGCAAACACTTTTGAAAGGAAACAGGCTCAAAGGGGAAAATAGAGTTAGTAGGGGGTGGGATAGGATGGAGGGAAATTTAGTTAGTCTTTCACAATATGACTACTATGGAAATATTTTGCATAACTACACATGTATATCCTATTTTGAATTGCATGCCTTCTCGTGGGAGAAGTTTTGAAAACAAAGTTTAAAAATTGTTTCTATATGAAACTGGGAAATAAGATGCACAGGCAATGGGATATAGACATCCACCTTGCCCTATGAGAAAATAAGTGAAAGGTGGTAGGGAGGAAATACAGGAGAATAGAATAGAGGGCGGACTTTGGGAAGGAGTAATGAGTATGCTTGCCATCTTGGGGTGAGGGGTAGGGGAGAGATGGAACTCAACATCTTGTGGATATTTATTTTAAATTAAATTTAAAATTAAAATTAAGTAAAGAAAAAATTAACCAAAAGAAAGAGAAAACGCTAGGCTAGGATTCAGGGAATTCAGTCAAAGGTCTGTGTCCTTAGATAAGTCTCAACCTCTCAGAGTTTCAATTTTTTCATCTTCAAATTGATGATTTAAAAAAAAAAAACTTCAAAGATCTACCTCACAGGATGATTGTGAGAAAAATGCTCTCTAAATCCTAAAGCACTGTAAGTTACCCTTAGAATAATCCTACATGATTTTCTAATACAATAGGTGAAGTAGAGATGGTGTGTATGCACTTGTTTCTTTGCTGGGACTTGTTTGGGCAAAAACCACAAAAGCCATCTGCCAGAATATCTGTTTATGTCCATGTGTATTCTGTATATTTAGTTAAATTTATTTTAACATAAGTCAATTGTGTATAAAAATAGTATGAATCCTTAAAAAGAAAAAAAAAGTGTAAAAATGTTCTCCTAAAATAACTAGACTTCTTAACTGGAATGAGGGGAGCCAAAGTAATATTGCCTCAGGCATCTAGGGTTTTTTCAAAAATCAGTTTAGCTCTTTATATGGAAGAGTACCCTAGCTTAGAAAATGAACAGGGAACTTGCTATGGGGAGAAAGGGGAAAAGGGAGAATTGTTAAGAAAAAGAAGCTATATTAGAGGGGAAAGCACAAGAGAGGAGGAGCTTACCCTCTCACCCTACCCCCAACTTCAGAAGGGAGCTTTTATTCAGAGAGGAGAGTTATGTTAAGGTTTTCCACGTAAGGAGACTGCCTTCTATGAATACGGAAAATACAAAGAAAGAAGAGCAAGACTGGATTTCAGTTTGAAAGGACTGAGGTGGCCACAATGCAACCAATCTAGTGCAACAGATACCCAGAAAAGAATTCCCAGAACAACAGCTAAATAGCACAATGGATAGAGCCCTAAATCTGGATTCAGGTAGACTTGAGTTCAAGTCTATCATCAAATATTCCAAATCATATACTACTAGCTGTGTGACCTTTGGCAAGTACCTTAACCTCTGTGGGACACATTTTCCATATCTATGAAATGATGATGATGATGATGATGATGATGATGACGATGATGATGATGGTGATGATGGTGATGATGATGGTGATGATGATGATGATGATGATGGTGATGATGATGATGGTGATGATGGTGATTATGATGGTGATGATGATGGTGATGATGATGATGATGATGATGATGATGATGATAGCATCACAGACTTTGCAGAGTTGTTAGGACAAAATGAAATGTTATTTGTAAAATACTTTGCAAATCCTAAAGCACTGAATAAATACTAGCTATAAATATTTTTGACATGCCTACAAAGTGTCCATCCACTCTGTTTAAAGAGAAGGAGAATCCAGTGTCTCCATCTTATTATTAGCAAAAGGAATAGAAAGGCATGAGCATTTATATAGTGTCTTCTACATACCAGACACTGTGCTAAGAACTTTACCAATATCTCAATCGGTCCTCACAACAATGCTATGAGATAGTTCATATTATTTTCCTCATTTTAGAGTCAAGACAATTGAGGCAAACAGAGATTAAGTAATGTAATGGCAATGGGAATTTGAAGATCTTCCCTGTTGTTTAATAGGCTTAGGTGAATTTGAGGACCTTTCCTGATTTGAAAACCTACTGTGCCCCCTAATAGTCTCAATGTGGTCACATGGAGCTGTGGTGGGAGGCTTGTTCTTCAGGAAGATCCACACCTTATTACTTTATGATTGGGCAGTGGGTCACAAGGGTTGTGATGTTCTCTGACCCTGGAGAAGGCTGTATATACCTCCGATGTGAGATTTTGCTTTGGGGCTCACTTTAGGAAGAGTTATGTGAATTGGCCAGATGAGACGCTGGGCAGCTGTTTGAGCCCCCTGGCTTTGAAAATCCAGATGTTGGTGCTTCTTTCTCTGGTAACTAACTGCATGTATGTGATGGTCAGACAACTGGAAGCCCTGTCTGGTGCTCTATTGAATAGTGTTATTTTCTGTGTCTATATTTTTTTGTCTTCTTGTAACTTCTGTTTGTATTCTCTGAAGTTCAGGGTTCTGACTTTTTTCCCTGAATTGGGTAAATGGTATATGTTTGATTGATTAAAGTAAGATTGTTAACCTTTTTTGAGTTGTTTTCCTTTAGAAAAACAAATCAAAGAACCTGTGCTAGCAGCCGTCCTGGATATGTTAGAGTGTTTGCTGCTACAAGTGACTTGCACAAAGTCACACAGCTAGTTTAAGTGTCTGAGGCTAGATTTGAATTCCAGACTTCTTAACTACAGGCCCAGTGCTGTATCTACTATTTTACCAGCTTCCTAAGACCACCTCTTAGGACATCCTGTTTCAGACAGCTCTAATTGTAAGAAAGTGTTTCATGACATTCAACCAAAAGTTATTTCTTTGAACTGTTCCCATTGCTATTGGTTCTATCCATTGGGTTCAAAGAGAACAAGTCCACTCTCTGTTCTGCATAACTTTTAAGTCTAGATACATGAACACCCTAAGAAAGCAGGAAAAATTAATGGAAAGACATGTGAAAATTTGAGGAGTCCTGAAAGGTACTAGAAAAATCAATACTTCATGAATTAAAGTATATAACATAAAAATTCATTTATTATTACCTCCTTTATGTAAGTTCCTGTGTGAGATCTTATCAATAAATGATAATGATCCTGAATTTCCTAATATTCCAGCAGGTCCAACAATTTCAAGTGTGGGTTTGGTGATGGAATACATTTCTGCTGCCTGAGGATTGCATAGCTAAATTTCATGAAATTCATCACTACCTTGGTTGTAAGACCACTAATTTGGTTTCAAGGTGGTGGATTTTTTGGCCACAGCTACTGTCTTTTTCTTTTCTTTTCCTTTTTAATATTTTTAATAGTTAAACATCAAAAAAAAGCATTTACACACAGATTGATAGATAGATAGACAGATAGATAGATAGATAGATAGATAGATGATAGATAGATAGATGATAGATAGATAGATAGATAGACAAAAAGAGGATAGTGTATGAAATCATAAATCTCTACATTATGCCCCTTTTACAAAGGTATATAAAGAATTCTATGTGTTACTTTCAAAATTGCCCTGCTTATTTGTTAATCATTCTTACTCTTTTTTGTGTATATATACACATATATGTGTATACATGTATATTCATAGATGTGTATATATACACACATGTGCACACACATATATACATACATGCACACACACATATTTCAATGATCTCTTTTGGAGGGAGGATGGGATGTCAGTATTGCTAATGTTTCTTCACCTCTCAATGGTCCCTTTTCCCAATTAGAAGTACCAGAGTAAGAAAGGAAATAATAAAGAACTTTTTAATAAACAAATATATTAAAGCCACAAATCTACATAGATTGGCCACAGCCACTTTCAAAGACCATCTACTAAATAACAGAAGCATTGCAATCTGTGTACCTGGACAGAATATATCTGTCAATCAAACAAGAGCTCCTTGATGGATGTGGTTATCTAGTATTTACTTCCCAGAATGACTTCTGAAAATTGTTCTCTATGAAGTCATACTCCCATACATCATGCTAGGATGGAGTTGAGCCTGGATTTATGAAGGTAAATTCTGGCAGTTTCTACCATGCTGGGAAGATTTTGAGGATAGTGGAATATCTGCTCTTCAGGGACCCAATTAGCTAAGTGTGGTGATGTTCTTCAGTACACTAGATACTTGTTTATAAATTGTTAAACAAAGAAAATAAAAAATGATGCTCAGTTCTATATGGTTCTCTTATGCTTTTAATAGAGGTTGAAAAGATGACTGAGGATGTCATCTTAAAATAAAATGTTACATCCAGCTGTGGGCACCTGAATTTTTGGCTTCCTGACAGAAGTTTTGTGAGATAATGTCAATGCAACTATAGCCTGTGTATGAGTTTAGCAAAGGCCCTATGGAAGACTGAAAAAACAACTAGCTTTTGTCTTGAGAGTCACTAAAGTTCCAAACAATGACATGAGATCCTTACAACACAGAGCATAGCTCTGCAGCAAGGCCCCTTTCTGTCCTTCTTTGACCAGAAAACAGATAAAAGGATTGTTTGTGTCAGGCTGCAGCAAAGCCCTGTCCTTGACAAAGGGAATTTGATTGAACTTTGCAGTGCAGAAAGAGCCTGTAAATGGGTGAAACTCTGCCTCCAGATTTGCTTAAGAATTTTAGTTTATTTGAATAAACTAATTGCCTTTGGAAGCAATAACTGCAAAAATCTGCTCTTATTGGACAGGGAATTCCCTGATGCATTCAAAAGAACCTGCTGAGGGCAAGAACATTAGTTAACTTATTTTGGACCCTCAGATTTTTGAGGCCCCTTTCTTCTTCCATGATTATTGAGGTAGAGTTGTAGAAAGGGCACCAAAAGTCTCCAAATTTAAATTAGTTTCTGTACTCTAACATAATGGCTCTGTCTAAAAACCACATGTGACATACTACTGGAAGAACTAAGTAAAATGTGTCAGAATTTTTAGTACACATGAAGTCAATCATTGCTTAAATAGAAGTATGCATTATAAGTTCTCATCAGAGAAGCAAGTAGTTGGCAGATTTTGTTTCATTTTAATCATGTAGTGAAAGCTATTAAGAAAGTCAATTCTTTCATGGGTCATTATTTCATCTTGAAGTACTCATAAAGGATGTGAGGAAAAAGACCACCATGCAGACAATTGTAGCTTATGTACTAACATCTGCGCTCTCTCTCTCTCTCTCTCTCTCTCTCTCTCTTTCTCTCTCTCTCTCTCTGTCTCTCTCTGTCTCTCTGTCTCTCTCTCTCTTTCCCCTTTCATTCTCATTCATGTACACACTCTTTCACTGCATCTAAAAATGAGCTTGTCTACCTAACCTTTAAAAAAATCTTCCCCTGTTCCTTCTCTCATTAACTATTTTTTCATCTCTTCATTGCCAAAAACCTTGAAAAATCTGTCTACATCACAGGGTTCTCATTATTCATATTCTTTTAAAAATGTTCCTTTTGAAATTGTGAACTTGAAAATATCGACAAATAGAGACATCTCCACATGAAATAAAGAGAAAAAAGAATTGTATAAGAATTACAATATGTTATATACATCTCATTTTAAAAATGCAAATAATGTGTCCCTTTCTTAACTTTCTTCTTTTCTATGTATATTTGAATATTTTGTCAATATTTTTCTTCCTTTTTTTGATTTCTTTTGTATCTCTTACCAACTCCTCTCCATCGACTTTTGAATCATACAATAAAAGCCCTGACTTTTGAAAAATAATAATAACCAACTTAAATACATTCATGCATTGTTTGTGTCTGAAAATGCATGCCTCATTCTGTACCTACAATCCTTTATCTCTCTGCCAAGAGGTGAGAAACATACATCATCACTCTTTTGGATTTGTGATTGGTCATTGTTCTCATCAGAGTTCTTAAGTCTTTGAAGACTGTTTTCTTTTATAATGTAGAAGTCAAATAGTGTTTACCTGGTTTTGCTCATTTTACTCTTCACGTGCCCATGAATTCATGCAAGTTCTGCTATGGTTCTCTGAATTTATCTCATTTGCAATTTTTTTTGTGGTATAATTAGCCTCCTAGATCACTGCCTTGTTGTGGTGGAGGGGGTTGCATTGCTCAATGAAAGTATGAACTATACCATGCAGTGTTACCCAAGATGGACAGTTCATAATGGAACATTATGAGGAAAGGTGATCCACTGGAGAAGGAAATAGTAAACCACTCCAGAATCTTTGTTAAGAAAACTCCATGAACTGTACTAAAATGAAAAATAAGTAAGAGATGACATCCGAAGATAATCCCCTCAGGTTAGAGGGTATTTAATACGCTACTGGGGAAGAGTGAAGGACAACTATGAATAGCTCTAGTACTAATGAAGTGACTCCACCAAATCTCAGTTGTGCATGCATCTGGTGATGAAAGGAAAGTTGGATACTGCACAGATCAATATTGCATAGGAACCTGGAATGTAAGATCTATGAACCAAGGTGAGCTGATGTGGTCAAACAGGAGATGAAAAGATTAAACATCAACATCCTGGGTGGCAGTGAACTCAAATGAATGGTAACGGATAAATTCAAATCAAGAGATTACACACACTACTGTGGGAAAGAGTCCCTTAGGAAAAATTGAGCAGCCCTCATAGTCAGTAAAAGGATGAGAAAAGCAGTACTGGGGTATAATTACAAAAAATGACAAACTCATATCTGTTCAAATTCAAAGCAAAATTTTCAATATCACAGCACTAAAAGTCTATTCACCAGCCACTGATGCCAAAGAGGCCAAAATTTATCAGTTTTATGAAGACCTATAAAATCTTCTCAAAATAACACCCAAAAAAGATATCACATTCATCTTAGAGAATTGGAATGTTAAAGGAGGACATCAAAGATAATTGGAATAATACTCAATTTTGGCCTTGGAATACAAAATGAAGCACTACGGAGACTAATAGAGTTTTGTCAGGATAACTTGCTGGTTATGCAAATACCGATTTTCATCACCCAAAACACAACTCTACACATGGACATCACCAGATAGCAATACAGAAATCAGATTGATTATATATTTTGCAATCAAAGGTGGAGAAGCTCTATAAAATCAGTTAAAACAAGACCTGGGATAGCATCTCCTCTTTGCTTCCAGTCCTGGTCCTGGTGCTTCTGGGGACCGATTCCATTTGTCTATCCATCCTAGCCTCTCTCCTGACCGTCTTATTGCTGTGCTGGCCTCTTCTCCCCAGCCGTTCACTAGGAAAACTCTTCTGCTCCATCCATGGCCTCCTCCACTCAGAGGGGCAGCTCCTCTGGGAGACCAGCACTCCCCATCCTGCAGCAAGACATCATCAAGATGGTCCTCTCAGGATGCGCTATCATTGTCCTAGGACAGCCACGTGGTGGGCCTCTTCCTGAGAGGCAGATCAACCTCAGGGACATTTGTGCTGAGAACCTGGCTTGACTGGCTGCAGCAGGACAGCCAGATGCAAAGGATACACCTGATGAGCCCAGGTGATTTACTGCTTTAGAGTATCTGTGGAAGAAGCTGATTGGGAAGGAAGTCTCTTTCACAATAGAGTACAAGAACCCCCAGGGTTGTGAATATGGCAGGTCTACCTCGGGAAAGATATAAGTGGAGAAAACATCGCAGAGTCTCTGGTTGCAGAAGGCTTAGCATGGTGGAGAGAAGGCATCCAAGCCAATAACCCTGAGTAGAATTGGCTTGCTGATGTGAGGACCAGGCAAAGATGGCCAAGAAAGGCATGAGGAGGGAGGGAATGATTCTCATACTATCTGGGACCTCAAGTAAGCTATTGAAAATCCTCTGCACTTTGTGGATTCTCACCACCAGAAGCCTATTAAGGCTATCATCAAGCACGTGCGTGGAAGACAGCAGTGTGGTCAGGGCTCTGCTTTTGCCTGAATATTATCTGGTCACAGTCATGCTCTCTCAGTTTGGTACCACCAGTGGATGTGATGAGGGATAGATTTTGGGGGATTTCTAATGAGAAATCCTTTCTAAGTTCGCATCTGAAAAGAATTACAGTCTCAGCTGTCCTTTGGCAGATTTATAAAAGTTTTATTGATTCACAGGGCAAAAAAGGATAGGTTTAGAAAACCTGGCTAGGATGCAAGGTGCAAAAAGGGGGGGGGGGGGGTCAGAGGAATATTGGAAGTGTGACGCTCTGCAGCAGACAGATGGCCTGCTAGAAAGGCCTACCTGAGAAGTTCTAAGGGCCAGAGCAGCATTTTTAAAGATACAAAGCTGTCAATCATAAGTTCATTAAGCTAATGAGGTATACGAAGGTAGAGTTAGGGAGGAACCTGGGAGAAGCCAGGGCATGATTAATACTTAAAGGGACATGCACCCTTCATATCAACTGCACATGTGTTTTACCCATAATCCACTGGGACATTCCAAGGTGAGGGGGAGTAAAAGGCAGGGTTTTAGCACTAAAACGTCATAAGGTCAACCAGCAGCCAGATTTGAGGTCAAATTCCTAAGGAGAAGTACCTTATCCAGTTTGGGAAGGATGGGTCTTATTTTGGCCGGTTACTAGTAGTGCCTTGAAAAGACGCTTGTTATCAGAGCTACAGAGTTAATGCTTAGTGGCTGGGGGCGGGGGAAGAGATAGTTAATGCTTCACAGCTGGGGGAGGGAGGGAACAGAGCCAAACTGATCTCACAACTGATGGTAAAGACTGAAGTTACAGCTATGTCACACAATATCACCCCAAAATATTCAGAGGCACCCCATCAGGTGGAGTGCCAGTCCTGGAGTCAGGAAGACTTGAGTTCAGATTCACCTTCAGCCTCTTGCTGGCTAGCTGTGTGACCCTGGGCAAGTCACTTTGCTGGTGTTTGCCTCAGTTTCCTCATCTGTAAAATGAGAATAAAAATGCACTGTCTCCCAGAGTTGCTATGAGGCTCCCCAAAATAATATGTGTAAAGCATTTAGTATACTGCCTGGCACATATTAAGTGCTTTGCGTCTTGGGTGAGAGAAACTAGAGTTGAGTTGTGGCTCTGTTCTTCCCTCTCAGCTTCATTTTTCTCATCTGTAAAACAAAGATGTTGAACTAGGACACCTCTAAGGTTATTTCTGTCCTTACTTCCTAAGATCCTAAGATTTTTTTCATCTTTAACTCATTTAGCTATGAAGGGGCAGTATTACGTGGTGGCTCAAGAATGGGCCTTGGAATCTTCCTTCAGAAGAGAATTGGATGGACCTGAGACACCAGAGTTGTAGTAAGCTAAAATGTTTCATTCTTGGGGGTCAGTTCCTATGTAGATGTTTTTGATGATCATGACTTTGGGCCCCCAGCCTTGAAGCCTGCTCTGGAGAGCATCCTTTGTTATGTGAATGAGTTAGCCAACTTTCCCAAGACTTTTTGGAGTCTAGATTTACAAAGCCTGATCTTATCTGAGTTGCTTCCAGGATGTGACAGACTATTATAATGATGACTTTTCCAGGATATAATAAACTAAGCTATTGATAAGAGTACTTGAATCTTTGTCTGCTTGTGCTATAAAAACCTTGTTCAAAGAATCATTAAAAAGGAGTTCATGATTCTTCCTTGAACTATGTACATGGTCTGGTCATCTCTTATTCACCTCTCAGATCGTGCTTAAGTGCTGGCCACTGAGCAGCCCAAGGCACAAAGCCATTTGCAGCAGAGGCTAAATTCTTCACTGAGTCCCAACTCTTGCAGAGAGATGTATAGATTATTCCGGACAGCTCCCACAACCAAAACATGCTGGGAACTGTCCTTCATCCAAATGGCAACATCGCAGAGCTTTTGTTTAAGGAAGACTTTGTACCCTGTGTGGACTGGTCCAATTGCAGTGTACACAAGAGATGCGGAGAAGCTGAGTAGCCAAAAGGTTTGCCAAGGAGCAAAAACTGAGAATATGGAGAGACTATATGTCCCCTACAGCTAATTTGGACCAAAAGGACAAGCAGCTTGTTGCAAAGGTGTTGCAAGTCCTGAATGCTGATGCCGTTGTTGCGAAGCTGAGCTCTGGTGACTACAAAACCATCCCCCAGTCCAGCATCCGACCCCCGAGACTGGAGGAAGAGAGCACACAGGGACGCAGACACTTCACAGAGCCAGGGATGGTAACTGTGGTGGATGCCAGAATTCTTTGCAAGGCAGGAATTTAGAAGATGTGGCTTTAAAAACTGCCAGAGCCAAGGAATGTTTTAAAAGCTTCTTCTGTCATCTCTTCTGAGGGTTTGTAGGTATATATTTTTCTCTTCTTACTTATTCTTAAGCTGTCTTAGCTTCTCCTGTTACTTTGTGGGAGAATTATGGGTGAGGAAAGACAAGAACGATGTCTTAATATCCTGCAAAGCACGCTTTACCTGTAGGGTTGGACTTCCTGCCTATGCACATACATGTGGACTTTGTATTTCCTGTGCACCATTTATTGAATTCTTTAAACCAAATAGATAATGGAGAGGGCGTAGCAAATTATATCTTTCAGCAGAGGTAAATCTGTACTAGGCCTTTTCCCCATTCCTGTAGTCTGCTTTGCAGTTTTGGCTTATGACTCTTTGCTTTCATATGGGCATTAAGTTCATGTTGATGCTGTAATCTTTCACATGTTTCCACTGCCGACTCTCCAGAATAGGTCCTCATTGCTCCTTTATTCTACAGCAGCCTTTTCCTATAGCAAGTCCTCCTGTCTCTGCTTCCCCATTCCAATCTATCTTTCATATTGCCTCTTTACTACTAATAGGTGTGGTCATGTGGTTATTCTCTACTTAAGTCCTTTCACTGGTGTCTTATCTCTTGGGAGGTTGAAGTTCCTTCCTTTGTTTGGCATTTGCAACTCTCTCAGTTTGGTGCTACCAGTGGATGGAGTGCCAGTCCTGGAGTCAGGAAGACTTGAGCTCAGATTTACCTTCAGCCTCTTGCTGGCTAGCTGTGTGACTCTGGGCAAGTCACTTTGCCAGTGTTTGCCTCAGTTTCCTCATCTGTAAAATGAGAATAAAAATGCACTATCTTCCAGAGTTGCTATGAGGCCCACCAAAATAATATGTACACTGCCTGGCATATATTAAGTGCCTTGGGTCTTGGGTGAGAGAAACTGGAGTAGAGTTGTGGCTCTGCTCTTCCCTCTCAGCTTCATTTTTCTCATCTGTAAAATAAAGATGTTGAACTAGGACACCTCTAAGTTTATTTCTATCCTTACTTCCTAAGATCCTAAGCTTTTTTTCATCTTTAACTCATTTAGCTACAAAGAGGCAGTATTATGTGGTGGCTCGAGAATGGGCCTTGGAAGCAGGAAGATCTGGGTTCAGGTCCCATTAGTCACATGACCCTGGCTAAAAGCATCCCTCTAAGACTCAGGTTTCATAAATGGCGTCAGACTGGAATGGCAGAGGGAGTTTCTCTTTGGGAGTTCACTATCAGAGGTCCAGCTGGCAAAACATCAGACCGCATAGTTACTCTCCTACACCTGCAGCACACGTCAGTCAGCCTGTACGCCTAACCCTGACCTCCTTCCTTGTGTCTAGATTATCTTTCACTGCCCTGATCAGAAAGGGGCCCCGTATCATGGTCATTTGTGTATGTCTTATTTTCTTGCTATATCATAAACTCCAGGGAGGTGTCTTTGCTATGTTTTTTGGTATAATGTGCCAGATAGAGAAGATGTTTCAATTTATGGAATTCCACATATAGTCTATCTCTTGGCTCTTGTAATTTTTATATCCTCAAGAGGAGGCTTTTGATATTTTGGTTGTCTTTTCTAAAAGGTTTGCTAATCACTGCTCCTCATTGTCTCTTTATATAGTGAATAGTCATGGTTGATGCTGAAGCTATCAGGAGACTGAAAGATAACACCCTTAAACATTTCTACTTTAGGCATCTGAAACTTGCTCATCCCAAATGGAATCAAAAGCAGAAGGAAATTAGATAAAGGGAACACAATGAGGTTTTTGTGTCAGAAAAAAATGCTTTTCATGCTTTTTACCTCTCCCAGGATCAAGTTACAGGACTGACTGGGTCCTTAAATCTTAGATTTGAAAGTGCTACACTAATATATCCTTACTGATTGATTGCTTAGTTAATTGATTGAAGTGAACTATAACTTGAATGGTCATTCTGGTTCAACTGTTCTTTCAATCAGAAAGGTATATTTCCCAAGGATTGCCTAGGAGTGAAGGTTTGATTCACTCATTCAGTCTGTAAAGAATTTCTTCTTATGTCAAACCTAAATCTTTCTTGTCACAATTTAATCCTTTTCTATACCTTTTTCTGCTTTGGAAAAAAGAGATGGATGGGTTTGCAAACTTCTTATTGAAATTCTTCAAAAACCTAAAGAGGCGTATTTAGTACCTTTTCTTTAGAGTTAATGACTTTGAGTAATTTCTTCTAGACTGGTGGGAAATAATAGAGAATATTAGCCTTTAGGATTAAGGATTGATCATGTTTTTCCCTGTAAAAAGCAAATATTTTCCCTCTTTGAGAAATCTGAAATTATTCCAGTTTCCTTCCCATAGGCAAGGGAAAAAAATGCTGATTTTAGAGTCAGAGGACGTGTGTTACCACTTTTATTGCCTTTGTAATCTAGGGCAGGTTACCTCAATTCCCTAGTTTTCTGCATCGTCATCCAAAAATGAGGGAGTTTAGCCTTAGATAGCTAAGATACCTTCAAGTTCACAGTATTCGATCTTATGTTTCAATTAGTCAACCTATTAATAATCATTTATTGAGCACCTACAGTGTGCTAAGTACTACACTAAGTGCTGGGAATACAAAAAGAGGCAAAAGATTGCCCTTGCCATCAAGGAGCTTACAATCTGATGGGGGGAGACTAAG
>CM053591.1:16960707-16976551 GCA_028646515.1 Pseudochirops corinnae
GTAGGTATACATATATACACACACATACATATATACATATAAATATATATATATATTTTAAAATATATTTTAAGTATTATATATTATAAATATTATTATATATAACAATGTAATAGTATATATTATATGATTATATTATATATAATTACATATAATACATTATATAGTAATATATAATATATAATACTTATATTTTATACTTATTATATATAATACTTAATACTCAATGATACCAAATGCTTTTAAGGCTTCTAGGACTAGG
The DNA here is from genome assembly GCA_028646515.1 of Pseudochirops corinnae. Lineage (NCBI taxonomy): Eukaryota > Metazoa > Chordata > Mammalia > Diprotodontia > Pseudocheiridae > Pseudochirops > Pseudochirops corinnae. Next base: position 16,960,970 of record CM053591.1, read on the forward strand.
TGGTACATTGTAGAGTACTGGACCTAGGGTCAGGAGGTTCTGAGTTCAAATCCAGCCTCTGACCCTTACCAGCGGTATGACCCTGGGTGGGTCAGTTGACTTCTGTTTATCTCAGCTATGAAAGGGAGATGGTGATAGCACTGAGTGGTTGTTAAGATCCAGTGAAGTAACATTCATAAAACTTTTAATATAGTGTCTGGCATTATGTAAATACTAACTGGTAAGTACTAAACAGCATGTTCTTCCTCCTCCTCCATTTTTTCTTAAGTAGAGCAATACAGATATACTGGGAAATTCAGCAGGAACTTATTCTTTAGTTACATGTTAACATGCACTAATACAGAAATATTCCTTGTTTTAATATAGAAATTTAATAGATTTTGGATTTATCATGGGTATATTTCATAATTATGTGTAGATATCCCTTAGTGCATGAAAGGTATCTCTCACTTATATTAAGAAAGAGCTCTCATGGTTGGGCCTTCTCTTAATCTATGCATTTTTGGTGAGTAATCTTCTGTCCAGTTTGTCAAATAAGATTATTGTTAGTTCCTGCAATTCAGCATGTGTTACAGTAGTATAAAGAAAGCAGATTTTTATAAAGCACCAGCCATAGGAAACACAATTTAGACAAAGATTCAGGAAAGAGAAGGGTAAAAGTGCCAAATATAAAGTACACTTGTTAGAAACAAAAAAGGGCAGGGAATGTTGCAAAAAAAAAAGGAAAATATTTGGAAGACTTTTTGGTCGAGGGCATTACCAACTAGGAGGTGTGTGTGTGTGTGTGTGTGTGTGTGTGTGTGTGTCTGTGTCTGTGTCTGTGTCTGTGTCTGTGTCTGTGTAGCTGTGTCTGTGTGTCTCTGTCTGTGCCTGTGCCTGTATCTGTGTGTGTCTGTGTGTCTGTGTCTGTGTCTGCATGTTTATTTTGTATACTTTTCATCAAGTAAGAATAGGATGGTATTGACTTGTTAAGAGCACATGTGCTTTATTTTCCTTGTATAGCAATATAATATAGTTAATTTGTTTAATGGAAATAAGATTTAGGGCTCACTTAGTTTAAATAGAAAATAAATAATGCTTGTTTTATGATATATGTCCATGGCAACCCAAATTCTGACTGTAAAAACTTCAATTGGGTCTTTACGGAGACTGGAGAATGAATAGTTTTTTATTTAAATGCTAACTCTTCCTTACAGTTCTCTCCTTCCTTACTCCGCAGTCTCATGATTTCCATTGGACAAATAGGGGAAAGGGACAAAGAACGGAAGAAACATTTCCATAACAGCTACTAGATTCTAGGCCCTGTGCTAAACACTTTACAGACACCATCTCATAGGATCCTTACTGCTCTATGACTGTTTCTATTTTATGTTTGAGGAAGTTGAGGCAGGCAGAGGTTGAGATGGCTTGACTAGGGTCACCTAGCCAGTGAACGTATGACTGGATTTGAGCTCTGGTCTTCTTGACTACAGGCCCAGTGCTCCATCCACAGGGAGACCTTGCTATCTGTAGGCCAGACTAGGAGGAGACACTGTATCTCCTCATCCCCACTTGATGGGAACATGGGACAGTGGGTGTTTGTGGGCTTCCTGAGTCTCCTACTGTGAATCTGCTCTACTTCATGCTTTCTAGTTGTTGTAAGTCGTTGACCAGCAAGCTGTACCAATGTACTTATTTTCTTGCCATTCGGGATTTGTTTGTGTCAACTGGGGTGTGCCTGTCAACAAGTTTCAGATGGGCTGCAGTATTAAACGCGTCCACATGTGCTGCTTTCCTTTCCAGAGGATAGAAGGAAGTTTGTATTAATGGCAATCACCCCTTATTTTTTGCTCCTACATTAAGAGGCACTTAGGTATAATTTGTTGTCATTGATGATGATGATGGCAATGATATTATGAAATAACACTTACAGAATGACTTTATAAAGTTTAGTGGGTTTTTTTTTTTTGCTTTTTTGGAGGGAGAAAGCAGGGTAATTGGGGTTAAGTGACTTGCCCAAGGTCACACAGCTAGTTTTGTGTTAAGTGTATAAGGTTGGATTTGAACTCAGGTGCTCCTGACTCCAGGGCCAGTTCTCTATTCACTGTGCCACCTAGCCACCCCCTATAAATTTTAATGTTGATTGTGCTAAGTCATTCATGTGTACTGACCTGGTTTACCCTAAAATTCAAGTGCATTCCTCGACCTGATGCTAGCTAGTTAGATTTATGGTTTCTTTTTGCTAAATAGCAGCCAGCATAACTAGCCTATAAGGAAGCGATGTTAAGCCTTCTTTCTGGTAGTCTTATTTTCTAGTATGTGTGCTTTTGTCCAGACTTGTGTTTTGGCATCTTCTTATATTGTCCTTAATTTTATTGTTCTATACCATTTTGGGATTCTGAAATGATCATAGGTGATCTGGAGCTGAAATAGAGGTTATTAATGGCCTACTTAGCATCTCATAACTCTTCTTAAAGAGATCTTTGCAGGTACTGTTATTTACTGTCATTCATTCATTGTTTATTTACTTTTGCCTAGCGTGAGGACCAACACTTAGCAAAAGGTTTCAAGGATTCCAGGCCAATAAAATGCAGACCTTTTATTATTCTGCCTTTTAAAGTTTTGGTGTTTTTCATTATGCTACCCATCTGATAACTGTAATTTGTTATGATATGGAAGTTTTGTATTCAATAAAAATAAGTTAAAAGGGGAAAAAAAACAAACAAGACCTGGAGCTCACTATGGATCAGATCATGAACTTCTTATAGCAAAATGGAATAATGTAGGGGAAACCATTAGACCATATTAGCATCCCTTATGCTTACGAAATAGATATGATAAATAGATTTAAAGCATAAGAATTGATAGAAAGATTGCCTGAAAAACTATGGACAGAGGTTCACAATATTGTACAGGAGACAACAACAAAAATGGATCCAAAGAAAAGATGAGCAAGAAAGCAAAATGGTTGTCAGATGAGGCTTTACAAATAGCTGAGGAAAGAAGGAAAGGGAAAGGAGAAGGGAAAAGATATACCCAATTGAATACAGAGTTCCAGGGTAGAGCAAGGAGAGAGATTTTCCTCAATGAGCTATGCAAAAAAGTAGAAGAAAACAATAAAATGGGAAAGATAAGAGATCTCTTAGAAAACTAGAGAAATCAAGGGATATTTTCTTGCAAAAATGATAACAGCGATGGTGAGTATTCTTGACCTTTTGAATCTATAGCCAACTTTTGTAACTGATTTTGAGTCAGACACCCTGGCGAATGAAGTCAAGTGGAGCTTAGGAAGCATTGCTAATAGTAAGGTTCGTGGAAGAGATGGAATTCTAGCTGAGCTATTTAAAATCCTAAAAGATAAAACTCTTAAACTGCTGCACTCAATATGCCACAAAATATGAAAAAAGCAGCATTGGCCATTGGATTGGAAAAGAACAGTTTACATTCAGATCCTAAAGGCAGGCAATGCCAAGGAATGTACAAATTACTGAATGATCGTGCTTATTTCACATGCTGGAAAGCTTATGCTCAAGATTCCGCAAGCTAGGCTTCAGCAATATGGGAACTGAGAATTATCAGAATAGCATGCTGGTTTTCAAAGAGGCAGAGGAGGTAGAGACCAAATTCCCAGCATTTGCTGGGTTATGGAGAAAACAAAGGAGTTTCAGGGGAAAAAAAAGACACCTTCTGCCTCATTGACAAAACTAAAATCTTTAATTGTGTGGGTCACAACAAAATATGGCAAATTCTCAAAGAGATGGGAATATGAAGTCATCTTATTTGTCTCCTGAGGAACTTGTATGCAGGCCAGAAAACAATAGTTAGAACCGAACGTGGAACAACTGATAGGTTCAGATTGGAAAAGGAGTAGAATGAGGATATATATTGTTACCTTATTATTTAGCTTATATGCAGAGTACATCATGTGAAATGTCAAATTAGATGACTCAAAAGCTGGAACTAAGGTTTCTGGGAGAAATATCAACAGTCTCAAATAGGCAAGCAATACTACTTTGATGGTAGAAAATGAAGAATTAAGAAGACTCTTAATGAGGGTGAAGGAGGATAGTGTAAAAGCTATCTTGAAGCTTTACATAAAAAAGAAAAAACCTAAGATCCTGGCAACTGGTCCCATCATTCCTGGCAAATAGAGGTAGAAGAAATGGAAGGTGTGTGAGATTTTATATTCTTGGGTTCAAAGATCACTGCAGATGATGATGACAGCCATGGAATTAAAAGATACTTGCTTCTTGTAAAAAAAAAAAAAGCTATGGCAAATCTGGAAAATATATCAAAAAGGTGAGATATCACCTTGCCAACAAAGGTCCATATAGTCAAAGCTATGTTGTTTTTTTGGTTTTTTGGTTTTTTTCGCAGTAGCAATGTTGGACTGTGAGCGTTAAACTATATGGAAAGCTAAGCACGGCAGAATCAACACTTTTGTGATGCTGGAAAAGACTTTCAAGAGTCTCTTGGACAGCAAAGAGATCAAATCAGAAAATATTCAAAGATATTAATTCAGGACATTCACTGGAAGGTAGACTACTAAAGCTGAAGTTTAAATATTTTGACCACATACTGAGAAGATGGGACTTATTGGAAAAGACGCTGATGTTGGGAACGATTGAAGGCAAACGGACAAGAGAAGATGAGATGGATAGTGTCATAGAAACAAAGAACATGAACTTGGCCAGATTTCATGAGATGGTGGACTATAGAAAGGCCTGGTGTGTTGTGTTTTATAGGGTCATAAAGAGTCAGACATGACTGAATAACTGAGCAACAACAAAATGGTATAAAAATATTCCTTTACATTTATCTTGCAAAATTTGTTCAGCCGTTCCCCAGCTTATGGAAATTGACTTTGTTCCCAGCTCTACACTAAAACAAAAAGTGCTACTGTAAATATTTGTGCATATTGATCTCTTTTTCTTTGAGCAAAGGATTTTTACAGTTTATGATTTGTAGAGGGGATGGAGTTCCAGAGTACGTTTTAGAATAGTTGAATCAATTAATAGCTCCTCAAACATCAGCGTCCCTGCAATTCCATAGCACTCCAATAATGCATATTTCTGTTTTTGTCTTGTCAATTCAATGAATATGAAGAAAACCCCAAGAATTATTTCAATTTGTATTTTATAGTGATGTGGTACACTTTTTTATATTAATAATTGTTCAGATATTTCTTTTTCCTTTTGAGAACTGCCTGTTCCTACGTTTTGATTACTTTATTTACTGGGAATTACTCTTGTTCTGACATATTTATGTCAATTCCCTATGTATCTTGAATATCAGATCTTTATCTTAGATACTTGATTTTTTTCTCTAGTTCATTGTTTCTCTTCCCATTCTGACTGCATTAATTCTGTTTGTATTAAAAACAAATTTCAACTTTATGTAATCAAAATTTTCCTTTTTTCTCTATTATGGTCATCTTAACCCATAGTTGTAAACATGTTTCTAGTTGTAGCTTCTCTAATTTGTTCATCATACAACCTAAAATATGGGGGCCACTTACATATTTGCAACATATCATGATGTATGGTATAAGATGTAAGTCTAAACATAATTTCCGCCAGACTACTTTCCAATTTTGCCAGCTGTGTTTTTTTGAATAATGAATTATTGTTCAGATAGTTGGTGTCCTTGGGTTTATCAAAAGTTACACAACTGTGGTCCAATGCTTCCATTTCTCATATATCGAATCTATCCTATTGATCAACTTTTATATTTTTAATCAATACCAAGTTATTTTGATTCTTACTGCTTTCTAATATGGTTTAAGAACTGATGTTGAGAGAATTCCTTCTTTCTCACTTTTTTCCCTCAGTATTTCCCCTGAGATCCTTGACCTTTTGAATCTATAGCTAACTTTTGTTACTTTTTTGTTTAGTTTAAAAAATATTTCTTTGGTAGTTTGATTGGTGGGCAGCTAGGTAGTATAGTGCATAGATCACCACTCCTGGAGTCAAGAGGACCTGAGTTCAAATCTGACTTCTAATATTTACCCTGTCAAATCACTTAATGATGTTTGCCTCAGTGACTAATCTATAAAATGATCCTGCCCAAAAGAAGCTCTGACAACAGCTGCACCAAACTTCAAAAGTTGGGACACGGCACTCTCCACTCTGGAAGCAGAGTTCTACCATTGAAAAGAGCTCAAAAATCAAGTAATTGACTGGCAAGATGAGCAAACAAAGGAAGTGAAGTCAAACTATAGAATTAGTTTTTTGGTGACAAAGACAATTAAAACAAAAGAACCAGAAGAAGACAGCAAAGTCAAAGCTGCTGCATTGAAATCCTCCAGAGAAGGACATGACAAACCACTCCAGTATCTTTGCCAAGAAAATTCCAAATAAGGTCATGAAAAGTTGAATACAACTGAAATGACTCAACAACAAGTTTGATTGGTATAGTACTAAATATTCAAATTAATTTGAATATTTATTATTATATTAGCAAGGTCCAAAAATGAGTAGTATCTCTCTATTATTTAAGTCTTTATTACTGTAAAGATCTTTTTGAATTTGGACTTAGGTATGTAAGTACAAGACTTGGCAGAAGATTTGATATGGTCTATGAGGGACTGGGAAGAGTATAAGATAAATGTGTGTAGCAAAAATACTTTCAATAGAAAGAAGAAAGTTGTATGAAAGTTTGGCTTAGGGGAGAACATAATTAGTTTAATTTGGGAAAAGCTAAGTTTATAGTGTTAGGGAGATATATCAGTAGAAATACCTAGCAAACATTTAGGGATTTATATTTGCATTTCAGGAGGAAGATAAGCTGGAGTTATAGACTTGGAAGTAATCTGTATAGGGTCTGAAAATGAACTGAGTAGATGCAGTCACCACATGTAATGGGAATGGGAATTCTGGACCTAGGGGGAGTTTGAAGACCTCCTCTGCTTTGAAAGTAAACAATGCCCCCTAATACACTGAATGTAGTCACATGGAGCCTGTGGTGGGAGGAGTTTGCTAAAGGGAAGCAGAGCTCACAGGAAGCTGGGAGCCAGAGCCAGAGAGATGGTGGGAGAGAGAGGTGCTCAGGCGAGGAGAAAGAGGGGCTTGTGAGTAAATATTGATCTTGTATTGGTTTGTGGGAAGGCTGAAGGATGCTGTGACTCTCAATGTTATAATGGCTTCTGAATATCTTTGATATGATGATGAAATCAGTTTAATGATTTTAGGATTAGGTTTTCTGGTGTCTAAATAAATGTTTCAGTTTTGTCCTCTAGCTGGAGAATGCTATATTTTACAATTGACCGTCATGCAATATTCATAGTCACAATCTTTATTGTGATTGTAGGAGCTATAAATATTGCATTGGCTCTACAACATAGGAAAGAATGTAGAGAGAAAAAGAGGGCCCAGACTGGGTCTTAGATGACAGATAACCATAAGGTGTGGGAAGCAGAAGATGAACCAGAAACAAATAAATAAATAATGTTTGTGTGTGTTTGTGTGTGATACTCAGATAGATGGGAAGAGAGACATGAGTAAGACAATCATAAGTTGTAAAAGTATCAAGGAGAATAGAGTCCCCTACATTGGTGAAAGCTGAAGAAAAGTTGCAAAAAACAGAGCTTGCAAATCCAGTCAGATGATACATATCACTATTGACAATTCATGATGTTTCCTTTAGAGTTCTTAATGTCCCAAATCTAAACTCCTATATTTACTACAGTGCCTGAAGAATACCTATTGTATTCTTCTTATATTCTTGTATCACCTATTATAGTTATTGACAGTTTATGAAACAAATAGTATTGCCCACAGAAGGACTGATAAGCCTCTTTATAATGGCCAGTCAGTGACTAGAGAGAACCAGGGCATATACGTTAGTCCTGAAGCAGATCAGTTTATTAAATTTGCATAATTTTATGTCGAATGCTTATAGAAACATTCAGTTTAAATAAATCTAGGGAGTAAATTCAATAGACAGCAAAGCTTTATCTAGTATTTATTGAAGGGAACACACTATTTTCAATTTCAGGGTACAGCACAGAAGAAAGAGTGTGAATACAAAGATTAATGATACTTGCTTTTGAAAAATTGACATCCTATAGTGATTCTATGACACATTTACAAATCATTAAGATACAAATTGGAAAATGAGAGCCAGAATGGGAAAAACTAAATGCTGTATCAAGAAGAGGTGGCACCAGAGTTTATACCTTTTTTAATGAACAGAAATCTGTGTGTGTGTGTGTGTGTGTGTGTGTGTGTGTGTTCTTCTAGAGGGAAAGTGGTGTCTCCTGAAGGCACAGGGGACAACCTATGCAGATACATAGAGGTTAGAGAAAACATAATAAAATTGAAGAGTGATGAGCACTTCATTTTGACTGAAATGAAGAATTCATGGAATAGGCTAGTATGAGATAAGCCTTGATAGGTACTACAGTATTAGCTTTTGAAGGGCTTTAAATGCTTGTCTAAGAAATTTAGACTTTATTCAGTAACCAATTGTAAAGCCAAGCACAAAAAACTTTCCAGAGGACTGGTGCTGTGAATAGCTTTAAGCTTCTGATCACATAGTATAGTGAACTCTCTATTTGTTCAGCAGTAAACCAAAGCAAAGCATTCACAGAAACCAAAGTACAACATTCACAGCAATATAACACAACTTATTACTAAAGTGGTCATATTACTAAAGCTATCATTCATTAAGTCTTTAACTCAATAATCCTTAAGGAGCAAATCATCCTTAAGTGATACGAAGTACAAAGGTCTCTCACCCCTAGGTCACATTGTCTCAATTACATCAGTCAGAAAGTTTTCTTTCTTCTTGATTGGAGACTAGCTTCCAACCATCCTTAACTCAATAATCCTTAAGGGGTACAAACTACAAAGTTCTATACCCCTAGGTTACAGTAAATCATGATCTTGTCAGTCAGTACTAAGTACCCAAGGAAATGTCCTTTCCTCTTGGCTTGAGGCTGGCTCTCAAATTCCATGTTTCCTCTTCTATGTTCCCAGTTCTTGCCTGAATTCGTCCAACCATCACCTGGATTCACAGGTAGGCAACTCTCAGCTGCTTCTCCAGCTCCTGGTCCAGCTCTTTATCCAGTTCCCATGCCATGTTGAAGCTCATGGTGACTAGTCCACCTCAAGCCCTTCACAGTTTCTGTTTCTGGGAAGACAAAACTTAACAGAGCCACAACATTTATACACATTGCTAGCACTATCATCTCAATTCACTTTCTGCCTCTGAAATCAACACAAGTCAACAGACAGGGTGTTTCTGTCTGACAAAGTATATAAATCAACAGACAAAATGTTTCTATTTGACAAAGGAATACAAACACAAATCAACACAGACAGAACAGACAGAGTGCTGGGCACCACAAGTGCTCTCCTTCTCATTTTTGCTTGGCTCCAGATTGTGCTCTTGCTTTTTATGGTGGTTCTCCTTCCTGTTCCACTCTTCTTATCGTGTCAACAAGTTCCTTCCACCTTCACATCACAGGTGGAGTTTAAAGGCAATTGAAGAACTGAAACAAGGTGCTAAGTACTCCTTTGCTTGCCATTATACCAATAGAAAATCATTGGAGGGCTATAAGCCATGGAATGACATGATCAGACCTGGGGGCAGTGTGAAAAATAACTTACAAGGGAAAAGATTGGAGATAGATCAGGTCGAAGGTCAATTATTTAGGCAGAGGAAAATGAAAGTTGAGATGAGAATTGTTTTTGCTTTTTCCTTTGTATCTTCCACACCTAGAAGAGCCTCTAGAACATAATAAGTGCTTAACAAATGCTTGTTGATGGATTGCTTGATTGAATGAAAAGAGGAGGCTGTGATGAATAAAAAAAGGATGATCAAAAGATGGGCGATTCAGGCATATTTGTAGGGAAGGAATCCTTAGATAGGGAAAAACTGAAAATTATTGAAAGATCCTATGTGAGGCCAATATATTAGAGACAACTGTCAGAAGGTAACCAAAGGCATGGATGTTGGCATTATTGAAAAGAAGGGCCGCTTCTTCATCGGAGGATATAAATAATAGGAGATGGGAAAGATCAAGATGAAGGAAGAAGAGGGAACTCTGAGAGAATAACCTCTATTTTCTTCATAGGGTAAGAAGTAAAGTCATCTGCTGAGGTGTGTGTGTGTGTGTGTGTGTGTGTGTGTGTGTGTGTGTGTTGCGGGTTGAGGGCCTGATAATTATCTAACTGGAGAATTGTAGAGCATTCCTAGGATGGTGAGGGTCATACAGACCATGATATTTCAGGGAATTGAGGATATTCAGATTGGAGAATATATGGATAAGGGAAATCATGATTGCTGACTCTTTTGAAGTAACTGACATGAGAAAAAGGGATTGTTCTACACAGAACTGGAGGGTAGAACTAGGAACAATCACTGAAAGCTGCAGAAAGCTAGGTTTTAGCTTAACTTATGGGAAAGATTCCTCACATTTAGAGCTATTCTAAAGTAGACTGGGCTGTCAGTGGCCACTGGATAGCCCTTTGGCAGAGTTGGGGAGATTGTTTTTGTTCAAGTACTGTTTAGCATCCATGGGTGAGGAACCTGTCGCCTCCAGGTCACAAGTGGCCTTCTAGGTCCTCAGATGAGGCCTTTTGAATGAGTCCAAGTTTCATAGAACAAATCCTTTTATTAAGGGTATTTGTTCTGTGAAGTTTGGATTCAGTCAAAAAGCTACTTTTGAGTTCCTAGAGAGCCACATGTGACCTTGAGCTCTCAGGTTCTCCAACCTTGGTTTAGACAGTGCAGTCCCTTGTAACTCTGAAATTATTTTCTTTTAACCTACTAACCTATTTGATGTTCTGGAATGTTTCCAATATCCTTTAACCAAAACCAACACATTTCTGACTAGCATTTCCCTCTGAAAAATGATGGAATAAATAAATATCATTTCCTTGAAATGTTTTAGGACATATCAATAGCATAATTTGAGGTACACCTGTTAGCACTGTGAAATTATTGTTCATCTACATTTCAAACATTCTCCCCTTAAATTCGATATTCCATGTTATGGTCTTTGTTTCACTAAAAAGAAATATTTCCAGGCATAGAAACATGTTGCCTTGATTCATTTTTTCCTCCATATGGACAATCTATCATTTTTATCACTGAGTTCTTTTCTGTTTGATCTGTTCTATCATCATTGGATAGACAAGATATGTTGTTTTGTTATGTGGCTTTTATTTTAAAAGTTTCAAAATGTATGACACATGTGGCATGTTATTGTACATTAGCATAACATCATAATAAAATTTTTAAAATATATAATGGAGGGTGATCCCATATTGACTGCAACACTTCTTGTTATGACTTTCTTTTAGACTCACTTACTTTATAAGTCGCCATGGTTACCGCAATAAAAATAAAATAAAAATCTGACAACCACTGACTGTGTTAAAGTGCAATTCATCTTGTCTATTACTTTCCTGGTAAGTTTATTGGAATTTCAGTTCCAGCAATGATTCATGCTATAGGTATGTGGGAAGGGCTTTAGTGTGCTCTTGGTAGAAAGTGAAAGATTTAATGGTACTCCACCCTAGTACTGAAGCAATTAACCAAGCTCAAAGGATCCAATTTTACATTGCTTATACTGGCAAAACCCTTGCTGAATCAATGGTTGTTTTGCTTGCATTAAGACTGCAAAAAGAGCAGTCAAACATCCTAATGAACCTATCTTGTCTTCTTTCCTATGAACAATGTATTATTATGAATACCATAATTGTGTTCATATTTCTATCATTCCATATGCCCCTGATTTTAAGGAGTAAAATGTGTGATTTTTTTTCATTACATAACTTTCTCTTTGGCAGTCTGCTGCAGTTAATAGCAACACCAGAAGCAGGAACCGCACAGCAAAAGGTGTGAATGAGCCTATTTGAGAAAAATTCAAGGAAAGAGTACTTAACTAATTATTATATTTTTTCACTGTGGTACTGGGAGCACTCCTAGCTCACAAGACATATCCCCAAGAGTACAGCTAACTTGGGTTGAAGATGCTGTCTTTGTTTGCAGTCACTCAATGAGCCCCCACTCATGTGTTTACCCTTAATATACAGACCTGAGAAAACTTTAATTTAAAAAGGCGAAGATCACTCAGTGCATCCTGGGCCATGGTCAGTCATCTTGACTTTTGTTTTATTACTGTACTTTGATGACTATGGAAAAGAGAGTGAGGCTGACAGCTTTGTGCAGCTCTGCCTCACTTAAATCCAATTCATAGGCAAGTCAAGCTATGACCCTTATGGAGTTATTGGTCCTTTTTGAGAACACAGGATGAACAGCAACAATACACAACCAGAGAGAACAATTATTAACAAGAAAAAAATAACAAAAGGAAAGCTTAACCCAAGTAGCAATAAAACATTTCCTCCATGAACCTGGAGCATATTCTCCCACAGATGCCTACATCATTTGTGGAGAGCTTGAACACATATTCGTAAGACATGTTGTTTTTGCTTATCCTTTGCATTTCAGAGAAAACCAAAATGATATCAGGATGTTGGGGTCGATGTACAGTGTGTCTGGCCATGGCTAATCTTGCCAATATAAGTTTGGAAGTCTCTACAAAAGGTCAGGCATTAATTGTCTAAATTTCCATTTGGTAAGGAAGACACATTTGGTAAGAGAAGACACACACACACACACACACACATAGGTCAAATGCCAGAAAAGAAGTACACATGTAGACATCACGTGTGGCCAGGGAATGTTCATAGAGTAGTAACTTGTTTATCTGACAGTGCAGGGCTGCTGATGTTATCAGATGGTATCTTCATCCTGCTCCCTTTAGGCCTGTTCCCTGCTGGTCTCTTAAACACAGCTCTTTTAGAAGCTGATCTGCTGTCCATGAGGTCTCTGCCAGATGTTCACAGGCTTGGCCTCTCTGAGTACATGGCTCTGGAGCTCCCTTCTCCTTCCAGCTTTTTGATTTCACTGAAGGTCTCGGCTATCTCTTTCTCAAAAAAACCAAAACAAAAAAACTAAACTATCTATATTATATGTGTATATATATATATGTGTGTGTGTGTGTGTCTGTGTGTGTCTGTGTGTGTATACACACACACATAGATAAACAGATAGATAGATAAATAGATAGATAGATGATAGATAGAAATAGAAATATTTTTCTTTAGTTTAATTAACCAGAAGCTTTTCAGCTCTTTTCAGAAAGCAGCTGCTGCCATCAGCCATAAAACTGTCAACAGTTCTAGGAAACAAACAAAACAAAACAGAACCTTACCATCTTTTTCCTCCTTACATAATTAGGCTTGGGGCTAAAGATATAAAGTGTTCCTGAAATTCAGTTGATTCCGATTGCCAGCAGTGACATTGAATGTCCAATTTCTGCATCTCCCCATTATCTCTCTTTAGAGTGATAAAATTGCTCCTAAAATAGGAAAAAAAACCCAGCATAATGGAACAGTATCATCCCATCATTGTGAATGTCACAGTAACTTCAGCAGTTTTAGTTTAGCTTTATAGCCAAACCATTTATTTAACTGTCTAAAAGGTTTTTGTTGTGTATTGTAACATAGGGAAGTGTTTCTTATTGGAACTTGTTCTAAGTCCACAATTTGGAATGAGTAGTTAAGATTTTCTCTGATGCTTACCCACTGTTAAAGGTGGAATGAAGTTTCTAGTTTTTTACTGTATATGATGTCTGGATATGGTGAATCTGAAATAATTACTTGACAATCTGAGATGAGGGAGGTTGTCAAACCAATAGCCAGGACAGGGGCAGGTGCCAATTGTTCATTGGACTGAGGATCTTACTGTGCCCATAAGATTGGCATCAGTGAAGACCTACCAGATGGCACATAATAAGAACAAAATGAGCATAAAAGAGTATGGTCTTGGAGGAGACCATATGCCCATGCCAGCCTGGGTGTGGGAGGTTCAGGGAGGAAAATATGGAGATTTAGCCTAATAGGTAGCAGTCAAACAACCTCCAGGCAGTACGGCCTCTAGTCCCTCATTTGGGGCATTTGGTAGAGTAGATGACTTTACCACAAAGGTCTTTTCCAGCCATTATAATTAGGCTAAGGGATTTTGTTTCAGACAAACTAATGAGACCTGAGCCAGGCTTAGGTGGAGAGAACAATGAGACCTTCAAAAGCTTGAGGAATTATGGTAGTGTGGAAAAATGTTTTCTGGTCTAATATTTCTCTGTTCAACTAGCTATCTATAGCTGAAGCCATGACTTCTCCTCTTGCCTTGTACTTCCTTCCTCCCTTCTTCCCTGCCCTTCTCTGGATTCACCCATCCCTGGATCTTTTACGCTCCCAGACTATCAACTTTTTAGTTGATCCATTCTACCTTACTCAGGATCTCAAAACTCCTGAGTGGGGCCCAACCCTTCCCTATAGAACAGCTCACCACTCTCGGTGCCTAAGCTGTCTTGATTCCAGACTTCCTGAGCTGCCCTAATGCAAGTCTAGTCATTGTGTTAGGTAGACTATGAAAGTTTGGTAAGCAAAAGTCACTCTGCCTTTTGTGGGCAATAAATCCTCTCCTCAGTAGTGACTCTCAGGGAGAAGCTCCTTTAAAAGTCCCAGGTGGGAGGATCAAAGGGAAAACAAAGCACTCTCCAAGGGGAATGACTTTAGTTCTGGTCCCCTCCATTTCTGTAGGAAAATTGCACTTGGTTCCTTTTATTGGCCTAATTGATCCACACGGTTTTCATTGCTCTGATTTGGTGAGGTTATAATAATATGCGTCAATAAAATCTCTTTGGGGATTTGAGTACCCAGATGCCAGTTCCTAGCAATAAGAAAGATACTCATGCCTGACTCTTTGGTGTACATAAAAATCGAAAAAGCTCCTGTTCCCTTCTCAACATGTTTATCCCAGATCTCCACTCCAGCAGCATTTCATATGCCCCCCTCCTCAAAGGAATATACAAAAGGAATAACACAAGTGTTGAGATAAATAGACTGTGGGATATTAAGGAAAATCCTTTCTTGTAAAACAAAATGTAAAATAGAAAGCAACACAGACTCCTAAGAGAGAATGATTAGGTATACAGGCACAGCAGGATAGACTGATATTCTGAACAATGGAAGGGATGGGTAAATAAGGGGGAAATCAGCTTTGTTCTCAGCTCTGTGCAGCTCCAGCTACAATCTTTTCCTCAATATCTTGTAATCCTGGAATGTCAGAGACAAATACAATAATGGGAGTCTGGTAGCCTCCCTTCTTTCCACCTTGCAGGCCTCTCCACATCATCTTCCTGAACTTTCTGATATCACCTCTTATAATATTTCTCCTCTTCTCCTTCCCTTAGGAATAAGAAGTGTTAACTCATCTTGAGACTCTTAGAGCTCCTGACATCCACCCCTCCTTGGACTTGCTTACCTCTTGTCTTTAATGAGTTTTCACCTTTCCTGCTAAGATGAAGAAGGAAGAGATAGTTCTGATTTCAGACATATTCACCTACACCAGAAGCTCAAATAAACAGACAAGGCAACTATGTCCATCAGGAGATACTGATCAATGATGATAGACTTCCAGAAGTCTATCCCCAAAAATGCTTTACATAATATATAATATATGTATAATATGTAATATATTATAACCCAGAATCCTAGAAATGTTTGATATGATATGATATGATAT
>CM053591.1:16977051-17014600 GCA_028646515.1 Pseudochirops corinnae
AATGGAAAGAAGAAAGGAAAGAAGGAATGGAAGGAAGGAAAGAAGGAAGGAAAGAAGGAAAGAAGGAAGGAAGGAAAGAA
The DNA here is from genome assembly GCA_028646515.1 of Pseudochirops corinnae. Lineage (NCBI taxonomy): Eukaryota > Metazoa > Chordata > Mammalia > Diprotodontia > Pseudocheiridae > Pseudochirops > Pseudochirops corinnae. The sequence continues at coordinate 16,977,132 of CM053591.1, forward strand.
GGAAGGAAAGAAGAAAGGAAGGAAGGAAGGAAAGAAGAAAGGAATGGAAGGAAAGAAGGAAGGAATGGAAGGAAGGAATGGAAGGAAGGGAGGAAGGAAGGAAGAATGGAAAGAAGAAAGGAAAGAAGGAATGGAAGGAAGGAAGGAAGGAAAGAAGGAAGGAAAGAAGGAAAGAAGGAAGGAAGGAAAGAAGGAAGGAAGGAAGGAAGGAAGGAAGGAAGGAAGGAAGGAAAAAAGGAAGGAAGGAAGAAAGGAAAGAAGGAATGGAAGAAAGGAAGGATGGAAGGAAGGAAGAAAGGATGGAAGGAAGGAAGGAAGGAATTTTTTTAAAATTTTAAATATTTTAAAAATATTTTTAGTATTTTAATATTTTTAGTATTTATTAAATATCTTCTATGTGCCAGGTAGATATTAGGCTAATGACTTTATAAACATTTTGATTTGATCCTTATATCAAACCTGGGTGGAAAGTTCTATTATTATCCTCATTTTATGGTTGAGAAAACTGAAGGGGACAGTCATTCAGCTAGTAACTGTCTGAGCCTGATTTTGAACTCACGTTTTTCTGACTCCTAGCATAATATGCTACCTGTCAGGCTCTGTCTAGGTATGATTTTAGGTATTATTTCTCTGGTAGATCCTGTTTCAGACAAAAACATCTGGTGTTTTGGAACACAACTAAAAATTATATACACATACACATATATGTACATATATACATATATATATATTGTGTGTCTATATAGATATAGATATATATATCCTTTCTGATGAAAAGATAATGTCCTTCTTTTTATAACACTAATGCTGATGAAACATGGCCCAAGGCAGGGTTCTCAAAGCTCAAGAAGTCTTTGATCCTTTTTCAGTAATGATGGAGTTGGTATAGCCCCCAAATTGGTGGTGTCAAACTCAGATAAAAATGGAGGGGGACAGTGAAAAGGTACATAAAGATTCCTTTGAGATGAACATTTTCTTAGAAAACATATTAACATTCTTCATTGCATTTTTATTTATTTTGTTAACTATCTCCCAATTACATTTGAATCTAGTTGGGCCACATTCTGAGTGTTTGACAACTCTGCTCCATAGCATAATGGGGACAACTTGAGAGAGAAACTTCCTTGAAAATCAGTCTACCTGATGTTCCATGCCTTCATCCTGTATATGTCTTGGGTGGAACATATGGGTGCTGCCCTCAAACTTTGGAGAATAGCAGCTTTGGTTTATTGATGTCAATTAATGAGAACATAAGTTTTTGTGAAACTTGAATGAATTTGATGAATGTCAGCTATTATCAAGACTGAAACACAGGATGGAAGAATGAAAATTAAAAAAGCAACAGGTAAAAAAAGAATAGGCAACCTGGCTTACTCTATTGGCTCTGTCACTAATAAAATGTGTGATTTTGAACAACTCAGTTTAACTCTTGAGTTTAGTATCCTCACTGATAAAAATGAAGAGCTTGAATGATCTGTATTCTAGGATCCCTTTAAGGTATATATAAATATATGAGTACAAAGTCATACTGCATAACATTGCCCAATGGTAACAATGATGACAAAAGAAATGTTAACAATATTTCATGATTATGTGACTAAACTATATTTAAGAAGTAATTTTTTCTTACAAAATGTGTGTATAATGTTGCATCATAAATTTATTTATTTTTCCTGATGTGGTATCCAACATTGCTAACCTCCAAATTTGCTACATTCTTTCAATAATATGTTCGGACATTGGGTGGTCTTCATTCTACTGTCCTATTGGATTGCTAATGTTGATATTGTCAAGAAACATTCTTTTTCCTTGATTTTTAAACATACTACGTATAGCAGATTTTTTTGGCAGGGGAAATCCCAGCAATGATCCCCCCACCTCCACTAGTTTAAATCCTGGCCTTACAAATACCTCAATTTCCAAAATCAACAATAAGATTGAAATAAATGGTGCAACAGACTTTGGTCTTGATTTTGATTGTGGGCATTGGCTATTTTTTTTCTTCCACCGTTCCTCTGAGTATATCTTTTTGCATACAGCTAATCCTTTGCCTAGAAGAGAAATGTTTTTGTGTGACTTGTCCTATTTGCAAAGACATTTTATTTTACAAGCAAAACTGGAAGGAATCGGTAGACTTAACGATAGGGATTTTCATTTTCGTGTTTTTCACAAACAATAAGCATACTTATAAATTGTCAAGACTTTACCACAAATAAAAGATCTATCTAATCTGTGGTATTCCATAAATGCTTTTGAAAAATATTTCTTTCTAAAACAAATACTATTAAGTTTAATAAATGGAAGATTGGATATAGTTTTGGCTAAAATTTCATATTTTGTTCACAACTGCTTAAAACTGTATATTACTCTCTTACATTTGGTACTCCAATGATTTCATGATATCAGTGTATTATCTTCATTGCAGATTGCAACCCATTTGGCCCTTCTCATTCTGTATAGTTATTGTCCATGTCCTTTAAAAAAATATTTAATAGAAGACATACCCAACATATAAGAGCCCTTCCTCTAGGTCTTTCAATATTTGCTGGGTTTCAGTGGAGTAAACAGGCTGTTTTTTTATCGTACTCTCACTACATGATCAGTCTGTCTTCTTTTGCAGTCATAAATGTCCTCCATTTTATGTTTATATATATATAAACATATTTATTTTATATTTATATATATATATATAAATTCTGCCTTTTTAATATCCATTATGCCTCTTACCATTGTCCTTTAGCTTGTACCCAATTTTTATTCTTCCCAGATCCTTATGTTCCATTATTTGTAGCCAAAAAGTACGTTTCGAATTGTGAAAACACTCTTCAAGAGGAGTCTTGTAAAATTATTCTTTATTTGGGATGGTTTCACTCTCCTCTCCACAGTGACTCACTTACTTCTTTGCTTTGAAATATATTGGCATATGTAGCATAATTTATTAATATTGATGTAGAATGCAAAAAGCAAAATGCTATTTAAGAAACAATGAAGATGACAGTCACCAGAGGCAATTTGGGAAATAGAAAAGAAAATTTTCATATTTATTAAAAGACATGGGGACATAGGGAAAGGAAAGATGCAAAAATGAAAAGATAGATGAATAGGATAGGAGATAATATGAAGATAAGATAGAGAAGAGAATCAGAAAAAGGGGAATTTTTTAAAAAAATAATTAATAACTAGTTTATCATTTTAACTTTTTTTACTAGCTTGCACTTATCCTAAGTGACCAAGAAATATGGAATAAAGAGGAAGTGAAAGGCATGACATTCTACCTACATGCACATCCTCTGGTAAAGAAATAATGGGAGGCAGCCAGGTGGCCTAGTATATAGAGTCCTAGCCAGGAGTCAGGAAGACGAGTTCAAATCAAGCCTCAGATACTTACTAGTCTTGTGACTCTGGGCAAATCACTCAACCTCTGCTCTCCTCAATTTCTTCCACTGTATTATGAGAATAATAATAATATCTACCTTTCAGGGTTATGTGAGATTGAGTGAGATAATTTTGAAAAAGATAATATGAAGTAAGGTGCTTAAAACGGCTTAGAAAGTAGTAGGAGCTATGTAAATGTAAATTCCCTTCCTCTTGTAGAAGCAAGTCTTAGAGCCAGTTCACACAATTTGAAAATTGTTAAATTTTCAGTGTGAGCATTTATACCTAGGAAATTAGCAAATGCTGGAAATCAGAGCTTTATTTACAATTTTTTGATATATGTACAAGAAATCAATGGAGGAAATGGTAATAATAGAGATTAAAATTTAAAATGTCTGTACTTTTTTCCCCCAGAGATATGGTCACTAAACTTTCACCACCATCCTATTATTTGTCCGCCAACATTTGGTTGACCTATAATTAGTCAGTTATGTAACTTGTTATGTAAGAAGTAGACAGTTAGATTAGCCTACTCCAAAAGTTGAGAAAATGAGGCTCAGAGAGGATAAGTGTCTTGCCCAAAGTTTCATAACAGGTTGCACTCGTTTAGCCATTGGCAATTTAGTCCCACCTTAAAGCAAAATGGGCTATTATCTTAATAGTGTGATTTGGGATGCCAGAAAGTCTCTCTGCCTCCACATCTTCCCATAAAAACCAAATGCATAACCTGTAATATCTATATTTAGCATGTCATTCTTCTCTTGACCACTGCTTTTTATTTTTATTTTTTTGTTTCTATCTCTACTAGACTTCCTTACTCATACTTCACTGTAACTGTAAGACTCATTATACCCAGAAACAAAATTTGCTCTTCTATTCTTTCCATACTAATTTTCTGTAGGAAGTTGTTCTTTCTTATAACTTTAATTAGATACCAATATCCATATAGGTGGAGAGAACATGGGATGGTTGTATGGGAACGCCTAGGCACACCCAACTCAAGCTTTATGGATGACTGTTCTGAGATTTATAGTTATATCAGTCATTAGTCCCAACCTCTAATTTAGATGCCTCAAATGGCAATTGTAAGCTGTTTTTTTTTTTTAAACTAGACTTGAGGTTTCATGGTTATATGGAACTCCCAGTGAAGAAATGTCCTATACCAATCCAGACAGGTGTCATCTTTGCAATTTATGTTCTTAGAAGTTGCCCAGGGTACTGCAGAGTTAAATGATTATTAGTCCAACATCACAGAGCCAGTGTATGTCAGAAGCAGGACTTCAATTCAGATCTTCCTTACTCCAAGATGGCTTAATATTCCCCAAAATATTATACCTTTTGATTTATTTGTTGTTATTTTTGTTGTTAAGTTGTTTTGCTCATATCTGAATATTAATTATCCCATTTGGGGTTTTCTTGGCAAAGATACTAGAGTGGGTTGGCATTTCCTTTTCTAGCACCTTTTACATACGAAGAAACTGAGGCAAACAGGATTAAGTCACTTGCCCAGTATCACACAGCTAGTATGTGTCTGAGGCTGACTTTGAACTTAGTTCTAAGCCTGGTGCTCTATCAACTGGCATTATTTAATTTTCCAATTGTTTATTTAGAAGAGTTGAGCACTTCATAACATTTTCCTCTTCTTATCTCTATTTCTTGTATATGTCTTGATTTTTTTTTACAATTTCCTAGCTTCTTGTTTGTCAGTTGTGACTATTAGGGTGCTCAGTACTATGTTAGGCATACACAGAGTAGGCAGGCATTCTATATATGATCTCATTTATATAGCCCTTCAAGTTTTGTAAAGCACTTTACATATGTTGTTTCAGTTCCTCACAACAGCCTTGTTGAGGTAGGTACTATATTTATTCCCATTTTATAGATGAGGAAACTGAGGCAAAGAGAGGTTCAGTGGCACGCCCAAGGTCACACAACTAGTATCTGAAGCAAGAATTGAACTCTGGTCTTGCTGAATCCAAACTCTTAATGTAAAAGAAGAGATCACTGAGAACTTAACTTATGCTAAATTGAAATCTGAACTGTCAGAGGATGTGCTTCAGTATTGCAGTCTCTATCACTGGTCTGATGCATGACTTTCAGCAATCCAATCCAGCAAAAATTCAATAATCATCAACCATGTGCAAGACACAGCACTGAACGCTAACTTTCTAACAACAACAACAACAAAAATGATTGTCCCCTCCTCAAGGAGTGTACATTCTGCTGAGATCACAACATTAAAATGGATAAATTATGCAATAAGAATAGTAGCTAACCTTTACATAGTGCTGGAAGAGCTGCAGTGTTTTATGTATATTAATCTCCTTTGATCCTCACAATAACCCTGTGGGAGGAGGTACATGCTATTATTACTCCCATTTTATAAATAAAGAAATTCAGGTTAGAAGTTTAATGACTTTCCCTAGGTCACAAATCTAGTAAATAACTGAGGCAGAATTTGAACTGATGGCTTTCTTTCTCCAGGTCCATCGCTCTATCCACATAGGTATCAGGAATTGTGTCCCACAGGAGATCGAACAGGAGTACTATGTTCAAGTCTATTCAGCTGGCCCTTTGACCACTGTCTTCTCATCAATGAAATGTCAATAACATTATCCATCCTACTTACCTCACAGGGCTTGGGTTAGGGTTGTTTGACACAAACAATTAACATGTATTGAGTACCTACTGTGCATCAATAACTCTGACAATATGAAAGTACCTTAAAAACTGAGCATTTAAAAAGCATAAATTTCCATAAAAATAGTATGATTACAGTACTCCCATTTTCAGAAGACAAGAATTTTAAATACAAAAAGGAACAGGAAAATAGGTGCAGTTCAATAGCCTAGAAGAAGAATACACTCATCTGACTTAGTATGTCCACTGAAGAAGAGTGGAATATGAGACTGAGAACTAAATTTTAAAAAGCATGTGTTTCTCTTCATTGAAAACATGGGGGCAATCAAATACGTCCAATTTACTGCTAGCAAAGACCTTTTTCATGTACAAACAACTTTACAAGCACATGCACCAGATGTCAGAAGTTAGTCATTAGGAAGAAACTATCTTTGGTTAAGAAATGATTATAGAACCATATGCAGTTAAAATTTATGAAGACATATACGTCATTGTCCCAGGCAAGAAGAAAACATCTGGTTTATCATTCCTTTCAGGTAGAATTACCCTAAGCTTCCTCTAAAGAAATGTCTTCTGCCCCATTATTGAAAATTTTCAGAGAAATTTTATCATAGGCTTTGAATTGCATGCCAGCTGATATTGCATGTCACCAGTTGGAACCCACCTGGGTGACTCCAGACAATTCCTTCTCTTCAGTGTCAGAACTAGAGTTCATGTCCCTCTTTTGCCTACACACACACATTATCGCCTTTACGTGTCCATTTAAGGAGAGGGATTACTTCCTAGAGTACATTGCTCTAGCTGGCAATGCACAAAGTTTGTCACCACAATGACCTAAAATGGAAACTCTAAATATGGACATCATTTACACCTCTTTGCAAGGGTATGCTGGTATAAGTTTAACAATTAGTTCTGGGTTTGAGGGAGCTGTATAAACAATACATTGTAAGTTTAATGTCCATTATTAACATTTTCTCTATCACTTCCCTAAATCTAGACAATCAACAAAATAAATCAAGTTCTCATTTGTAGCATTTGGTGATTTCTGAGGTGTAAATGCATACAATGAAAATTCAAACATCTGCTCTCCTGAGCCGGTATGTGCTGGCTCAATACATTCTTGTCTCTTGGTATTTTTAGCATGTTTGTTATACCAGTGGAGATACATTTGATTCAACAAAAATACATATCAGAACAACCCTGAAAGTCTGGCTTAAATCATTCTTTTCCAATTCTCCATGAAAACAGACAATGGCTGTTTTCTAAACCGAATGAACATTGCAATGTCATTTTCCCCCCAGTCTTCCTTTCTTCAAAGAAAAGTATATTTTTTTCCCTATAGGAGAAGGTTTCCCCAAATCCTTTTTTTGTCTTTTTTTTTGGAGGGGGAAGGCAGTTGGGGTTAAGTGACTTGCCCAAGGTCACACAGCTAGTTAAGTGTCTGAAGCCGGATTTGAACTCAGGTCCTCCTGACTCCAGGGTTGCTGCTCTATTCACTGCACTACATAGCTGCCCCCCCCCCCGAAAAAAAATACTTTAATCACCTTTGTTGTTCTCTAGATGGGCAGTACTGGAGACAAAATGAGATGCAGTTGGCATTGATCTTACTATCCCTGTCTTGCTATCCATCCTTGTCGTGGCACTTTTCCAATCACATAATGTGGAGTCATTTAGTATGACTTAGTTTCTTTATCTGTAAGAATTTCTATTGAGAAGAATATTATAGGGATCATGGTAGATACAAGTAAGATGCTTCTGAAAATTACTGAAGCATCTTATGGCTGAAGAAGCTTAAGCTCAAATATATTTGAAATTCTTTAATAAGCAAATAAAAACAATCGCACTCAATCTTTTTTTTAATCACTGCCAACTTGTTTGGAAAATATTTCTTTATTATAAAATGTACAGTACAGTGACCATATCAACACATTAGAGCAGTCATGGAAATAGCTGTCAACCCACTATCCAGGACTATTTAAGATTAGGTTCTAGATAACTAACTTGGTGACCTGGTGGGCGGGCTGCAGAGAAGTCCTGGTGTGCATATCTTTGACACCACAGAGAATAGTCAGAAGCTTTTTAGGTGACTCTAATCTACATTCTCAACAGTGTCAGAGCTTGTCCTCCTCTCTGTCCCTTCTCATACTACAGCTCAAAAGGCCCCTCCTAGCTATGAGAAATCCAACATCACTGTCCTTCTCACTGTCAGGTAAAGGGAGAGGTGAGTAACAAAATAATGGGGTAGTGAAACTGTGGGAGATTGGACAGGACCTAAAAATCAATTTCCATATCTGAAGTCATATATCTGAGTCTTGTAAAGACCAATAATTTATGAAAATGAGACAGAGATCATTGTATGTCTTCTTAGTCTCATAGTCTAGGTTAAACACACACACACACACACATAAAAGTATATGATGATTGAATTCTACCCCTGTAGAAGGGTTCAAATAGTCCTTTCATACATAATTTGTAGGGTTAATGTTTGAAAACCTTTTATTAGAAGTAGATCATTCATGTTCTAAATCCATGATCAGGTATCTTGACTTTGAAGAAATGGTAGCGAAAAGAGCAGGTAAGGTGAGTAATCATTTGATAGAGTTGATTATGTGCAAGGAGGTAACTAAAAGAGGCATCCTCAATGTGGTAACAAAGCACTTTTGTTCTTTAATCACTGCAGTTCATTTATAGTTAATACTTCTTTGGTATCCTTAAGGTGCTTGTCAAGCCACTGGGGGTAGCTTTACTTTAAACAGTAACATGTAGCTGAAGTCTTAGGTACCATGAAATATCACATGAAACCCCGTATATCTTGTAAACATGAAAGGAAATCTCAGAAAAGTGTTGGCTCCCTATTAAAGTGTCTACATTACTTCCCTTGACAAGAAAGGAAAGTGTCCAAGTGATCCTATGAAACCAACAGGGCATTGATCCATCATGACAATGTTCTGTTAACAGCATGCCCTTTTTCAGCCTAAACTTCTTTTCTAAATGATACTTCACTTTCTATGCTTGTTTTTGCAGCTTCTTGGGAGTCCATCAATGTAGAAAGGTGTATTAGAACACATGAATATAAGTTATTTTCGAGTCACTGCCTAATATGTTTTTTGCAGTGCACTTGTAAAAGCCTGCATCTCTTTGTGTGGAGTGCTGAATGATTAATGAACCCTGAGGGTGAAGGAATTTATTCCCATAGAGGCGGGACTGAGCTCCTGCTGTCAGATGTGATTTGTCTGGTAGCTCCCACATTATTTCAGCTTTGGGAATCCCAATAGCCATGCAGTTCATTTTCACTGTGTTCCCTGGCCGAGTGTAAATGACAGGTGTTGGCTCACTAGTGATTCGGGGAGGGTATGCTATTACAATGACAGGAACACTCATGACAGATGAGCCATACTCCGACTCAACCTTGCACAGATAGGTTCCTCTATCATACACAGAAGCCTCATGCACAGTCAGTGAGCCATTCTCTAAAAGGGAGAAGCGTCCAACTATTTGGGGGCCTTCTAAAACCATGCCACTGGGCAGTGTCCAAGACACTTGAGCTTTCTGACTTCCTTGAGCAACACAGTGAAGCTGCAAGGTCTCACCATTGATGATGCTCACCAGGTTTGAGTATTGATTACTAATTTCTGGCTTCAGCCCAACTTTCAAAGACACCAGTCTCTCAGTATAGCCAGCTTTGTTCCTAGCCACACAACGATAAGCTCCAGCATCAGCAGCAGAAAGACTGCGGATGTGCAACATGCCATCCTTTTTGTGGTAAAATCTCTGTAAGTGTTTCCCACTCTGTAGCTCTGTCCCATTTGGAAGAATCCAAACAATGCTTGGTTCAGGGCTCCCCTCAGCTGAGCAATTGAGGTTGATAGTATGACCTGCCATGGCAGTAATCTTTTCACTGACTGGGTTCCGAAAAACAGGTTTCTCCAAAGGATCCATTACAGTGAGCTGTACAATCAGCTTGGCTTCTCCCCCCTCGTTGCGTCCAATACACACCAGTTGCACTGAGTCTGTCTTTCTCAGGCTCCTAATATCCAATGTGCCATTGCGATGGACAGTGATGCGGTTTCCATAGTAAGGAGCTGGAAGGATCACACCCTCTGGAAAAGCCCACAAGACCCGTGGTGCTGGAATGCCTTCAGCTTTGCAGTCAATGAGCTTTCGGCTCTCTCTTGCAGCTATTTCTCTAACAGTTGTTATGGCATTAGGGTGGCCATTGATTATGGGGGACTGGACATTGACATGGATCCAGACAATTTTCCTGTCCTCCCCAGCACTGTTCCTCACCACACATGTATAGTTGCCACTATCAGATCGCTGTGCTTTTTGAATAAGAAGGGTGCCATCCCGAAACACTTGGTATTTATCGGAAGAGATTGGAATTAATCTATTGGTTGGAGAAAGCCATGTCACCTTTGGAGTCGGTTCTCCTTTAGCTTCACAGGCCACTGTAACAACATCCCCATAAGGAACATGGATAATAGAGTAGGTTTTGTTGTGAATTGCTGCAGGTTCAGCCACCACTTTGACATGAACTTTCATTTCATCTTTCCCAATCTGGTTTTCAGCAAAGCAGGTATAGTCTCCCTCTTCCCTCATTCCCACTTCATTGAAGTAGAGTGTTCCATTATTAAAAACAACATATCTTTTTGTCCTTCCACCACTGTCATCTGACTGCATAAACGTGTTGACCATACTACCATCAGGAAGGCTCCATGAAATCTCAGGGTTGGGAAGACCTGTAGCAACACAGTCAACCTTGAGGTCCCCACCATAGATGACTTTGTGGTCATTCTCCTTTTTGTGTTCTATCTTAGCAGGCTTCATCATCACATTCACCTTCAGAACAACATAATCATCACCGATTTTATTCCGAGCAACACACAGATAGTCCCCAGCATCTTTATCTGTGACAGAGTGCACTACCAAAGTGCCATTTCCAAACACCTTGATTCTGTTATCAAAGCTAAATGGGAAAGAAAAGAAAGAAGATGTGAGTGTTCTGATCATACATCTTGATTTATCTTCACTAGAACAAAAAGAAAACATGTGCTCCTAGAGAAATATATGCCATGCATCAACTGCTACTGGGAAATGTCAAATGGATTTTGTAGCCTTAAAGAAATTGTATCCAAATGCTAAAACGATTTACTGCACAAGAGACCTCCATGATCTGTTGTGAACTTAAGCTGACCCAACCATTGATTCAAGAATTTGAGATTTAGTCAGATATTAGCTTTGCTAGTACAAGTGCTTCTTTGGCACATAACTCATTTGAGCATTAATATAAAAAGAAATGCCACAGTCAAGGAACAACTAAATCTAAATGAACCTAAAGGAAATTGAAATTTATTTTTCTTACTACTAAAGGAAAAGATTATTTTTTCATTATTTTCACTCAAGATGACTGTGTTTTTGATATATCTCATAATACTAAAAACAGCATGGCCACACATGTAATTTTAATTATATAAAAATACTCCTGTGCAGAATCTTGTGGCTAAATTAGGTTTCCTCAGCACCTGGAAAAAGGAAGCTTCCATCAGCAGCCGTAACTAGAACTGACTGACACTTGCCAACTAAAACCTCAACTCTGGCATTAAACCTTTGTCTTCAACTTGGAAAGTCACAAGGTGATCATGTGTCACATTTCCTCTAGGTAAAATTTACAAAATGGATTTCAATTAAAGGCATGTCATCACTATGATCATCACTGGAAAAATGTTCAGTATGTTAATATGATTTCTTATAAATATTAACATGTAACTGACTAATTCAAAATCGTTTTTGACATTCAACGTTCTACAAAACCCAAGGCAAAGTTTTTAGTGAAAATTTAACTTCAGAAGTATCCAGATTAAAAATCAATCAACTAATCAACAAGCATTTATAAATAGCTACAGAGAATTACCAAAGGAGAATCTTATGGTTGATGGAGACCTCAGGGAGCCATCTGGTATAATGGTACCTGAATAGGCAGGCCCGTTTTACAGTCTTTTAGGAAAGTGATCATCCTGCTTCCAAATGGAAACTTAGAGTGAAAGGAACACCGCTAACACTTTGGGAAAGCTGTAACTTATGAGAAATTTGGCCTATTGCTACTTCTACTCATTGCCACTCTCTACCTAACAGAATAATGCTAAATCCTACAATCATTGGATACCCCTTCAAATATTTTCCTGTTCCCCAATGTCTTCTCTCCTCTAGCTCTCCTTAGTAAATATCTTAAAAGTGTCTTTCATTCAGAGGACTGAAATAGGCCTAGTAAGTTATAGATATTGTTAATCATCAATATATATTCAGTCACACCAAAAATCACACACCTTAGGCCTACTACATTTGGAAAATATAAGTGCATTTATAACCCTGAGAAAGCACATGAATATTAAAGGATAATTTCAAAGTAATAGGTTTTTTTTATAATGATTTATTATATTACCATCAAACATACCATTAAACATCAATACAAGCAATCTCACTTAATTTTGAACAATTTACATTCAAAAAGGATGAGCATAACCAATAACGTGTTCACTCGTTCTGGAATCAGGGATCCTGAGCTCAAATTCTACCTCTGACACACATGAATTCTTGGGCAAGTCACTAAACACCTGAGATCCAAATTTCTTGTCTGTATAATGAGAGGGTGAAGGTTTATTCCATCTCCAAAACTAAGATCCTGTAACTTTTCATTCCCATCAGAATTCTTTACCCATCAGTTTCATTTCACTTGTCCTTATATAAATGTATGAGGTGGTTGATGCAGTTGTCATTTCTATATACTCAGATCTCCTAGTTCTATTTTTATTCACACTGTTTTATTTCATCACACTTTTCTACATGTATTTATACGCCTCGTATTTGTTACTTCTAAATACTTCTGGTACTCCATCACATCATGAAGGTTCTGAGAACTTTGCAGGGAAAATCAATATTGAACATCTTACAAGGCTGTAGAGCCTTTAATTGTACAGAATAGCAGGCAATTATATGGCAGGTTTGTTCTCCAAAGACCAGCCTAGTTAAATAGGTAAAGACTGATACTCAAAGTATGACCCTCACGTATTGAATAATTTTGACCACAGTGTCTTGTAAAAGATATAGGTGTTTGGGGATCTTTATCAGTGACATTGTCAATATTTCCAAATTCACAGGTATTTTAAAGTCCTGTATATAATCATGGTATTTAGAATGCCCTCAGAAAGTTTATTCTAAATCCATTTTAAAGAATACCAATCATGTCTTCAATGAGAGATAGTGTAGCATTACAAAGAGATATCTGGACCAAGAGTCTGGAAGACTTGGGTTCAAGTTCTGTGTCTAATAATTACAGGCCATATGACCTTAGGAAAGCAACTTTTTGAAACTCAAGAAACTTTCTAAGGCTAAAATTTTCAGAGAAAAAGCCTGTCTGCATAGGTAAAAGGAGTTAATTCATGGGACATTTCCTATAGCAAGTGTGGGAACTTGCAGCCTGGAGGCCACATGTGGCCCTCTAGGTCCTTAAGTGAACCCCTTTGACTAAATCCAAACTTCACAGAACAAATTCTTTATTTTATTTTATTTTTTTGCTTTTTTTTTTTTTGGAGGAGGGCAGTTGGGGTTAAGTGACTTGCACAAGGTCACACGGCTAGTTTTTCAAGTGTGTCTGAGGCCAGATTTGAACTCAGGTCCTCTTGACTCCAGGGCCAGAGTCCACTGCACCACCTAGCCACCCAACAAATTCTTTTATTAAGAAAATTTTCTCTGTGATGTCTGCATTGGAATTATAGGTGTAGTCCCAGTCCCAAACTTGATGTCTAAAGTTTGTTTGTTTTTCCTTTCTTTCTGTTAAATCATTGCTTTAAAATGAGAACAAGATTCTACATGGGATTGAATTCAAACTACTTGCATGGACTATACAAGCAACTTTTTGCCCATCTTGCTTAAATAAATTGGTCTGGATTAACATCATGTCAATGAAACGGGTTAGATAAAGATATAGTTTAGTGGGGAAATAAATCAATTAACAAATATTTACCATACAATATACTGTGTGCTGAGACTGTGCTGAGCACAATGGATAAAACGAACAAAAAAAATGAAGCAGTGCTTGCTTTGAAGACTTGGGAAAATTAGGAATTTTCAAGGAAATGAATTTGGATACATATTTCACAATATATTTCTTTCTTAGAAATTCCTATTAGATGATAGACAAGCATAAAGATAAAGCATTATAAAAATAGAAAGAAAATGGTCTAATTTTAGTTGTTAAAGGGAGATTTTTTTTCTTTTAAATAAACAGATTGAATAATTAAAAAGATGAATATGGGTAATTACATTAACATTTTTAAACGCGTGACAAGGTAATACAGTAAGACAGAGAAAAACATACTGCAGAAATATTTATAAATACAACAAATTAAACTTAATGGAATGTAAAGAGCTGGTAAAAATGTACAAAGGCAACTCTTGGGCCTGAGTAGATAAATGGTGAAAGAAGAATAACATAATTTTCAAAGAAGGACACAAATTATTAACAACCACTTAAGAAAAACTCACTAATAATTTACTGTAATCTCACTAGTTATGTCTGTAATTAAACATACTTGTTTATGTCTTATTTTCACATTTATATATATATATGTATATACATATATACATACATATATATGTATATGTATATATATATATATATATATATATATATATATATATATATATAAATGCATACACATATGCATTTCCTGGTAAAGTAGGACTAGACCTCAAATTCATCAGTTAAGGAAATACTTGGTTTAAAAAAAAAAATCTTCAAACAATGAAGATCAGTCAGTAAATTTGCAATTAATAGCCTTAGTTGCCTGAAGATTGGAGAGATTTAGTGACAGAGGGTATGTTTCAGAAAAAGAACTTGAACCCAGGGCTTACTAACTCAGTGGCTCTTTCTTTATCCAGAATGCCTTTCCATGAATAATTAACATATAAATGAAATTAAAACAAACTTGAGGTGCTACCCATACCCATAGAATTGGCAAAAAAAAATTAATTAACAGCATTCGAAGCCAGGATTATCAAAGTTAAGAAGAAACAGATACACTCATACAGTGCTTGTAATGTTGCAAACCAGGAGACTCATACTAGAATACAATTTTGGAGTAGACAGTAAAAGTTACCAAAATAACCATTTCCTTTGACTTAGTAATTCCATTGTTGTTCCAAGTGCTTTAACAATAAAAGCAACTTAAAAGACTCTATCTGTTCAAGGATTTTTATAGGAACATCATTTATCATCATGAAAAACAAGCATACAAACAAACAAAAACTGGAAAGAAATCAAACGTTCAAAATAAAGGAAGAATTAAATAAATTGTTAAATAAAGATTGGGCTGGAATACCAGAATGTATTTAAGGGTGATAGGTATGAAGCATACAAATGAATATGGAAAAGTTTTATGAAAAAATAATGTGAATAAAAATTGAACTAGGAGATCTGAGTATATAGAAATTACAAATGTATAAAACGTACATACACATAAGGAAAAGTGAATTGAAACCAACTGGCAAAGAATCCTAATGGGAATGAACAGTTATAGAATCTTAGTTTTAGGATTGGAATGTACCTTTACCTCCTCATTATACAGACAAGAAATTTGAATCTCAGAGGTATAGTGACTTGACCTAGGATTCATGTGTATCAGAATGGAATTTGAACTCAGGACCTCTAACACCGGAGTCAATGTGCATTGGTGACATTCATTCTTTTTGAATATAAATTGTTGCAAGTTTTGAGTAATTACTTGTGTTAATATTTAAAGCTACATCTATAATAAATAACTGTAAAAAGAAACTATTACTTTGGGGAAAAAAGGAAACTCTAGGTTAGAAAATGTTTTAAAAGTGTCTTTGATTCAGAAATGATGAAATGCAATGATAGGCACAATAAGCCAGGGGTATTATTAATTACCAAGATGCATTCAGCCACATTAAAAATCACATACCTTAGACCCACTACAGTTGGAAAAGATTACACACTTATAAGCATGAGAAAGCATATGAATGTTAAAAAAAAATTAAAAAGAATTCAGTTACATGTTAAAGTGAATTGCACAGTCTCACATTTTCCTGTTGAAATGTCAGTTGATTGTGCCAAAGCCAACTGAATAACTGTGATGTTATCTCCTTTAAAAATCTACCAAATAATAGAATGTATATTCAACAGGAACATTTTTTGGTGGGTGGAGTAGATTTATATGGATTGCAGGCTGAAATTCTAAATTGACTGGGTTAAAAAGGATATTCCATATATATTAACATTTCAGAAATATTAGAAAGTTGCCAGGATACAGCTTCTTCATAGAAAATGAAGTACCCTAGCACAAGCCAGATTATACAACAAAATGGCTCACATAAACCATTCTTCTCTAAGAAGGTGGAGGTGAGTAGGAGGGTGAATCTGGATGTAACTAATGCAATTAACATTTACTTAGCACTTACTTTACCATGTTCAAGGTCCTGTGCTAATACAGAGAGGACAATGCTTTTTATTGTGACATTCTGGAGAAAAGGAGGGGTATAACCAAGATTTTTTTATTTACTTTTGAATATTCTAACATCTTTTTTTTTATCTAAATACATGAAAATTCCATGGTTCTTTCTTACCATTTAGTGGAAATATCTATGTGAATATGAAAAAGACTTTTAGTAAGGTTGATATGAATAATGTTTGTGAGGCATTTCATTTTAAATTGAATTTTCTGTGTTTTCTATTTCAGTGATAAAGGGAACATTGTTGAATAAACTTTTGAAAAAAAATTCCAATCATTCTCAAAAGGAAAGGGGGAACGAAGGGGGGGGCGAGGGGTCAGAGCCAAGATAGCAGAGTAAAAGCACAAACTTGCTTAAGCTCCCTCACCAACTACCTGTAAAATATGACTAAGAGCCAAGTGCAGTCCTGCATGAGCCATACAGACTCAAACCCAGGGTGGCCCCAATCAGTAGCACATACTGGTTGGAGCAGGCTTCAGGAGAGTAAATCACCAGCAGCTGTGGTGGTTTCCACACTTCTCAACCCATAAATGCCAAAGAGAAAGTAAAAGGTCAGTAGGGAACTCTGTTCAGAAATGGGTGAAAGAAGAGAGTGATCTGGCCCCTGCCCCAGGGGGAGAGGTAGCGGGCAGCTGCAGCTGCTGCTCCATGGCTGCCTCCAGAGCTCCTGGCCTGCAGATCACAGGGGGACCAAAAAGCTATTCAGAGGGTAATTGCTTTTGCTTTGACCTGCTTGGATCTGGATCACTGTCTTGAATTGTGGTCCTGGGGTGAGGAGGCTAGTGTGCCAGAGCTTGTGGTGGCTGCAGGGAGGGCATCCTCCCTTTAGCTCTGAAAACAGCTCTGACAACTGCAAAAACCCCAACAATTTGGGACACAGTTCCCTCGACTCTGGAAGCAGAGTTCTACCATGGCAAAGATCTCCAAAGTCAAGTAATTTGCTAGTAAGACAAGCAAGCAGAGGAAGCACAATCAGACCATAGAATCCTTTTTGGGAAACAAAAAGGATCAAAACATGCAACCAGAAGAAGACAACAAAGTCCAAATTCCTGCATCAAAAGCTTCCAAGAAAAATATGAAGTGGTTGCAGGCCATGGAAGAGTTCAAGAAGGATTTTGAAAATCAAGTAAGAGAAGTGGAGGAAACATTGGGAAGATAAATGAGAATGATGCAAGAAAATCATGAAAAGTGAGTCAACAGCCTGTTAAAAGAGATCCCCAAAATACTGAAGAAAATTTTAAAAAGAGAGAATATTTTCCCCAACAGTATTCTTACTATAAATAATCTGTATGACATATATTGGGGCAGAGGGCAGTAAATGAGATTTATGTGCTGAGAATGTCTGTGATCTTCATCCAGTACATAGAATTATTTTAAGGGGGTAATTATACTAAAAAAAATGATAATAGCTAGCATATATGTAGTGCTTTAAGGTTTGCAAAGCTATTTGTAAACATTATTCTTATTTTATCATCACAACAACCCTGGGAAAAAGGTGTTACTATACTCCTTGTTTTGCAGATGAATGACCTGTTCAGGGTCATATAGCTAATAAGAGTCTAAGTACAAATTTGAACTCCTCTTCCTGACTCCAGGTCCAGTGCTCTATCCACTGTGCCACCAACCTGCCAATAAACTCTGTTATGTCCCTTTTAGAGGGGTACTGCCAATATATCTAGAAGGAAAAATCTCCATAGAACTGTGTGTTCTCCACAAGAGGGATAATTAGACTGTAATTTGCATAGAATTAAGTGACAGATTTGATCTGCTACTTACCTGAAAAGTGAATCAATCATCCTCTTGGAGGGTAGTCGCCAAAGGATCCTTGGCCACGGATCCCCTGAAGCACTGCAGTTCAAGCGCAGGGTGCCCCCATAAGTGATATCTGTCTTGTGAGGGGAGCTCCCAGTAATCTTGGCATTGGCAGAAGTCTTCTGTATATGGAGATGAACTGTTCTCCTGGCTGACCCAACCATGTTAGCTGCCACACATTCATAGTTTCCACTGTCTTTGGGAGAGATGTTGCGGATATAAAGCGTCCCATTTGGGAAGACAAACAAATTCCCATTGATGAATTGGGAAGGACGGATTTGAGTGCCATCAAAGATCACCCAGCGGATGCTAGGGAGCGGAGCTGCTTTGGCAGTGCAGTGGATATGAATACTGAGCCCAGGAGGCAGTGAGATGTTTTCCTGCCTCTCTTGGTGAATGATGGGAGGTAGAGCTACCACATGTAGGCGGATAGCCAGGCTATCTGCCCCAGCAGCATTACTTGCTATGCACTTGTAAACTCCTCTGTCTGAAAAGGTAGCCTCCTTAATGGTTAGGGTACGGTTCTCATGAAGCATAATTCTGGCCTCAGCAGTTGATACACTCCTCCATACTTTTCTATCTGGAAAAATCCAAGAAATTTGTGGGGGTGGTGTTCCTTTGGCTAGGCATTCCATTGCAATTGTGTCTCCAAGGTAAACTGTGACATCCTGATAGTGGGAAGCTAATATTTGGGGCTGCTGAGCTGTCACCGCTAAGGTGACAATCATTTTGTCTACACCATGGAGGTTCTTTGCAGTGCACATGTACTGACCACGATCTTGGAGCTGGACATTCCTAATAATGAAGGTACCATTTTTCAATACTTCAAACCGTTGTATCCTTGTGTTGGGTGTCATAAGAGCTCCTGGGAGGGTTATTTTAAAAAGGAAAAAGAAAAAGAAAAAGAAGAGAAGAAAATTAGCAAGGTCCAAAGAGGTTTCCATTAAAGTAACTACCAATTATTACCACCCAATCTATCTCATTCTTGCTGTGGTAATGACATATTATGCAGTGTTTTGGGTTTACAAAGAAATTTCCTCACAAAAATGTGAGAGATAAATAGTGAAATTATTAGCTTCATTTTAATAAAGGAGTAAACTGAGTCTCATAGAATTTCATTGATTTTCCCACAATCACGTAGCTGGTAAAACACTTAGTAGCAGCAATGGAAGTAAGTGGTGGACCTAGTTGTGTCTTGCTAATTAGAGTTAGTCCTTGAATCTAGATCTTTTCAATAGACTCTGTTGCTTCTCAGTTCAGGAGGGTTGAAGAAAAGTGGCCTTCCCAGATCCAGAGCCCTGGATTTAAGTCAGGGACTCTTGGGCCAAATCTCACCCTTACTCCAGAGGCTTAATACTTTGTAGGAGTCATGTCCCTGGACTTTAAGTTTTTCATCTTCAAACTGATGAAAATGCTGTTCACATTATCTATCTCATAAGGGCAAAATGAGGATAGGACAGGGAAGGGCTTTCAGTGCTGTAGTTAGCCCTTATTGGCTCTTGAGAGCCAACTGTTAAATTTCTCATTTCTAAATTTCAAATGTGAGCATTTATATTTTAGAAATTGGTAAATGCTGTATATATGTGTATATATATAGAGAGATGCATATATATATATATATGTATGTATGTATGTATGTATGTATGTATGTATGTATGTATATATCAGGGCTGCAATTGTTATTTCATTGATTGTCAAGACCAGGGATAAACAATTGAAGATGAAAGGGCCAAATCCAACTGTCTCTTGTTTTTGTACAGCCTGTGAGCTAAGAATTTTTCTTTTTACCTTTTGAAATACAACAAAATATTATTTTTAAATTGCAAAACACAAAACAAAACATTGCTACCTTGTAGGTCATATGAAAACAAGAAGTTGTAGGATTTTGGCATGCAAGTCATAGTTATGAGCCCTAATCTAGACTTAAGAAAGTGAAGGAGAAAATATTGATAACACAGATCAAACTTACAAGCATGTCATGAGTATATTTAATTTTGGGACAGTGATTGTCAAATATTTAATAGTACGCCCTTGGCTTGACTTGATTTATAAGGTCCCTGAGAGTTCCACAACCTATGATCTTATGTAGGAGAGAGAAAAATCCAGTGCCACACTCCCTGTTATACCTTTGCATTTATTTTCTTCTCTTTGAATTAGGAAATATACCTTAGCTCAAATCAAAGATACTTGAGATTTAAAGATTTGAAATCACTCTCTTTACGTGGCCAATGGGGAAAGATAAAGAGAGCTCTCTATATCAGAGGGTGCTTTTCTCAAGGATCCAATATTTCATTGATTAGGTATCTTATCTACTGATCCAGATTAATTAATCTACATCTAGGTAGATATTTCTCATGAGTTTCTATGGCTGAAAAAAAAAGTTAATCACTTGGTGACATACCTTCTAGTGACAAGTGTATCTACATGTAGTTTGGCTGACTTTTAACTGAAACACAGCTCATTACTGAACTTGTCCTTATAGAATAGTAGCACCTAGGTAGAGCCAACAGTCCTGGTGTGTGTGTGTGTGTGTGTGTGTGTGTGTGTGTGTGTGTGTGTGCGTGCGTGTGTGTGATATGCAATATAACAGTCCTGGCTTTTGAGTAAACAGCCTTGGGCTTAAGTCCTGACTGATTTTTAGTATCTGTGTGACTGATTTTTTACTATCTGTGTGACTTTTGAGGCCTCAATTTCCTTGACTGTGAAATTAGGAAGAGATTGGAATAGATGACCTCTGTGGTTCCTTTTCCACTCTAATCCTAAGAGTATTACTTCTGGCATATCCTTGGAGAATTAAGAATCATTTCCATCTTGCAGCGATGCATGGAGGTAAGACTTTAGTAGAATAAATTTCACAACGCTAAGTAGAAAGAGGGGACATCCTATCTGCAATAGTTCCAGTATTTTGTGATTATTTGTTCAAAGTATTCTTGCAAACCACATCTTTTCCATGGCTACACTAATTTTATTCTCCTTTTTAGAGCACATGAATTGTCAGTGAGATCCTTTCTGAGTCCCCAGACTCATGGAATGCCTAGAAAATGTGTTATCTGATCTCCCCAATCTAGCCTAAACATTTCTTTTTCTGAACAGATCTAGGTATGTTTGTCTTACAGGATCTTTTCTAATCAGTTTCCCCTTGAGCTTCATCCATCATTACAACTGGTTTAATTGAAATACTAAAATATCTTACCTGTGGAAACCTTTGTCCAAGTAACAAAAGGCTTCGGCTCTCCAGTTGCGTCACATGGAAGTACAACATCTGTTTCAGCAATGATCGATAAGGTGTGAGGGGACTTGGTAATGATGTGAGGCTTCTCTCCAAGTGCCCATAAACTTGGAGCAGGAGGTCCTCCACTAAACGTGATTTTAGAATTACTGTGATGGACATTTCTGTAGGAATGAATGGTAGATGCTGTATGAGGAATGGTCCTTCTAGTAGGAAACACCGGAGGAGTATTCTTTAAATTAATCAAAGGTGGTGATCTAGTACTAGGACCATGGAATATTGAAGGTGCTCCAGCAACACCTATGACATTGTGGATAGTACCTTGTGTTGTAATCTGGCTGTATGGACCTGGTGTTATTTGTTTCTGTCTTGTACTCACTGAGACAGTCAGGACAGTTGCTGGTGGTTTAGGAGTGATGCTTACTTGTGTGAATGTAGGAGTCCTATTAAACAGAAAAGGAAATCTACCATTTGATGTGTAGGGGATTCTAGGACTTGGCATCTTTGTAGTTGAGGCTTTTTGTTCAGGGATGTAATTATTTCCAAACACTTTGGGGTTGGTATTAAACTGGTTGGTCCCTGGATAACTAGATCTACTGGGAATGATTGGATTGGGCCTTGGCAATGGGATGGTCGTTGTGGTCGTTGTTACTGTTGTCATTCCAAAGAGTCTTTTCTCTGGACTATACTGAGAAGGGTATGATGTTATCTCTGGTTTGTTAGTAAAAGAAAGAGGTGGATGGAAAGTTATAAAATGTCGAGATGAGCCTTGTGTTGTTACATGTGATGGCTTTATGGTCACTCTTGAAAGTTCATGCTTTTCAGGCACTATGGCAGGTTGCTGGTGGAAGACAGGCATCCTTCCTGGTTGATAAGGAGGATCTGAACCCTGGAGTAAGCGATTGTTGGAACTACTGCCCTGTATTTCCTTGAACTGCTCCTGTTTGGAAGGTAAATTAATTCTATTTTGGTTAAAATTGGGTGTGGGAAATTCATTAGGACTGAAAATTAACTTTGTTTTCTGATCTTCTGTTTTAGATGTTTTGCTTTCTGGAGCCCCTACATGATTAAATATTGTGTTTTCTTTGGACTCCATAGATATTTGGGTGGATGTACTAGAAGTGCTTGAAAAATGTAATGATGGTATTGTGGTAGATTCTGTAAAAGGTACCAAGGCAATTGGAGATGGCGTCTGTTCCACTGGAGATGGAGATGGTGGAATAATGGATATCACCTCCTTAGATGGTTTAGGTGTGACCACATGATTGTCTGATTTTATGGAATGGGTAACAGCTGATGCAGTCTTTTTAGGATCTTGCCCAACAGGACTTTCTTGGGTAGTGATTTCTACTTGACTTGAAGGATGTTCTTTTTTCCCACTTGAGGGAACAGAGGAGATATAATTTTCTTCCTGTTGAGATGGGACAGAGACTTCAGTTAGCATTACAAATTTGGAAGGAAAATCTGACCTCTGTGATTCGTTGAAAACTGATGAATCTTTACTAGTTTCCTGAGAGTAAGTTACAGGAACACCTGGATGTACTACTGAGGAAAGTGTGGTTTGAACTATATTTTTGGACACCCAGTTTGATGTACTTGAAGACCCCAAAACAAGGGATTCTTCTTGAAATTTTTTAACCTCTGAGTGAACTGAATCAGAAGAGGACACAACACCAGGGAATAATTCACTGGGGGCCACAGTTCTGGTTTCAAAGCCATTGCTATCTGTGACTCCATAATCATTTTCAATTTCTTCATTGTCTGACTCCACATCAAACAAATTCTTATGCATGTACGAAGTTGTTTCTTGTAGTGGATGGTAGGATAAATGTATTTCTGTGGTAGAAGGAGTTGTAGTCATAAACTCTTTGGGTCTTTTCTTATGTGAAGCTTCAGTTGTCAAAGGAGCAGTAGCAAGAAGGTCTATGGCTTGCGTAGTGGTTGTCGTAGGTATAGTGAGTTTACTTGTAGGATAATTGGTTGTTTCTGTTGCAGTATCAAAAGAGACTATTGTGGTAGTTGTGACCTGATTTAATTTTGGTCTCTTTGAAAATTTTCTACGTGATATTCCTTTTGTAACTGTTTCTACATCTTTCTTCCTTTCTAACTCTTTTGGAAGTGTAGTTTTGTTTTCAACCCAAGGAGCAGAAACAAGTAAAATTTCTACTTTGTCTGCAATATTTGGTTCAGTTACAAGAATTCTTGGACTAAATGATGTCTGTGCTGGAGCAGAAGTAGTTGGCAGAATTGGCTTTTTCCGATGAAGTTTGTGAGGTCTCAGTCTTTTTCTCCCATTAGGCCTTCTCCGGGGATGCTGAGTTATCAGGGAACTAGTGGGAATATTCTTTGTATAGGCAGTTGTAATGGCTGCTGTTGTGGTAAGCTTTTCATCAGTAGTTATAGATGTCATCTGCTCAGAATCCATAAGGGGAAAAATAGTACTTATCACATTATATGAGAGTTCAGATATTGCTATCGTGGATACAGCATCTTGTCTAGCCCTCTCAGATATTCTGTTGCTCATGGGCATGTTCTCCAATTTTTCTCCTTCTTGAGTGGTCTCATATTTCTCACTAGTATACTGGTGAACTGAGGAGTTGTCATGTATGTCTGCCCTATTGTCAA
Organism: Pseudochirops corinnae; assembly: GCA_028646515.1. Taxonomy (NCBI): domain Eukaryota; kingdom Metazoa; phylum Chordata; class Mammalia; order Diprotodontia; family Pseudocheiridae; genus Pseudochirops; species Pseudochirops corinnae. Next base: position 17,001,340 of record CM053591.1, read on the forward strand.
TTCTTTGACCTTTCTTGGATTTTACCTGTGGATGCAGATGTGTTGGGATATTGTGGTCCCCAGAAAGTAGGTCTTCAAATGGCAAGGCTGGAGAATCTAAACCACTTGAGCTATTCTTTGGAACATCAACATCATTGATTCCAGCTGGGTGAATTGGAATGAATTGAATGGATGGGTGGTCTTCATCACGATCTTTGTCAAGCTGTGAATCTGTTTTCAAGCCTGGGTAAAGATATGTCACAGTCTCAGACTCTGCCAAGATAATGGTATCCAATGGCAGTTCATCCTGATTTGATACAGAACCTGCTGTGAAATCACTATTATCCACTGTAGACCAGCTTTCAGTTATTTCCTCATCGGTTGGGTCCTCAGAAAAAGGATTTGGATGCGGTACAGAGTAAGTTGACTTAGAAGGTAAAGAGGTTGTTGTGGGTTCAGTCCATGTAGAGGGAGTTTCTGCAACATATGGAGGTTTAGGAGTTCCCAGAGCCCCATAAGCTGTTGATTCTTCCACATAAGTGTTTGTTATTTTTAGTTCAGCAGGAAGTGTTCTGGAATCACTCTGCTCAGTACTTGTTGAAGAAATTGTGACTGAAACTAGTTCTTCTTCATTAAAGACAAATTCGGATGCTGAGGACTCTTCCACGTTAGGTGTTACCTGGACAACATGTTTCAAGGGGGGGCTGCTAATAGGAGGTGGAAGTGTAGCCTTCTGTCTCAGGGATGAAGCTACTGTTGTTTTAATGATAGAATCAGTATGAGGCACTGCTGTACTTTTGGGAAGATTTTTTCCACGTACCTTGGCCAAAATATCTGCCCAGTGCTGTGGATTAATCTGTTTGTTTGCCATGTTTATTCTCCTTCGGGATTCGAACGCTCTCCGGCCTTCTGCAACATTACTCTCTGGGGCTCTTTCTAAATCTTTCCAATGTTTCATTTTTCTCCTACCTTTTTTATTTTTTTTATTCTGCATCCTAGAGCCAGCATCATTCTTGGGCTTACTAGATTCTTCTTGGTCTTTTGGAATAAGCATTCTCCTGGCAGAATAATCTGTCTCTTCTATCCCTGAACCCCCTTCATCCTCTATTACATTTTCTCTTATTTTGGAAGCAGTCTTAGAACCTAAGCGCTTTCTTAGTTGGCCTCTTTTGGGTGACTTGCTTGCTCCTTTCTTATTCACCGTCACCTTAACGATAAAATGGTCCACTCCTTGCTGATTGATAGCTATACATTTATAGTAGCCACTGTCACTACTTTGGCCACTAGGGATGAATAAAGTTCCATTTTCGAACATATAGACATGTGTTGAGTTAGAAAATCCATTCAATATCTGTTTATTTGGCAGGAGCCAGCTAAGCTCAGCATCAGGTATGGCTAGAGCATTACAGGGCAACATGACTGGTTCCTCAGGATTTTTTTCAATTGTTACTATGTGTCTTTTTGTTGGCTGGATGGTAGAGGGTTGGACAGAAACTCTGTATATCATTTTGTCCATCTCATCCCTCACTTGAGCAATGCATTGGTACAAACCAGAGTCAGAACGACCCACAGATTTTATGATGAGCTGACCACTGCTGAGGACAGAAAATCTGCTGTCTTCATCATTAAATGGAGCCTTCAACATGGATCCATCAGGAAGTACCCATAGGAGAACTGGGCTTTCAGAGGCTTTCACATTGCAGCTCAACTGGCAGACAGACCCTTCAACCACAGCTTGAGCTGTTTTCACTTTTTCACCCTGTTCAATCATTACCCAGGTTTTGCTCCTTTGCTGCCTCAGGTCTTTGATTGGAATTATTTGTGAAAACTGGGTATACAATGATAACAGTACCTTTTTGGCAGTACTCTGGCGCCTATTCAGTTGAATATCTACAGATGGTTGCATCACCCACGATGGTTCAGCAAGAATCTGGGCTTTCACCCCTGTGTAGTAAAGGGCATCATCATTTGTATCTTGCCTGTATTGGTAACTGACTTTGGGATCTTTGCTGAGTATGATCTCTCGTTGTAATGTTACTGGAACCTCACTATAATAAGCTATCAGTTTCCACAGTTTCTCATAATTTTCTCGATTCATTGGGCATTGTAATTCCAAGGCAATGGTAGCATTAATATCAATTTCCTGTGGATCACTTTGGTTTAGTTGAAGTTTTGAAACATCTGTGGGCTTCATGATTTCACAAGCCAAGTTCACTGTATTCCCATGCTCATCAGTCATATTTAAAGTGATATTCCAGGGAGAGAATTGAACATCTTCCAGAGAGGCTGAGCTGTCCTCCTCCTCCTCATCTTCACCCTCCTCCTCGTTGCTGCTGCTACTGAAGTTCTGTTTGAGAGGAGACTGTATGACTGGCTTAGTACAAAGAATGTCTTTCAAATTATGAATCTCCTGCTTGTTCAGCTGCTTGGGGCTGGAACACATGGAACACAGCTGGCCACCTTCATATGCTTTGTCCTTTTTACATTTCAAAATCCCTAAAATTAAGCAATTGAATCAATTTAATGAACTAAATAATGATAGCCAATTTAATGCACAAAGAATGGCAATTCACATAGCCAGTCCAGTAAGAACAATAATTCACATTTAAATATTAATTTAAGTTTTGCAAATGACTTTCTGCATTGCAACACTGTGATTCATGTGGTACAAATATTCAGATCTCTATTTTACAGGCTGAAGGAAATGAATCTCTAAGCAATTACCTATGAACATACGGTTAATGATTTTCTAAAGTGGGGTTAAGAACAATGATAGGCTAATTTCAAGTCCAGTTAACTATCCACTACCCAGCTAACTATTCTCTATGCCACAATGCCTCTAAGTATTTCAGTATTAGAATCATCTTTATCTCAATGACTACACACAATTTAAAATAAATATGTGATATATTGAGAAGCGTTGCACAGGGCATGCATAAGAATTGTATACACTGAGAAGACATAAATGGGAATTTACGTTAATGAGATCATGGATCCAACGAAGGATTAAAAATATAGGGCAAGAACTGAACTGAGAGATAAGAATAGGTTACAAAATAGCACTGGACTAGACAACATCTAAAACTACTTCCATCTGTAAAATTCCTTAACTTCCTTTACAATTTCCAATTTGACTATCTATGGAAAGGATGACAATCTATGGAAAGGCTATTTATGGAAGAGTAAAACAAAGAATTGAAAAAATATGGATAATTCAAAACAAAATTTCTTCAATAGTGTAGCCTCTGCCTTTATTAAACCTGAAAGAGAACAGTCAAAAGCTGACATTAGGTGTTTCCTTATTTGTCTTTGCACCTTATAGAATAGAATAATAAAAGCTAATGAGCCATGAAGAGTTTAAAAGCTAAGTGGGCCAGGTGACAAGGGGAAGATCCAAAACCATCACATAATCTCCAAGTGAAATGATTATTACTGCTGGATTATAGTTAAAGAATGTATATTTTGAAGACTCAGTCACAAGGAAACACTTATTAGTGCTATTAGGCAATTACAACTGGTCTTATAGACCAATAATTATTGTCAATATTTTCAACAAGCATTTATTAAATGCTTAATATATGCAAGACACTATGATAGGCACTTTGGACAGAAAGACAAAAATAAAATACAGCTACTCTCATTGTGTGTGCGTGTGTGTGTGTGTGTATGCACGCATGTGTGTAGTTTAGTACTAGTTGGGAAATTAAGAAAGTTAAAGAGAGAGAAAAGCCCTCCAGGAAAAATTAAGATAGGACAAACACTGACAACCAATAGCTAAAGAAAAAGTTTAGTGTCTGTTTCAAGGGGTAGTATTTTACCCATAACACATTTATATACATAGTGGCCTCACTAGGATCTACAATATTTCTAAATATAGTAGAGAATTGCTTATTTAAGCAAATAAAGTTAGAATATGCATTAATAAAAAATAGCTAAAAAAAAAAAGCTAACAAGTCAGTATAGAATCAACAGTTTGCAGTTAGATACAAAAATTTGGAATGTGTGAAGGCATAAAATACTTTAGCTGGCCACATTAGAAGTCACTATGTGTTCAGGCCAGTTAGATAAATGTACGAATGAGGAAATAATAATTGCAGTAACAAAAATTAGGTATTGGGCAGGGGCAGACCATCTATGATCATTTGGGCAATTTAAACCCAGAACCTGCTTTATTTAGAAAGGTGGAAGTTTAAAGAAAAAGCTATCTAGCCAATAAAATGAATCCATTGAAATGTCTCTAACAAAAATGGTTGGGTCAGATGACTCTGGGTTCCTTACCAGTCAGTCATCTGTGATTCTAAGATCAGCCAGTTATACATTCAGTTTCTGTAGGGAAGTAGGTACATGCCAGAATATGAGATCAAGGTAGTGGCACAAATTATTGCAATCTGACAAAGCCACTAGAATAATGTTTTGTTCAAAGGAGAAGGTCCCAGTGTGAAATGTTCCAGATTTAACTTCTTTTTTTCTTTTCTTTTAGTAAGAGTTATTTTTCACTTTAAATAATCTGAAAAGTTACATAATTATGTTGACATAATAAGTGGAAAATTAAATCATACTGTAAGATCATAAATATTTCACCCACTCAGATTAAGAACTAGGGCACTTGGAACAGCTAGGTGGCACAGTGAATAGAGCACTAGCCCTGGTGTCAGGAGGGCCTGAGTTCAAATCCAGCCTCAGACATTTAACACCTACTAGCCGTGTGACCTTGGGCAAGTCACTTAACCCCAATTTCCCTGCCTTCCCCCTCCAAAAAGCCAAAACAAGAAAGAAAAAGAAATGAGGTATTCTCCCTTGACTTTTGCACGTTCCATATGTTCAGGATATCTTGCTTCTATTACATTGTGAGATCCTTAAAGTCTATGCCAATTTCATCTTTGTAGCATCATGCATGTAGTAAATGTTTAAAAATGTTTGCTGATTTTGATTGACTTGGATGCCACAATGCCACATGGTATATAGATGGAAGTCTGGACTTGAAATCATGAAAGTCAGTCTGTGAATTCTGTCTAAGTGTCTTAGTAGCTGTGTAATGCAGGAAAAGTAATTTTACCTTCAGCCTCAGTTTCCTTATGTGTAAAATGAGAATAATAATAACTATAGTACTTATCTCAGAGAGCTGTTGAGATTATGAAATGAGGTGCTTTATTTAAATTATTTTTCAAATCTTAAATCACTAAAGTCTATATTATTGCAATTTCCCCCTGGATATGTATAACAGTCTAAACTCTGATACCTTCAGAATCAGTGTGAAGATACTTAATTGCATTAGAATTCATTAAATATTACCATTCCCATTTCAAAAATGAACATGAGGCATTTGTGCTTTCCTGGGGGGGGGGGGGGAGAGACAAGATGGAGGCTTAGAAGCAGAAAAACTCCATGGCTCCCCCCATGACTACCTCAAATACCTACAAACTATGACTCTAAACAAATTTTAGAGTTATAGAACTCACAAAGTGATAGAAACAAATTTCCCACTGAAGGCAGCCCGGCAGACAGAGAGGAATGGTTCATCAAAGCATGCTGAGAGCTGAGCCCAGCCCCCTGTGAGCCCACTGTTTTAGCCCCGGGGTGACCCTGACCAGTAACTGTAATGGACTTCAGGAGAGTGGATCACCAGCAGCAGTGGTGGTTTCCAGAATTATCAACCCATAAATGCCAAAGAAAAAGTGAGAGGTCAGTGTTGAACTCTGTGGGAACTGGGGAGTGTGGGGGGGCGGGACAAAGAAGTGGGTCTGGCCACTGCAGCCAGAGCTAGAAGGAGTGGAGGTGTGGCAGCCCTGCAGCCACCTCCACATGGCTGGTTCAGAGCTCCTAGCCTGCAGATCATGGGGGCCAAGCAAACATTCAGAGGTGATTGCTCTTGCTTTAAACTGCCTGGATCTGGATTTCAGTCTTAAGTGGTGGTCCTGAGGCATATGACCAGTGAGCCAGAGTTTGTGGGGGCTGCAGAGATGGCACCCTCCTAATAGTTCCAGCAGCTGCAAAAAACCCAGTGATTTGGGACAAAGCTCTTTCCTCAGGAAGCAGAGTTCTACTATGGCAACGAGCTTAAAAGTCAAGTAATTGAATGGCAATATGAGCAAGCAAAGGAAGCAAAACAAACACAGCAATCTAATTTTAGATCTCTTTTTGGGGGACAAAAAGGATCAAAGCATGGGCCAGGAGGAAGACAATGAAGTCAGAATTCTTGCACCAAAAGCTTCCAAGAAAAATGTGAATTGGTTACAAGCCATGGAGGAGCTCAAGAAGGATTTTGAAAATCAAGTAAGAGAAATGGAGGAAAAATTGGGAAGAGAAATGAGAATGATGCAAGAAAATCATGAAAAGAGAGTCAACAACCTGACTGAAGAAAATTATACCTTAAAAAATAGATTAACCCAAATGGCAAAAGAGGCTCAAAAAGCCATTGAAGAGAAGAATGCCTTAAAAAGCCAAATTTTTCAGATGGAAAAAGAATTCCAAAAGCTCACTGAAAAGAATAATTCCTTCAGAATTAGAATGGAGCAAATAGAAGGTAATGACTTTATGAGAAATCAAGATACTATTAAACAGATCCAAACGAATGGAAAAATAAAAGGCAATGTGAAATATCTTGTTGGGAAAACCACTGACCTGAAAAATAGATCCAGGAGAGATAGATTGGGCTACCTGAAAGCTATGATCAAAGAAGAACCTAGAAATCATCCTTCAAGAAACTCTCAAGGAAAATTGCCCTGATATTTTAGAACCAGAGGGTGAAATAGAAATTGAAAGAATTAACAAATCACCTCTTGAAAAAGATCCCAAAAAGAAAATTCCTAGAAACATTATAGCCAGGTTCTGGAGTTCCCTAATCAAGGAGAAAATATTACAAGCAGCCAAGAAGAAATAATTTTAATATTGTGGAAACACAATGAGGATAACACAGGATCTAGCAGCTTCTACATTAAGGGATTGAAGCCCTTGGAATATGATATTCTGGTGGTCAAAGGAGTTAGGATTAAAACCAAGAATCACCTACCCAGCAAAACTAAGTATAATGTTTCAGGTGAAAATTTGGTCATTCCATGAAATAGAGGACCTTCAAGCATTCTTGAAGATAAAAACAGAGTTGAGTAGAAAATTTGACACTCAAGTACAAGAAGCAAGAAAAGCATGAAAAGGTAAACAGGGAAAAGAAATCATAACGAACTTATCAAAGTTGAACTATGTACATGCCTACATGGAAAAATGATCATTGTAATTTGTGAAACTTTTCTCAGTATTAGGATAGTTGAAGGGAATATAAATGTGTATGCACACATATATATATATATGTCTATATAGAAGGATATATGTGTGTAAGAATATGTGTGTGTGTATATGTGTACAGGTATACATAGACAGTAGGCATAGGATAGATTGCATAGGAAGGGATGATATATAAAAGATGAAATTGAGAGGTGAAAGAGGAATATAATGAGAGGAGATGGGGAGAGACAGAATGGGATAAATATTCTCATACAGAAGAGGCAAGGGATAACTGTTACAATGGAGGTGAAGAATAGGAAGGCAAAAGGAAATGGGTCAACCTTACTTTCATTGAATTTGGCTTAGGGAGGGAATGACATATGCATAAATGTCTGTTGGCTAAATTTTATTGAACTCTTACCTTTAGATCTTGCATCCCATTCAAGAAGCCATTTTAACCCACAGTCACAAGACCATGGATTTCCATGGAGATAAAGATTTTCCAGAAGCGGCATGTTTGAGAGCATTCCAACTGGCAGAGTTCTGATGGCATTTTCAGATAAGTAAAGGTGTCTTATTGTAGAGAGTCTAAAATAATCCAGAAATGCAAATGTAGAAAACGTGCTAGGATGAAGCTGATGAAGCAAGTTTCCTTCCAAATGGAGTAACCTCAAGGAAGTTAAACCATTAAAGGCTTGGGGATGGATGAATTCAATCTTATTGTGGTCAATGTGTAGCCTCATTAAATTTGAAAGCCCCTGGAGGGTTTGTGCTGTTATGACTCTCAACTTATTATAGCTGAACTTGAAGACCTACAATGACAGGAAAGAATATTATTGTTCATGTTTAAATACCACAGAAAAGAATAGGGAGCAAGAACAAAGAATGGTGAAGTAATTATCTTGTACTTCCTCTTTAAATGTCAAGAAACGGCCATTTTATTGATCGTTAAAGACAGCAACTTTTTTCCAGTCCTTGTTAATGGATTACATAGGCTGTAATTCACGATGTTCATAAATTCCAAGTTTTACCTGAAGAGAGACTAGGTCTTTTAAAGCTCCATTAGGTATGCTTGGGATGTCATTGCCATGAACCATGAGCAGCTCCAGTTTGGTAAGGCCTGCAAATGAGTTTTCTGATATGGACTGTATGCTATTAAACCTAGAGAATAAAGAAACAGTGCATTGTTAGAATGCATACATGTAAGATCCACCAGTCTGCTTGCCGGGGGTGTAAGTTAACTAGCTGGGAATTTTAAAGTTATATTGGCTCAGATCCTAAAGAACACCAGTCTACCTTTGTTCCAATGAAATGCAGAGTCCAAAAGCTAAATGAAGCATTCTTTGTGAGGCCACATTCAATTAGAGGCTAGTCACTGGAATTTTTACTTTAACTTTTACCATTTCAATTAACCAGTCATTGTTCTTTGTTGTTATTTTATTTTTAAATAAAAAGCAATAAATGGGACATAAAATTTTGATCATTACTGATTCATATGTTTCCTCATTAAAATGCTTCTCAGAAGTAGTAGTAATGAATGGCATCTGAACAATTCCATTGGGAAAAAGATTGACAAGAGAGGTCATCAGAAGCACCGGGGTACGACCTTTCATTTCATAGTATATGGTCTGCAGAAATAGAAGTTAAAGAAGCAGCCCTGGAAAATCTCATTTATAATGCTTCATAGGATGTCCTGATCAAAAATCACAGTTATTAGTACTTACAAAGATTCAAAATCTGCAAATATATTCACAGCAATATGTTCTTAGGCTAGAAAATCAATATTATGGTTTATTCCCACTTCTGTAAACTTTAAAGATTCAATCACTAAAGACTCAGTTTTGAAAAGAATGGGGAAAGAGATTGGGAACAATGTATATCAGCTTGGGGATGACAATGCCAAACTATTCTGCTTCAAAAGAATCTATTTTGAAAATGTTACAGACTTGCTTTAAGACAACAGACAAAAAAGTTTCTGATTTTATTTCGTGGAGCCATTTAGCTAAGAAGGGACAAATGGTGACTATCTAAATAATGAGACTTCAGGAAAATGTGTGTGTGTGTGTGTGTCTATGTGTGTCTGTGTGTCTGTGTCTGTGTTTGTTGTGTGTGCATTTGTGAATGAGCATCTAGAAAGATTGACGGGGAGAAGGGAGAACAGAAAGAGAGAGAGAGACAGAGAGAGAGAGAAACGGAGACAGAGACAGAGAGAAAATAGCTAGATACTAAGCTCCTCAAGGCTTTGTTTACAACTTGCCTCATTTTCCTACAAGCAGATGTGTTTAGTCTTAGACTATTAATCTTTAAATCAATAGGTAGGACCAAGGATCAAGCACACAGTGTTTCCACTTACAGCCAACTTTAGAAAGAACCTTCTAGTTATAAGAGTATGAATACAGGAAACATAATTGCCAACAGCAAAACCATTCCATACCATAATTTCAACAACTTCAGAGGGCCACTTTAACCTTCTCATTATTACATAATTCTATCTTACCAAAAGAAAAAGAAAAAAGATGTAATTATTATAATATATGAATGGACAAGGTTTTCAAACATTCCTTTCTTAGTTATTTCAGCCTAAAATTGTTCTCCAACAAAGGCAGGAATACTCAAAGCAATGCATACAATAAATGTGGATACATATGCGTGTATCTTCCATACACACATACAAACACACACACACACAGAATATATGTGTGTGCACATATGTCCAAACCTCTGTTTTTAGCCATGTTTCATACACTGATTTGAAATGTCCTGTATTCACAAAATTCTCTATTCCCATTATGAACTTCTATTGAGTTTTCCTGAATATCATGTAGATGGAAAAAATTGGTTCATCAAGAACTAAATTTATGCCAGTTAAGTATTATTTCTGTAGAATCATTGAATGTTGGAGACTGAAGGAACTTTAAAAATCTTCTAGTCCAATTCTCACAGTTTTCTGATTAGGCAACTGAAGTCTAATGAGAACATATAGCTAGTCAGCAGTAGAACCAGAATCATAGGATCAAAGATTGAGAGTTGATAGAGATCTTAGTGGCCACTTAGTCCAACCCCTTCATTTTACAGATGAAAGAACTGGGGCACAGAGAAGTTAAGTGACTTGCCCAGGATCACAAGCAAATATCGAAGGCAGGCTTGAACCCAGATCTTGCTGAGAACAAGTCTAATGCTTGGTCTCCTGACTGTTAGACTAATAGCCTGGAACTGAAAGTAGTCAGGCAAATACAGTGGGACAGATATTAACACAAAGAAATTGGCAAAAGCAGATCCACCTATAGATAATCCCTGTCATGTGTGGAAACTATTTGCAGAATATACAACAGGGAAGCCAGCAGCAAAGGATTGCCGCTGATAACAGAAGGGTTAATCTTGTTCACTGAACTCCAAGTTGAAGCTGAGTGAGTTGAGCATGAAGGAGACAGTGAAACAAGTTCCTTCAATGAAGTCAGAGGTCAGGGTAACTTATGGACAAGTTTCTACCATCTTCTTAGAAGTCTGAGTTTCTCCAGATTACTATGGATGTTTTCTATACCTCTCTGACGGTCTCATTTAACTCAGAAGCATGGGGTATACTTATTTGTACATAATTCCCTTGAAATCGTAGTTGCCAGGTATTATCACAAGTTATTTCTATATGAGTCTACAGAAGCAGAAATCCTGGAATTCTACCTGTCCTCCGTGGGATTATGCCTTTGATACACAAGCATTGACACTCAACTAGTTTCTGCCTACTGAACATCTCCTCCCACTGAGGCAATGGCTTCAGTGGAGCCCTTAGGGTCTGATTTTCAGTTTCATATTATTTTTGATATATTGTTCATAAAGATATACTTCATTTTGGTAGAAAAAGTAATAAGCACTTTGCAGGGGGGGTGGGGTTCTGGACTCATGAACTTACTAAAGAAGGGAGATGCTTACAAGGAAACTCTTCTTGCCAGTTCAGAGAGGCAACTTTCCTGTAACATATAAACTTAGGGAATGTCTAGAGTCATTGTGAAGTCAAATGCCTTGCCAGGAGTCGCACAATCTGTATTTGAATGAAGAGGGCTTTGAATTTAGGCTATTATGTTTCAAAGGCCAGCTCTATGTTCACCACACCCTGCTGCCTCTCAAAATTTATTTAAATAATATGACCTACTTGATAAATTCAAATCCATAGATTTCTAATATTTATCTTAGGGAGACCTTATGTTATGTATCTTGTTCTGTAGTAAGGATATTTCAGTGAAATGCCCAGGAAATCAATGAACTATCAGTTTGTATAAAACTTAACATAATGAAGCTCAAGCAAGATGGGACAGTTAATGGATCTGTACCAATATGCAACCAAACCCTTGGGGTGACTAGGTGGTGCAGTGAATAGAGCACCAGCCCTGGAGTCAGGAGGATCTGAGTTCAAATACAGCCTCAGACACTTAACACTTACTAGCTGTGTGACCTTGGGCAAGTTACTTAACCCCAATTGCCCTCAAAAGAAAAAAAGAAAAAAAAAACCAAGCCCTCTCCACCCCCCAAAAAATGTCACCTTCTAAATTATGTTTTTGCACCAGAAACCCTGTACCCAGAGTAGGGAATCTGTGATCTTGATGCCACATGTGCTCTTCCAGGTCCTTGGGTGTGGCCTTTTGACTGAGTCCAAGTTTTACAAAACAAATCCTTTTATTAAGGGGATTTGTTCTATGAAGTTTAGATTCAAAGGGACACACTTGAGGACCTATACTATTCCTATAGGTTGAAGAATAGCCAAACTGGATAACTACGACATCTTGCTCTAAAACCTATGATCATGATTCTGTAACATAATTCACAGCTCAAATAAGGGAGGTAGATTACCCCATAAAATATTTTTCTTTGACCATTAGTTTTTGCTAGTAAACTCAAGCAGGTTTAATATAACATTGCATAGTAAAAAACAGGATTTGAAGTCTGAGGGGGTGGGTTCATATCTTGCTTCTGTCACTGACTACCGGTGCCACTTGAGTAAATGACTTAACCTCTTCAGGCTTTAGTTTCCTTATCTCTAAAGTGAAGAAGCTGGGTTTAACAGCCTCCAAATTCTGCTCCAGATCTAGCATCTATGACTATTTATGATCATATCAGTAGGATCATGAGATTATAGGTAAGTTTCATTTCTGGATGACATCATAGGTATGTATAATTTTTCTTTGGAATCAAGGCCTTTCCATGGGCCTTGAAAAAAAGTGTGATAAAAGAAGGCAGGGGATTATAAACAAGATAGATGATAAATGAACATAAGGAAACAGAAAGAATGACTAAATTAGAAACAAAAGGCAAGGAGATCCTCAGGAGGAAGGAAGTATGGAGTGGTTAATACAGGGCTGGTGCAGTTGTTAGAAAACCTGAGGTCACCATTTATGAGCCACTTGATTCATGGCAAGTCACTTAACATCTTAGATACTGTTTATTGTTGTTGTCATCCAGTTCTTTCAGTCTTATCTGACTCTTTGTTATCCCATTTTGAATTTTTTGGCAAAATACTGGAATGGTTTGCCATTTCTTTCTCCAGGTCTTTTTTTTTAGTAGATGAGGAAACTAACGCAAAGTGTTAAGTGTCTTGTCAAGGATCACAAAGCTACTAAATTCTGGGGACATATTTGAACTCATGTCTTCCTGATACCATGCCCCACGCCCTAGCCACTGAGCTCCTTACATAATGCTCATTCTCCTCATCTGTAAAGTCATAGTGTTAGAATAAATGCTTTCCAGATCCCTTCTGCTTCACACATTTTAAAATCCTGTAAGGTGTTATGCAGAAAGATACTGATTGCTTTAAAAAATTATAAGCTTATAAATAATTGGTTAGTCAGGTTTAGAAATTTCAAGAAACCTGAATAAGTACTTGTGGAAAAAGCTTATTACCTTATTGTGGGCATTAAACTCTTTCCCCCTTTTCTGCCTGATAGAAAAATCATTCTTGGCATTATAAACCTCAGAAGAACAGAGACTATATCTGAGACCATATATGTAATTATATGAGGATGAGTTATATAGAAATTTAAATTAAAAGAATTTTCTATTTTTTTTTTGGGGGGGG
>CM053591.1:17015100-17054120 GCA_028646515.1 Pseudochirops corinnae
GCTATCAAAGGGATATTGTTATAACTTGTTACTTATGAGTCAAATTTCTTTGTAGGTCTTTTAGCCATGCATGTCTTTGCAAAGTTAGGACTTCACTGGATCAAAAGACAGAAGGTGTCTTAAAAGGCCCTCATTTTACATGCAATGAATGTGAGGATCATTAATCCGACCACATTAGCAGAGGTATCAGAAGAAATAGACTCAACCCCATGTGTTATGATAATAAAATGCTCTTTCCTTTACTAGAAACCTTCTGTCCCATGGAGAAAGAATTAAAAGGACAACAGAGACAATAATTGTTCCAGAATACACTATATTTTAAAGAAACCATTTTAGAAGGAAAGAGGGCAAGGATGCAGTAGAGAATGCTATACTGGAGTAGAAAATACACATTTAGTATGAATCAAAAGTATACTGTTTTCCAGAAATATTCAGGTCAAATTCCTGTGGTGCTCCCCTCCTTCATCTACTTCCTTCTGTTAGTGTATAGACCCATTTTGAAGGGTCTAGCTAAGCATTAATCTTTAGTAATCCACATTCCAGACTCTGAGAAGGAGAGGATTCCAACAGGCAACACAGATATATAAGCTGAACTGAGTCACCCTTATTCATTAGGGGCTCAATGTGGGAGTGAATCCATTTGCCCTGGCCTGCAAGACAATGCAGTCTAAGAGAAAGAGGGCTGGATTCATAGTCATGGGATCAGGGTTCAGGACTCAACTCTATCTCTTACAACCTGTGGAATCTGGGGAAAATCACTTTGCCCCCTCTGAGTTGTGGTTTTCTTTTAGATAAAATAAGGAGGTTGGATCATTCAACCTCTAGGATCTCTTCCAGCTTTCAATCTGTGATCCCACTGAATGTGCTAGAAGGGGGCATATCAAGAATAAGCTTGATCACTCCTATACAAATTTCCTAAAGCTATTTTCAAGAGGAAGCAGAAAGCTGAAGAAGTTTCCAGGTTGAAGTGATGGAAGATGTGTTCAAATTCTAGAAAGATAAAAATTGCCTAGAAAGAAATCTGTGAGTAAGGAGGTTGTGGCAAGTGTTCTATCTTCCTGATATAAAAAGGGACATAATTGTTTAGGACTGGCAGAGCAATGTGGTCTACCCAAGAAATCAAAGTTTCAAAATGCATAACTTATTATTTATAGGTTGCTTAAGAAATTCTAGAAAGATGTCCACAAGAGTTTGATGAAACCTCTTCTGAAAAAAAGGCCCGTCAGGCAGACAATAATCCTTTTTCTTTCCTTCTTACATTTGGAAAATAATTTATATTAAAGTCTTCCAGATCATCATGTGCAGAAAGAGAAGATCCCTCATCATATACTGATTGGGTATGTTATATACAGCTGTATAGTAACATGACCTTTCCTCAGTATCCTGCCAATAATTTCAGCTTCCTCTTGAAAGTTTTAAAACCTTTCCAAACTCCTAAAAAGACAACTCAGATTCTAAGTTTTATATGTAGTAGACATCTACTTCTCCTTTCTTCTACTTTGTCACATTGCACAATGCCATTTCTTTTTCTCTTTTGGGGTATTCCTCCTCTCAAGATAACATTATTGTAGCTAAACATAGATAGAGCAGAATTATATTAATCCATTTTTCAAAATTGTGCGGCTAATAGCAATATATTTTGAAGCAATTTATTTCTTGAATTAAATGTTCGCATTTCTAAATATTAACATAGTGCCATAAGAAGTGCCATTCACTTTGAAAAAAAAAACCAGCAGAGAGTTCCCACTTTGTTATCTTTGCTGTTTTATGTAAAAAAGTTATCACAATATATTACCCTTATTCAATAATTTTTGACTGCTTCCTATTTCCCATTTCTAATTATTTATCTCTGGTGCTGAATGAAAGTAATCATGGCTTTCTACTAGAGAGGAGAATAAAGGTTGACACTGATGAAACTAAACTTAAGGATATATGTGAAAAGGGAATTTAAGCTTGTGTTAGTAATAGGCTGAATCCTTGCCCTTTTCACCTTCCAAGGGTAGTTGTGCGAAGAGAGTTTTGTAAACTGTGAAGTGTTACAAAGGGTCAGCTGTCACCACTATTATTATCTGATTTGCCAAGAACTCTAGCACACTCAGAGATCCACTGGTATTCCATTAAAGAGGTCATATTCAATACTTCTTGTACAATTTGACAAGATTCAAATCACATTTCTTCTTACTTCCTCTCAACTAAATCAGGGAAAGGAAAATCATATAATTCTACCTTTTAACCATTATCCACAGGAGAATTGCTTTATTGTGTCCTTTGACTGGGTGGCATGCAGAATGGACACTCATAAGTGTTTATTAGTTATATTCCCAGCTACCTACATGAATGGAATAGTCCCAAAAAAGGAAGGGCAGGTAATCAGAGCATGTATAGATGAGAAGCAGAGGGAAGAAACAAGGAATCTAAGTCTCCTTTCCATCACTGTAAACAGAAATATGGAACTCATGTTCCAGAATGGGATTATCTCCCCTGTAGGAAAAGTAATAAACATGAACAAATATCAGATTCATAAAAATGGAAATATTTCCCAGACTACCACCATCACTGTCTGATTCTCAAGTGACTCAAAAACCTTGAGAGTTCCTACACCACTACTGAGAATAGTATTACATGATCTGTTGTCTCAGATTTGGAAAGTTTTCCTTATTACCTTCACTTTCTTTTACTGTCTCATTCTACTGTTTCACCTGTGACCACAGAATCTAATTATACCCTCTTCAATATTGTTGTATATTTAAATTTTACTTATGTAATTATACCAGTTATTACTTCCTTTAAAAAATTACAGCACCTCATTTTCAAGAAAATAATCCAACAAGGAAGATTTCAGGCATTTATTTTCCTATTTTCTGAAACTTCTGAATCATCTACCACCTTTCCATAGTTAAAAGGATCACAGAATTTATATTGAAGAGACAATCCATAAGCAAAAGGACTAAAAGTAAAATCACAACAGCAAAATTCAAAATAATGAAAAAATAAGACAGATCGATTTGGTGTAATACATAGAAATACTCATGAAAGATTTTTTTTTTCCAAATTGTTAAAATTTAATATCAACTTTTTTATGTCAATACCAAGCACCTAGATAACTTTTTAAAAGTCACAATGTTACACTCATTCTTTTCACTTTGCTAAAATATTTTCAGAAAGTTCTTACATCATCCCATATGTAAAGGAATTGGAAGAATCTACATTAATTACTCAGAATCATTAAGACAAAACCACATCTCTAAAATTAAGATTGAGATTGGAAAGAGATATCTATTTTTTTAGACCTGGTGAAAACAGTTTCACATGAGAAGTATAGTTGATTTCATGAAAGGACAGCATTTAGCATAAAGCCTTCCCTCTATTCCCCACGTACATTTAATGATTCAGAAGTTATTAAGAAGAAAAATATACATATTTTTAAAGTTTTTAGAAAATTGTGGTACAAACCCCAAATTGATTCTTTCCACATGCTTAGAAATCCTTGCTGGCACTGATGCTAAAGATCGAAATGTGCAGTGAACTTCTGTAGGAACATAGCATGCACATGGGTGAGGGCATGCAAGTGAATCCTGAGGATGTCCCCAAAACAGGATCAGCACCACGGAGAGTGCCTCCAAAGTTGCTTTCTGCATCTTGTCAAACTTCATTATTTTGGGTACCTGTTTTATAATAATAATGATGATGGTGATGACGACAACAACAACAACAACAATAAAATACGCTTTTAAGTTTTGATGTGCCATTGGTTTCTTTTTCCAGAACACTTTGTAGTTTATATTAAGCTACAACTTTCCTAGACGTAAATAAATGAATGTTTAGCACCCTTAAGTCATTTCAGAAACACAACATACATTTTAACTTTCCCCTTATGTTTTGTTTTATATTACACAAACTCAGGGGGGTTAGTTACTTTCTAAGCTCCTTATTCTTCGTAAAATCCTCAAATTTAACTATGATCTTATCTTACACAAAAATTAGAATCTTACACAAAAGAAGATTAAAAGATAAGCATTTTTCTACTGCAACTCTCACCCTTACAAAAGAAATTTAGTTTCTTCTACTTTCGTTGATATACTTTAAAAATTTTCAATATTATTTGCAATAGCTGATAATGTTTTCCAGGGGCACGTTCTTCCTGTCAAAGATTTTCTTAAACATCTGCTGCTATTTTCATTCTTTCATGATATCTCCAGCTATGAACCAATAAAAAAACCTTGCTAGAGTGTGGAAAGACGTTAATTTCACCAGTGTTTTGCTTGAATAAGACCATTCTTTTTGTTAAAAGAACCACATGCACTATTTCATGCCAGAGGTTGCTTGTCAAGGGACATCATAGTGTTGATGGCTATTTCAGGTCCTCATTGGAAACTTTTATGAGCAGAATAGCAAAGAACTATCTTTCCCAGAATTTCAGGGGTGGAAAGGTCTTCAGAGACCAAGGACCTTTAAATGAGCAAAAGGACTGGAAACATTAACAAAGCAATAATGGAAATTCTCAGGGAGTTCCTTTTCATTTTTTTCACACAACAATGCACCTTTTGGAAATAAGAATATTGTAATAGTGGTTTAACGATGATTACACTGAATTTAAAAAAATAATAATCCTGCTTCTTTTGAGATATATGTTGCTTTAAGTCAAAATAGTTCTGCTTAATATGGAATGAAAACAAATTATATCTATATCTATATCTATATCTATATATAGGTCTTTTTATTTCCCAGAGTTCTTGAAAATTACGAAATCCACAATAGACAAAATTACTTTCCTCACCCTTACCACTTGAAAAAAAGGAAATAAAACAATACAGAAATTAGAAGGGGAAGGAAAGAATTAAATGACCCAGGAAAACTACATCTGCTCCAAACTCAGTTTCCCATCTTAGGCATGGTGAGGAAAAAGGAAGTCTGTTCTATACAGAGGGAATAGCTGAATCTAGTTCTTTTGAGATGAACTTTGGCACCATGTCAGGAAAAGAGTTTCTACTCTGGCCTGAGTCATTTACTCCTGTAAGTCCCTTTGCTACTCAAATCTGACGTGGTAGCAGCAGTCTTTTTTAAAAGGGATACCACTAAGACACCCAACGTTTCTCTAATTCGCTGGCTTCCTGACCAAAGAGGAAGACGAACCGATTGTTGCTCATTTCAGGCTTCCTGCAGCAGTGATTCCTACACTTCACCCATTTTCTCCTCTCTGCCTGTCTTTCCTTCCAATTCTTATTCCCCCTTTGGAGAACTCAAGGGAAACCGACCGTCTGGCTAGCTAGAATCCACAGGGATCTCACTGGGCTCGGGTTCCAGGAGGGGGTGAGGGGTGGGGAAGAACTCAGAACCCGGAGCAGTAGCTGCACATCCCGGGTCTTCAGCCAGTTTCCAAAGCCTCTCGGTGGCTCTCTGGAGGCTGCTCCAGACTGCACCGCTAACCAGAGACAAATTGGGGCGGGGAGGGAATGAGTCAAACTTCCTTTCTCTCAGGGAGGCGAACAATTTATTTGGGCCGGCCTGCTCTCTCTCCTTCTGGACGAGCTCCAGAGCCTCCGCTCTCGTGCGCAAGGAGCGCAGCGCCATAAATTACGCTAATACTAATAACAGGGGCTGCCTGAGGCGGGCTCTCCAGCAGCTTCTCTCCCGGATTGACGCCAGATCTCATCCTCCCTTTAGGGCACGCTGATGACTTCCCCAGCTTCCTTCACTGAAGCGAGAATAATCGCGGGAGCTTTGGTTGCTCAGTCGCGGAACTCATAGTCTGGGTTTTAGCTTACTTTCCTCTCTTAAGGTTGAAATTTTGACCTCGAGAGGAAAAAGAATGGGAATTTAGGGTGGGGGATGGGAGATGGGGGATGCTCTCAGTGTTTGGAGAGCGTAGTGGGAAGTGGGCGAGTTGCATCTTCCTTTCTCCCTCTCTAGGCCATTTCAAGCGTAGCTTCTGTCCCACCTGGAAATCCCATTGACAATTCTCTAGTGTCTCAGAGCAAAAAAGCATTATATATGTATATACGTATGTGTGTATAAAGACACACGCACACCTACGCACATTTATACATACATATACATATAGACATATCTATATCTAGTTGTATTATGTATGCACATAGTCGGCGCACAAAGGCATCTTGGAGGCAACAGAGTTTTGAAAGGGGACCTGATCCAAATCCAACCTCTGCAGATTCAAGTCTTCTCTGCTGCAGTCAGCATATAGCCTGCAGAGTTGGAGGGTTTTTACTGTCCCCTAAGCTTGTAAAAGAAAAATAGGTGGAAGCAGTTAAAACTGAGTCTTCTCTCTGGCCTCCCAGATTACTTCCAGGGATAATACATGAGCCACCCCAAGACCTATTTCCCTCTCTCCCCTATTCTCTTCCTTTTCCTACCATGACTAAGCCACTTGGATAATTGCAGTTATCTCTTTTTTCCTTTCCGAACCAGCAGGAAAATGTGTGTGGGGAATGGAGAAGGAGGTACGAAGAAAGCCCCCAACAGCCACATTTACCTGCAGTTTGGAAAAGCGCCGTCCCACACATCAGTCTGCAGACCCCATCGTCTTCAAACGGTGCCAGGGAGGCAAAAGCTAGTAACTCATGGATAAGAGTTGTGGAATGAGCGTTTTCCACGAATTCGGAGCTCCTGGGCTTTTTATTCCACAACACCAGCGTTTTCCAAAGTCCACGCCTCACCACCACCTCCACCCTGCCCCACCCAGGGGGAGACAATGCCACGAGCCAAACGTCAGGGACCCTTTCCTTGGCTAGGGTCTGAGGTCACCCTTCTGGACCCCTCTTCATCTTGCCACATCCAGAAGGGAGAAGAATGCAACCATCCCTACTCCAAAGCTTCACTCAGACAGCTGAAGTGACATCAACAACGGTGACAATGACAAAAACAACAAAGATGCGCTTTTGGAGACTATTCCTTTTTCCAGAGAAAATGCAGAAATCCCAGCCCTGGAAGGAGAAATGAGAGGAATTCAAACGGAGTGCGTTCAGAAAGTCTGCTGCTTTGCCCGGAGCTCTTTTCCCAGAAGTGCTGGAAACTTTTCCTTTCTTTTCTTTTTTTCCTTTAAGGGCAGAAAAAAGTACCAAAGTTTTCACTCCTCCGTGAAGGAGTGAGTTTTCTCTGGCAGACAGCTCAGAGCCCGTGTGCAGACAGGATCAGACTCCTCCAAACTAGCATAAGGAGAGCAAGATTGAAGTCTTGCAATATGAGACTGGCCCTTCCTCTTTTCCTCCCTCCTCCTCTTCTTCTTACTTCCCCCTCCCATTTTCTCTGCCGGTGAGGTAGAAGTAGGAGTACAGTAGTCTTGATCTCTTCTTCCAGGACAGGAGGCTCCTAGGGATGATCCCACTAGCATTGAGGGAATTATCTCTAAGGAAACTGTTTCCTATGGCTAGTAGGTGAGACGACTTTGGGAGAGAAAAGGGGAGGGGGAAAAAAAGATGCAGTTAGTGCCCATTGCTCCAGTTCCCAAGGGAAGAAAAGAAGATTCAGGTATAATTTGTGGGAAGAAGAGTACAGGAGAGACAAAAGGGAGAAGAGGTGAAATCTATCACTCAGAGAGAGAGTTTATCTTCTACACAAAAGAGTGAAGATTAGGGAAAGGGAGAAAGTGAGTAAAAGGGAAAGTCACCATTTGTTTCCTTTATTGTACCCACAGAAATCAATCAATAAACAAATGTTTACTGAGTGTTTCTTAGGTGTCCTTTACTGTGCTTTGATGCTCTCAGTGGCTCTGTGATCTAATCCATATGGTACTCCCTTCACTGGTGCAGGTCAGATTCTGTACACACATTCTTTCCCTATACAGTCTTGTCCATGTCCTCAGGCAAATTCTCAACAAACGATCCCCTGAGATGTGTGGGAGCCTCCCTCTATATCTCTTGACATTGTCACTATCTCAGTGAAGACTGTAGGTTATTCTTACATTATTCTCTGCTATTGCTGGTCATTTCTCACCTTGATGGCATTTTTTTTATGATGCATTCTCTGTGCAATTCGTCATTGTTGGTACAGTCAATTGATCAAAAATCTGTGTATATAATTGAATTGTCCTTTGGGAGAGAGAGAGGTAATGGATAGTTTTATGGATTTGAGAGGACGTCTATTTGAACCCCAATCCTTATATTTACTAGGTGTGAGGATATAAGTGAATCATTTAACCTTCCTCTGGGCCTTACTTTTGTGTCAAAAGTGGAAATAATCTCAATTCCCATGGGGCTTTCATGAAAGTGAAATAATATGTTTGACAAGAATTTTTTTTTTTTAAGTACAAGTCTACTCCTATTCTGTGTGAGGTCTGTGGGGGAGAGACATTGTTTCCCCTTTGATTTTTCTCAGGAATTACTGGTATAGCTTTTCCCTAGTTGACTGAGAAAACAAAACAATGCATGTGGTATGATGATGTGAAGATGTCTAAAGACATAATGAAGGAGAGGTTCAAAGCCCCTGTGCTTCAAGGTGGGAAAAGGATAGCAAAACAGCAGAACTGATTTTAATCATAGATGAAATTAAAACAAACAGAATTGGAAACAGGCATGTCTTGATTATACCTTCTACAGAAATAGATATCACTGAGCCCCGATTGTTAGAAGGAAATGGTACCTTTTGACATTGTTATTGCCATTTTATCTCTTTGCTTTGCTTCGATCTAGGATGTAAAATATATCCGCAGGGCTGATGTATGATTCATCTCTAAAACTTCCAACACTTTAAAAAAACAACAGTGAATTTGAATTTGGAGGCACTAAATTCAAACATCTGCTCTGCTACCTTTGTGACCTTGGATTAGTCATTTAACAATCATAAGAATGTTCTGCAGTTCAGTTTCCTCATTTATGAGGATTTAAGCTTAATGATCTGTAAAGTTTCTCCAGCTTTAAATCTATGAATCCATTAACCAAGGTAGTTAATTTTTTTGACCTTACAATGCTATAGGTTTACTTACAAAAGGACATAGTATTTAAAACAACATTTCAGTTTAAAATACTTTTTTAGTGCCTGAGTTTTCTGTCTGACTACTCTTTCTCAGTCTCCTTTTTAAAATCTTTATCCAAGTCATTCCTTCTAAGTGTGGATGTCCCTCAAGATTTTGTCCTGACCCCTCTTCTTTCTCCTATAGTATTTCACTACGTGATCTCATCAGATCTCATTAATCAAATTATTGTCTCTATGCCCATGATGATAGTAAAAATAGCTAATGTATGTATAAATGCATGTATTTTATATACATATATCTTTAAGATTTATGAGGTTTTTTTTACAGATCTTGCTTTGTCACAATAAGCCTGAGACTTACATATTATTATACTTATTTTACAATTGAGGAAACAGAGGCAATGTGACTTCCCTAGGATCATACAACAATTAAGTTTTTGAGGGAGGCTTCTGATTTAGGTCTTCTTGACTCAAGATCTAGTGCTTTGTTCACTATACCACACAGATCGAGATCGCCAGCCCTAACCTCTCTCTTGACTCCCAGGTTCCCATCTCAAACTGCTCATTGAACATCTCCCCTTGTATGTCTTACGGAAAAATTAAATGTAATATGTTCAAAACTGAACTCATCTTTTCCCAAGGATCATCCCTCCTTCCAAATTTCATTAGTACTTTTGAGGGCACTACCATTCGCACTGTCATCCAGTCTCCTAACCTATATGCCATCCTTGACTCATTTTCAATCTGTTTCTTTGTTATCATTCAGGCATTTTCAGTCATGACCAACTCTTCATGACTCCATTTGGGGTTTTCTTGGCAAAGATACTGGAATGATTTGCCGTTTACTTCTCCAGATCATTTTCCAGATGAGGAAACTGAGGCAAACAGTATTAAAAGTGACTTGTCTGGAATCAAACAGCTAGTAAGTGTCTGAGGCCAGATTTGAACTCAGGAAGATTAGTCTTGTTGACTCTGGGTCTGGCATGCCATCCACTGTGCCACCTAGCTGCCCTCATGTATTCCTAAGTGCTGTCAATTCTACCTTTGCAACATGTCTCTCATACAGTAAGTAGGTAGTACAGTGATAAAGCACTGGTCCTGGAGTCTGGAAACTGTTCTTCTTATTATTCAGTCTTTTTAGTTGTGCCCAATTCTTCATGACTCCATTTTGAGACTTTCTTGGCAAACATACCATTTCCTTCTCATTTTACAGATGAGTAAACCGAGGCAAACAGGGGTAAGTGACTTGCCCTGAATCATACAGCTGGTAAGTATGTGAGGTCACATTTCAACTCAGGCTTTCCTTATTCAAGGCCTGGCACTCCCAGGAACACCTAGGTGCCAAAGTGTATGGAAGACCAGCTTAAATTCAACTTCAGATTTACTAGCTGGTAACCTAGGCAAATCACTTCATCTCTGTCAGCCTCAGTTTCTTCAACTGTAAAATGGGGATAATAATATCAACTACCTCTTGAGTTTTGGGGAGGATGAAATAAAATAATGTTTGTGAAGTGCTCAGCACAGTGTCTACCATATCATAGCTATTTGATATAAGATTGTTTCCTTCCCCCTTTTCCCTTTATATGTTGCTACCATATTGGTATAGGCCCTCATCACTATATATCTTGGCTATTATAAAAGTCTACTGGTGGGTCTTCCTGCTGCAAGTCTCTCAATGCTTCAGTTCATCTTCCACTCAGTTACTAAAGTAGTCTTAAAATATAGGTCTGATCAAATCACTTCCCTACTCGATAAACTCCAGTGTCTCCCTATTACTTCCAGGATCAAAGAAAAACTGCTCTGTATGGATTTTAAAGGTCTTCATAACCTAGTCCCTTTCTACCATTCCAATATTCTTACATCTTATTCCCTTCCCTTCTACAATCAGTGACCCTGACCTCCTTACTGTTACTCATATAAGACGGTAGGACATCTCCAGACTCCAGGCATTTTTACTGACTGTACCTCATCCTGGAATGTTGTCCCTCCTTGTCTTGACCTTATAACTTCCCTGGCTCCCTTCAAGTTTGAGTTAAAATTCTGAAAGTATGCATGCTGGTACTTTCTCTTTAAGATTATCTCTCATTTATCCTCCATATACCTATTTTTTTAAACATAGTTTCATAGTGGTCTTGACCATTAAATTGTGAAAGGCAAAGAAAGTTCTTTCCCTCAATGACCCCAGAATCTAATGGGAGAAAGTAACACTTGAAAGGAAGTTGGGGTGGGGTAGCAAAACTGACAGTGGGGTGTGTGTGTGTGTGTGTGTGTGTGTGTGTGTGTGTGTGTTTCTAGGGGAGGCATGATAAAGTACAAAAGAGTTCAGGTAAGCGGGAAATTATGAGGTAGCTGTTCTGGGTTCTCTCCTTACGTGGAGTGTCCAGGAGGAACTCTCCTCTGTCCGCCATCTGCCTTCTCCACTCAGAGGGAGAGAGGAGCTCCAGGGGCAGCAGATATTAGAATCAAGTAGGGTTACATTACAAAAGCAGTATTTGATTTGGCCTTTCAAGAGTGTATACATTTAAATTAATAGAGACGTAAGAAGATGGAATATTAAGCAAAGAATCAAGTAGTGAATAAAAAAGTGATGTGTGAATTCTGAACATACCAAGAAGGCCAGGTTGGCTTCAGCAGAAAGCACATGAAGGAGACTGGTGTGAGATTGGATGGGGTATAGTTTTATTAAAGAAAATCAAGCCAGAGAAGACGCATTACTATCCACCTTGCTGCTGCACTTAAGGACCTTGTGGTTAAACTTCCAATATGTATTGCCTTCCCTTTGAGAATTTGAGCTCATTGAAAGCAGGGATTGTCTTGATTGACTCTGTATCCCCAATACTCAGCAAAGTGATTGCCATATAGTAAGAATTTAGCAAATAGTTGTTCATTTATTCATTTAATAGGGTTAGATCATCAGTGGCGTTACATACCAAGGTAAGGAGTTTGTACCTGGACAGCAGGCAATAGAGAGGCTTTGAGAGATTTTATTCAGTGATGTGATCTGGCCTGGGCATTAGGAAGATTAATGTGGCAGCATCACATAGGATGGATTGGCAGATAAATAGTCTGGAAGCAAGATCAGTTAGAAGCAGTTAATTTAGATAACAAGTAAGGAGGCCTGAAATTGAACAGCATTATAAGGAAGAGAGGAAAGAATCAATAGGAGGGACGTAGGAGGCTCAGCAAGACTAAGAGATTAACTTTGGGCCACAAAGCTAGGTCAGTTACAATTCAAGCCCAGGTCTCCCTAGACCCCAAGACACTGCCTGTGCCATATTAGATACATCTACTATCTTTGTTCCTAAGCCTAGGGAAAGTCAAGAGCTAGCTTGCCAAATTTCCAGATTAAATTATCAGGAGCTCTTGTTTTATTTCTTGTTTAGAAACATGCCTATCCCTCTACTAGATTTGGAACCACATATACATGTTAACTTTATCTACTGCATTTATTTCTTGGTCTACAAAAGACAAGATTGGAAACCTTTTTTTACAAGTGTCAGTGGTACTATTTGCCTTTCATTAGAATCCTGCCTGCACTAAATGCCCCTATCATTTGTCAGTAGTTTGATAGCGTGCAATCTTATAAAGACCTATAAAATGAAATGACATAGCTGGGAAGTTATTGTTCTCCAAATACACTTCTCCGCTCTGTGTGTTCACAAGCATATGGTTGTATGTTCTCCAGCTCTGCCTTTCTTTGTTCCCTGTCTTCCACTTAACTGAGCTCCCATTGTGGGTTGTACCACCCAAGCTCAAAGATTACTGTTCTCTCCTGGCATGTGGGGAGAGACATTTTCTTCCCCAATACAAGAGGAGTTGTCTATACCATCATAGGGCCACTCGGACCTACTGTTCTTGAATTGGGGGTGGGAAAAGGTAAAGATTTAGTCTATCTAACATCTTGTAAATAAAAATATTTATGGGACGTTCTCCTTGTGCCTGTGTCCTTTTCCTTCTCCAGTCCCTTCCCCCTGCAACAAAGCTGAGAAGTGAAAATCAGATGAAGACTAAAGCTGCATGTAGTTATCTGACACACAGCCTATCAGCTCTTCAAGACCTCCATGTTCTACATTAGACAATTATGTTATACTAGACTCCACTGAGGCTACAGTAGTCATGTGACTCTTTTAGTTAATAGTGATTGCAAATGTGGCTCCAGAGTCACATAACTGTAAGTACTTCTGCTTTAGAATCTTTATAATCAGGAGAATACAGATCCTTATTCCTATAAAAGTTTAAAAAAAAAAACTTGGCTGAACAGGAAATCCCCACTCAGCACTCTCGGGTTAGCCTCACAAGGAAATCTCATGAGTAGAGTAATAACAATTGCAAATGTAGTCTTAGATGATCAGAAACAGATTTTTAGAAATATTCGATTCTATTCCATCTTGACCCTCTTTGAGGTAACCTTAACGAATGATGTAGAGCACAGGTTGCTGAAAATGAGAAGGGCCATCTAATTGTGGACACCTGGCATAATTAATTAGGCAAACTGAGTTCTAGGCCAGTGGTTCCTGATTTCTAGTATCAATACCACTTTTTCATATAAACAGATTTTGTTTATTCTTCATGTGTAGTACTGTTAGTATTTGCTGATTGAGAAAATATATGACCCCAAATTATCATTAGTTGAAATTATGTCCTCATACAATTGAAATGCTTCAAGGGAGTAGAGAGATTCCCACTTCTTCGAGAAGGGAGGGATTCAAGAACAAGGTTCTTGTTTTACTTGGAATTCTTTTGTGTATGCACTGAACTAGCCAATCACTGAGTTCCTTTCTAAATCTCTAATTCTCTCAAAAATTAGAAATACACACACACACACACACACACACACACACACATATACATATATGCACCCATATATGAACTAGCCTACAGAAGTTTGTTTACTTATCAATTTGCATATAGCTTTAAAGAACCTTTGAAAAACTCTGTGATTCCCTGGAAGTCTATAGACCATGTTGTTCTGATTCCTCTGGGGAGTGTTTAAAAAAGGACAATAGAATATAAAACAACCAGTATTATAAGTTGGGACTTTTTTTTTTCAATTCCTAAGTATAAATTGGTTATGTTTACATAGGACAAAAATGACTAATGGGAAAAGAATTTTTTAAATTAACCATTTCTTAGCATCCCATAGGTGAAAAAACTCATTGTTTTAAAGATTAATAAACATTAAATGCCTTCTATGTGCATCTAAATATTGGGGATATAAATAAGAAAATGGAAATCTCTGCTTTCAATCTAATGGGGGAAGGCAATATACAAAAGGAAACTGAAAATGGGGTTGGGGTGGCCAGAGGGTATCTGTCTTGAGGAATGATGTTCGAGGAGTGGAAAACAAGTGAAGCATCTATTGAAAATGAAAAAGAAAATGAGACTCAGAAGGGAGTTTATTGCTCTACCCTCCAGCCCTGCCCTTCAATCTAAAGGGAGAAGCAAGTGGGAATACCTAGGAGGTATTGAATATCAAAGCTGGATCAATTTCCAAGATGATGAAATTTCAGGTGATGGACTTATGCTATGAGAGGCATAATGTTGGTGGAGTTAAAACTAAGCAGACAGAGTAGTTTAAGGGAAATGAAGTAGTTTTACTCTATTCAACTGAACTCAATCAAAACAATTTAGAATGTAGAAAATGGTCTCTGATATTTAGGTGAACATAGCAACTACTATCTATTAATTTCTATCGATCTATCTATCTAACTACTGACCTGTCACTTTTGTATAGCACTTTCCTCATAACTACTTAGGTAGGCAGTAAAAATTTTATAGAGACTGATACAGATAAAATTAATTGCTCAGGATGAACATGAGTTTGCAGGCTCTTTTTACTGGGAACTATTATGATGATGAACTGAATATATGGGGCAGTGGGGTAAAGGGTACTCATGGTACCACAACAAGGCAAGATACATCAGAACAAATCAGAAATAACAAGATCCCTTTTAAAAATGATTTAGAGAAAATAGTACGGACCATTGAAGTGAGCAAACCACAAGTCTGTATGAAATTATTGGAAGATATGGAAGTTTTTTTAATATGCCAGTAATATTCCCATGAAAAAATTAAAAATGGATCTTCCCAGTTATAGATAAAGGCTTCATGCTGCTTTTTATTAGTAATCTCTTTAGCTCCAAGTTACATAAGCACATAGAACAGATTAGAAACAGGTGGCAGTTTCAAGGCAGAGAAGAAGCACTCATGCCAGATAACAGAGCACCTGGTCACAGTGCCAGGGCCAAGAGGAGGGCTAGTACTTGCAGCTTCCAGAGGAACAGGGGCCCTACTTGGGTAAAAATTACATTAAAGAGCAAGAGAGCAGTAACCACAGCTCTCACTCATCATACCTCCCTGTAAGAACTAAAAACTTGTAGATTCCCAGAACTAGCTCTGAGAATAGCAATATAGCAGAATTCATAAATGAGTTCATTCCTAAATTCAATTTAAATGAAATAAGATTAGACATTAATGAGTTAATCTAAAGAGAGATGAGCCAAGGCAGCTAAAATCATTGAAAATCAAAACAACACAAACTCTATCTAGTATGCTACTAATAATTGAGTGTCAAAGTGGTGACATAAAAAATTATTTTTAAAAAAAGAAAATGGACATATTTAGAAAGGAATTTTGAAAAGTAGTTATTAAGAGGACGGGACCAAGATGGCAAAGTAGAGGCAGCAATGGATTCAAACTCTTCCAACATTCCCCACCAAAACAACTTTAAAATAATGCCTCAAATCAAATTCTGGAGTGGTAGAGTCAATGAGAGCCACAGTGTGACATTTTCCCAGTCAAAGACAATTTAACAGGTCAGTGGGAAAGGTCTATAATACTACTAGGGGTAGGGACTGAACTGACCTGGAGTGCACACAATGGAAGCCCCAGTGGTGGGGCTTAGAAAGAGCCACATTGGGGGCAGCTAGGTAGTGCAGTGAATAGAGCACTGGCCCTGGACTCAGGAAGACCTGAGTTCAAATCCGGCCTCAGACACTTAACACCAGCCATGTGACCTTGGGCAAGTCACTTAACCCCAATTGCCTTGCCTTCCCCCTTCAAAGAAAAAAAAAGAATTAAAGAGAGAAGAGTGGGAAAGGAAAAACTGTGAAAAGAAAGGAGACTGTAGCAAGAAAATTATTAAAGGAGAATTAATAGCTTGGTTTAAAAAGACACCAAGAATACTAAAGTAAACAATCTCTTAAAAAAACGAATTGATCTAATCTTAAGAGGCATAAAAATTCGCTAAAGAAAAGCAGAAAAGGAGGGGTGAAAGCCAAGATGGTGGAGTAAAAGCAGGAACTTGCTTGAGCTCCCACTCCACCCACCTCCAATACTTGTAAAATGTTACTCTAAACAAATTTTAAAGCTACAGAATATGCAAAGTGACAGAGAAAAACAAATTTCCCACTGAAGGAAGCCTGGAAGACCAACACAAAGGGTTTATCACACCTGGCTGGGAGCCAAGTACAGTCCTGCATGAGCCATGCCAGCCCAGACCAGGACAGGCCAGATCCGAGGCACAGACCAGCAGAAGCAGACTTCAGGAGAGTGAATCACTGGCAGCATTCGTGGTTTCCAGACATCTCAACCCATAAACACCAAAGAGAAAGTAAAAGGTCAGTGGGTAACCCTGTTAATCCTGGGTGAGAGAAGAGTGCAGTCCAACCCCTGAGGAGACGATGGTTGCTGGCACTGCTGCTGCTGCTTCCAACTGCAGGCCTATAGATCTTAGAGGCATCAAGTGACTGTCCAGAGGGCATTTGAAGGAATCTCTCTGCCAGCACTAAGGCAGGATTCTCTTGCTTTGCCTGGATTGGGTGGTGGTCCTGGGGTGAGAAGTGTTGGTACGGCAGACCTTGCTAAGGCTGTGAAGAGAAAGGCCTCCTCACAGTTCTGAGGAAAGCGTGTGAGGAAAAAAAATAACCTCTGACAACAACTGCACAAAACCTCAGATATCTGGGACATAGTATTGTCCATTCAGGAAGAAGAGTTCTTTTTTTTTAGTCTTTTTTTTAAAATTAACTTTTGTTTATTTTTAGTTTACATCATTCATTTCCATGAGATTTTGAGTTACAGTTTTTCTCCTTTCCCCTACTCACCACCCCTAAACAGTGATCCCATGTTTACTCCCTACCCCAATCTGCTGTCTCCTATATCCTCCTCCATCACCCCTCTGACTTTCTGGTAGGGCAAGATGGCTCTCCTTACCCCAGTGCCTGTATATCTTAATTCCCAGTTATATGTAAATAATAATAATAATATATGTATATATTTACATGTATACATACATACGTACAACTGGGTGGCAGATGGCAATTCTTGAACTGCATTCTCATTGGAATTAGTTTAAAGAGATGATTGAACATAGTAAGAGCAATATAGTAGTGATGAGCAACTGTAAAAAAGATTTAGCTCCCATAAACAATATGATTCAAAAAAATTCCAAAGGACTCATGATCAAAAAGAAGAAAATTATCTATCTCCATAAACTCTTAGTGTAAACTGAAGTAGTTTTTTAAAATCTTTTTTTTACTATTTTTTTTTTTGGTGATAGGGCTAATCTGGAAATGTTTTACTTGATTTCACATCTATACTTAATATTACATTGATTACCTTCTCAATGGGTGGGGAAGGGACAGAAGAAAGGGAGAGTATTTGAAAGTATTTTTTAATATTGTTTTAAATAAATAATAATAGAATAAAAAATCTTCACCAGAGGCGTGGAATTGATAGAAGTAGCCACTATAGAGTTGTGAAGGGAATTTGTGAAATCTGTTCTATCAGCAGAAATTTCAATACTTCTCAATACTCTCTGATTTCATCAGTGTGAGTATTCCCTCATGACCAAAACAATAAAATGAATGGTGACCAACTTCCTGAAGATGAATTTAGCAAGACTGGTACTCATATAATCCATATCAAGTTCATATTCAAAATCATTCCACTTTGTTAGAGAGTGCCAGATTTTGAGCAATATTTATATATCAAAGTAGGACTTCAAGAGTACTGGTAGCTGGCCACTGGACCCAGATGGTTCTGGAGGAGAAAGTGAGGCTGGTGACTTTGCACAGCCCTCCTTCACTCGAAGTCAATTGCAACTCATGTCATCATCTCCCCGATGTCATGGTCTTCTTAGAAAACAAGGACAAATCACAGTTGTGAGTAATCTGAGCTGCCTGAATGGGAACCCAGCTGGCCAGTTCCAGGTAATCAAGTCAACTCCTCTTTCCCTCTCCTCCCTGTCCCCTTCCCTTCCTTCCACTACCCTCTCTTCTCTTCTCCTCCCCTCCTCTTCCCTATCTGGTTTCTATTTTCAAGTATATAGAAAAAGCAGATAAAATGAATGTTGAGATGAGTTTTATGTTTCATACCACATAAATTTACCTTGTAGATTTCATCTTTCTGTGAAATTTAGCAATTTTTCAAAAGCTATTCCCATAAGCAATTGATCACAACATTCACAAAACAGTGAAAAGCAAAACTGATCTCTCCTTTGTTCAGAATTATACATCTAAAAGAATCTTTACATTTTACACATGGAAACATTTATTGTAAAAAAATACATTAGGTCAACACAGAATACTTAAAATTATTTTGTCACATTTGCAGAAGACATTTTTTACAACTCGTTTTGGCTAATATTTATGCCGACACCATCCTACATAGCACTGGAGGTAGTTGGCCTGCCTCAGGATGGAAACAACGAGGCTTGTGGGGATTTCATATGGAAGTTGGCCTAGAAAGTTGGAGAAATGAACATTATAAAAGATATTTTTTTTGTGCTCTTTTAACTGAAGGTGAGTAGATGGTACTATCTAGTGAGGAAAGGCTTAAAAAATCTCACTTACTGATTAACTCTTTGAAGGCACAGGATGATATATTTGCTGAGTCATTTAATTTGTAGAGCAGTAAGAATTTCACGGATTAATTGGCAAGGAACTGATTGCTGGGGAATGCTTACATAATTCTGCTCCTATGTAGAACAATTTATTTATGACACCAGTGGGGTCAAACTCAGAACCAATCCCTGCAGGCCATATATTGACATAGAAAACTATAAATTGGGGCTGCTAAGTGGTACAGTGAGTAGAGCACTGGCCCTGGAGTCAGGAGGACCTGAGTGCAAATCCAGCCTCAGACACTTAACACAAAACTAGCCATGTGACCTTGGGCAAGTCACTTAACCCCAATTGACCTCCAAAAAAAAAAAAAGAAAAAGAAAAAAGAAAGAAAGAAAGAAAGAAAACTATAAATTAACATAATCTATATTGTATTATATTATTATTTATTTTATTAAATATTTCCCAATTGCATTTTAAAATCATTTGAGCGCAAATTTGTTAGTTTTAGAGTAGCTTGAAATTGTGGGCCTAACTTTGATACCTCTACCTTAAACTATTTTCAGTATAGAAGCAAGTTGTTTTTGGTTCAATTTATATATGACAGGACATAAATATTCAAGATCTTTCCCATTTATACATGTATGTCTAGGTGTGAAAAGAACTAGCTTGGAGAACAATATGAAACTGTTCAAAATCAACTAGTTTCAGTTAACTGAGAACTGTATGTGTATGTGTGTCTATACATGTACATACACACATATGTTTAAATATATACATACACACACACACACACACACACACACACACACACACACACACACACACATATATATACTGTTGTGTCTGACTCTTCATGATCCCATTTGGAATTTTCTTGGCAGAGACACTGGAATGGTTTGCCATTTCCTTCTCCAGCTCATTTTACAGATGAGGAACTGAGGCAAACAGGGTTAAGTGCCATGCCCGGGGTCACACAGTTGATGTCTGAGGCCAGATTTAAACTCAGGTCTTCCTTACTCTAGGTACAGCACTCTATCCACTGAGGCACCTTGCTACTCCACTCTTTCTAGGGCTACCTTCCAATGTTCGTTCACAGACTGGGTACTATGGAGGAAATAATTACCCAGTGTTCAAAGAACTTCATGGTTTTGTATTCCTAAAACCAAAGGTCAACAGGAAGTTCATTTACCTTTGATAATAAGCCCAAGGACACAATTACCTCAAAGTATTAATTCAGCACAGTTTTCTCCCCAATTCCCATCAACTACAATGTTTTTGGACTTCTCTGAAACTCTCCCTTGTGTCTTCCTTCTCTAGGAAACAAATCATAGGGAAATCTTATTATGCTGCAAGATAGAATCTGCCTGGAATTCACATCTCATTTGTCCTGTCTATGCCTCTGATTGGATCCTATGCCTGAAGGGCAGGGCCATGGAGCTCTCTCTAGGTTTCTATCTGAAGAGTCCCTGCCCTCCTCTACTCTCATGTCCCACCAGCTACACTACTTCTGGAACTCTTCATAATGCTTCTGCATGGAGTACCACCTCTCCCCATCCCCCTTGTTTTCCAGCTTCCTTTTTTTCTATTGTCTCCTCCCATTAGATGATAAATTCCTTGGAGGCAGAAAATATCTTTGGTTTGTCTTTGTATCCCTCATGATTAGCACTGTGTTTGGCACATATTACTAGGTATTTAATAAATGTTTGTCCATTCCTTAAATAAAGGCATTTATTGAGATGATATATTAAGAAAAGTGGCTTAAAATCATATACCCCCCAAAACCTAGTGTATACTCTTCCACAAATACACATAGCATTAATGAGAGTGGGCACACACACAGTGGACACTACAGAAAGGAAACATATGTGGTCAAGACAACATAACTCAGAAATTGCAAGTATTAAAGACCCCATATCTTTTCTGTTCTCCTATTGCTTCATTCTTCTCATCTTGGGAACAGCATCTGCTGGGCATGTCACTTGCATGAATTCTCTGGATCTGTTCCTCACAGATCTTAACTCTTTGTTGGACTAAAGTATTTACTCCCAACTGGGCTGTCAGATATTTCTGATGAGTGGAGAAGACACACATTTTCTAAGTTCTTCTAGAGGAAGTCCAAGGGAAGAAATGAAGGGAAAAACTCTTGAGATGCCTCCCTCCACTCTTAGAGATGGCTCCCTAGAGAGTATGTGTGAATCCAGAGGTGGCAGCTTGTTTTTTTCCTGTCCATAAGCGCTGTGGCTTGTGTTTTAGCAAGCCAATGCCTAGCTGACATACAGTTTCAAGTTGATGGAAGAATTTCATACCTCTCAAAGGAACATGACATAAATACTTCTTTAACTACTTTTTACAAGCTGTGAATGTACCACTCCCAGCTTTCCATTCTACTTCAAATAGGCCCCCTAAGGTCTGGCACTTGGTATAAGGGACAAATGAGCACTACTTTAAGTCTGAAATGAGCCAAAGTCTAACAAATTCATGTTTCTGTTCCTTCTGCTAACGCTCTTCAATCTCATCAAGTAGACTGAGGGGACTCAGATAATCAGGAGACCTTTAATCAGCATGCCATTAAACACAGACTTGTACAGCTTATAAAATGCATATGCAAATTTACCAGAGTCAAGCAGATCAAACAAAACAAAAACCCATTATGACATGATTATGTGGCAATCTTTAAAAATTTTCTTTGATTGCTTTTAAAGATAAAGAAAAATTCTTTTTGTAAAACTCTTAACTCAAATTAGTTTTTTAGTTGTTGGTTTGTTTTTTTTTTAATTGAGTATCCTAACTTATTTTTCAAATTTGACCAAGACTTATTTTGGTCAATCAGGGAACTATCTTCAAAGTTTCAAAGGTAGAGTTTTATATTTATGAAGTGTTTAGTATGAGTCAAGCCAAGTCAACAAACATTTATTGAGGGCCTTATTATGTATAAGGCATTCTGGTAAGCACTGGGAATATAAAGAAACAGAAGAAACAGTCCCTACTCTCAAGGAGCTCATAGTCTAAATCAGTGGTTCTCAACCTTCCTAATGCTGCGACCCTCTAATAGTAGTACGTGGGTGTATCTGCATGTGGGCAGACCCTGCTGGAGACAGATTGAGGAGCAATGTCTAAGTTCCTAAGACCATCAGAAATATGTGTTTTCCGATGGTCTTAGGTGACCCCTGAGACTCCTCTGAAAGGGTTGTTTGACCCCCAAAGGGGTCATGACCCACAGGTTGAGAACTGCTGGTCTAAAGGGAGAGACAAGATGTAAACTATGTACAAACTAGATATATGCAGAATATAGTGATGAAAATCGCCTTGAAAGTAATTTCATTATTATTATTACAAACAAGTTGTATAAAGATAAATGATGACTCAGAAATGTGCAGCACTTTAGAAGTCGCTATGTTTCCTAACTGTCAACGTACTTTTCTGGATTAGGATGAAATACATTAAATAAAATTTTGTAGCCTATTAAATGAAAATGTTAGTATAACTCGTACATGGATAGTAAATTTTGATTTCCTCTTTATTGCAACATATTATGCTTTTATTCCAACTGTTTCATATTATAGCCTATTGTGTCTTATTCAACGAAAATGAAAAATGGCATTTTGTTAGAGGATATTGAAAAAATTATGGGGAAATTATAAAACCACTTTATTCATTTACTACATCATGGAGGAAAGTTTATTTTGTTGTTTAATATTCTATAGAGCCACCTCGGGTAAATACCGCACATGAACTATAACCATACAGCATGTCTTATTCAATTCGGATAATGCATTGGAGATACCTGTGATTTTGTTTTCAAACTCCTTTTTTATTTTTCAAACTAAATCATGAGAACTTCAATTATGGAAAAATTTACAAGTAATATCTATACATTAATGCACCTTCTTGTGGGAAAATAGGAAGCAACTACCAAGGAATCATAGGATCATGTTTACAGATGGAAGGAACCTCACATGTCATTAAGTACTTCTTTTATTTCAGCATTTTTATAGCTTTGCGCCCCATCAATATGGCTATAGCAGCATAATTTGGTTATAAAGAAGCAGCATGGTAGAGTAAAGAGTAAATAAAAGCTTCCTTGAAGCCAGAAAGACTTGGTCCCCAGCCTTACCCTCTCAGTACCCCAAACCTGAGGCACCAACCATGTAGCTGCCAACCCATGAAATTCCTGAGTGCAGCCCAGAGCCAGATTAAAATGCAATGGGGAAATATTTAACAAAATAAAGATAGTAACTCACAAATAATAGCAATTTGTGGTTTTCAAATCAGGTAGTCCTCAGGGATCCTTCTGTATTGTTTAGTGGCCTCAATTTCTATTTGATTTTGACAACACTGTTCTAATTAACTTTCTAACACTGTAAGTTGCAAATTAGGTGCCAATTTGCATCAGTAGAGGGAAGTTCTTCAAAAAAATTCCCTGTACTAGTGAAATCAGAAGTCCAGTCACTAGATGTGTTTTTTTCATCTTTGTCCTTTGATAAATCTTCTAGATTCACCCTTTGCTTAATTATGTTTTCCTATGTAGCTGTGGATTTCCTTGGTATGCGTCGAGTATTCCAGGGTTTTATACAATCTACATCATTTTATCTAGAAACAACATCTGGAGAACTTTATCACATATATGGAATGCTGCTATCTGATTTTTTATGCAGAGCCCTGTTATAGAGGCAAATAGATTTGGCAACCAAATGACTCGTGTATGTGTGTGTGTGTGTGTGTGTGTGTGTGTGTGCACGTGTGTGTGTGCCCGTGTGTGTGTGTGTGTGTGTGTGTTTATAGCTTCTTTGATATCGATAATCAGTGATCACATTGAGTGAAGTTATCTGCATTTTTAAATCTGTCAAGGAGTTTAGTAATATGTTAAAATATAGTTTGGAAACTATCTTGATAGAGAAAAATCTCAAAGGTTGCATTTTGTCCTACTGAGTCAAATGCTTTTAAAAATTAAAAAAATTAATTTTAAAAGATCATATATTCTATATGCAACTCAATCAACTGGACAATTGTGAAAACATACCATATAGAAATTTGTCTATCTCTATTCTGATGCTTTTATTGTGGCTATCTTCAATATATAAAGAGATCATTCTCATATTTTTATAAAGATATGAAAAAATGTTTTATATATGTCTTCTGGCTTATTGGGGGGGAGGTAAAGATATTGACTTTATATCCTTTGTAAATTTCCCCAATTTGAGATAATACAAAAAATCTACTCCTGAGTGACTTGATGATTGCCATTTTAAAAATAGGTTTCTCATGGGGCGGATAGGTGGTGCAGTGAATAGAACACCAGCTATGAAATCAGGAGGAATTGAGTTCAAATTTGACCTCAGATACTTGACACTTAC
This sequence comes from Pseudochirops corinnae, assembly GCA_028646515.1. Classification (NCBI taxonomy): domain Eukaryota; kingdom Metazoa; phylum Chordata; class Mammalia; order Diprotodontia; family Pseudocheiridae; genus Pseudochirops; species Pseudochirops corinnae. The sequence continues at coordinate 17,039,228 of CM053591.1, forward strand.
TAGCCATGTGATCTTGGGCAAGCCACTTAACCCCAATTGCCCTGCCTTCCTCCCTCCAAAGAGCAAACCCTCACCAAAAAAAATTAGGTTCCTCAGAATCTGAGAGCTGCAAAAGACCTCAGAAACTATCTTGCCCAACCTATACCTGACAAACACTGTTCTACAACATATCTAGCAAATGATTTTGCAACTTTTCTTGAACTCGTTAAGCCAATAAATATTTATTAAGTACTTGCTCTGTGTCTGATCCTGGGCTAAGCAATGGGAATGCAAAGTAAGACCAAAGACAAAGCAAAAAAGAAATTTAAAAAAAAAAAACAGTCTCTGCTCTCTGGGAGTTCACATCATGATCTAGTAGGAGAGATAACATGAAAATAATTACACACAAATAAGACAGCTAATTAAGTCAGACACAATCATGCTAGAGGGAAGGTACCAGCAGTAAGGGGGAACAGGAAAGTCTTTTCACAGAAAGCAGCATTTGAGCTGGAACCTAAGGAAACCACGGAACGCAGGGGATGGGGATGAGGAAGGAAAGCATTTCAAGCATGTGGGATAGTCAATAAAAATGTATGGAATCGAGAGAGGGAGCATTTTGTGGGAGGAGTGAGAAAAGCAGTGTCAGTGGATCAAAGAGGACATATAAAAGAATAAGGTGTGAGAAAACTAAAAAGATACGAAGAACTCAGGTTATGAAGGGCTTTGAATTTCAAATAGGTTTTCTATTTGATCCTGAAGGTGATATGAAACCATCGTGTTTCTTATTTTTTTAATTAAATGGGATATGTGTGTGTGCATATATGAACATGATCACACATATACATAGGTGTATATACATACATGGACATGTGTGTGCATGTATGAGTATATGTATATATATATATATATATATATATTTGTATATATACATATGTGTGTGTGTGTATACAACTCTAACTCAAATTAGGCTTTGTTGTCTTACCAAGATGTAAAGGTGATCGTCACTCCTTAAAGACACAGAATGAAATCTTTGACTGGTATTACCAAGATAGAAAGACAAGACAGAGATCTTTCTAAAGAGTAAAGTTCAGGATCTTATGTATTTGGCCACAAGGTGATAAGGTTTTTGGTCATAGTCCAGAGGGGCTTTGCACATTGGCAAAGAAAATACTTATAATGATAAAATTCTAGATCTTTAGGTTATCATTGCATTAACAGTATGCATATACATATGCATATATCATATACCTTCTATACACTTATATAATACATGGTTTGAATGCAAAATTTATACTTGCTAAAAAGACTATTTTGTGGAGAACCCACACAGGGCAAGCCTTCACATTGTGCTCAGGCGAAGGTCTCTCTTAAGAGCTTTGGAATTGATTATGTGACATGAGAGACACTGAACAGGGCTGCTCAGCATGGCATGGCCACATCAGAGAAGGTGCTGTGCTCTATGAACAAAGCAGAATTGAAATAGCTCAAAAGAAATGCAAGATGGGCAAATTTAGAGAATCCACCCCTAATATTCACATGGGCTATGTGTGCTGATCTGTGGTAGAACAGACCAAGCTTGTATTGTTCTGATTACCCGAAGTCAGACACACTTTGTAACTTGACTCTACCATACATGTCATGTTCATCCTCTTCGAGAACAAAGAATAACAACCAACATATATGTAAATGTATATATTTATACACACTTTCACATACATAGTCACACCTTACATTTGTATATACATGTATCTATATGTGTGTGTATGTTTATATTTGAGAAATAATAGAAATTTATACCTCCCTATTAGAGCAATAGAAAGTCAGAATGGATTTATAGTATAGATGGGAAAGAGAAACTGAAACTCAATGGTCAGTAAACATTTATTAAGTACTTACAATATATGAGGCATTATGGTGTTGGGATACAAAGAAAGACAAAAGATCTTAACCTGCCTTCAAGCAGCTCACAATCTAGTGGGAGAAGAAAACATATAAAAGGGAGCTTGAGGGATCAGGACAGGAGAGGGAGAAGGGAAAAGAGTACTTACTTCAACAGCAACTTGTAGTCAAGGAGCCAAGGTGAGAAATGATAAGGAATATCATATATAATATATATAATAAATAATATAAATGATAAGAAATGACTACCCTCAAGCCCTCCTTAAACGCTAGAGGATCAAGGAAAAGGTTTCCAATGTCCAACGTCTACTTTCCATTCTCTCCAGTCAGAGGGAGGAAGGAGCACCCGGGGCAAGGGAAACTGAGGGGGTATCTATTCCAGGGTTGATGTATTTTATGACAGTCTTCTGGCGTAAAGGAGTCATTGCTGGGAGGACAGAGATTCCCCTTTCAACCCTTATTTTCTAGGGCAGGTCTAACAAGGCCCAAGTATTGACCTAAGATGAAACCATCAAAAGGTAAAGTCTTTGTCTGGGGCTGGGTTTATGTCTTAGGAAAAGCCTATGGGCCAACCATAGATGTTGGGAAAGTAAGGTCCTTAATGAGGTTGAAAGCCATCACTGATATGTCATAACAAGAGGAAAGGCAGTTTAACATTTAAATTTTACTGGCAAATAACATGGAAGTGTTGCAGAGAGGGAGAAGGAGATCTGATATACAAATCAGACATATACATATTAACATAGAATAAAACTCACATGGGGTAGCACAGAGCCATAGATTCATTCAAGTGGCCTGTTCAGGAGCCAAGGCTTGGTCCTGCAGGAGCAGCTTGCTTTAGATCAGGGGAAAGCTATTCCAATGGGGGCAGGGGCACGAGGTACTTCAAAGTGTCCTTCTAAAAACGGGATGCTTAACCCCTGATCTAGGCGGTCATTTAGAGCTGGCTGATTTGCATGTCAAAGTTCAGGGCATGGGGAAGATTCTGAAAGTACACAGGTTCAGGGGGAAAAGACAAACTAATAGTTGGCAAGATATTATTTTTACATACACAACTGTATTTACCTTAAAATGTTATTATCAGTAATTTTCCATGGCCTAATCTTACAGCAATGGTTTCCATGATGAGCTACAGTCTCCCTTAAAGAGAGACTATCATGGCTGTCTTAAGACCACCAAGTCTTATCATGATGTCATCTTGTAGGATAACGAATTTCTGGAGATACTAAGGAGAGCAGCTGTGTAGGAAAGGATGAGACCCAGAGAGATAAAGGAAGGTTTACACAATTAGTAAATGTAGCACTGAATGGTGTAGAAATAGAGATTTGGAGGCAAGGGTATTTGGGTTCAAATCCTGGCTCTGCTGTTACTAATTATATGACCTTAAGCAAGTCAAAACTTCTCTATAACTTCATTTTCTTATCTGTAGAATGAGGGTATTGAGTTTTCTGATTTCTATGGGCCCTTCCAGTCCTAAATCTGTAGTGTGATTTAAGAGAGAGAATACTAGAATGGAAATATTCTAGGATAAGTATCAGGAGATGTGAGTTTATGTTAATGCACTTTAATCAGAGGCAGTAGGGTATTTTGAAGAGAACACAAAAATTAGAATTAATTTTCTTTAAAAATGCTCCAGTTCTGAGTTTCCCATTCTCTAGCAATTCAATCTAGAGTTCAGTCCTCAAGGGTGTGCTAAATCTATTCAAACTGAGCTCATAAGAAATGATGGTTAAAATTTCAGTGTAAGCATTTGCTTCTCAGAAATGAGCAAAAGCTACAAATCAGGGTTTGATTTATTTAGTTGATTTTCTAGACATGAAAAAGTGATGGTAAAATGTTAATAATGAATGTTAAACTTTAAAATACATCATGAATGCATTTTTTTTAAAAAGAAAGACAATTGTTAAACATTTATCAGCACACCCCTGGCATACTTAACCTCTTAAGTCCTGAATTTTCTCATCTGTAAAAATTACGTGATTGGAGTAGATGATCTCTGAGACCTTTCATAAGTCTTACAATTCATCCTGTATGAATCAAACCTAGGCTTTCTGCCTCCACTGACTCTTCAAAAAAAAAAAGTACATGAAACACATTCTTAAATTTAATCTGCATTATTAACATTTTTCTTCATCATTTTCTTAATCACGAAAACAATAAATTGAGCCCTGATTTGTAGCATTCGCTCATTTCTGAGGTATAAATGCTCATACTGAATATTTAACAAGTGGCTCTCAAGCCAGTTAAAGCTAGCTATAGCAGAGTCTGGGTCAGATGATGCCTCTCAGGTTACCCTGAATCTTTTTTTTTCCTGTGCCCATTTTTAATAAAAAGTGAAGGCAACAGAAAAATTAATAGCTGATAGACTATATTCATTGACCAGAAAGGATCACATGATATGTTCTTTGTTCTCCAAGCAACTCAAGAGAAATCAAGGTCTATTGTGGAACTACTGAAGAATTTCTCTCCCTCTATTAAGAAAAGGTTGTCTTTGTCTTCTGTTCCTCTGGACTAACACTTCTTTGCCTCAGGGAAACACATGATTGAACAATTTCTCTTGTCTCCACATGTATGTAGAGCACCTTTCAAGTATGCATATTGGTTCTGCATTTTTTGATATCTATTAATTACTCATATTTTATTAATTATTCATAATTTGTTTAGATTTAAAGACTCATGACTCAGACTTTCCTGGCAAGGAAAAAAATTACTATCTTAGCCTTTTATTTGCATTAACACAATGATGATTCTTCATAACGTATGAAATTTATATGCTAGCCAGAAAGAAAATGTGTTTGAGCTCCAGTCCTGACAATTCACACTTTCTCTTCTATACCACAGAATCCTCCTTACCCTCAAAGTTCACTTCACCCCTAGACTTCTCACACTTCAAGTATACTCTTTCCACATAGCCCCTTGCTCTAATTTGATGGTTTCTCACAGAACTTCCATTTTAAAGAAAGCACTTGGGCTAGTCTTCATTCTTTTCCAGGCTCCGCTCCTGATTGTCTACCATATCTCAGAATCTTTGAGTCCTTTCACTTTCCTTTTACCTCTTTTCTTCCCCCTCCCCATTAAAATGTAAGTTCCATGAGATCAGGGACAAGCTTTCTTTCTGTTTCTATTAGTTTTCCTTGCACCTGATGAAGCACCTAGCACACATTAAGAGCTTAGGAAATGCTGGGTGATGACTTATTTTGATGGTTTCTTTGCAATGAGTTGTGGAATGGCTTGTGGCCTTTCATATGGAATACATGCAAGACATTTTTAAAGTTTAATCTGCATTATTAACATTTTTTTTCATCATTTTCTTAATCAACAAAACAATAAAATGATTGCTGATTTGTAGCATTCGCTCATTTCTGAGGTATAAATGCTCATATTGAAAATTTAACAAGTAACTCCCAAGCCAGTTAAAGCTGGATCTAGCTCTAGACCCCGGGCCTGATGGAGGACAAAGGCAGAGAGTATACATAGGAGAAAACCTTAATTTTCATTTCCTTTTAACCTCTCTTAGGTTTTACCTAAATTCTAAACTTTAGTAAAAACATGTAGAAAAGGAAACAGCTTATATAGGAAAGAGCAAAGAAAAAAAATACACATATTTATACATGATTTTTGAGATCTGTGGTAATTAAGGGGAAAAATTAAACAACAAAGATTGTATTTCACATTCATAAAGTTGGCAAACATTAAAAAAAAGAAAAATATCTGTAGTTGAAAGGGATGTAGGAGTACAGACATACTAATCTACGTATGTATGGTTGGTTTAATTGAAAATTCCTAAAGCCATTCCAGAGAGCAATTTGAGACTATATTGAAAATTCACTAAGGAGAGGTTATCCTTTGATCCAAGGATACCAGTACCAGGGATATGCCACAAAGAGGTAGAGAAACCCAGAAAGGACCCATATGCAAAAATATAGATTACAATAGTGCTTTTTTCTCTTAAAACAAATGACTGGGAAGAAAATGAATCTATATTAATTGGGGACTACCTGAACAAATTATAATATGCAAAATAGTGGAATATTATTGTGTTGTAAGAAAAGAAAAAAGGAGAGGTTTCAGAGAAACATTAAAATATTTCCATGAACTGATACAGACTCACATGAGAAGAACCAAAAGAACAATTTATATAATGACTGTAGTAGTATAAAAGAAAATAGCTTTGAAAAATGTAAGAATTTTAATCAATTCAGTTATCACTAATAAATCCAGTAGAATAATAAATTACTAAATAGTAAAAAAAGAGTAAGAAACATGACAATAGAAAATATATGAGATTTATCTAAGCCAGAATATCCCATGAGCAGAATAACAACAGATTTCCCAAATGTTCTATACTGATTTATTATCATGAGTGAAGACAGTTAAATACTCCTCTTGCAAGTAATAGCTAAGCATATAATATATTGAATAAGTATATAGAAATCTAATTAAGAAATTTGAAGTACTAGAGAAAAGTTAAATCTCCCTTAATATATCAGAAAGATCCATGGTGGAGGCAAAATGATTTTGAAAACACTCAGGGCTGGATTTTCAAGATATCTCAAACTGGTCAAAATTCCAAAAGAATGGAAATCACCCCAGGCAATCTTATTACAAAAAAAAAAATGACCAAGAAGACAGTAGAAACTACAAATCAATTTATCTATTTTCTGATCTCTATAAAATTCACTGGAAGAATGGTCTAGACACACACACACAGACACACACACACACTTATGGTATCCTTGATTAAAATATATGAAAGGTATAGGCAAGTTTTCATACAACCACACATTCATGGTTACTCAATAGACTTGTAGTCATAGAAAAAAATGATTGTTCTCTTTATCATTTGTCAATTCTTAAAAATGGATGAGGTAGAACAAATGTAACTTGAAAGGTCTTCTTCCAACTACTTTAATTTTATGTGATATTCCTTCTTAGATGTAACTCCAGAGATAACTCTAACAGTTCTGTTGATCAATAGCATATGAGGCATCATGCAGAGAAGCAAGTCAGTCTAAAGTGTTTACCCTTGTGGCAGAGGGTGTCCTAAATAGATTCTTTATGGCAAAGTTCTCAATTTATTCCAGTTGGTAGACTGCTATATACAAATTGCATCTATAACTGGAACACCGTTCAATCACCTGAGATCTATGACTACGGAAAAGAAATGAGTTCAATCGTTCACATGGGGATAGTTTATGAATGGCCAAGTGCGTAATGAAGGCTTATCTTAGTAGCAGGAGGGTAAACGTTCTGTAACCAGATCTCCGAAAATTAAAATGTGTATGACATAAATTTTATTCTACATTATTAACACTTTTCCCACCACTTCCTTAAGTCTAAAGACAATAAAGAACAATAAATCGATGCCTGATTTGTGGTGTTTGCTGATTTCCAAGGTGTAAATGCTCACACTGAAAATTTATCAGATAACTTTGGAGAGCCAGTAGGAACTGACTCCAGAAGTTCAATGTTTATTTCCGAGATCAGGATATGCAATAGGATAAGCAGTTATTTCAGTCACTCTATTAGTACATATATCTCGTTGTTTATCCTTCTTTTTTGAAGAGGACCAATGACATGAGAGGGTGATGTCTCTACTTACACATGAATTGAATTGAAATAAGGCAAAGTTTCACAAAGTCTTTAGTCTCTCTCTTCCAAAGTCATTGAAGACCAATGGAAAGACAAAAGTCAAGATGGCTGGCAACGACCTGGGATGCAATGGATGACCTTGAGGTTTTCAATGTCTGACCAAGCTCTTAGTACTGCACAGCACCTGCTGTGGCCACCTTCATGGCCATTAGAACAAATTGCTCTCATCTGTCTATTCCACTGGGGGACGTCTTCACATGCTTGGGGTAGACATTTCCCTAACTCACCCATGGGTTGGAAGACCATGTGTTATCATCAGCCACCTGCCCACCTGCCTAGATGGTTTACCAGGTTATAGCAACTATAAATGTTATAGCTATATACAGTGTGCATGGGGTGTTCAGGGAGAACAAATACCTCTGGCATGAGTGGGCCCTTTTCAAATTTACTTGTCTATCTTTGGTTTCAACCTGGCATTCAAGAAACTATAACACGTGCTTTGTGTAAGCACTGTAAATGAACAATGGTCCATATTTGGAATTGGAAATTCCAAACAGTGTGGGTCAATTGCATAGCCCTTAATTAATCCCAAGCTACTCTCTCACAAATAGCCAGTCTTTCAAACAAAACTATTTTTCCAGTGATATTATATGTCTGTGGGATGTGATATGACATAATTTTAGAAAAATCAGAACTTCAAGTGACCCAAGGGTAATGGGAAAACACATAGTAGGTATAAGTAGGTCAAAGCATACAACCAAAGATAAGTTACATTATATGTATATACGTATATATACATATACATATACATATATGTATATATACACACACACACTAACACACACACACACACATGGGTATGTGTATGTGTCTGTGTCTGTGTGTATAAAATGAAATGCTAACCCATTATTCCAGAACCATCTCTTAAGAGTAGTATTTACTCAATGTATTTTAGCTCATATTGGCAAAGATGGCATTTAATTTTCATTCAATAAACAAAAATTTACTTACCTAATTAGTGCTTTTTCTCCCCTCCTCAGGAGCTTTCAATGGCTTCCTGTTTCCTGTGAGATAAAATACAAATTCCTCAGCTTGATATTTAAAACCCTTTCATAACCTGGCTCTATCCAACATTTCCAGGCGTATTTCTCATTACACTACTTCTTTTATGAAAATAACTTTCACATTTGTAACTTTAGCATTTTTTGTTTCGGGCAAATTGACTGATTTGCTGCTGTTCCCCTACTAGACATTCCAACTCCCACCTCAATGATTCTGCATGCTCTATCTCCCATGCCTTCAAATTCCATGGGCCTCCTTGCTATTCTGCAAACTTGACATTCCAACTCCCACCTGCATGACTTTGCACAGGCTGTCACTCATACCTAGAATGCACTCCCTCTAGTCAGAATCATTGACTTCCATTAGGGCTTAGGTCTGGTGCCACATCCACTGGGAAGCCTTTCCTGATACACTTAATTGTTACGACTTATTTCTCTCTCTCCTCTAATAATGATGTATATGCTTAACCGTTGGCACATTCTATGCTTCTCTCCACCTCTCGCCTTCCTCTTTCCCTCCCTTCTTCCATTGAGAATAATAAGTTTGGGAAAACAAGAATTATCAAAGAATTTTATGAATCTATTATTCATTTTTGTCTTTGTGCCAGCAATGTAGCTTAGCATGAACTTTGAACACACACTGTATTGACTTGAAAGAAATGGAATACTGTACCCTTATGAGTGAGACTGAACATCACTTGAATTTCTGAATTATTAAAAGCATGCAATAATATTTCTGTGCAGGTAAAATTTTAGGAAAGAAGACAAACGTCATTTATTTTGAGCATTTGATTTAAGTTACATGCTAAACCTAAAAAAGAATTAAAAACAAGTTATTCAAATTGGTGCTATGTCTTCCATTGATCTCAGATCCCTTAGAATTAGTCCCTGTGTGGAAATATTCCTATCTTGGGTCTCTTCTTCCAATTTTTTGTAATCATCTAAAGCATCACGTAAGAAAAGCACAGTGACTTACTGATAGAAGAAATATTATTAATACCCCCCAGCAAAGATAGATTTCACATACCCCATAACTAAGAAGTTTATCTCACGTCTCCACTACTGTGATGACCTTATCTCTATAGCCTTCAGTCGTATCAGCTAGGTCACTCTCCTAGTAACTGTACATTGAAATAGTAATTATGTCAAAAGAATAAACAAAATTGGCAGTACTACAATTTCAATGCTAAGAACTTAGTGCCCACATGCAAACTAAGCAAGCTGGCATTTCCTGAAGGTCGAATTGACCTTCTATAAATAAATAGTGATAATACAAACAAATCCATTCAAATGGATCCTTCAATGGGATCGTTGCTTCTACACAGTTCCCTGAATGCTATTCCAGCAATGTGCTTGGCGTTGGTCAGGAGGTGAAGAATACAATCCATTGAGATGGCTGGGGGAAACTGGAGGAACTTGAGTGAGTCTTTACATTACTTTCCAGGCTTTAGACAATAGGAGAAAACACGCTTGTTTGTTTTTTAATATATCGGCAGCTGATGTAATTTTTGTGGTTGTTCACTCATTTTAGTTGTGTTTGACTCTTCATGAGCTCATTGGGGTTTTCTTGGTAAGGATATTGGTGTGGTGTGCCATCTCCTTCCCCAGCTCATTTTATAGACATAGAAACTGAAGCAAAGAGAATTAAGTGGCTTCTCTAGGGTCACATAGCTAGTAAGTGTCTGAGGTCAAATTTGAATTTAGGTCTTCCTGATAGTGCGCTATCCACCATCTACCTTTCTTGTGATACTACTGCTTGATATAAAAAAAAAATCATCGCAAAAATAATACTTGTAAATCACTGTCTTGATTCAATGTGGCATAGTAGCTAAAATACTGATCTTGGAGCAAGGGAGATGGGTTCAAATCCTACACTTGAAAATACCTGTGTTTTCTGAGCAAGTCACTTAACCTTTATGTGGAGCAGCTAGGGGGTGTAGTAGATGGAGTGCTCAGCCCTGGAATAAGGAAGACCTGAATTGAAATCTGACATTAGACACTTACTAGTTGTGTGATCCTGGGCAAGTCATTTAACCTCTGCCTCAGTTTCTTCAACTGTAAAAATGCAGAAAATAATAGCCCTTACCTGTCAGATGGTTTTAAGAATCAGATGAGATAATAAATGTAATAAAGTGCTTAATATAATGCCTAGCATCATATTATAAGAGCTATATAAATGATAGCTGTCATTATTATATGTCGAAAGTGATGTCCTGGGACTTATTTACAGTGTCATAGATGGACTGGGATTTGATAAAGCCCAAATAAACCAGACTTTCTATGTGCATGTATGTATATAAACCATAAATTAAGAAGGCTTAAAAAATATTATCTAAGTTCTACATAACAATTGACACCTCACAAAATAATTACTTATCGCTTTTTTTCTTAATTGCTATTGTACAATTAAGATCAGAGAATCATATATAGAGCTATAAGGGAGCCAAATTCAGCCCACTCACTTTACTAATGAGAGAACGAAAGCCCAAAGAGGAAAAACAATTTGTTCAAGGTCATAACAGTGGTAAATAGTAGATCCAGGATTTGAATCCTGGTTTAATTTTTGACATAAAAAAATCTTCTGATTTCAAATGCAGTGCTCTTTCCATTTCACAGTGCTATTTCCTTTGATACATAGCTTAGCAATTGTTTATTCTTTAAAAATAGCAGTTTGGTTTTTTAAAAGTATTTATTTTAAAAACTCAGTTAATGGTTGTACATAAAATTACATAACTTTCTGTTTAAAGTTAAGTAGTATTTTTATTCAGTTTATTATAGTATACAGGAAATAGAGGATTGCATTTTGAATACAACTTCTTTTAAAATTTACTGCCAGCTACTTCCCACAAAACAAATCAAGACATGCAAAGGTTTGGGAAGATCAATCCTGTTTACTAAGCATAATGTTCTCTGTCCTTAAGTGACATATACCATTCATCTGTTATATAACTGTTGCAAAAAGAGAATAAATATTTCCTAATTTTAGGTTTTTGAAACAGTATTCTCAATAATTAGTTGTCATGTGAGGTAATATTCCCCGGGAGGTGTATGTATGTGTGTGTATTGCATTTATATATACATATGTACAGTATATATATATATTCATACATATATATATTTCATTTTGCCATTTCAATGTAACATAAAAGGCATTTATTAAATATTCCAGGCACTGTAAGGCTTTGAGAACATAAAGTCAAAGATAAAAGAGTTCAAAGAAACTCATATTCTTCTAGAGGAAAACAACACACATTCATATAATTAAATATAATATTTGTGCAAAGTGAATTCTTGGGGGACAATGAGGGCAGAAGCACTAACAAGGATGAGGGGGGCATCAAAAAAGGCCTCCAATGGGAAGTGACACATGAGCTAAGTCTTAAAGGAGGATCTCCCCTTCCTTTTTACCTCTTAAATTCCTTAGTTTCCTTGAAGGAATAGCTTGGACATTCTTTTTTACATGAGATCTTCCCTGATTTCCTCAATTGCAAATACCTTTCCCTAAGTTATGTGTGTGTGTGTGTGTGTGTGTGTGTGTGTGTGTGATTAAAGTCCCAAGCCTGGAGTCAGGACCTGAGTTCAAATCTGTCTTCAGACACTTAATAGTTGTGTGACTCTGGGCAAGTCACTTCACCCTGTTTGCCTCAATTTCCTCATCTGTAAAGTGAGCTGCAGAAGGAAATGGCAAACAATTCCAGTATCCCTGCCAAGAAAACCCTAAATGAAGTCACAAAAAGTCAGACACAATTAAAACAACTCAACAACAACCACAAACTATACACACATACAGGTATAGCAGACACACATAAAAGTAGATACAGAATATATCTATGCATATATGTAGATGCATGTTTATATATATGTTTATGTGTGTATATGTGTGTGCATGTTTATACTTTTATGTGTTCTTGTTGTTTCTTTCTATAGAAGGTAAGCTCTTTACGGTCAGGGCCAATTTTTTTTTAACATCCAGGATCTGGCACATTGCTTGGAATTGTTGGACACAAAGTAGATACTTGATAAATATTTGTATATTAATAATTGGAGGGAGCTAGAGAATATATTATTGTGAAAGCAGTAGTCTTGAAGTAGAAAAAGCATTGAACATGAGTCAGAAAAATTGGGTTTCAGTCCTATGTCACTCATTAGTTGTGTGACCTTGCCTCAACAGCTTCATCTATAAAATGAAAATAGTATAGTCCCTGCCTATCATAGGCTGATTGTGAAATTCAAATGGGATAATAAAGGCAAAGTGCTTTTGAAAACACAAAAGGTACTACATGAAACAATGGTATTGCTAAGGTGCGCTATGAGAGACAATAGTATTCTCTCTAAATAGAAGCTTTCCTTGTTTAAGTCCTCAACCATTAGAATTGTTGAATTATGTGAAAATATATTTGAGAAAAGTTTGATCATAATCTTCTAGCTCTACCACATTTATATCTTTGGCATAGCTCAATAATCACAGCTCTCAATATGTTTTTCAAAAGTTCTTTCACAGTTTCCAAGAATTGTATTAATCATTGCTTTTCTGATTCTTCCCTGAATTTCTATAACCCCAGAGGAAGTACAGATGTTCCTTCAAATCAACTTTTTCTCCCCATATATAATGAACTGAGGAATCACAAAAATCCTGGGGGAAGAAGTTATTGACTCCAGTAAGCTAACATAATTTCATAAACACTGGAAGTGTGTCTCTGCTACAGAAAACATTGAACAACAAAAAGAAAATAAGTTAGGAGTTATGAGCTGGATATGAATCCTGTTATTCTTTGCTAATTAAAACATGCCACTTAACATGACTTTGAAAGTGACACTTCAACCTTCTATGCTTCAGTTTCCTTTTTTATAAAATGAAGATGTTCAATGATGTTGCCTTTGTAACAGCAATCACCCTAGCGTACCCAGGATAACTGTTAGCACAGGTTCTTGGATCTGCTTTTCTAAAGGAAAGCAACCCAAAAAGGATTAACAATCTTACTTGAATCGAACATAGATATCATTCATTTAATTTAGGGGGAAAAGGCAGCACCCTGAAGTTCAGAAAATGCAACCAGAAATTACGAACAGACAAAAAATACAGACAGACAAAATGACACAATTCAACAGACCAATAGACAGGGCTTCTAGCTGTCTGGCCATTACATACATACAGTGTTACTTAACAGAGAGAGAAGCACCAAAATATGGGTTTTCAAAACTGGGGAGCTCAACCACTGCCCAGAGTCTCATATGTCAAATAATTCCCATAAATGATCCCCAAATCAAAACCTCACCTTAGGGAGTATATATAACCTTCTCCAGGGTCAGAGAATATAACAACTTTCATGACTCACTGCCTAATTACAAAGTAACAAAAGATACGTGCCTTCCTGAAAAACAAGCCTCCCCTAAGCAAGCTTCTCTTATTGGGCTCCAAGTGAGCCCCAAAAAGGGGCAGGGAAGATCTTCAAATTCCCTTACCATTACATCTGTAAGGTCTCTTCGGTTTCAAAATACTATGATTTTTTATTCAACATTAGTATATAACATTTACTCCCCTTGTAACATTCCTTTTTCTTAGCTTAAAAAGCAATGAATCAAATGGATTACAATTTATGAGAATGGTCAAACAGAGGGATAATATTTTAAATGAGCATTTTTAAAGGAAAATATGACTCATATTTGGTTAAGAACTTACATATTCATATATGTTTTAAATGAGGAAGCTGATATATAGAGAAAGTAATATTTGTGCTGAAGGAATAGAGAACAAAGCCAAATTTATTGTTGTGCCTGACAGATTCACATAATAATCTTAGGGAGAGAGAGACATGAAAAATTATGGTCTTGCCTTCTTCACTGAACTTTTGCTCTTTTCAAAATTTTTGTTAATTAATTACTTAATTTTAAACTTTTTAAAAATTGATTTCTCAACTTCCTTCTCGCCACATCCCCCTCACCTACTGACCAGGCAAACAACACGATGTCAATTACATGTGTGAAATCATGTAAAACATGTCTATGTTACTTAGATTACAAATTCTCTGGCCAAGACACACACTTTATACTTGAGTATATGTTTTACCATCCCTGCCCTCACCCCATTCCTGCCAGAGCATGTAAATACTTTGTATACCTTACACTCATGCATCTGTGTATTTAATAAATGTATGTTAGATTTCATTGAACTATTAGTCTCAGACTCAAATCAATCAATAAACAAAAACACTTGTTATCTCACAAGAGTAAACCTTTTTGTCAGGCACTGTGCTAAGAACTAGGGAATACAATGAGTCAAAAGACAGCCCCTACTAACTTCAAGGAGCTCCCAATTGTTATGGGAATCTAAAGATCTTCCCTGCCCCTAGGCCCTTTGCTAA
>CM053591.1:17054620-17083109 GCA_028646515.1 Pseudochirops corinnae
AGTTGTACTATTTACATTCCTACATGGAAAAATGATAATTTTAACTCATAAGACTTTTTTCAGTATGAGGATAGCTGAAGGGAATATTCATACATATATATATATATATATATATATATATATGTAATATATATGCATGTATAGGAGGATGTATGTGTATATAAATATATATGTGAGTGTGGGCATTTATATGTTCATGTATACATAGACAGAAGGCACAGGATGAGTTGAATATGAAGGGATGATATCTAAAAAATAAAATTAAGAGGTGAGAGAGTAATTTATTGGAAGAAGGAGAAAGGGAGACATAGATTAGGGTAAATTATCTCATAAAAGAGGTAAGAGAAAACTGTTATGATGGAGGAGAAGAGCAGGAAGGTGAAAGGGAATGGGAGAACCTGATTCTCATTGAATTTGACCTAAGGAGGGAATAACATATGCATTCAATTGGGTATCTAACCTTACAGGAAAATGGGGGGGTAGGGAATAAGAGGGGGGATGATAGAAGGGAGGGCAGATTTGGGGAGAGGGTAGTTAGAAGCATATATTTTTAAAAAGGGATAGGGTCAAAGGAGAAAATAGAATAAGTGGGGGTGGGATAGGATAGAGGGAAATATAGTTAGTCTTTCACAATACAACTACTATGGAAATGATTTGGGTAACTACACACGTACAGTCTATATTGAATTGTTTATCTTCCTAATGGAGGTGGTTGAGGAGGGAAAAAGGGGGGAAAATCTGGAACTCAAATTTTAAAAACAAATGTTTAAAAATTGTTTTTTACATGTAACTGGGAAATAAGATACACAGGTACGGAGGTATAGAAACCCATCTTGGCCCTACTAGAAAGTTAGGAAGGTGAAGGAGGAGGATCTAAGAGATAACAGATTGGGGGAAGGATTATTCAGTAAGCTTGTTATTTTGGAGTGTGGGGTAGAGGAAAAATGGGGAGAGAAAAAAGTATTACTCAAAATCTTGGAAAAATGAATGTTGAAAACTAAAAATAAATAAATAAAAATTTTTAAAAAAGAAATGTATCTAATTTATCCCCATCACACATAATGCTTGATGATAGTTTTAGATAGATGTTATCTATCATTTTAAGGAAGACTCCATTTATTCTTATGCTCTCTAATGTTTTTAGTAGGGATGGGTGTTGTATTTGTCAAAAATGTTTTCTGCATTTATAGAGATAATAATAATTTTTTATAAATTCCATTATTGATATGGTCAGTCGTGTTGATAGTTTTCCTAAGACTGAACCAGCCCTGGTTCCTGGCATAAATCCTCTCTTGTTAGTGCATATTATCTTTGAGATAAATTGTTGTAATCCCTTTGTTAATATGTTGTTTAAAATTTTTGTATCTAGGTGCATTAGGGAAATCAGTCTATAATTTTCTTTCTCTGTTCTGACTCTTCCTGGTTTAGGTATCAGCACCATACTTATATCATAAAAAAAAATTTGTAGGTTTCCTTCTTTGCCTGTTTTCCCAAATAGCTTATATAGAACTAGAATTAGTTGTTACTTAAATGATTGATAGAATTCACTTGTCAATCCATCTGGCCCTGTAGATTTTTTCTTAAGGAGTTCATTGATGGCTTGTTCAGTTTCTTTTTTCTGAAACAGGGTTATTTAATTTCCTCTTCTATTGACCTGGGTAATTTATTTTTTGTATATATTCATCCATTTCACTTAAACTGTCAGATTTATTGGCATACAGTTGGGCAAAATAGTTCCTAGTTATTCTTTTACTTTCCTCTTCATTGATGATGAATTTACTCTTTTTTTATTTTTTGTACTGGTAATTTTGGTTTTATTCTTTTTTTTAAATTCAAAATAGCCTAAGTCTTATCTATTTTATTGATTTTTTTTCTCATAAAACCAACTCTTAGTTCAATAGCTTTCTTACTTTCAATTTTATTAATCTCTTTTTTTGCTTTTCAGAATTTTTAATTTGGTGTTCAATTATGGACTTTTAATTTCTTTTTCTAGATTTTTCAGCTACACACCCAATTCACTGACCTCTTCTTTCTCAATTTATTTTTCATGTAAGCATTTAGAGATATAAAACTTCCCTTAAGAACTGCTTTTGCTGCATCCTTTAGGTTTTGGAATGTTATCTCATTATTGTCATTCTCTTAGATGAAGTTATTGGTTGTTTCTATGATGTTATTTGACCCAATCATTCTTTAGGATTAGATAATTTAGTTTCCAATCAATTTTTAGTCTATCTTTCCATGACCTTTTATTACATGTATTTTTTATTGCATCGTGATCTGAAAAGGATGCATTTAATATTTCTGCATTGGATTGTGAGGTTTTTGTGCCTGAATACATGGTCAATTTTGTGAAGGTACCAAACTGCTGAGAAAAAAAGTATATTCCGTTTTATCCCCATTCAATTTTCTCCAGAAGTTATCCATACCTGACTTTTCTAAAATTGTATTCATCTCCTTAACTTCTTTCTTGTTTATTTTGTGGCTAGATTTATCTAGTTCAGAGAGGGGAACATTGAGGTTCCTCCCTTGTATAGTTTTCTAAAGTATTTCTGCTGTAACTCCCTTAATTTCTCCTCTAATAATTTGCATGCTACACCACTTGGTGCATATATGTTTAGTGCATATGTTATTTCATTGTCTATGGTACCTTTTAGCAGGATGCAGTTTCATTCTTTATCTATTTTAATAAGATCTACTTTTGCTTTTACTTTGTCTGATAACAGGATTGCTACTCCTGCTTTTTTTTTGACATCCGATGAAGCATAATACATTCTGCTCCAGTCTTTTACCTTTGTTCTATGTATATCCCTCTGCTTCAAATGTGTTTCTTGTAAACGACATATTGTAGGACTATGATTCTTAATCCACTCTGTAATCTGCTTCCACTTTATGGGAGAGTTCATCCCATTCGTATTCAGAGCTTGATTACCAACCATGTCTTTTTCTTCATCCTACCCCCAACCCCATTTATGTTTTTTTCTCTCCTTTCTCCCTTTCCCTCCTCACTAAAGTTTTGCTTTTGATCACTGCCTCCCTCAGTCTGAACTCCCTTCTGTCAGTTCCCTTCCTTTTCTTCCCTTTTACTTCTTCCCTCCTTTCTATCCACCCCCTCCCTTTTATTCCCCTTTCTCCTCATACTTACCACTTATAGGGCTAGTTAGATTTCTCCATCTGTTTATATTATTACCTCTTTTAGCCAAATTTTATGACAGTAAGGTTCATTTTCCTCCCTTCTTTCTCTTTTCTGTAGTAGGTGTTTGTGCCTTTTCATGTTATGTAATTTACCTTTGTCTGCTTCCTCTTTTCCTCTTCTCCCATTAAAACCCCTTTTCATTACTTAATTAGATTTTTTTATCATCACATCAAAGACAACTTATACCCACACCTACTGTCTATGTATATATACTCCTTTAAAATGTCATAACAATACAGTTTTCGAGAGTTATGAGTCTCATCTCCCCATTTAGGGATATAAATAGTTTGCTCTTATTAAAAATATGTTTTTGTTGTTGTTGTTTTCTCTTTCCTGTCTACCTTGTTATGAGTTTCTTGAGTCTTGTATTTGAAGATTAAATTTTCTGTTATGTCTGCTCTTTTCATCAGATAGGTTTGGAAGTCCCCTATTTCACTGAATGTCGATCTCCTCCCTTGAAAAATTTTGCTGAATTTTGCTGGGTAGTTGATCCTTGGTTGTAATCCAAGTTCCTTTGCTTTCTGAAAGATTGTGTTCCATGCCCTTTGATCTTTTAATGTAGGAGCTGCAAGGTCATACACAATCCTGACTGTGGTTATTTTGTATTTATATTGTTTCTTTCTAGCTGCTTGCAAAATTTTCTCTTTGACCAGGTAGTCTTGAAATATGGCTACAATATTCCTTAGTTTTTTCAGTTTGGGATCTCTTTTAGGAGGTAATCAGTGGATTCTTTCAATAACTATTTTGTCTTCTGGTCCTAGTACTTCAGGGTGGTTTTCCTTGATAATTTCCTGAAAGATGGTGCCCAGACTCTTTTTTTCATCATGGTTTTCAGGTAAACTAATAATTTTTTAGTTGTCTCTCCTGGATTTATTTTCCATGTCAGTTGTTTTGCCAGTGAGACATTTTACATTTTCTTCTGGTTTTTTTTTTTTCATTCTTTTGCTTCTGTTAGACTGATTCTTGACGGCTGATACAGTCATTAGCTTCCACTTGCCCAATTCTAATTTTTGATGAATTGACTTCTTCTGTTAGGTTTAGAAGCTCCTTTTCTATTTGGCCCATTTAACTTTTTAACAAATTCCTCTCTTCAGTGAATTTTTGTACATCTTTTCTCATTGGGCCAATTCTTCTTTTTAAGGAGTTGGTTTCTTCAGCGCACTTTTATTTTCCATTTGGCCAGTTATATTTTCAAAGGCTTACTTTCCAGTCAACTTTTGTACTTCCTTTCCCAAGCTATTGACTCACTCTGGCATAACTCTTGTTTCTTTTCAAATTTTTTTCCTCTACCTCTCTTATTTGACTTTTAAAATCATTCTTGAGCTCTCCCAAGAAGATTTTTTTGAACTTGAGATCAATTCATATTCCTCTTTGAGCTTTCTGATGTGGGTATATTGACAATGTTGTCCTCTTCTAAATTTGTGCCTTAATCTTCCATGTCCCCATAATAACAATCTATGGCCATTGTCCACTTCTGCTTTTTGCTCATGGTGTTTACCTATTTCCTGACTTTTAAACTTGAGCTCTCCTGCTAGACTGCAAGTGACACTAATCCAAGCTTCTTGTGCTGGGAGCCTGGGGTCTGGTAACTGGCTTTGTGTGCAAGAGCCTCAGGTGCTGGCAGCTGGAAACTCTAGGGGTCTGGAAGTTCACCTGGTGCTGAGCTGGGGTCAGCAACACTGGAGCTCTCAGAGTAATGGTGAAGAGTCTGGCCCTTAGAGGATGTCTGCTCACCCTGGCTTTGCACTCAAATTTTGACTACTAGAGGATGCCTGCCAGCCTGGAGCTGAGCATCCTGAGATTGTGCTTCTTAGAGTTGTGCTAAATCACCGGGAGATTCTTCTACCTGTATTCTATGTACATCCCTCTGTTTCAAACGTTTTTGGAGAATGCGAGTGCATGTGGTAGTCTACCAATTCCCTTGCCTGTGCTGAGGCACTTCTGGGGAGAGGAGGGTTCTGGAGCTGGAGCTTGCTGGGGCTCAGGATCTCCCCCTGATTTGCTGAGGTGTGGCTTGCTTCTCACTTGCTGGGATGCCTCCTGTCCTGTACTGTTCCCTTTCACCCAGAGAGAGAGGGACCTTTCTGTTAATCCCCTAAGCTTCCTGGGCTACAAGACTGCTACATTCCATCTTTCTGCTGGTCAGCTGTTCCAGGATTTTTTGTGGGGCAATATTTTCTGGACTCTCAGAAGTCAATAAGGGAAGGTGAGAGCAATTTACTTCTAACTCCTGCATCTAGCAGAACCTGAAATCCTTGCCTTCAATCTTTTCCAATGTCAGGGTCTTTTCCAGTGAGACCCATCATTCCATTAAATATCAAAGCTTTTAAGCTTCAGCTTCAGTATTTAACCTTCCAGGGGAAAATCTGAATTAATTTATTTAAGTATTGACTGATTTGATCTCCTTGCTCTCCAAGGGACTCGCAAAAATCTTCTCCAGTCCCACAATTTAACAATATTGATTCTGTGGCACTCAACTTTCCTTATAACCCCACCCTCACAGTTACACATAGCTACTAGAAAAATCATAGCTTTGACTATACAGACCTTTGTGATATCTCTGCTTTTTAGTAAACTGTCCAGAATTGTTGTAGCTTCCTTGCAATGAGCAAGTGTCTTTTAATTTCATGGCTATAGTCACCATCCACAGTGATCTTTGAATGCAAGAACATAAAATCTAACATGGCTTCCATTTCTTCTGCCTCTTCCATTTCTTCAGGAAGTGATTAGGGCAATGGCAAAGATGTTAGTTGTTCTTGATGTTGTTTGTATTGAGCTTAAAGCCAGTTTTTACACTCCTCTCTTTCATTTTTATCAAAAGGCTCCTTAATTCCGCTTCACTTTGTGCCATCATGGTGGTATCATTTATACATCTGAGATGGTTGATATTTCTCCCAGCAACTTTAATTCCAAGTTTTGATGCATTCAGCCTGGCATTCTGCATGATGTACTCTGAAACTATGCTAAATAAAGAAGGTGACAGTATACAATCTTGGTTACTCATTTTCTAATCTTTAATCAATAAATCGTTCCTTGTTAGATTCTAATTGTTGCTTCTTAGCCTGTATCCAGATACCTCAGGAGGTAAGCAAGATGATCTTTTTGAAGACTTGTCACATATTGTTGTGATTCACAAAGGCTTTAGTGTAGTCAATGAAGCAGAAGTCGATTTTTTTTTTTTCTGGAACTCCCATGCTGTTTTCAAAATCCAACAAATGTTGGCAATTTGGTCTATAGTTCCTCTGCTTCTTCAAAAACCAGTCTGCTCTTCTGGTAATTATCAGCTCATATACTGCTGAAATCTAATTTGCATTGCCTTTCTTTAGGATTAGAGAAATAAATTGATATTTTTCAATCCAGTGGTTACCACTGAGTTTTCCAGATTGGCTGGCAGCACTTTAACAGCACCATCTTTTAGAATTTATTTATTTTTTGTTTTGTTGTTTTTGTCTTTTTTTGGATAGAGGAAGTCAGGGCAATTGGGGTTAAGTGACTTACCCAAGGTCACACAGCTAGTGAGTGTTATGTGTCTGAGGTTGGATTTGAACTCAGGTCCCCCTGACTCAAGGCCAGTGCTGTATTCACTGTGCCACCTAGCTGCCCCCATATTTCAGGATTTTAAATAGCTCAGATGGTATTCTGTCACCTCCAGTAGCTTTATTTTTAGAAATGCTTTCTAAGGCCCACTTGACTTCATTATCCAGGATGTTTGGCTCTAGATCACCAACAATACCATATTGATTATCGGTGATATTAAGATATTTCTCATGTAGTTCTTTGTATTCTTGCTGGCTTTTCTTAATCTTGTCTGCTTCTGTTAAGTCCGTACTGTTTTTGTCTTTTATCATGCTCATTTTTACAGGAAATATTCCTTTAATACCTCTAATGTTTTTTAACAGATTTCTTGTCTTTCTCATTCTATTCTTCTGTTTCTTTACATTACTTCTTTAAGAAAATCTTATCTTTCCTTACTATGCTCCGGAATTTAGCATTCAGTTGGATATATCTTTGCCTTCCTCTTTCCTTCCTCTTTCTTTGCTCAGTTATTTGTAAAGCCTCATCAGACAGACATTTTGTTTTCTTGCTCTTCTTTTACATTGGAATTTTTTTTCTATTTTTGTTGTTGCCTCCTGTACAGTATTACAATCTTCTGTCCATAGTTCTAAAGGAAAGGATGATCGTCAATGTCAAATGCTATAGCAAAGGGAGAAATGATGAAGTATGGGGAAATGTCATTAAATTGGTTATTAAATAGTAACATTGAAGAAAGTAATTTTAGTAGCATTACGGGTGGAGAAGCCAAATCACAGGAAAGAGAAGGGTTAATGAGATGGAAGGCCCTGTAGATATCCAGTATAGATTATTCTTACCAGAAGTTTCGTTATGAAGATCAGATAAATGTAACCTGACCTAGAGACATAGTCAAAAGAAATTCAGTTTTTCTTTTGTGGTTCTTGGGTTTTTCTTAGAATATGTATGGCTCATCCCAAGCATATTTTAGATAAAAGAGAAAGGCTGAAGAAGAAAGAGAAAGAATCATAAAGAGAGAGAGAAAGAGACAGAGACATTGATGAGTGTTCTAGGAATATTCTTTAAATGGTTCACCTCAGTAATAAATAATAACTACCAGTAACCAAATTCTCACTGGAAATAACAGAAATAGACAGAATGAGCTTTTTTTTAATGTATTACAATCTATCTCAATTTCCCAATACTTGCTGTATTTGGTTCCACCACACGAACATCATGTTCTCCCCAAGGAAAAGTCAATCACTAGAAATCTCATCCTCATACACATTGCTTAAGCTTTGGTTCTCAAACACCTCCTGAGTATCCTCAGTTGCCTCTTCTGTCTTATTGGAGGGCTGGGGAGTGAAAGAAAACACTTTCTCCAGAGTCTCCCCTTATAGAAGACTCAGAATTTTCAGTCCAATATTCACTTTCCAGAAGCTGCTTTGCTTGGTTTCAACTTGTGAACATCATGTTCCCATTCCTGTACCTCTGGCACCATCACAGCTATTTTCAGCGTCTTTTTGAAAATTGTCATTCTTTTGCTGAATTACAAGCTCATTGAAGGCAAGGGCTATCTTTGTCTTATTTGTCCCCGAGGTAATTAACTGTGTTGGGTACAGAGTAGGTAATTAATAAATGTTTATTGACTACTGAATATTTTTATTATGTTAAGCCTAATAAGTTTCTGGGGTTTGGTTTGACTTAATTTTAGTGTTAAGATTAAACAAAGAATTTAGTTTGACCACATTCACTTTTTGCTAACCTTGATGTTTGCTACTTGACTCTTTCCCATTGATCATACTGAGTTCCAGAGTAATACAGGGATATGTTTATTTATTTCTTCATTAATTAATGGCATTGCAGTATATCTCCCAATGAATCCATTCCAGAGCCTCTTCCTTAGTCCTCCAATAAGATGCAAAATTAAATAAAGTACTAGCAAGGAAATTATATCAATATTTACAAAGATTTGATACTATGACCATGTGGGATTTATGTTAGAAATTCACGGGGGGTTCAATGTTAGGAAAACTATCAACATAATTGGCTATGTTGATGACAAAAACTATTTTTAAAAACCCTATGATTATAGGGTTGATTATAGAAAAAGCTTTTGAAAAAATACAATACCAATTCCCATTAAAAATACTGAAAGCATAGGAGTAAATGGAGCCTTTCTTAAAATAATAAGTAGTATCTATTTAAAACCAAGAGCATGTGTTATCTATAATGGAGATATGTCTTCCCAAAAGGATGAAACCAGGATGTGCATTGTCTCCACGATTATTCAACATTACACTAGAAATGCTGACTTTAGCAATAAGACAAGAAACAGAAATTGAAGAAATTAGAATAGGTTGAGAGGAAACAAATCTATCAGTCTCTGCAGATGATACAACAGTATCATCTTAAAGAATGCTAGAAAATCAACTGAAAAAACTAGTTGAAACAATGAACAACTTATGCAAAGTAGGATATAAAATTAACCCACATAAATCATCAGCACTTCCATATATTACCAATAAAATCTAGCAAGAAGAGATAGAAAGAGAAAATCTATTTAGAATAACTGCAGACAAAATAAAATACTTAGGAGTCTACTTGCCAAGACAAATCCAGGAACAACACAATTATAAAACATTTTTCACACAAAAGACATATATAAGTAAATGAAGAAGTACTAATTGTTCATGTGTAGGACAAGTCAATATTATCAAAATGACAATTCTATCTATGTTAAATAAGTTGTTCAATGCCATACCAATAAAACAGTCAAATAATTATTTTATAGATCTAGAAAAGAAAATAGCATAATTCATTTGAAAAAACAAAAGGTCAAGAATATCAAAGGAATAAAAAAAAGTAAAGTAAGGTGACAGTTTCACTTACATATTTTTGCCCCAATTTCCTGTTTTCCTTTTAATTTTGACTGCATTAGTTTTGTTTGTGGAAAAGCTTCTCAATTGTATGCATTCAAAACTATATATTTTACTTCCCATGATCCTCTATATCTCTTGTTTGATCATGTTATTTCCTTATCCATAAGTCTGAGAGGTATATTTTTGCAAACCCCCCTAATTGTGAATTTGATCTTTATATCTAAATCATTTATCCATTTTTTTTTTACCTTATCTTGGTATACAGTATGAGTTATTGGTCTATGCCTAATTTCTGCTATACTGCTTTTAGTTTCTCCAGAAATGCACATTAAAAGAACTGAGATATCACCTCATACTTATTAAATTGACTCATGTGACAGAAAAGGGAAATGACAAATGCTGGAGGGGATGTGGAAAAATTGAGATGCTAATGAAATGTTGTTGGAGATGTGAACTGATTCAACCATTTTGGAAAGTGATTCGGAACTGTGCCCAAAGAGCTATAAAATTGTCCATAACCTTTCACCTAGCAATACTACCACTAAGGTCTGTATCTCAACGATATCAGGGGGAAAAAAGGAAAATGACCCATTTATACAATAATGTTTATAGTACCTCTTTTTGTGTTGTTATAGAATTTGAAATTTAGGGTATGGCTAGACAAGTTGTGGTATATGATTATAATGGAATACTATTGTATTGTATTGTTCATCAAATGATGAACAGAATGATGTCAGAAAAATCTGGGAATGCTTACATGAACTGATGCAATTTGAAGTCAATAAAACCAGGAGAAAGTTGTACACAGTAGTAGCAATATTGTGAGGATGATCAACTATGAAGGACTTAGCTACTCTGGTCCAGAAAATTATTCAGTAGAATTCCAAAAGGCTCATGATAAAAAAAAAATTGCTATCCACTTCCAGAGAGGGAAAACTAATGAATTCTGAATGCAGATTGAAGCATACTTTTTTTTTACTTTGTGTTTCTCAGTTGTTTTTTATTTGTTTGTACTTTTTTTGCAACATGGCTACTATGGAAATATATTTTGCAAGACTTTACATGTGTAACCAATATGAAATTACTTGGCCTTCTCAAGGAGGAAGGGAGGGAATTTGAAACTCAACATTTTAAAAAAGAATGCTAAAAATATTTACATGGTATTGGAAAATATTTAATGAAATAAAGAAAACATTAAAATAAAGTTAGAGCAAATACAGCTATAGTTTAGTAAGGATTTTTAAAATAGTTGTTATATTAGCAAATTTTAACATTTATACATTATAACACATGTAACAATTGATAAATAAAAATAGTGTAAAAGGAATATAGCCCTCAGACTGGTCAGAATTATTCTCTGATGTTATTTAAATATTTTAGTTCTTTATTACTAATATGTTCAAGGTTAGAGGAAATAACACTTCCCTAAATCTTTGTGTTTGACTGATACTTTCAGAGAATGGCAACATATGCAAAGTGTTTACATATATTTCTAAAGGAGAGTTTAAAATTAAGAAGAAATGTGTCATACTCAACATAAACCTAACTACTCCAAAGCATTTGCAAGGTATTATCCCATTTCAGAACACCTGTGTTGTAGATAAAAAGTACTCTCCTTTCCAGTTATTTACATTTTTATATATTCCATAACTCTTTCTGGGGCCTCAGTTGTATAAAATTCCTGTATAGGCATTTGAATGAACTATGAATGTATGAATGTTACACAGGAGACCAACTGGTCAAAATGGAGATCAACTGTTTTTTAAATAGATAATGTATCCTTAATGGTATGATACATTTGAATATTTTGTGCACTGTAGCACATATCCTTCAAAACTACATAAAGCAGACATGCATAAAGGAAAATTTTTGAATACATGAAGAAAGAGTAATAACCAAAAATGCTTATGCGATTCTGTCAAAGTCCTCAGAAACCACAGTCATTTACAATAAATACACATTTTAACTGTCACTAATCAGGTAGCATAAAACAAAGAAAAGAAGTAGACAGGGGAAAATAACATGATCAGAGAAACTTTAAATTTATTATAGCAGATGGCATGTAGCCATCCATTAAATTGTTCCATATCTTGGAAGAAAACTATGAAGAGTAAGCCAGTTTTTAACTTCTCGGAAATCCCAAGTAGAAGAAAATTCATATTCTCTGTCTCTTTGTCTCTCTCAGTCTCTGTATCTCTGTCTCTTCTCTGTCTCTCTGTCTTTTCTCTGTCTCTGTCTCTCTTTCTGTCTGTCTCTCTCTATCTCTCTCTCTTTCTCTCTCTCATATCTCTCCTCACTACCTCTGTGTTCATTTCTTTGCTCCCAGTTTGCTTTCTCATCCAAATGTTGTTCATCATAGAATTGTGCTGATTTTTTATTTCATTTCTCAATGCTATATACAGTGCCCTGAAGATGGAGAGTACATTTTAGCTAGATAAAGTTCTGAATTAAAGTAAAAGTTAGTAATAAGAACTGCTAAAGGATCCTTTCTTAAATACGTTTATTTCATTTTATTTAGAATAGTTTGTGGTTACTGTTTTTAGAGCCTTATTTTGAATTTCACATCTTACGTAAGCTGACAACTATGAAACTGATCACTCTTAATGAGATGAGGATATCTTCAGAAGATCTGTATATAATTTAAACATCGGAATGACTGCTGGAATTTGAGTATTTCGCTTTTATAGAATCAAGAAATCTCACCTGCTTTAAAATAAGCAAGTGCAGATTTGTTGTGTCACAAAAATTGGGTTCAAATCCTGTGCCAAAGAGAGACTTATTGGCTGTGTGGTGGATGAATCATAATTTAATCTTTGTGATCCTTATCTCCTTATCTATAAAATTGAGATACTATTGGCTATTATACCTACTTTACAGGATTGTTGTGAGAAGGAAGGAAGGGAAAACTAAAAGGCAAACTACATCGCATTAGAAAGTAGAAAAAAACCAGTTCTGCCCTGATCTCAGACAACAGCTTCAACATTGTGTTCAGTTTCAGGTTTGACTTCTGAGGAGAAGCATCTGAAAAGTAGAATGTGTTTAGCAAAGAGCGATGTGAGTCCTAGAATACTTGAGATTAATTGAATTACTTGGGGTGCTTAGCTTGAATAAGAGAAGATTTAAGGGAGATATGATAACAATCTTCAAGGACTTGAAGGACTGTCAAGTAGGAGAGTGATTAGATTACAATTCTTGACTCCAAAAAGGAGTACAAGAAACAAGGAGTAAAAGATGCAAAGAGACATATTTGGTCTTGCTGCAGGAACCCAATTCCTAACAATCTGCCCAGTGAATAGAGAACAAGGAGCACCTGGATGCAGGTCCTACCACTGACACATATTGACTGTGTGCTCTGCCCTCTAATGCTCTACAAAGCTCCCAAGGACAATAAACTGCAAAGAATATAGCTGCCTTCATTGATAGAGGAAGTATTTTAATCCAGGAAACAGAGTGGAAGGGAGGGGAATAAATATTTATACTTATATTTACTTACCTATTATGTTGCAGGTACTTCATTAAGTGCTTTAAAAATATTTCACTTAACTCCCACAACAAAACTAGAAGATAAATGCTACTATATCTTCATTTGCTAGTAGAGGACATTGAGGTAAATAGAGATTGAGTGGTTTGCCAACAGAGTTAGTGTCAGAGGACAAATTTGAACTCAGATCTTCCTGACTCCAGGCATGGCACTCTATCTATTCATTGTGCCCTTCTCGCCACCCCAGGAAGTCTTTCTATCAGTGAAATCACAAGTGTAGCATGTATTCCTATGCCTACAGCTGTTGAGAAGTTGAATAGACTGCTTTATAAAAGAGTGAAATTCTTTTTCACATGAAGGGTCGAGCAGAGGCTGGATAATCACTTGTTGGAGGTGTCAGAGGAGGGATACTCGGTAAATTACAAGTCTGTCTATATGGTATCTGTTGTCCTTAGATAATGTAGTAATCTTTATGATTTTAATTCCATGACAAATTATTTGTTATCTTATCAAATTAAATATTAGTCATAGAGCTCAAGGGAGCTTAAGAAATCTTTTAGTCCAGCAGTGTTTATTTATGGAGAAAGAAACTGAGACTCAGCAGTGAAGAGGCTTAGTAAAATATCTAGTTAATGTCAGAGCTATGATTCACACCCAGGTCTGCTAAACTGCAAGTCATAAAATCTCAGCCATATATAAGAGATAGCCATTTTCTGAGGATTTTTTTAACCTGAGTCCCTAAAGTTACAAGGTTGTGTTTTGTTGTTGTTGAGTTTTCTTTTTTCCCTAGACCTATGACTTCATTGATTCAGAGAACTTCCAGTGAGGAAATACCCTCTATCAATGCAACTGAGTCAAGGTCAACATATTTTTTTTAAGTACTTACAAATGTGGCAGGATCTCTACAAAGTGCAGAAAATACAACTACAAGCAAAAAGAAAGATGGGTCCTGCTATGCAAATGCTTAAATTCTAAAGAGGGAAGACAACAAACAAAAAAAAAAGAGCTGAAATATGGGAATTTGAGGAGAAATCCCAAGAGTTGGGAGCAGAGTTGGGAGAGGAGTGAATAAATAGTCATGGAACTAGCGTGGGCATTTCCTCAAAATCAAGATTCAGTAACTTAAAGTCTTATAGAGTTACCTGGGGGTATTGACAAGTTGTGAATTGCCAAAGGGTAATACAGTCCATATGTAAAACGGGTGAGACTTGAGTTCAGGTCTTCCTGTCTCCAAGTTTGACTCTGTAACCAATACACCAGATTACCTCCCTGTGAGATCATCCAGAGAAGCAAAGGTTGATAAAACATGAAAACATTCAGTAAGAAACTGATCACTTTTAAAATTAAACATTTTTCTATGGTTTACATGACCCATGGTCATCTCCACCCATTTAGGTTGATGTCTTTGTTAGTTAGTCTTTTCCTAATGGTTAATAAATAAGTGCTTCAAGAGATAATGATTTGAATGTTAAAGGCTTAAGAAAAACTCTTGGGAAAACTGGTGAAACCCTCAAAAATTCCTGGAATAACAACTCTCTGATTATGCCACAAAAGTCAAATATTAAAAGAAGGATGATACATCCCAAAGGTTTTTTATGAAGTACACATTCCAGTAAAGACTCAGACAGATTACATCCTAGTACAGTAAAAGCAGAGGCAGATTTTTTTTCCCCTCTTGATTGATGACTTGTTGTATTAGGGATTTTCCATTTTAAAACAAGCTATAGCAAAAAAAAAAAAGTCTCTGGGGAATAAATAATAGAATAACATAGTCCAATTCTTCTAAGAGAAACAAGTAGCACCTTGGCTATAGACTTCAGCTGAATCCAGAAGATATATATCCTCAAAGTGTCTAGGGGAAGAGTGACTAGTAGCAAACATGGGACCAGCCAAACAATTTTGAGTACCAGCCATAGGATTCACAATGTCCTTTAGAGACTGGAAGTCTGGAAGAGACTGCATGCTGTGAGAGACCAACAGAGAGCAGTGCTGGTAGGAACAGCATAATAACATAATGAAAAGACATTGGCCACTCTACATGAATATGTACTGGCTACATGTGTTTCTAATGCATGTTGTTCTTGACACTGATTATATGCCTGTTTGTTAGAGAATATATCCCAATTTTATGGAGAAATAAGTTTTTGCTGCTTTTCTTCCTTTTATTTCTCACTATTACAAAGTTTTTGAATTATTTATGTTTTTTGGCTGAACAGTACATGTAAACATACTGGTAGGGGCTCGTGAACTTTGGTTTTGAGTGGATATAGATCTGCCAATGACTTTGGACTCAGGATAACTTTGTATAGGGGATCACTCTGCAGGTTGGACATGTGCCTCACCCAGGTACTACATTCTGCTTTGTGGTTTACAAAGGATTTCCCTTTCTACAATCCTTCAACATGCATAGTGGAAGTAATATTATTCTCCTACAGAAGAACAAACTGCGACTCAGAGAAGTTAAGTAGCATTCCCAAGGCCACACAACTACTGCATCACAGAGATAGGACTTGATTTCAGGTCTTCTGACTTTATATCCAATGCTTTCCCAGTGCATTAGATCAATAAGTTATAATGAGAAATAGTCCCTGCCATTACGATCTAATAGAGATGTCTTATAATATCAATAGAAATACAGGAAAGGATATGAATCGCTGAGTTAATATAGAGGAGAAATTTCTTCCACTTGAAAATTCCATATTATTCAATTTCATCATTTAGAAGTTTTCACCCTGAATAATCATAATGGCTGGCATCTTAATAGTGTCTTTAGATTTACAAAGTCCTTTACGTTAATTTGATGTTGACATCAAACTTCTTACAGCACAACATTATTGTCCCTTTTGTTTGAGATAAGAGAACTGAGATTTAGAGCGGTGAACTAGTGGCAGAACTTGAATTTCTGATCCCATTTCACTGTTATATAAGCTAGTATGCTAAAAGTACCACCACCACCCCTACTCCCACCCCGGCCAAAAAACAAAAAAAACAACACCTAGAGCAGATTATGCAAGGACAGAGAAAATCCACAAGGCGAAGGGGTTGAATTCATTTTTCTTTCAGGTTTGTCATGTTTATTTGTTTGTTTTTTAGCTAGGTTATTTTCTAATTGTAGAAGGATTTGATGAAAATTGGTGGAAGGCAAAGGAATTAAAAAACAAGGAACCATACTCTATAGTGAGAGGAACTGAAGAAGAAAGACAGTCAAGTGGTGACAAGAGAAGCATTTTAACTAATGTTACATTGGGCCCTATGCCTGATGGAGTGAAGCCTTCCTGGCCCAGATATTCTTTCCAGAGGAATGACACCATGCAAGCTCCCTACTGTTGGCCCGTTCTCCTTCACAGAGTTACACAATTGTGTCTGAAAGTCTCTTTCATTATTAAATATGTTTTAAATTGCCACAATAATAAGGTTTTTGAAATGGAACTTCTCAAGGTATGTTAGAACACAGTGACTTTTGGGAGCCTTACCAGTGGAATATGAGACAGAATCCAATGCAAACAGTCTTTATTATCCTTAAAGAGCGACTGTAAAGGATAAACTTGTCTCTCAGAGTTAATGTAGTTGCTGAGGTTCAAGTCTATAGAGTTCAAACGCCTACAGATCTTGCTGCCCTGTTGTTCCTAGGTAGAGAGATGGGAAAGTCTTTCCAAAGTCTAATATTTTTGGAGTGCAAAGGCCCTAATTTTTATACTGACTTTCAAAGAATATGAGATATACCTTTTTACATCAATATTTAAAATTCCACTGAAAATAAAGGGCTTTAGAGGGCATTGGCACATACGTTAAGAGAACAAGATCAAAATTTAAAAGGGAAGGTTTTTTTTTCAATTTATTTGAATCTTTACTCTGCTACATATTGTCTAGATTATTACTATTCTTAATTATGGTATGTGATAGGACCCCGGTTCCCCCATTTCCCCACAAGTAGGTTTAACTTTCCACAAAGGGCAACAAAATTGCCCTGGGGATTTGATTGACTCCTACCTCCTTTGAGGAAGTTTCCTGATACAAATGCCCATACATGTTGAGTTGGAAGTTGGGACCCCTCAGATTTGGTAGATATCTGAAGACCACTCAAGTAACCATACTCTGCCCTGCTTACCAGATACTTCTCTATATGGAGATGCCATGATGGGGGAGAGGGACTCATGTCCAGAGAAGCTATGTCTTATTGTATATCTTTGCTGTGTTATGGCAAAGAAAACTTCTCAGGAGTGCTTAGCATTGTAAGTTCCTCATTTTATCTCAACATTGAACCTGAACTAAGAGTGTACTTATGTTAGGTTTGCTCCCACATTGTCCATGCCAACAAATTCAAGAATTTAAGAGATTAAATGAGACACTGGGGTCAGTGGGATGGGAAAACAATGAGTCATAACTGGATAATCATTGACAATTTATATCTTTTCAGTATTCAGGATCTTGCTGTTGATGTGGGTTAAGGCTGTTTCTATAGGTTTTAAGGGTCAAACCAAAGGAATAGAAGAGTCTGAGATATCATAGACAAAAGCCAAAATCTGATGGGGGAGCATTGTTCATCATATTAGAGTCAAGCAGGAAACAGAAGGCATGAATCAAAAATATCTAAATAACAATAGACAGAAGCAATTTATACTGGGACTATCCAGGCAAATAGTAGCCTTTTCATAAGTGCTTATTGACTGAGAATTTCTGGCAAAGTAGCATTAGAAGGAAGGTGTAAGTATTTTCCTTAGCTGTTCTTCTGGTGCTTTAAGGGACAAGACAAAACTAGACTATAACATCTGGTCCTATTTTGATGAGTTATTCCTTTTTTTTTTTTTCAAGTCAACTATAAAAGTCTCCAAGTAATTTCTCATTTGCATCAGACCATCATTCAAAGCCAGTGGAAATTCTGCTAACACAAAGGAGACAAAAATGTAAGAAAACTGATCCCAGCAAAAGATACCTGTTTCATAATGGTGCTGTCACTCATTGTAAACAATTCTGAGATCTTATGTGCAAAAGGAAAAACAGTAAATGAATGCTTGTATTATTGAGCAATGTAAACTTTCCTACAATAGTTACCTTATATTAGAAATGTGGGCAGTTGGTTTTGTGTGATTGACACAAGCCCCACCTGACAATTCTTGCCTGAATTCTAGCTAATCTTCAAGTCTCTGATGCCTAGTTAATATTAATGAATATTTATTAATATAAATTGAATTATCAATAATAAAACACCTGGAATGTCCCTTGATGAATTAAGCAACAAGAAGAAAACATGTGGATTTGGAGAAAATAATGGGAGAGTTTGATAGAAAAAGTTGGAGCGAAAGCAACGGAGGAAGTGAGGTGTTCGCGTACCTCACAAAGTCGAACCATCCTAGTAAATATTCTTTTCTACAAGCTACTTGAGACTCTTGAGTAACTTGATTTTCAATATATAATCTTAAGAGGAACCACATTGTCAGAGATGTGTGAGCTGATTTCATTGGAGAATTATTCTCTGACCCCTTATGGTACATTCCTAACCCTGAGAGAAAGATGTGGACTTGCTCATGATGCAAATCTCATTTGTGAGACTAGGATTTGAAATAAGGATCCTCTGAATTTGCACAGGCTTCATGATTGTATCAAGTTGGACATTCTCCTGTGTTTGCAAGTACTTGCTAAATATCTTCTGTCTCCCTGGTGAGCAAAGCTGTTTACTTACCAAGTGAGATTCAGTCTACCACAGCATTCCATTATCCCTTTGTTTTTTAAAGATGGTTATCATGACTTAGAAAGACTAATTAATTTTGACCCAAAATTACTTTTTATATTATGTTGTAAACAGAATAAGTACCACATAAATGGGCTTATAAGAACAATGATTGAGGACAAGTTAAACACTAGGGATCTGATCTGATAAAATAGTCTTTCTCAACCTTGGTAAGCATTTTTTTGCATAATCAGCTCCTTATGATTTCTTAGCTGGGATGATCACATAGGAATATATTAATCAGCACCCAGAAATTCTACTGTAGTATTTGGGATTTCTGTTCCAACTGATCTCTGATGTGAGTTTATATGTTTCCCTTTCCTTCTAGATCAGTTGTTTTTAGATTTGTACAAGGGAAACAAATCCCACTTCTATGTTCAAAAGAAAGTAAGCATTTCTGAGTAGGAAAACCTACTAGACCATATCAATCTTTGGGTAGCAAAATAAATTGGGGATCTAGATGGTAATACGCAAATTACTTGAGATGATGGTTAACAATAATAATTAATAATTTAAGGTTTGCAAAGAACTTTATAAATATCTCATTTGATTGAAACAACAATCCTAGGAGGTATGTGCGATTATTATTATTTGCATTTTACAAATGAGGAAATTTAGGCAGCCAAAGGTAAGTGATTTGCCCTAGGTCATACAGCTCGTAAGTGTCAGAGGTTGAATGAACTCGAATCTGGCTGACTCCAGGTCCTTGTCCAAGCAAGTACCCTAGCACCCCCAGGATGGCCTCCTAGCATGGGTTCTTTGTTTTACTTTTCTAAAGGAAAGAGTTTTAAAGGGGACAACAATCTTACTTTAATTACAGATAAGTAGAAAGAAGTGAGGATCCAAGAAAGAATCCAATAGACAGGGCTTCAACTGTCTAAACAGAATAATACAACCACCTACATATACCACCCAACTAGGAGAGCACCAACATCTGAGTATTCAGAGGACTCTTAACAAATGGCTACTCAGAGTCCCACCCAGGGAATCAAAAGTTCCTTCTCATAAACAAACTCCTAAAGCAAAATCTTACCTCAGAATATATATACACTTTTGGCTACTACACTGAGAACCAGAAGACATCACAACCTTTATGACTCAGTGCCTAATTAGCTTAGTACCAAAAGGTGTGAAAGCCTTCCTACAAGCAAGCCTCCCCTAAGCAAGCTCCAACTTAGGCAAGCTCCTCCCGCAATGGGTTCTACGTGACTTAGGATGTATCATGGTGGGGCTGGAGTTTAAAGCAGCAAGACATTCATTACTCAACACATGTGGTCACACAGGCCTATTTAATGGGAAGTGAAGATCTTTATATTCTATTGACATTACAGTCCTATGTTTCAAATCACAGTACCAACCAGGTGTACCTCAACACAATGAATACCGATGAGAAATTGTCCCAGATTAACCTCATGAAGATATTATCTAAGAGTATGGTTCTTACATAGATCTCATCTCTCCCCTCAGGAAATAACCTGAAAAGGACAGTATAAAATCATACAGCTGACAAAACAATTTTTTTAAAAAGACTGTTGACACATGTTAACTTATTGAAAGGTCTCTAGAAGTAAAACGCAGGGTCCTGTACTTGTCTATTTTATTTATCAATTTCATCAATGAGTTGTAATTACACTAAACAACTGGTTAGGTGTATATATAGAAAGGATTAATAATGTTATATGCATGTCAGACTAGATGATATCAAAAAAAAATGAAATCTAACAGAAATAAATGTCAATAATTGCATTTATGTTCAAATAAATTGTCAAAACATAAGATAGGGGAGACTTGGATTAATGGAATGTTAAGTGAAAAGAGTGTGTAAGTGACCATAAGTTCCATATAAATCAATAGGATAATTTCTAAATGTTGTGACAATTTTAAGTGTTTTAAAATGCTTGGAGTATGGCATAAAAGAGGCAAGAGAAAGCTTGTACAATGGAGGTGAAGAATGGGAAAGTGAGAGGGAATGAGTGAACCTAACACTCATCATATATGGCTTAAGGAAGGAAAAATATATAATTGGGCATCTTACCCTACAGGGAAGTAGGGGGGAAGAGGATAAGGGGTGGATGATTGAAGTGAAGGCTGATTAGGGAAGAGGGTAGTCAGAAGCAAACACTTTTGAAAAGGAACAGGATCAAAGGAGAGAATAGAATAAATGGGGGCATGATAGGATGAAAGAAAATATAGTTAGTCTTTCACTAAATAACTATTATGGAAGAATTTGGTTAATTACACATGTATAAGCTGTATTGGATTGCTTCCCTTCTCAATGAGGGTGGGTGGGGAGGGAAGAAGGAAGAGAATTTGGAACTTGACGTTTTTAAAACAAACATTGAAAATTGTTTTTACATGCAACTGTGAAATAAGACATATAGGCAATGGGGTATAGAAATCTATCTTGTCCTAAAGGAAAGTAAGGGTGAAGAAGATAAAAGAGAGGGGTGAGGTGGAGTGATAGAAGGGAGGGCAGACTGAGAGGAGTAATCAGAATGCATGCCATCTTGGGGTGGGAGGAGGGGAAAGATGGGAAGAAAATTTGTAACTCAAAATGTTGTGGAAATGAATGTTGAAAAGTAAAAATTAATTAATTATTAGAAAACAAAATAAATGAAAAGAAAAAAATGCTTGGATTACCATGTACATGTATTTTCTCTTACTCCAGAGCACAAAACTTAGATCAATTTGTAGAAGTAACAAGGAGATAGATTTTTGGTCCTACATATTGTATGATGCCATTTTACTTTGTTATTCTTCAGATGAATGAGGTGCTTTTCAAAGTATGGGGTTCCCAATCACTAGGTACGTGTGGATAATTGGTCAAAGAAATTGTAAGGATTACTGCAGTAAGTGATGGTTGTACTAGATGATCTATATTGTACCTTCCAAACTGAAGATGCTATGACTTCTTTGAAATGAGTGGTTTGAGGCTTGATATTACTTCAATATTAAAATATTTTGAAGACATATAATTTCAATATTGTGGGTTCTTCTTCCATTGACACAGATTACAACCCCTGTCTGACTTGGTGGATATTTAAAAATTTCTATCTCCAAAAGAAAACAAACAAACAAAGCCCTCCCACCCCCCAAAAAAATTAATTATCTTTCTCTGGTGAATTTTACTTATTTCATCAACTATGGGCTTAAATAAAATCAGAGAAAGAGAGAGAGATGAACTCATTGAAGCTTTTCACCTTTTCCTTTATAAAGTAGTAAATCAGTTCTTCCTTTATTTGCTTATTATTCCAGACATTTTATTTCCAAACCAGATGCTGAATCATTAGAATAATTGATGGTATGTAGGCAGAACTGGGCGTAGTCATCATGAGACAAAAATATCTCTGGGGCATTGTGAAGTACACCAGACAGGCAAATATTATAAGAAACCAAAAGCCTGGGAGATAATGATTTGTTATTAATGACTGTCCTTGCCAGGAATGACCTCAGAGAGCAGTACAATGTAAATGAATAATGTTTGGAGAATTGTGTGTTCTAATGCAGGAAAGGTGTCAATAGAAAAGCAAAAAGAAAAAGTTAATTATGCTTAATACCTAACTAAGGAAGTCATTCATCTCATGCAACATCATTAACTCTGGGCTTTGGTATCTAATGTCTTTGCAAGATTGGAGGAGTTGGACAGACCATTTTGTTCACTTGCCCTAAATGAGTATCAATTTCAGAAGCAGTCAATTTTCTTTTTAGTTTCTGAAGATGTGAAAAATTGTAGGATAACCACTTACTTCCTACAAGTAACCAGAGGTCAAGGAATATGCGATTATTCCTCAATGAGAGTCCTAAAATACAAAGAAAGTTGGGTTCTTATAAGAAAAATTAGGTGACAAGTCACAAGTGATGTGGTTATCTAGTTGAAGGTTT
This sequence comes from Pseudochirops corinnae, assembly GCA_028646515.1. Lineage (NCBI taxonomy): Eukaryota > Metazoa > Chordata > Mammalia > Diprotodontia > Pseudocheiridae > Pseudochirops > Pseudochirops corinnae. Next base: position 17,077,297 of record CM053591.1, read on the forward strand.
ATTGAGTTCCTTCAGGGAATAAAGTTTCCTTTCTTTTGTGTTTTTTTCCCGCTAGGGAAAAGTGTTGAACTTGTCATTAGAAAGAGCTGAGTTCAAGTAGGGAGCCAAAACATCAGAAAGAAGCCAGAAAGTTGCCTGAGCTTTCCCCAGTTTCCCTCAGAAACAGCATTAAATCAAGCCTCTAAATGGGGATTCTGGAGCTACAGAATCAACTTAAGATAGCATAGAAGGACTTCAGGAAAAGTCTATCTTACTTGGATAAAAGGAGTGAAACCCAGCTCAGACAGTGTCCAGACAAGTCAGTGGGAGCTCTTAGTCAAAACACAGATCAGCAACTGAGACCCTTCAGACCTGGCTCAGCAGACGAGTGGCACAACAGGGCAGAGGTCTCCAGCCCGAGTGCAGAAGGAAAGTTGCTAGCCTGAGAAGCCACCACCAGCACCTGAGTCCCCAGGGAACAAAGCCAGTGAACAGACCTCTGAACTCCCGCACAAGAAGCTTGGCACAGTGCCTCCTGTGTCCCAGGATAAGAACTCAACTTTAAAAGCCTTGAAATAGGCAAAAAAAAAAAAAAAATAAGTAAGAATCAAAAAAGAACCTTGACTATAGAAAACTACTTTGGGAACAGGGAAGATCAAAACACAAACTCACAGGAGGACAACATTTTCAATATACCTAGATCTAAAACCTCAAAGGGAAATATAAATTGGTCTCAAGCCCAAAAGACCTTCTTGAAAGAGCTCAAAAAGGATTTGTTTAGTTAAAGTTTTCACAACACTTTACATATGTCTGACTCTCACAACTCTCTATCAGATCCAGGAGAGAGACTTTTAGAATTAATGTACTACTTGAAAACTATGATCAAAAAAAGAACTTGGGCTGCATCTTTCGAGAAATTATCAAGGAAAACTACCTTGATATCCTAGAAGCAGAGGGTAAAATAGTCATTGAAAGAATCTACTGATCACCTCTTGAAAGAGATTCCAAAATTCAAACTCCAAGGAATATTGTAGTCAAATTCCAGAATTTTCAGGTCAAGGACAACTACTGTAAACAGCCAGAAGGAAACAATTTAAATATTGTGGAGCCACAGTCAGGATTACATAGGACTTAGTAACTTCTACATTAAAAGATCTCAAGACTTAGAATATGATATTCTGGAAGGTGAAAGAGCTTGGATTACAACCAAGAATCAACTACCCAGAAAAACTGAGCATAATCTTTTGGGGGAAAAAATAGAGGTTCAATGACATAAGAGACTTTCAATCATTACTCATGAAAAGACCAGAGATCGACAGGAAATTTGATCTTCAAATATAAGACTCAAGACAAGCATAAACATGAAAACAGGAAAGAAAAAGAGAGGAAAAAAACCCATGTCATTCAATAAGGTTAAACTGTTTATATCCCTACACAAGAAGAGGATACTTGTAACTCTAGAAAACTATATATAGAGGGGGGGGGGAGGGGTGAGCTTTTTTGGAAACTTATTCTCATCAGATTTGGTTGAAAGAAGGAATAACATACACATGTAGTTGGGTATAGAAATTTATCTTATGCTACAGGGAAATAGGAAGCGAAAGGGGAAGAAAAAGGGAGGAGGATTGATACAAGGGAGGGAAAATTGAGGGAGGTAATGGACAGAAACAAAACACAGGTGAGCTGGGAAAAGGTGAAAGAAGAGAGAACAGTATAAATAGTAGGGGGAATAGGATGCAAAGAAAGATAGTAATCGTAATTGTGAATGTGAATGGGATGAACTGTCCCATAAAATGGAAGTAAATTGCAGCATGGAATAAAAACCATAATCTTACAATATGTTGTTTATAAGAAACATATTTGAAGCAGAGGGATGCACACAGAGTAAAGAAAGATTAAGGGACTAAAGGAAAATCTATTATGCTTCAACTGAAGTAAAAAAACAAAAAGGCAGGGGTAGCAATCTTGATCTCAAACAAAGCCAAAACAAAAATAGATATAATTAAAAGAGATAAAGAGGGACCCTACAACTTGCTAAAAGTAATATCAATATTAAACATATATGCACCAAGTGGTGTAGCATGTAAATTCTTAGATGAGAAGTTAAGTGAGTTACAAGAAGAAATTAGGAAAATTGTACTAGTGGGGGACTTCAACTTCCGTCTCTCTGAACTTGATAAATCTAACCTCAAAATAAACAAGAAATAAATTAAGGAGGTGAATAGAATTTTAGAAAAGTTACTCGTGATATACCTTTGGAGAAAACTGAATGAAGGTAAAAAGGAATAGATCACTTCAGTGAGTTCACCAAAGGGACTCAGACGGAAAGAGGTAAAGTGCAGATAAGTTGCCTTGGTTCTCAATCTTTGTTCTTTCCACCATGCCACTATTGAATTACCACAAGGATGTTTATATTTGTTGTTTTAGTTATAGTAAGAACCAGTAATTCATTCATATATATTTGCTAGATGAAAAAGATGTGCATAGTATCAGGAGGATTCAAAGAAGCATGAATTTGGGCTTACAGTTTTATGGAGATTCAAGATGCGTACACATAAATATTATAAAAACAAAGAGGTTTTTTGTACCCCCAGAGTGTAGTAGAGTTCTTTGAACATAGTAGGCACTTAATAAATGCTAGGTCACTGATTGGCTAAAAATGTTAACAAGACAAGGGATATTATAAGGGAGTTGTTGTTTGATCTTTGTTTTTGAAGAGAATGATGATGTCAGGGAGGTGATGTCATGATTTGCAAGTGAATTGGATTTAAGTGAAGGAGGGCTGTGCAAAGTCAGCAGCCTCACTTTTTCCTCCAGAGACCTATAAGGGAGTAAACAATTATAGTTAGTTAAATGAGTGATTAAAATAGTAAATGTGCTGTGGTCATAAAAGGGAAACATTCATTGCAAATGCATGGCATTTAACCTCTGTTGGACATTTCTTTACAGGTGGAGGTGGGATGGGACAGCTAGGTGGTGCAGTGGATTGAGTGCCAGATCTGGAGTCAGGAAGACTCAACTTTGTGAGTTTAAATCTGGCCTCAGACACTTACCAGCTATGTGACCCTGGGTGAGTCACTTAACCCAGTTTGCCCTAGTTTCCTCTTGTGTAAAGTGAGCTAAAGGAAATGGCCAATTATTCTAGTATCTTTGCCAAGAAAGCTCCAAATAGAGTCATAAAAAGTCAGACATGATTAAAACAACTGAATGATGGACATTCCTTTTGATTAGTAATCTTCTTATTCATCTCTTATCTATTCTCTGTTGCATTTTCTACATAAAAACCCTCTCCCTAACTTTTTTCTGTCTTCTAATTCCTGCCTTAATCCTCACCCCAGATTAATTGATTTGATGTCTTATTTTACAGAGATCAAGGCCATTTGATATGAGATCCCTCAACTACCCTCTTTCCCATTTAACAACTCCTCCAATATCTTTAGATATGCTATGTCCTTTCTCCTTCCCTTTCATAGAAGAAAAATTATCTCTTTTGTAAGGCTAAGCATATTCACCTTTGTGCTTTATCCTATCTACTCTTGTCTCCTATGGTACCTTGCTTTCTCTTTTGTACCATCAGATTCTCAGGATCACTGTATTCTCTCACTCTGAACTACTCATATGTCCCCTAACCTAAGTCTACCTACACACTACCATCACACACACATATGCATATGCATGAGTGCACACAAATACATACACACACTCCAGAGTTTACTATGTCCTTGTACTCATATTTTGCAGAGAGGAAAAAAAGTGGAAAAATGCTGGGAATCAGCATGAAATACTTAGGAAACTGTCAATAGATCAGTTTTACTTGATGAATTGTTCATTAGGCAATGACCATTGAAAGTTTTTGAGTGGAGAATGACGTAATCATAATAAAATTCCATATTAATTGGATAGTGTTAGATAGAATGGATCATAGTAGAGAGTGGAGATAAATAGATAACAGTGACTATAACGGTAATTCTAGATTCACTTGAGAGGTACCTCAATTAATGTAGAGAAGGTTTAGAAGAAGAAGCAGAGATAAAACTGACAGGACTTTGTGGCTGTTACAAAGCTCAGCAATGGAAAGTGTCAATGATAATACTGCAGTTTTGATTCTTAAAGACGGGGACAAGATTAGGCTTGCCAGAAGTAGGAAATCAACTTCCAAGGAAGATGATATTCATATGCGATAATATAACAATTACATTTGTATAAACAAATATATGAATATAATTTTCATGGATTCTTTTCAGCATTTATGACAAACTCAGGTTCATTTACTCCATGGCCATCTGTATCCATCCTTTCCATATCTAGTAAAATTATTTGTCTGCCTGTCTATCCATCTGTTGAGGTGATATAGGAAGAAGAAGATAGGTTGGAGACAGAGATGTTTAAAGCACTAATTAAATGCTTATTATATGCTAAGCATTGTGTATACAAATAGAAACTAGATGAAAATAAAGCTAGCAAGACATTTCTGGTCCTCATGGAGCTCATAATCTAAGAAGGGCTTACAAAACCTAGAGGACTAATGAAGAGGGAGAGTGGGTGCATGATGAGGATACATGCAGTACACATATGGCAAACTTAGTTCTGTCAAGATAAGGTAAAAGCTGATCTATTCGAGTCTGAGGGCGCAGGGTCTGGAATGGAGGTTCTGGATAGAGGGAGATGAAGATAGAATCATGGGGAGATGGCATAGTGAGAAGGTGTGTTGGAGTGGTGTAGGTCTGGGCAGAAGGATAACACAAAGTTGAAAAAATATTAAGTACTTCCATATTCCATATATTAACCTTCTAAGTTTGATTCAGCGGCAAGGTCACTGTGTTTGGAATTGAAAGACCTACATACTTGTGTCTAAATTCTAGCTCATTTAACATTTCTGGATTGCATTTCTCTCCAACTCTAAATCTGTGATTCAATGTTAATACCTCATGTTTGATGCTGAAAGGAACCCCAGGAATTTAGATGTATAAAATACTTTGAGGGATGGATTCTTCCCAATATTTTTTTTCAGACAGATTTTTTTCTGACACTTCACATTTGATTTTCTATCAGGCCATTTATAAAATAGTTCAATCCTTAATATCCATAATTTAACTAGCTATTCAAACATCATAAATTGGGGTGGCTAGGCGGAATAGTGAATAGAGCACTGGCTCTGGAGTCAGGAGTGACTTCGAATCTGACCTCAGACACAACACACACACACACACATACACACACACACACACACAAACTAGTTGTGTGACCTTGAGCAAGTCACTTAACCCCAATTACCCTACTTTCCCCTTCCAAAAAAGAAAAGAAAAGAAAAAAAAAATCATAAATTATCTGCCTGTATCTAGTGATTCCATGACACTTGGGACATTGAGAGCATTAGTAGTTAACAGGATCAAAAAAAGATCTTGTAGAAACTGGCACTTCAGTTGCATCTGTGCCTAATCTTGCAACTTTTTAATGCGTCTCTAATCTTCTGTTTATTATATTTAAAACAAGTTATTATTGTTGTTATTATAAAGTTTCAAAAGGGAAGATTCATAACAATGAAAGAAATATTGATTCTGAAAACACACGCACGCAAAAAAAAATTTGTTTTATATGTGGGAAGAGAAAGCAAATCCAGAAAAATAGTATTTCACAACCTTTTATCTCCTCAAATAAAATTAAAGTGATAAAAGTCAAGTTGGGGCACTAAGAAAATCATTGGAATGGGAACCAACAAACTTGGCCTCTACATTGACTCAGCCATTAACTTTGTGACCCTAAGCTTCTTTAAAGCAACTTTCAAAAAAACCAGTAACAGCAATGTAATTTTAAGAATGACTTTGAGTGAAAAT
>CM053591.1:17083209-17157556 GCA_028646515.1 Pseudochirops corinnae
GTGCATGTATATATATACATACATATATATGTGTGTGTCTAACAATAACCATTTCTAGTGCAGGGTGGGGAGAAGGTTAAAAAAAAGAAGAAAAATTAAATTCACATAATAATTTTATTTTATATTTGAAAGGAATAGCAAGTTGTACTTAGAAGATTTGCAGTTTCATGTGTAATCATCTTTTTATTGTACTGTTATAGAAATGCTTGCTTTATTCCATAAATATATATTAATGTAACAAAAGGAAAATGATATAAAGAACACTTCCCTCATTTGTAGAATTACAAGGCTGGACTGTTCTCCAAGGGCACTGACAGCTCTTTAAATCAATGACTTTTTCTCTTCTGAACTCAAATAGTACTGCTTCATCTTACAGTTATTTCAGTTTATACATAAATTAAGATTACAAAATTATGAGTTCACATACTTTTGTTTTGCAGCTCCCCAGTGTTCTTAAATATAATGGCTATTCATAAGTAGTTACAGCATGAATGACAAGAGTCACAACAAAATGGAAATAGAAGGGATATGTTACAATCTTTATAATTAAGAATAGTAATTACATTGAGTATCTATTCATACCTATTTACTGAATGAGTAGAAAATAAATTCATTAATTTTATTCATTTAAACAAACATTAGAGAAGTGCCTACTTTGTTTACAGCATTGGGTCACCTAACAAAGGAGATTTAGGTAAGGTTTAGGTAAGATAGCCTCCATGCCATCACAGTCTATTAAAAATTAAGTAGAAAATTATAGGATATACAAAAATTACAATACTTGTTACACACATACAAAATGTACATGAAAAGAACTATTTGGGGTCTACAGGGAAGACAGGGTCTACAAACTGGAGGAAATAGGGAAAGGTCCCTGGAGAAGATAATGGTTGAATTGGGATTTAAAGAATAGCTAAGAAGTCAAGAATGTTACATGCATTGTAAAATATGACAGCTAAATTGGCATTTTTGTTTGTTTGTTGAAAAGTAAGAAGGGTAGATCAAGATATGATTGTGATATAAAACCAAAAAGGCATCGATATTCTAGATATGTATACTGTAGAATTTAAACCAAAAAGTGACATTTTAAGTGATTGTAGCAAAAACTCAAGGGCAAAAAAACAAAAAAAGGATGTCATGTATTTTAAAGATAGCATGTCCTTATTGTTTCTGGATTTACAAAAGTACCAAGATGTTGAAGAGACTCTTAAATAAGATTTATAAGCATCCCCAAAGATTTCATGAAAAACCAACTGGATGAAGAGTGCCTATTTTCCAGGCAATAACATGCAGTTGATTTGAACCCTATAGAGCTGTACTCAGACAGACAGTGTGACTGGATGATGAACAACGCCTAGAATTACAATAGGAAGGTGATAATAGGCTGGATGATATTTGGAAATTATACACCATTTTTAGGATTACAAGTTTCTCCACGAACCAAAGCCCTTCCTTTGGAATGTAGTCTTATAGGAAAAGAAGCAGTATGGCGGAATAGATTAAGGGTAGAATAAGGAGTTGGGAAGACCTGAGTTCAAATACTTCCACTGAAACACATTGACTGTCCGAGTCTAGATAAGTCACTTAACCTTTTAATGTCCTAGAGTCTAAACTAGATCACTGAGTATAAGGCTGTGAATGATATGAGTGCCAATCTGTATTGGTAGAGGGAGTTGCCAATACCAGTGAAAATAGGGATATGATAATTTTTCCATTTTTTAAATTGTTGTTAAGGCATTTTCAATCATGTCCAACTCTTTGTGACCCCATTTTGGGGGTTTCTTGGCGAAGACATTAGAGAGGTTTGTCATTTCCATCTTTAGCTCATTTTACAGATAAGGAAACTGAGGCAAACAGAGTTAAATGACTTGCCCAGAATAACATTGGTAGCAAGTGTCTGAGGCCAGAACTGAACACATAAAGAGGACTATTCCTGACTCCAGGCCAGGCACTCTATCCTCTGTGTCACCTAGCTTCTGTGTAGCTACTACTCATGGGATTCAGAGCCTCAGAAGAACTGAAGTTGTAGATCCTCAAAAGGAGGATGGGGAGACAAATGGTGAGTATGTACTCACTGTGATATTTTTAACAATGAAAGATTCCATGGGAAAAGTACAGCTTTAATCAAGTCCTTAAAACATAACCTTAGCCCTAATCTAAAAAAATTGCAGTTATTTCAGAGGTCATCTAATCCAAACTGAAATCCCCTCTATAATACCCTGTCATCTAGTCTTTGAAGACTTCTAGTGAGGGAGAATTCCCAAGGCAATTGAGTCCACTTTGAGATAGCTCTAATTGTAAGCTAGGATTTCCGGCTGTCAAGTACATTTCTGCTCCTTTGAAATTTCTAGTCCAAGACTACATACACACACACACACACCAAAAACAAATAATAAATATATATATATATTTTTAAGTATTTACACTCTACTGTAGAGAATGCTACTCCTATGGGTTAGTCACCTTGTTTGAATGCCAAAAGTACATATGCCTAAAAGATTATTTTATAGAGAACGTACACAATGAAAGCATTCACATGGAGGTCAGAAGAAGAGATACAAGGATACTTTCAAGGTGTCTATGAAGAACTTGTGAATCAATTGTGAGATATGGGTGACACTTGCATAGGATCACCCAGGATGGCATTCCCACATTAAAGAATGTCTTGTGCTCAATGAAAAAGGCCAAATTGTGGTAACACCAAATGAAATAAAATAAAAAGATGAAATACACAAAAAATGAACTCAAATGTTCATATGGACTATTTCTGTCTGGCCTGTGGTAGAGGCTTCCAAGCTCATATTAGTTTAATTAACCATAATCAGACACATTATATGTACCTAAACTCCAACACAGTGATGTCATTTTGGTCCTCTTCAAGAACAAAGGACAACAAATATTCTACAAAAGAACATTTTACATATTTTCATAGGAAAGCAATCTGTAATGTCCCCACTAAGGCAAAGCCTCCATGCTAAGGATTCCAGGTCCCCAATTTGAGAATTCCAATGAAGTAGCAATGCTATAACTGCATGGTTTCCCCATCTTATATTTAGGAACTGTAAATTTTTAGTTCTTTTATTGCAATTTATTTTGATTTCTGGCACCAATGTGGATAAAGTTAGGAGCAAGGAACACTTGGTTTGAATCCTACCTCAGTCACATACCAGATGTGTGCCCCTGGGTAAATCATTCAACCTCCCTTAACTTCAATTCCCTCATTTCTCAAATGATGCTAACATCTGTGTCATAGTCCTTTTAATGATGGAATCAAATGAATAAACCTAAAGTGATTTTCAAATCTGAACGCGCTATATAAAAGTTAGTTATTATTCTCTTCATTAAATTTAGTCTTACTAATATCAGCCCATCATTGTTTTAATCTACTGAAATCTTTGCATTTTGATTTGGTCATCCAATGTATTAGCTAGTTCTATTACTTTAATTTTATCTGCATATTAGATAAACTTTATATCTCTAGTTCACATCTTTGATAAAAATATATTGAGTCACACATTAAGAGTTGGATTAAAATTAAGTTAAGGTCCTTAAAAATTTAGTGGGTAACTTAAAAGTGAATGTCTACTTTCACATTATTGAAATAGTTTCCAAAAAGTTCACCTGCCCAAAAATATCTCCCTCACTTCTGTCAAAGTCCTACATCCTGTCACTGAAGTCATTCCTTTTGAGGATCACAATTTTCAGTCTTCAAGACGTCCCCATTAAAATATAAAACCCATTGAGCTGAATTCTTAACAGGGACTATTTGGCATCTAACAATGAACAAAATCAATGGGAGAGGGAAGATTAAAAAGAAAGGGGATTTGCTAATGGCTCCAAGTCAAGAAAGATGTTGAAAAAGGAGGTGGAAAGATGCCCCAAACCAACTTTTCTTCCTTCACAAATTTTCATCCTGTGGGTCAGTCTAGGGACCCTCCTTTCTTCATCAATCCACAGGGAATCTTACTTCCTTATCTGTTTAATCTTCTGTATGATAATGGGACTTCCTTCCAGAAATTGTTCTCCTTCTGGTAGGAGTCAGGATCCCATCTGAGATCTTCCTTATGACTTCTAGGGAGCCAAGAGCAGAAGCTAAAAATTATGAAGCATTTGGTCACCTCATGGAACCCGTATTTTTGAAAATTTTCCCTCTCCAAGTAGTTTTTTTTTCATAAAATTGGCCTTTCCCTCTGTCCCCTTTTATCTGTACACTGACCACACACAGGAGACAACTAATGCATCTGGGAAAAATAGGGTCTTGCAAACAGTTTCTCCTCCTTGGCAAGCACAGAATGGAAATCACTTTCCCAGCTCAGCTGATGTGCTGAGAATTGCTGACAGATGCACTTCTTTCAATCCAAGAGGAGAATGGAAATTGTAGTACCTAGTTGTTTATGAAATAGAATACACACACTACAGGAACAACCCCACTTCCCATGTGAAGATTGACTGACTGAAAGACTAATCTGGGCTGCAACAACTCTGTTGGATTCTTCTGGAACATATTATATTTCTTTCATGAAATTGTGAGCATATGTTTTCATAGAAGACATTTTTTCCTATTAATGGAATTGGTGATTTTTAAAAAGCTACCACTTGGCAATTGACCATGTAATATGAATAGAGATATTGATCTTGGAATAGCGATACTAGATGTGCTACTGGGCCTCTCCCTATCATTTTTGCAGGTAAATGAAATGTATATTGTGGTGTAGTCAGTGAAATACAATACAAACTTTCTGCCTGAATTGGATCCAAACATGAAGCTAACCAAAACATTATGAAACAAACATTTACTTTCTATTCTGGCAGAAGCTATTAGACTAATGTGGTCTAAGGTAGACATATACTTCATAGGCATGATAAGGGGCCAACTTTGAAATGATTTGTTAATATGTTTAATGAAGTCAGGAAAGTATGACAAATAGAGAGTTAGTTAACGAGTTAACAAAAAAAGGAAGCTGCTTTTAGGAACAGTTAAATTTTACCAAGACTGGGGCAGAGTCAAAATGGCAGTGTAGATGCAGGAAAACTCCATGGGCTCCCCCCATAAACACCTCCAATGCCTATAAAATATGACTCTAAGCCAACTTTAGAGCTACAGAACCCACAAAGTGACAGAGAGAAACAAATATCCCGCTGAAGGCAGCCCAGCAGGCCAGCAGGAAGGGTCCATCTCAGTGTACTGGGAGCTGAGCCCAGCCCTGCGTGAGCTGGCAGTTTTAGTCCCAGGGTGGCCACAACCAGCAACAGCAGGTGTGGCAGTTTCCAGAATTATCAACCCATAAATGCCCAAGACAAAGTAAAAATTCTGTTCAACTCTGCTGAATCTAGGTATATGGAGTGTGGCCTGGCCTCTAGCTCCAGAGCAAATAGACACAGAAGTGGCAGCCCTAGAGAGGCCTCCACATGGCTGCTTCAGAGCACCTAACCTGCAGATCATAGGGGGGCCAAGCAAACATTCAGAGGCTAAGCACTCTTGCCTTAACCTGCCTGGATCTTGATCACAGTCTTGGGTGGTGGTCCTGAGGTGTGTGACGAGTGAGTTAAAGCTGGTGGGGGCTGTAGAGACCGTGTCTTCTAATAGCTCCAGCAGCTGCAAAAGCCCAATTGATTGGGGACAAAGCTCTACCCTCTGGAAGTAGAGTTCTACTGTAACAAACAGCTCAAAAGTCAAGTGGCAACATGAAGAAGCAAAGGAAGCAAAGCAAACACAACCACCTAACTTTAGATTCCTTTTTTGGGGACAAAAAGGATGAAAGCATGGAATGAGAGAAAGACAAGACAGTCAGAATTCCTGCACCAAAAGCTTCCAAGAAAAATATAAACTGGTTATAGGCCACAGAGGAGTTCAAGAAGGATTTTGAAAATCAAGTAAGAGAAGTGGAGGAAAAATTGGGAAGAGAAATGAGAATCATCAAAGAAAATCATGAAAAGAGAGTCAACAACCTCACTGAAGAAAATAACACCTTAAAAAAATAGACTAACTCAAATGGCAAAAGAGGCTCAAAAAGCCAATGAGGAGAAGAATGCCTTCAAAAGCCAAATTTGCCATTTGGAAAAAGAATCTCAAGAGCTCACTGAAAAGAATAATTCCTTCAGAATTAGATTGGAGCAAATGGAAGCTAATGACTTCATGAGAAATCAGGATACTATTAAACAGATCTAAACAAATGGAAAAATAGATGGCAATGTGAAATATCTCATTGGAAAAACCACTGACCTGAAAAATAGATCCAGGAGAGATAACTTAAAAATTATTGGACTACCTGAAAGCCATGAACAAAAAAAGAATGTAGAAATCATGCAACAGATACCCTGTTGGACCTGGGGGAGACAAAAGTGTAGTCTGGTCACTGCCCCTGGAGTCACAGGGGTGGCAGCAATTGTGGTATATATGCATATGAACAGGAGGGTATGTATGCATATGAATACATATGTGAGTGTATAGGTATACACAGACAGATTGCACAGAATCAATTGAATAGGAAGGGATGATATTTAAAAGGTAAAATTGAGAGGTGAAAGAGGATAATGAGAAAAGATGGGGAGTGACAGAATGGGGTAAATTATCTTATATAGAAGAGACAAGGGATTACTGTTACAATGGAAGGGAAGAACAGGAAGCCAAAAGGGAATGGGTCAACCTTACTCTCATTGAATTTGGCTCAGGGAAGGAATGACATGCAATCTAAATTGGGTATCTTGCCCTGCAGGAGAGTAGGGGGAAAGGGGATGGGAGGGGGGATGATGGAGATTGAGAGCAGGTTGTGGGGGAAAGTAGTTAGAAGCACATACTTTTGTAAAGGGACAGGGACAAAGTAGAGAATAGAACAAGTGAAGAGCAGGATAGAATGGAGGGAAATATAGACAGTCTTTCACAATATATCCACTATAGAAATGTTTTGCATAACTACACATGTACAACCTATATTGAATCGCTTATCTTCCCAGTATGGGTGGGTGATGAGGAAGGAAGGGAAAGGATCTGGAATTCAAAGTTTTGAAATGAAATGGGTTTTTAAAATATTATTATTATTATTTACATGCAACTGGGAAATAAGATATACAGGCACTGGGGTCTGGAGATCCATCTTGCCCTACAAGAAAGTAAGAGGAAGAATGGGGAAGGATATAGGAGAGAGCAGATTGGGGGAGGGGGTATACAGTGGAATTGCTGTTTTGAGGGAAAGATGGGGAAAAAATTTGTAACTCAAAATCTTGTGGAAATGAATGATGTAAACTAAAAATAAACGTAAAAATTAATTTTTAAAAAATCAACCAAGACAAAGTGCCACTTCAGGATTTTAATCTTGGCTTCCTTTAAAAGAATCAGGGAGTGAATAAAATAGATGACCCACAAATGTGAGAAGAGGTACATTTTCTCCTAAAGAGACAAGAGAGGGTTAATGATCTCCTATTTATTCTCTGCCTCTTTTTAAAATATTGAAACTCTCATCCTAGTCACTTCTAGATATTTCTTTTCTAACAAAAAGTTATTCATCCTGTTTGCTGCTTTCCTCATTTTCATGACCTCCAGGTATGAAGCATGTTTTAATCTGTTCTTTCAAGCTGCCAATGCTTTGGTTTGAGATGCCTGTCAGGGAAGGAGACAGTTGATTAAGTATAACCACCTTTCTTCCTTCTATTTTTAATAATTAATTCAAAACAAAGAAATACGTTTACCCAGCATTGCCCTCTGGTTACTTTCCTAAAATTATGTTGTTCAAGTAACTCCTTTTGCCAATAGCTGATAGCTTCTGAGAGAGGCGTCCAAAGACAGGCTGGGAAGGATCAGTTCTGTTAGCTACATTGAATGACTAGAGGAAGATATGTTTGTGTGTGCACTTGTGAAATTTCACCAACTCACTATTTTTCATATTAACAATGATGCTACTAGCCTACATTTGTAGAGTATCTTAAAACTTCAAAAACACTATATAAGCTAATTTATTTCATCTTCATCATTGTAATAGCTAACATTTAGATGGTATTTTAAGGCTCACAAAGTGCTTCCTATGTGCAAACTCATTGCTCACAGTTTTTGTTGGACAATTAGCCACTTGGGAGACAGTGCATTTAAAAGACTGTCCCAATAGAACCCTACCAATGTAGTTTTTTTCTTAAAGAATATTTTATTTTTTCCCAAATTACATGCAAAACAATCTTTAAAATTCTTTTTTTTTACATTTTTGCATTCCAAATTCTATCCTTCCTTCCCTCTTCTCCCATCCTCCCTGAGATGCTAAGCAATCTGATATAGGTCATACATGTTCAATCATGTAAAACATTTCCATATTAGTCATACTGTGGAAGAAAACTCAAACTAAAAAAAAAAAATTAAGTGAAAAATAGTATGCTTTGGTCTGTGTTCAGACAACATCAGTTCTTTCTCTGGAGGCAGATGACATTTTTCATCATGAGTCTTTGGAATTATACATGTGTGTATATATTTAGACATACTTGCAGGCTTCTATGTGAATACATATACAAAACACATGGTATGTAAATGTAATGATATAATGTGAGATAAGTGTGTTTATATGTATGTGTACATGGCGGCCAGTGATGAAGAGAGCCTGGTAAGCCAAAAGAAAGGGACTATTGCACATGGCTGGGAGCAGAGGGCAGTCCCACATGGGACGTACTAGCACAGACCCGTGGCACAGACTGGATAAAGGAGACTTCAGAGGACTGAATCACTGGCAGTTGTGATGGCTTCCAGACTTCTTAACCCCAACCACCAAAGGCATAGTAAAAGTTCAGTGGGGAAACCCTGTTGGGATGGTCTGGTCACTGCCACTGGGGTGGTAGGGGTGGCAGTGACTGTGGTAGCAGCAACAGCAGCAGTAGCAGCAGCAATGGCTACTTCCAGAGCTCCAGGCCTACAGATGGTGGGGGGACCAAGTGGGTGATCAGATGGCAATTGCAGGAATCACTTTGCTGGCACCAACACAGGATTCTCTTGCTTTGCCCTGCTCAGCTCTGTGTCGCAGTTTGGCTGGTGGTCCTTGGGTGAAGAGGAGCACTGGCATGGTAGAGCTTGTGACAGCTGTGGAGAGGGAGTCCTCCTCAGAGTTCTGAGGCAGGTGGAAGAAACACTGACAATAGCTGCACAAAACCAAAGAAATTTTGGACATAGCACTCTGCACTCTGGAAGCAGAGTTCTATTATGGCAAAAAAGCTCAAAAGTCAAGTAATTGACTGGGAAAATGAGCAAACAGAGGAAAAGAAATCAGACCATAGAATTTTTCTGTGGTGACAAACAAGATCAAAATATAGAACCAGAAGAAGACAACAAAGTCAAAACTCCTCCATCAAAAGCATCCAAGAAACATATGAATTGGTCACAGGCCATGGAGGAGCTCAAAAAGGATTTTGAGGGAGAGGGAAAATTGGGAAGAAAAATGAGAGTGATGCATAGAAATTATGAAAAATGAGTCAATAGGTTGCTAAACTAGACCCAAAAAATACTGAAGAAAATAACACCTCAAAAATAGATTAACTCAAATGAAAAAAGAGGTACAAAAAAACCAATGAGTAGAATGCCTTAAAAGGTAGAATTGGACAAATCAAAAAGGAAGTTTAAAAAAGGAAAATAATTCCTTCAAAATTAGAATGGAGCAAATGGATGCTAATGACTTTATGAGAAATCAAGATATCAAAAAACATCCAAAAGAATTCTAAAAAAAATAAAACACAATGTAAAATATCTCCTTGGGAAAAAAAAAAAAACTTAACTGATAAATAGATCCAGGAGAAATAATTTTAAAATTATTGAACTACCTGAAAGCCATCACCAAAAAAGATCCTAGAAATCATCTTTCAAGAACTTATCAAGGAAAATGCTCTGATATTCTAGAACCAGAGGGTAAAATAAAAATGGAAAGAATTTGATGATCGCCTTTTGAAAAAGATCCCCAAAGAAAACTCCTAGGAATATTACAGCCAAATCCTAGAGTTCCCAGGTCAAGGAGAAAATATTACAAGTAGTCAGGAAGAAACAATTTGAGTATCATGGAAACACAATCAGGATAACACAAGATCTAACAGCTTCTACATTAAGGGATCAAAGGGCTTAGAATATGATATTCCAGAGATCAAAGGAGGTAGGATTAAAACTAAGAATCACCTACCTAGCAAAACTAAGTATAATACTTCAGGGGAAAATATGGTCATTCAATGAAATAGAGGACTTTCAAGTATACTTGATGAAAAAAAAAGAGAGCTGAACAGAAAATTTGACTTTCAAATACAAGAATCAAGAGAAGCATGAAAAGGTAAACAGGAAAGAGAAATCATAAGGAACTTATTAAAGTCGTTCTATTTATGTTCTTACGTGGAAAGATGAAACTTGTAATTCATAAAACTTTTCTCAGTATTAGGATAGTTGAAAGGAATATATGTGTTTGTATGTGTATGTATCTGTGTGTTTATATGTTTGTATGTATGTATATATGTGTATATGTGTACATAGACAAAGAGCACAGGGTGAATTGAATATGAAGGGATGATATCTAAAAAGTAAAATTAAGAGGTGAGAGAGGAAAATATATAAGGAGGAGAAAGGGAGCGATAGAAAAGGATAAATTATCTCCCATAAAAGAGGGAAGAGAAAGCTGTTACAAAGGAGGGGAAGAACAGGGAGATGAAAGGGAATGAGTCAATCTTGCTCACATTGAATGTGGTTTAAGAAGGTGTACAAAGTAATACTTTGTTGGTTGTTTCAGCTATTCAAGTGCCTTTGAATCTTACCTTTGATTGTATCAAGTCTTCCTTGGAGAGGGAAGATTTGGGGAGAGGGGAGTCAGAAGCAAACACTTTTGAAAAGGGACAGGGTCAAAGGAGAAAATAGAATAAATGGGGAGCAGGATAGGATGGAGGGAGATATAGTTAATCTTCCACAATATGACTACTACGGAAATGTTTTGCATAACTACACATATACAACCTATATTGAATTGCTTGTCTTCTCAATGGGGGTAGATGAGGAGAAAAGAAGGGAAAGAATCTGGAATTCAAAATTTTAAAAACAAATGTTAAAAAATTGCTTTTACATGCAAGTAGAAAATAAGATATACAGTCAATGCAACACAGAAATTTATCTTGCCCTACAAAAAAAGGAAGAGGGAAGGGGGGAAGGGGGGCACTAAGGGGGGACAGAAGAGAGGGCAAACTAGGGCAAGGGGTAATCAGTATGGTTGCCATCTTTGGGTGGTAGGTAGGGAAGAGATGGGGAGATAATTTGGTATCAAAAACTTGTGGAAATGAATGTTGAAAACTAAAAATAAATGAACAGATGGACAGATAGATAGATAGACAGACAGACAGATAGATAGATAGATACCAAAAAAAACCCATCATGGAAATGAGCCATCTCTTGTGACAAAGAAAAACATTAAAGAAAAATTACTGATACTATGATTTGTAACAATGCATGCAATATTCTTCCTAATAGAATATTGTTTCTTTACGGAGAGGGGTGAGATAGGGTTCATTATCTGTTCACTAAGCGGCATAGTAGATAGAGATTTAGATGTGGTATAAGGAAGACCTGAGTTTGAATTTTGCCTCAGACCCTTAGCAGTGGCATGATCTTGATCAAATCATTTAACTTCAGTTAGATGGGTTTCAGTTTTCGCATCTGAAAAATGAGAGGTTTGACTCTGATGATGTGTAAGACTTGTTTTAGCTCTAAAACTATGTTCCTATCATGTATGCTCCTGTTATCAATAATTGTTTATTAATTACTCAGGCCAGGCTAACCAAAAGTGTATTATTATTCTGATCCTATGCATTTCATTGTACATCTACGTGTATAATCTTTGCCATTGTCTGAATTTCTTAAATTTGAAATTTCTTAGCACATAATCATTTTCTATTAGGTGTGTATGTTATAATTTGTCTAGCTACTTCCCAATCAAATGATATACTGTATACATAATTTTAGTTTATATTGGAATATTATAACTTTATTTTTGTCTGATTACTTTGGGGAATTTTCCTCACAGGAGGATTTCTGGATGAAAAGTTATTAACATCTTAATTACTTTTTTCTTATAAAATGTCAGTTTATTTTTCCCAGAGTAGTTGGTCTAATTCACCAGATTGTGGCTCCATCAAAAGTACAATAGTCAGTCAGTCTTCCCATAGCCCCTTTATAGTTGGCCATTTTTTTTTCCAAATCACAGTGTAAGAAATGAAAGGTTATGCTTGTTTTAATTGGAATTATCATTTATGATTTAGAACATTCTTTAAATGTGTGTAACTTTTCTTTCGAAAACTACTCATATTATTTAACCACTTATTTATTCAAGGATGATTCTTGGACAAACATATTTGTGTCATTTTTCTATATATCTGAAAATCATACTTTTATTATTTTATGCAAATATTCTCCCACTTTACGGACTCTCTTATTCTATCTGCATAAGTTTTGTTTGTGCATTTAAAAAATGTGTAATTAAAATTGTCTATTTTTTTTCTTTGGTCAATTATGTCCTTTGGGGGAGGACAAGAATTCTCTGCTTAGTTATAGTTGAGAAAAGAATATCCCTTCTATTTGCTTCTACCATTTTTTCCGTTGGCATGAACTCTTAAATTCAACTCACACGGCCATTTGGAGTTTAGTGATGCTGGTCTAAGCTTAATTTCTGCCAAATTGCTTTCCAGTTTTCCTAACAGTTTCTGGGTAATTAATGGTCCAAAGGCTATTAAAACACTGAGCTCTTGCTTACATTTTCTTCTGATTCTTTCTTACAGCAATCTATTTCACTAGTCTACTTTTCTATTTGTTCATCAGTACTACACATAGATTTACTGTTTCACAATACAGTTTGAAATCTGAAATTCCTTATTCCCTCTTAATTCCACTTTATTCCATTATTTCACTTGAGATCTGGTCCTTTCCCTCCTCCAAATAAAATTATTGTTTGGTCTAGTTCTATTAAGTATCCCTTGGTAATTTTACTGGTAAGACACTAAATTAATTTAGTTTTATTTTATTGATATGACCCAATGAGGACTCAGTATTTCTCCTACTATATAAACTTTTCTTTATTTCTGTAAAAGGTATATTGTGAGTTGTATTTATCTAATATCTTGTGAGTGCTTTGGTAAATTAATTCCAGATATTTTATACATCTGCAACTATTTTAATGGGAGTACTTGTATTAAAAGGGAAGAAAGAAAAAGAGGGAAAGCAAGTGAGAGAAAGCAAGAAGGGAAGGAAGGAGGGAAGGAAGGAGGCAAGAAAGGAGGGAAAGAAGGAGGGAAGGAAGGAGGGAAGGAAGGAGGGAAGGAAGAAAGGAAGGAACGAACGAACGAAAGAACGAACTAAAGAACGAAGGAAGGAAGGAAGGAAGGAAGGAAGGAAGGAAGAAAAGAGGGGAGGAAGGAGGAGAGGAAGGAGGGAAGGAGGGAAGGAAGGAAGAAAGGAAGGAAGGAAGGAACGAACAAAAGAACGAACTAAAGAAGGAAGGAAGGAAGGAAGGAAGGAAGGAAGGAAGGAAAGAACGAAGGAAGGAAGGGAGAAAATAAAAATAAATTAATGATTTAAATAACTTGAAGTAACTTTAGGATAGCATTGGTAAAAGATGGAGAGGAAAGTTTGTAGCAGTAGGCTAGCATGAAATCAGAGTGAGACAAATTAATCTCATGAACAAAGTGCTGACTAAAAAGAGGAAAAGGTAAACAACGATTCAAAAGAAATAGATGGAAAGATGCAAATGTAGCCATCGTAGCTTTCAGTGTAAATAGATTAAATCATTTAACACAAGGATATAAAATGGATAAGAAATGCTGTGAGATTCTCATTTCGATATTCCAGAGGAAAGAAAGGAGGCAAGAGAATAAGACAAGCGAAGAAGCACATCCTCTTATCTAGAGTGTAAGTGCAATTAGAAGGGATAGAAATTTCTTCGGTATCTCAACAAGGTTGAGAGTCCATAAGATTGTAAACAAGAACAGTGGGGAGAAGTGAAGATGGTCCCACTTCAAAAAAGTCAATAAAAACCATGATTCAAAAAATACTCCCAAGGAAGGAAAGGTGTATGTCTGTAATGATAGAAAAGGAATTCTCCAATGGAATACATACACACGTGTATACATACACACATATGTGTGTGTATTTGCTTCTCTGCTATTTAACGTATTAACCAGTGACCTAGATAAGAAATTGAGGGCCTACTTAGTAAATTCATGGAAGACATAAAGCTGGGAAAGACAGCTAACGCACTGGATGGATAGTCAGGATGCAAAGTATTTTTGACAGACTAGACATAAGGATTGGCAAACTATATCCCTGGGCCACTTCCAGTCTGCCACCTGTTTTTGTACAAGCCCTGCACTGAGAATGTTTTTTACATTTGAAAATAAAGATTTATTATATTTTTTAATATATAAAAAACATTATTAGCTCTGTGGACCTTACAAAAACAGGAAGGTGATATGGCCCTAGTTGCTGACTACTGGGCTATAGCAATGAACTGTGTTAGATATCAGCTCAAATAAGACGGAGTTAACAGTTTGTTGAAAAAGAAAAAAAAGTAGGGATTTTACTGAATAAAAAAAATTAAAACCAGTCAGCATTGGGATGTGGCACCAAAAATGCTAATGTAATATTGAGCTATTTTAAGAGAAGAATAATTTGTAAGAATAAGACAGTAATAGTCCTCATGCTCTTCTGTCTTTAGACCACATTAGAGAATTGTTTTGTTGTCAATACCACCTGGGGAAGCTAGATAGCTCAGTAGATGGAGTTTGGGGCCTGTAGTCTAGAAGATCCCTCAGTCTGACCTCAGACACATTAATTTTGTGACCTTAGGCAAGTCTCTTAACCCTATCTGCCTCCATTTCCTCCTCTGTAAAATGAGCTAGAGAATGAAATGGCAAATCACTTCAGTATCTTTGCCAAGAAAATCCCAGGTGGGGTCACAAAGAATTAGACTTCTCAGAAAAACGACTGTACAACAACAGCAATACCAAGAGTTTGGAAGGACAATTGGAAGCTAGAGAGTCTTCAAAGACAGCAAACCAGAGAGATGCAGGGTCTTATGAGTCTACAAGGGAAGATCAGCCAAAGTAAGTGAAACTGGTTACCCTGGAGAGGAGAAGACAGAATGGTTCATATCTGTATTTATGTGTTTGAAGGACTATTATGTGGAAGAAAGATTCTATTGGGTCTGTTTGCTTCCATGGGTCAGAATTAGGGACAACAGGCAGCAATTTCAATGATAGAGTTTTCATTTTAATAACAGGAATAACAGGCAACAAGAGACGAGAGACATTCAAGAATAGAGACATTCAAAATTGGAATAGTTAGCCTGGAGAGAGAGTGAAAATCTTGAAGCAAAGGCTGATAACCAGTGATCAAATAGGGAGGCTGTGGTGGAGATTCCTTGTCATGTATGTTAGACAAGATGGCTAGTAAAGTCTTGTTTAATTCCAAAATTCTGTGAATCTAAATCTGTGAATGCCATCAGAATCATTGAGTACTTTATACATGCTGGGAATTGTGCTGTGGAAGAGCATTTATATGTATGTGTGCAAATTAGTACGGACAATTTTGCAGATAGAGTGTAGCAAGACAGCTTCATGGTACATCCAAAGAAAACCAAGATTATGCACCAAACTGCCCGAGACATCTCTCATAAAAAGTCCCAGAAAAGATTTTCATTATAAATGCAGAGTGGAAGGTGCTTGGAAAGTACATTACCTGAGAATGTGACTAACGAAGAAGTTGAAAAATAGTTGACAGGAATCTACAATAAATGTGCTATCGAACAATAGTTGAATTTAATGTTATGTCTTAGTGTTATGTTATTTTACTTAGGCTGGAGTGATACCACTTTAAGTAGGCAAGGAAGCTGTTATCATGTTTTATTAATATAAAGAATTAGATTTATACAGACAACAGTCTATGGAAGTTGGTATTCTTAAGGCTTAACAGAGTTCTCACTGCTTTTTTGGGTGTATTTTTATCTAATGTTGCTGTGCCAATAAATGTTCAGGCAGAGGGGAGGGACATTTGTTTGTTTTAGCAGCTTCATTCTTATAATTCTTTCATAAGATCATTGATTCAGGTTGGAAGAGACCTTAGAGACCATTTTGGAGGAAGATAAATTGATCTGCAGAGAGATTAAATTATTTATCCCAAGCCATACAACTAGCAAATGGCTGAGGTGGGATTTTACCTTGTTACAAGTAATATGCTTTGTATTGAATTTCATGGTCCGTGAGTGTCTTGTGGCATTTTAATTCTGAGCCTCAATCAATGGACTGGCCTGAGCTAGGCCAGTATGTGAAGTATGGGAAGCTATAGCAGTGTCCCACTTCATAAATGTCCATGAAAATTACTTTCAATATTTCATCTGATTTCTTTAACTGATTCATCAGAATCACGCACAAGTCCTATTCAAAGTTAACTGGTAAAACAGAATTCCGATAACAAGACACTGGAGCAGAACAACCTACTTGTCATCAGAAGGATGAATAGTATAAAAAAACTCTTGGGTTGGACCAGTAGAAGAATTAACAACAGAAGACTATTTGAAAAGCTTCTATTCCTGAACTGAAGTGGAACAGCCCTAAGTAATAAGGGTAGAAAGCAGGTCTCAAAGACTTTCTCCACAGCAATATTTCTAAGAACCAGACATCATGGAAATACTAAAAATGGAGAAGCCAACCTTACACATGGCATTTGGAGAAAGCAAAGTTCTTTTTAAAGTTTTGTTGCTGTTTGCTCGTTAGGTTGTTTGTTTTTAAGATTACAGAGTCTAGGGCAGAGTCCCCAAGAGCATCAATTCTAAAAACTAAGGTTATAGCAACAAGTCTCAAGACATTGTGTGTGTGTATGGGGGGGGGGGGGGAGGAGGGGTGTGGGTGGGTGTGGGTGGGTGTGGGTGTGCAATACAGAAATAGTTGTTCATCTTACACTGGTCTTTTCAGTCATACACAAAGTAACCAGTCCTAGAGGCATCTTATCTGAAAGATGAAAGGTCAATTTAGTTGTAATAATCTGTATGACATATTGCTTTGAAAATTTAAAATTTATTCTATATCATATCATCATTTGAAACACAAAGTTTCAAAAAATTAGGCATCACTAATTGGTATTTTAAAAGACTGAAATGAGAAACAAATTGTTTTTTGTTATTGTGTTCTTTTTTCGATATGTTGTCATAATAAGGATAATCTTAAAGACTATACTATTTTACACGTACATTGTCTACTCTGGGTTTCTAGAAGTCAGGATAAATTCTGTGTCCTAAATATTTAAAGAATATCTACATATATATACACACAGACACATATATGTGATAAATTTGTGATAAATTAAAATAAGGCATACACGGTGATTTCCAGAGGAGCTTGGGAGTTCCTTTAGCAGTTGAAATGATGTCTCATTTTAGGTCCTTTACAAATCACAGCAGGGCATAAGAGGGTCAGTATTTAGATTGTTCTCCCTCATTAAACAGCTAGATTTCTCTCTGCAGTCCCTGGGAAAGCAATGAATATGATCATTTTCCATGATAGTCTGAGAATTAACAGCATGTCACACTTAATGTCTATGACATTGCTAGGTTTGCATCTGTTCTAAGAGCTGGAAACAGCCCCCATGTGGCTAATTATATGCCTCCCTCAGACAAGAGGCAAACTGCAAACATTTCAGGGCCTCTTACACAGTTCCCAGGTCAAAAAATGTTGATAGACTGTTTGTACCGTTTACCCGTCTGACCCTTTTAGTGCCAAATGCTTTGGAGAGCTCTTAAAAAAATTCTAATAAGTATTTGATAGCAAATGCTTTTGCAGTAGGATGATTGGCAAGACACACATCCGTGCTCGTTACTTAAAATGCTCTGATTTGGCCACTCTATAAACACTGCATATTAATCCATACAGCATCCTTCAACAGAAAATGAATGAGAAGATTGCAAATAGACTTTATCTTTTCTGCAAAGTAAAAAACTTAAGTTATTTCAAGTACATATAATCTCATTAATATGGCTACTTCTGTTACCAATGTAAATTGTGGCTCCTGTGGCTTGGTATATGGTCTTTGTGTACTGCTGTGGAATAAAATTAAATCAGCTTGTACCCATTCTGCTGAGAGACAGTCCCTCTAACTTGCTCTTCAGATAATAGATGTGTGTATGTGTATGTATACACACGTGTGTGTATCTGTATATCTGTGAACATGTACGTATACACACATACATATACATACAGCTATATACACATATGTGTATGTTTATGTTTATGTTATATATACATGAATGCAAACACTCTTGTATATATATGTGTGTATACTTGCACAATACAATCCATCATCACCAGATTTCCCTTAAAAGTTCTACCAGTTCGACTATACCAGTCAGAGCTTACCTAGAATGAATCTTTGAGAACCCATGTCCTGATTGTTCTGAAAAATGAGGTACAAGATTTACCAAAACTATATCCTTATAATAACTATTATTCAAAAATTTTTCATTAAAATCAGTGTGGTGTAGTGGTTAGAGAGCTGACTTTGGAATCAAGAAGACCTGGGTTCAGTTTAGGTCTCTCATTATACTACTTGTATGGGCTTAAGTCACTTAATCTCTCAAGACACCAATTTTCTAATGACTAACATTTATATGATGTTCACTATGCATCAGGTGTACTAAATATTTTACCATTATTATTTCATTTAATCCTTACAACAGCCTTGAAGAGGGTGGGGTAATTGCTTCTATTATCAACATTTTACAGAGGAAGAAACTGAGGCAAGCTGAGGTTAAATGACTTAGCCAAGTCACTTACAGCTAGTAAGTGTCTGAGATCACAATTGAATACAGGTCTTCCTGACCCCAGGCCCAGTGCTATATCTCTTGTTCATCTGGCTGCAACTATAAGTTGGCAAACAGTTACTGATCTGTACTGATTGAAGAACTTTTCTCACTGGGAGTTCTCCAACTTAATAAAAATCACAGTTCTACATCTCTCCTCTCACTTCCAAAAATTACTTTTTTGGTTATTTATAAAGCAAAATGATGCTATTAGAAGAAAGGTGATCATGAATTCTTTATTATCATAGTACTAAAAGTGAGTGATACCTCTAGTCAAGTTACCTTTTATTTCAGTGTGGTACAAGGAGTCAGTCGACTTGCTTCAGTAAACCCACCATGCCAATTGATTGATCATGATGTCTATAGCATCTCTTGCATCTGAACACTTCTCTCTGTTCACAAAGCTAAGAGCTGAGTTCAGACCTTCATCACCCTTGTCAACACTCTGCAATCCAGCCCAAAAGACCTCTTTGTTCCCCACACACAGCATTCTGTCTTCCATCTCCATGCTTTTGCATTGCCTGTAACCCATTCCTGGGATTCTCTGCCTCTTCACCCTTGATGCACCATCTTCTACATAAAGCTTGTTTTTTAGTCCTTCAATTGCTTATCCCTTTCCTCTTGAATGAACTTAAATTTAACTACATTATATTCATTTATATTTACCCCATTTATAATTATTAAACAGGATGGTAGCCCAAAAATCTTCATGTAGTTTAAATCTACCTTAGATTATCTTATTAAATAACCTTGATAATTTAAGCTATTTTAAATTAAGATAGTTTAAAACTGCACAAAGACTTTTGGGCCACTATGTGTGTAAGTGCATACATATCATGTATTTATGTGTGTGTGTGTGTTTGTGTGTGTGTGTAGATAGATGATAAATAGAGAGATCTTTGCTATCTCCCCTGTTAGAGTACAATGTGAGCAGGTACTGTTTTATTTATGATATTTCGATCCTCAGTGCCTAGTACAATGTCAGCAATATAATAGATGGTTAACAAATATATGTTGATTGATTTAATTAGGCCATCAATTCAAACACTGATTCAACAGCATTCTGTAGAAACAATGACATATTAGACCCATACTGTTCATTTAAAGAAGTACTGTGGTATGATGGTTAGAGACCCACCCTCAAGTCAACAGAATCTAAAACCTTGCCTCTGATGTATTCTCCCTTCATGATCATGACCCTGTTAGTGCCCCCAGGCAATCTAGGTTCAGAAGTTAAACCAATCACTAATTTATATTGGTGAGGAGGAGTCTCTCTACTGGGAGTTCCCTATACTGATAAAATTACAAGTCTGCCCTGCTCCCTAAGGAAAATAGTCAAATTAAGGGTAGAGTTAATTAAAGTCATTTTTCTTAATGTAGTGCATCAAAGAAAAGCTTTTCTCAAGTGGGTATGGTTTTTTCCATGCCTTGGATGTTGCATAATACCCTAATTAAGTGTGACTTCTCTGTTAAACTGAGGAGCAAAATGAAATTAAATTTATTAATAGAAGATTCTAAATCTCAGATACGAAAAGATAAGAAAAGAATTTTCGTGTCATTCAATCAGGTTTCAGGTTAGAAAAGGGGCATTAATAAAAGTGGAGGTCATTGTCCCTAAAAGAACCTCTTATTAGGACCTAATAAGAATTTCTAAAAGATCTGTATTTTTCTCACTTTTCTTATGAAAAAATATATTAGCCACAAAATATTTAATATTTTTATCAGTAAAATCATAGATGAAATGAACTCTCAATTGTGTCTTCTACTTATTTAACATCTAATTATTTATCTAACCATTTGTCTATCCACATATCTAATTATCTATTTATACTTATGTCTCTATCTACAGCCTTTCACATGAAGGAGTTTCCTCATGAATATGCTTTTTTCTTTTAAAAATTCATGATGCTCCATTTCCCTTGGCTGCTGTTTTTGTATATGATTGAAAATGAAATCTAGAGCTTTCCAGTCAACTTTCTACCTCTTTCAATAGAAATTAAAAAATATGTTTCAGAGCTAATTGCTGTCTCAAAACAACTTTTACACTATACTCTATCTAGAAAACTATTCTCATGTGGTTCAATGGAAAAAAAGAATGGATTGGGAGTCAAGGAATTTGAGTTCAGATTGTAGTTCTGCTACTTAACATCTGTGTGATAATGGGCTAGTCTCTTAACCCTATATCTTCTTCAACTTTATCTCCTCAAAAATGAGAGGGGAGGTAAACCTCCAAGCTTCTCTTGGATCTCTAACTCTATAGTCCTATATAAATTAGGAAATTTCTCCCTTTCTGCACTCCTTCCCACACCTCTTTTCCAAACTTTGAAGATCCACATCATCTAAAGGGAATCCTCAAGTAGTGAGAGTTGCCATGGGACAGTCATATCTGACCTGTATATCTTCCAGAACAGTTCCAGCTAACTTCTGGAAGCAGAGACAAGGCCGTCATACTGCTGTCTATTCCAAGGTGTGGGCTGTCTGAATTCTTCAGCTAGTTTTGTTTACATAGCTTAGCAATTCAGCAGGGCAGCAGGGGCACACTTCATTAATTTGTTGAAGTAATGTGTGTGCCTCATTCCTGCCAGATTGAATGCAAAAAAATTAAAGCAGCATGACCCCTCCCAGAGTGATTTTTTTCTTCCATATAATCATCTTGTGGCTATTTACATCTTGACGAATTTCTCTTTCTCTCCACCAGTGCTACCATCTGTGCCCAAGGTGTTGCAGGCCCACTGTACACTTCAATAGGTTTCATAAATGGTTGGATGATTTTCACATGGTGATTTCAGACATTATGAAATGGCTGATGTTGCAACAATCCATGAGAACAGAAAGAATGGCCTGAGTTGGTAACTAGGAGGAGTATGTCTTATATTTCTTTAATTTTCTGTTGCGTTTGGGAGTGCCTCAAATTGCTAAGTCATTTGGATGAAGAACTTTGAGAATTTACTACTCTTTGGTATTCATCTGTTGCATGAGTGGCAACAGCCAGAAAACAGATCACCTGGTGTTGCTTAAGTGATGATCAGTGTTTTTTGGCTCTAAGCTAGGCCAACCCTCAGACTCACAGAGTCTGTCACCAGGACCATGCTCTTAGCTCTGACAAAACTTGAACCCCTCTTACATAGCTGTTGAGTCAGCTCTACTCCATAACAATGAGTTAGAATGTAAATCATAAGATTCAGAGGTCTTAGTGATCTGCCTTCTCACCCTAATTAAATAGACGCAGAAACTGAGAACTAAAGTGTTTGAATGACTTTCCAGGAGCTTTAGTTTGAACCTGTACAGCATGTAAGGTAAAAATAATAAGAGCCGCCATTTAGAGAGACTTCCTCCATTTCTCAGATATGACTATTATTATGCTATCTAGCTCAAAATACCCCTGTGAGGCAGGCACTGAAGATGCAAGTTTTTAATTTTTATGGATTAATAAGCTGACACTCAGAGAAGTTAAGTGACTTATCCATGACTACACAGATATGTAAGCACATGAGGTAGAACTGGACCCCAGTGCTTCCTCACTCCAATTCTCGCCATTATATTACCTCTGTAAAAACTGGTGGGTTTAGAGTCAGAGGTTTGAATCCTCACTTGGCTACCTATTATTTGTGAGATTTTTGACATGTTATCTAACTTCTATGGACTTCAAGTTTGTAATTTCTTAATGAAAAAATTGAAATAAGCAACATGAGATCCTTTCTACCTCTAAATCTATAATCTTATGTTTGAATACTTATCAATGGCTTTCCAAAAATCAAAACCATGTCAAAAAGAAAGCCAACTACACTCAAACTTTAGTAGCCCCATCTCTGATTTATTTTTAAAAATTTAATGTTAAATTTTCTTATATACTACACTATCTATTTGTGGGGTAGTTAAGTGGCACAGTTGATTGAGTGCCAGGTCTGGAGTCAGGAAAGCTCATGTTTGTGAGCTCAAATCTGACCTCAGACACTTGCTAGCTGTGTGACCCTGGGAAAGTCACTTAACCTTGTTTGCCTGAGTTTTCCTCATCTGTAAAATGAACTGGAGGGAAAAAAAAGGAAACAATGTCAGTGTCTTTGCCAAGAAAACCCTAAATGGGGGGTCCCAAAAAGTCAGACATGATTGAATAACAATAACAAATTATTTGTAAGACCAATAACTTTAGTTACTAAAGAGGAATAGAGAGAATAGTCAATTCTAGTTACTTTTAACCATTTTATGTAATTTCCACTACTTTTCTAGCATATTAGTAGGATAGTGCTGTTATATTTCCTGACTCAGGAATCATTTAGCCCAGCTCCTTCATTCCACAGATGAGAAAACTAAGGACTAGAGAAATGATATTGCTATTCAGCTAAAAAAAAAAAAAAAAAAAAGAGCCCATGAAAAGAGATAGAATAGAATGAGTTGGGAAAATGTGATGGCCCGATGTGACTGAGCATGTACTACTGGTTACTGGAAAAATCTAAAACCAGAATGATTTCTTAAGAAAATGCTTCACTGGATAATTTAACATATTGGTGGAATTATGTGGTTGTTGAATATTTTGTCATTACCAAGATAATATCTGTTCTGGTTTAATTCAATCCAATTTAACAAATATCTAGGGTAGGAAGAGAATGGGTAACCAGCCAAGAAGACAGAGAAATGTAGCAAGAGACATTCAGTGAGTTTGAGAGAGAACAATGAAAGTATATCATTGGAAGAGACAAAGGAGAACATCAAGAAGGGAACAGACAATAGTATAAACTGTTCTAGAGAGGTCAAGGAAGGATAACTGAAAATTGTTGGTTTCAGTGATAAAGATGTCATGAATGAAGAAAAAATGAGGTGATTGATTTATGATTTATCACTTAATTAGACTTCTTGGTCTGCTTTGGGGAATAACACTTCAAGTTCGATATGGATATTTTGTAGAATGAAGAATTCCTACAAAGATAAAATTCTAAGAAATCTAGAAAATATTAGCTTTACAGTTATGTTGAACAATTAGCCTTCATCAGTGTAGGAAGGAATAGAATATAAAGTGTTTTATATTGTAAAATAATATATTATATTATAAAGCAAGATTTAAAGATTGTAATGATTTTAGGGATTAGGAGAGTATTGTTGAGACTGTCAAAGAAATTAAATATTGATTTTATAATTTTTTCTTTTTAAAATTTATTAATTTTTAATTTTTAACATTTGCTTTCATAAGTTCCAAACTCTCCCCTTGGGGCGGCTAGGTGGCTCAGCACCGGCTCTGGAGCCAGGAAGACCTGAGTTCAAATCCAGCCTCTGACACTTAACACTTACTAGCCATGTGACCTTGGGCAAGTCATTTAACCCCAATTGTCCTGCCTTCCCCCTCCAAAAAAAGCAAAACAAAAACAAAAACTTTCTTCCCTTCTGTCCCCCTGCATTCCCCAAGATGGCATGTAATATAATATGACTCTATACATATATTCCTATTAAACACATTTTCATGTTAATCGTGTTGCATAGAATTATAATGAATGGGAGAGAACACAAGAAAGAAAAAACAAAACAAAAAGAAATTAGTCTGCTTCATTCTGCATTCTGACTCCATAATTCTTTCTCTGAATGTGGATGGCATTTTCCATCATGAGTCCTTTGAAACTGTTTTAGGTCCTTGCATTTCTGAAAAGGGCTAAGTCTATCAAAATCAGTCATCACATACTGTGGCTGTTTCTGCGAAAAATGTTCTCCTGGTTCTGCTCATTTCACTCAGCATCAGTTTTCAGTTCTTGGCCACCATAAAAAGAGCTGCTATAAATATTTTTGTACACTTGGATCCTTTTCCCATTTTTATGAGCACTTTGGGATACAGCCCTTGAAGCAGCATTGCTGGGTCAAAGGATATGTACATTTTTATAGTCCTTTAGACATAGTTCCAAATTGCTCTCCAGAATCATTGGATCAGCTCACAACTCCACCAACAATGTGTCAGTGTTCCAACTTTCCCACATCCTCTCCAACATTTATCATCTTCCTGTTTTATCATGTTAGCCAATCTGATGGGTGTGATATGGTACTTCAGAGTTGTTTTGATTTGCATCTCTCTAATCTGGCAGTTCTCAACCTGTAGGTTATATTCAGTTTGTAACAATGAAAATATATCCTGTATATCAGATATTTACATCACAATTCATAACAGTAGCAAAATTACAGTTATGAAGTAGTGATGAAAATAATTTTATGGTTGGGGTCACCACAACATGAGGAACTGTATTAAAGGGTCACAGCATTAGGAAGGTTGAGAACCAATGAGTCTGATCAATAGTGATTTAGGGGAATTTTTCATATGCTTTTAGATATCTTTAATTTCTTCCTCTGAAAACTGGCTGTTCATGTCCTTTAACCATTTGTGACTTGTATTCTTGTAAATTTCACTCAATTCTCTATATATTTTTGAAATGAGACTTTTATCAGAGACACTAATAGTAAAAATTCTCTCCTAGTTTTCTACTTCCCTCTTAATCTTGGTTGCATTGACTTAGTTTGTGCAAAAAACTTTTCAATTTAATGGAATCAAAATTATCCCTTTTGCATTTCATAAAGTTTTCTATCTTCTGTTTGGTCACAAATTTCTTCATTCTTCATAAATCTTACAGATAAACTTTTCATTGCTTCCCTAATTTGTTTATTGTATCAGCCTTTATACCTAACTAGGGTACCTATTTGGACTTTATTTTGGTATACATTGTCAGACGTTGGTCTATACACAGTTTCTGCCATTCTATTTTCCAATTTTCCCAGTAGATTTTGTCAAATAGTGAATTCTTATCACAGAATCTAGGGTTTTTGGGTTTATCAAAGAGGAAATTTCTATAAACACTGATTACTGTCTCATGTACCTAACCTATTACACTGAGCTACACCTCTATTTCTTAGCCAGTACCAAGTAGTTTTGATGACTGCTGCTTTATAATACAATTTAACATCTGGTGTGGCTAGGCCACCTTCCTTGACATTTCTTTTAATTAATTCCCTTGATATTCTGAACCTTTGTTCTTCCAGATGAATTTTTATATTATTTTTTCTAGTTTTATAAAATAATTTTTGGTAGTCTGACTAGTATGGCGCCAAATAAGTAAATTAATTTAGGTTGAATTGTAATTTTTATTATATTAGTTCAGTCTATGTATGAGCAACTGATGGTTTTTTTTTTTCAATTATTTAGACCTGACTTTGTTTGTGTGAAAAGTGTTTTGTAATTGTGCACATATAGTCCTTGGGTTTGTTTTGGCCGATAGGTGAATAATGCTTTTAAACCAAAACAATGGAGATATAGTTTAAATCTTGGAAACTGCCTTTAACCAACATAGTTGTATAAATATCTTAATGTATTGAAAAATATCACTCATTGGAGTCTCTCCAGATTACCCCAGATGATCTTATTCAGGATGTATTTTATGACTTATAAGTTCTTTTACTGTCGAAGGAAACTGAACTTTAAGACCTTCAATTAATTCAACTTCACAATCTAGGATTCTATGTGTAATTGATTTGATTAAGTAGGAGAATATGATTTTGTTCTTGGATGAAATAAAGTTAAATTAGACGTAAGACCCTGTTTTCAAGGTTCTTACATTGTATTGGTGTGAGAAAAAATATATACAAAAATGTACAAATATATATATGTATGCTATAAAATTAACTGTTTTTAGAGTAAAAAGAAATACAAAATATGAGATATTTTCAACAGAAAGATTCTTTTTCTGCAGTAAGAGCCTTTTTGTTAAGAGATGTCACCTGAGTCAGACTCTCAAGGATGAGAGGAATTTCAACAAGTCAAGGAAACTATAACTTAAAAGACATCATCTGAGAAATGTGTGTTAAAAAAAAGGAGGGAATATTCCAAAAGATATGTCAGAGATGGACAGCCTAAGGACTGTGCTAGCACTCCTGAATATTGAGTCAAAAGAAGGTCACTAGAGTACTGCAAATATTTCCCTTTGGGAGGAACTAGGAAAGACACAGGCAAAATTACAGAGGGTAGGGGGTGCCTAAGTTGTGCAGTGAATAGAGCACTGCCCCTGGAGTCAGGAGGACCGAGTTCAAATCCAGCCTCAGACACAACACAAAAACTAGCCTGTGACCTTGGACAAGTCACTTAACCCCAATTGTCCTGCCCCCCCCCTCCAAAAAGCAACAAAATTAAAAAAAAAAAAAGAATTACACAAGGTAAGATGACATAAAAACCTGAAGCTGTGATAGAAGTGCTCCTACCTATGACATCATGGCTACACAAATGAATTCATTGAATCAACTTCCAGAGGATAAAATTCATTTGTTTATTGGTCCTACTTGATGAAATATCTATTTTTTTTCCACTATAGAGTGAACTTTTCCATGATCATGTTTATCATCAAATAAAATTTATAATCATTATTCTCAGGCAGGCGACATCATTCTATTTTCAGATTTATGCTGGTCTAATGAGAAATGACTAAAAGGACAAGGAATAAATGGCCAAGTGGAATTTTTATAATACAAATCTATTCCGAGAGTGGCAGGTGGTGACAGAGAGTGACAATGATAGATGGACATCAGGAAAGGATTACTTTTAAGGGTACAATAAATGTTGTTCAGAGCAACAATTTTATGTTACAAAGATAATATGTTACAAATATTCATCATTCTAGGTGATGAGCCCATTGTGTTCTCTCATGGTTCATTCCTAAATTTGCTTCTAAGCTTGCAAAAAAAAAGAAAACCCACAGACACATTATAAATAAGTTATGATGTTAGTCAAAAAAGCTTGTTTAACCCAGGATATAGGTTAAAATATTTTAGAATAAATAATAATAACTGGAATTTGCAATGTTGGCAATTAGAAAAATAACAAGTCATGTGGAAATTTAAAAAATCTTTAGAACATTAGTGTCTAAAGTACTAGGGAGTTGAGGTGGGGGTTGCGCATTTGAAATTTGATTAGAGATAAGATCATATCATGTGCAAATTTTTATCTGCAAAGAACTGGACCCTTTAAATTGTGGAACTCCTACTTCAAAATTATAATTTCCTTATTAATGAGTGACTCACCTGGCCCACTATTTCAAGCAGGGTCCAGCCAGGCTTCTGAGCGCCCTGCCAGCATATGCATACCCTTCCCACCTTCTCCTCCTTCCCTCATTTTCAGAGCTGAGACTTTCAACTACATTGATTAAAAGAGGAGAAGAGTTTAGGTAGAAGCAGAAAAACAAGTCACTAAGCATTTGAGATTGATAGGTCTGAAAGCTAGTTTTTCAAAATATAGATAGACGTACAGTGAGAAAATAATAGTGGTAGTGGAAAGAGATTATCATAGTCTAAATACCACAAGGCTGATTAAACCTAATCCAGGATCGATGCTAGTAGAATGTTGAATGAAATTATTTTTCTCAACTTTTTAACATTTTTATTTAAAGTTTTGAATTTCAAATTCTATCCCTTCCTCTTCTCCCCCATCCCTGAGATGGCAAGCAATCAGATACGTGCAATTCTGTAAATCATTTTTGTATTAGTCATTTTTTATAAGAAAACCAGAATTAAAGAAAAAAGAAAGAAAGTGAAAAATAGCATGCTTCAGTCTGTCTTCAATCAATATCAGTTCTTTTGCTGATAGTCTGCTTCATCATTAGTCCTTTGGGAATGTCTTGGATCATTGTATTGCCGAGAATAGCTGAGTCAATCACAGTTCTTTATCGAAAAATATTGTTGCTACTGTGCATAATGTTCTCCTGATTCTGTTCACTTTATTATCCAACAGTTGATTTAAGTCTTTCCAAGTTTTTCTGAAATCATCCTGCTTGTAATTTCTTATAACACAATACTATTCCATCACAAGCGTATACTATAGCTAGCCTTGCCATTTCCCAATTGATGGGCATCAGTTTGATTTCCAATTCTTAGTCACTACAAATAAAGCTGCTATAAATTTTTTGTACAAATAGGCCCTTTTCATTTTTCTGGATGTCTTTAGGATATGGATGTCACAATGGTATTGCTGGATCAAATAGTATGCACAAATAAATATATATAACTTTGGTCATAGTTTCAAATTGCTCTTCAGAAAGATAGGATCAGTTCACAACTTCACCAAAATCGTATTAGTGTCCCAGTTTTCCCACATCCCCTCCAACATTCAACATTTTTCTTTTTTGTCATATTGGCCATCCTGGTAGATGTGAGGTGATACCTCAGTGTTATTTTAATTTGCATTTCTCTGATCAATAGTGATTTAGAGCATTTTTACTCTTTCAATTAATTAATTTATTTAGTTTTAGCTTTCAACATTCACTTTTGTAAGATTTTGAGTCCTAAATTTTCCCCTCATTCTTCACTCTCCTTCCCAAGATGGCATGGAATGTGATACAGGCTATACATGTACAGTCATATTAAACATATTTCTACATTAGTCATATTGTGAAAGAAGACTCAGAACAAAAAGGAAAAGACATGAGAAAGAAAAGAAATAGAAACAGAAAAAATAGTATGCTTTGATCTTCATTCAGACTCCATAGTTATTTCTCTGGATGTGGATAGTATTTTCAATCATGAGTCTTTTGGAATTAGATTTAGAGTATTTTTCAAAAGACTCCACACAGCTTTGATTTCTTTGTCTGAAAACTGCCTGTTCATATCTTTTGACCATTTGCCAATCAGGGACTGATTGTATTTTTATAAAGCTGACTCAATTCTCTCTATATTTGAAAAATTAGGCCTTTATCAGAAATAATTGTTGCAAAATTTTCCCCAGTCTTCTACTTTCCTTATAATGCTGGTTGCATTGGTTTTATTTGTTACAAAACCTTTTTAATTTTATATAATCAAAACTATTTTACATTTTATAATGCTCTCTTTATCTTCTTTGATTCTTATCCATAAATCTGAGAGAAAAACTATTCCTGACATGTTAATTTGTTCATAGTAACACTCTTTATGTGTAAATCATGCATCCATTTTGACCTTATGTTGCTATAAAGTATGAGATGCTGATCTGTACCTATGTACCTTTCCGTCATACTGTTTTCTAGTTTTCCCAGCAATTCTTGTGAAATAATAAGCTTCTGTTCCAACAGCTTGGATCTTTGGGTTTATCATATACTATATTATTTTGGTCATTTATTAATAATGTAATCTGTGCCTAATCTATTCCACTGATCCAGCACTCTATTCCTTAGCTAGTAGCAGATTGCTTTGATGATTGCCATTTTACAATACAGTTTCAGATCTGGTATGTCTAGATCACCTTCTTTCACATTTTTTTCCATTGATTCCCTTGATATCTTTGAGCTTTTATTCTTCCAGATGAATTTTATTATTATTTTTTCTTACTCTAGAAAATAATTTGTGAATAGTTTGATTGGTATGATACTGAATAAATAGATTAATTTAGGTAATATTGTCATTTTTATTATATTGACTCAGCCTACCCATGAGCAATTAATATTTTTTCAATTGTTTAGATCTGACTTTATTTGTGTGAAAAGTGTTTTAGTGTTGTGTTCATATAGTTCCTGGCTTTGTCTTGGCAGGTAAACTCCCAAATATTTTATATTGTCTACAGTTGTTTTAAATAGAATTCATCTTTCAATCTCTTATTTCTGGACTTTGATTGTAATATATAGAAATACTAATGATTTATGTGGGTTTATTTTGTGTCCTATAACTTTATTAAAGTTGCTAATAATTTCAAGTAGTCTTTAGTTGATTCTCTAGGATTTCCTAAATATAAGGTCATATCATGTGCAAAGAGTAATAGTTTTGTTTCCTCATTGCCTATTCTAATTCCTTTAATTTCTTTTTCTTAATATTATTGCTATAGTTAACATTTCTAGTACAATATTAAATAATAGAAGCAATAGTGGACATTCTTTCTTCCTCCATGATTGCATTGAGAAACTTGGCCCTGGAGGAGTAATTTTGTTGCTGATTGCCTGAGGGGTGGGGCCTTGATACTGGATTTTTGTGGAAACACAGTCTCTCTGCAGGTAGGCCCCAGGAGCTAGATCTGCTCAACCTGGGAGAGAGTAGAAGGTATGTTTGTTAGCCATAGGAAGCACTTGGAGAGTACCAGTTGGTCAGTGCCCCCCACCTTCAATGGTCTTGTGATGACATTTTGATAGGAAGACAACTATACAAGCAAACCTGTCAAGATCTTCTTGGGGCACGTGTAAAGAAGAGCAGGTGCCCTGCAAGTATTGTCAGATATTTTTCAGCATCAGACAGAAAAAAAAGAAGAAAAAAATCATAGCTTTTAAAAGCTTTCACAGGAAGCACAGACTTTACTCCTTCCTGGCCTGTTGTTAATGTGATAGATCCTTTGTTCTACCATCAAAAGGGATCACTTTAGGGTAACGTCATGGAGATTACATGTTTATCTTATTACACCATCAAAAGGAGCCAGATGGAAGCCCTAAAAATTATGAGTTTTATTCCCTATGATTGATACATTATCCAGAAACTTTTAGCTTCTTGAAATTTTGAAATAAATTTCCAAATTTCTTGGCAGTAACTTCAGAGGCTATGCTTTTCACTGATAACATAATGTAATTCTGAGGAATAATAACTTGAGTAGTAGGAGTGTTGAGGTTTGGGGGGTCCTGGGACCCCAAAATGCGACATGTGGATCCTGCCTGAATGAATTTGACTTGTCTTCTTTCAGTCAGAGAAAAACAAAGTTTATTAAAAATCTGCCATTTTGGATAGAGCAGCGGTTCTCAACCTGTGGGTTATGTTCAATTTATAACAATGAAAATCCATCCTGCATATCAGATATTTACATTACAATTCATAACAGCAGCAAAATTACAGTTATGAAGTAGTAACAAAAATAATTTTATGGTTGGTGTTCACCACAACATGAGGAACTGTATTAAAGGGTCGCGGCATTAGGAAGGTTGAGAACCACTGGGATAGACTCTTAAGGAGTCTGAACATTTGTGACGCTAATGTAAGTGGGCCAGTTTGAATCTGAGCACTTTCCTGTAAACAAGATGGATCATATATGGTTGGTTGTTGTCCTTTGTTCTTGAAGAGGACCAAAATCACTATGTTAGAGTCCATTTCAGTGTGACCAACTGTGGCTGAATAGACCAATATGAGCTTGGAATGCTGCACCACAGATCAGACACAATAGTCTGTATGAACATTTGGAGTGGATACTCTAAATCTGTACTTTCTGAGTTTTGTTTGAGTTGTTTTAATCCTGCTTTGCTCATAGAGCACAGCACCTTCTCTGATGTGGGTGCACCGCACTGAGCGGTCCTATGCCAGCATCTCTCATGTCACACAACCAGTTCCAAAGTTCTTAAGAGAGATCTTCAGAGTGTCCTTGTATCACTTCTCCTGATCACCATGAAAATGCATACATTGTGTGTGAGTTCTCCGTAAAATAGTCTTTTTGGCAAGTGTACGTTTTTCATTTGAACAATGCCGCCAGCCCATTGGAGTCATGCTCTCTGAAGCAGAGTTCAAATGCTTAACAGGTTAGTTTGAGTAAAG
This sequence comes from Pseudochirops corinnae, assembly GCA_028646515.1. NCBI lineage: Eukaryota > Metazoa > Chordata > Mammalia > Diprotodontia > Pseudocheiridae > Pseudochirops > Pseudochirops corinnae. The sequence continues at coordinate 17,115,516 of CM053591.1, forward strand.
ACCTCATTGTATGGTATCTTATCCTGGCAGGTGATCTTCAAAATCTTCCAAGACAACTCAAACGGAAGTTATTCAGTTTCCTGGCATGGCACTGGTAGACTGTCCCGGTTTCACAGGCATACAACAATGAGGTCAATACAATGGCTCTGTAGACCTTCAGTTTGCTAGTCAGTCTAATATCTCTTCTCTTCCATACTGTCCTTCAGAGCCTCCCAAACACTGAGCTAACTCTGGCAATGCATGTATCAACCTCTTTATCACTGTATACATCTCTGGAAAGTATACTACCAAGGTAAGTGAACTTATCCACTGCATTCAAAACTTCTCCATTTGTTGTAACTGATGTTTCCATTTGTATAGATGGTGTGGTGATGCCTGGTGCAGCACCTGCATTTTCTTGGTGTTAATTATTCAGGAAAAATTATCACAAGCAGCAGAGAATTGATGCATACTTTGTTGCATCTCCATTTCAGAGGCTGCATTGAATGACAATCATCTGCAAACAGAAAATCATGCACCAACACTCCCTCTACTTTGGTCTTGGCTTGTAGCCTTTTCACGTTGAAGAATTTGCCATCATTGTGGTAGCTGACCTTGATTCCATGTTCGTCTTCATTGAAAAATTTTATATACAGGAAGACTGAGTGAGGGAGGGATCTAGAGGTGGCCAAATAGTCTGGGGTGACTAGAGGAAGAGAACTAGGGAGGCTCTTAATGGGAGTGGCCAGTAGACTGCGGTGACTGTGAGGTAACAGAGAAGGGCCAGGAATGTCAGGGACCTGGACTAAGTGGCCAAGGGAAAATGATGTCTGGATGGGATTGAGGGTGGTAAGTCTAGAGTAAGGCCAGGAGAGATACCTCAGGTGAACATAAGATCTAGTGGAAAGATTCAAGGAAAGTTCAAGGCAGGGTTTTCTGGGACCTGTACCCCATCAGTCAGTCCAAATGCCAAGCAACTACAATTATAATCACGGGAGACCTTGAAGCTCCTATTATAAATGAGATAAAATCTTGGAATACAAGATTTTCCAAAAAGCAGTCACATGATCTTATAATCAAGAATAATCCATTCTGAAAAGCTGAATATAGTCCTATAAGGGTGGGAAAAAAACCTCTTTAATGGAATAGAAGATTCCATTCCTTTGAAAAGGATTCCTGATGAAAAGAACAGAACTAAATAGGAATTTTGAAATTCAAAGGCAAGACCAAGAGAAGCAAAAAGGTACATTTATTAGAGTAATTAGAGTGGGTTTTTGTAATGGTGAAGAGTTAACTTTCTAATAGACAGAAGAGAAGAAACAAGTTTCGATCCTGACATTTAATGTCTTCAAAGAGCATTAAAGGAATCAAATAAGGAAAACAGAAGACCTGAAAACCTGGGAATTGATTGGTTGTGCTCTGAGTGGGGAAGAAAAGAAATGATGAAAACAATACACACGTAGAAAAGAGGAAGATGGTGGAAAGTAATATTTCTCATAATTGAGGCATGTAACCAGAAGAACACACAAACCTATAGGAAAGGGAGAGGACTGAATATATAAACAAAGCTTGGTGTAAAAATATATCAAACACAGCTGGGAATCAGGGGAATTAAGAGGAAGTGTAGTACAGAGAAAGGAATAGTCACAAGCAAAATAAGCTTTCTAATCATAAAGAGAGATTGAGGATAAAAAATAATGTGAAAAAATGCCTAGAAACTAAGGGATTACTTAATCAATCAGGCAATATCTGATAAAATGTAGTATATAAGTGTCATGGATATTATTGTACCATAAGAAATGACAAAAGAGACCATTCCAGAGAATCCTGGGAAGTATGAACTGACACCGAGTGAAATGAGCAGAGCCACAAGAAAAACAATTTCAGTAGACTTGAAAAACCATGATCAAAGTAAAACTCAGCCTTGTCTCCAGAGGACTCATAAAGTATATTATCTGTTTCATGCCAACAAGTAAGGGACTCAAGAAAAAAGACATATTTTCTACAAAAAAAAAATGATTTTGTCCATTTCATGAATTTTTTTTTCTTGCTAAAGCTTATTTATTGCCAGGTTTTTTTATACTGTTTGTCATTGGTGGGTTGGATTGGGAGGGGAGAAAGGCATAGTAATAGGAGTTAAAAAAGAGAAAGGAAAAAGAGGAGAGCCATTGAAACATACTTAGAAGTGAAGAAAAGAAAGAAGGAATATTAGAGGGAAGCACAGACAAGTACAATTTTGTTTTTATTACATACTTTTTTTAGCAAGTAATATGGAATAGAGATTCATAATTTCACATGTCATTAATCCTCTTTTATGTTCTACTTTGTTTATTGAAGACACATTGTTAAGGCTTTTTTTTTAGTTTAAATATTTTTTTTTTAAGAAATGGAAGGAGAGTTAAGTGACTTTTTCATGGTAACAAATCTAGTATGTGACCAAGGAAGAACTAGAACTCAGTTCCTTCTGACTCTAAGACCTGTATTCATGGACACTATGTCATTTATTCTTGACATAACCAAGGTACATTTGATGGCCAAGTAAAATTTTGGTAGATAAATTATTATGTATGTTTAAAATTATTAGTATGCCTTTGTAAGTAAACTAAAATTACTATTAATATAGCTATTGTCCAACAAGTAATTTATAACATCACTATATATATTGCATAAGGGAAAGGGAACAAACATTGATTAATCACCTACTATGTTTAAGCACTGTGCTAGACATTTTAAAATATCATATCATTTAATATTTGATTTGATCTAGCACAATAATTAAAAATTCATGCTACAAAGAAGACATGATTTCAAGTCCAGAGGGGTGGGTCATGTCCACTGCTCATGTATTTCTGTATCTTCCATATGGATTCCTTTCAGAAAATATTTGGTGAAACTGTCTACTCACAGAGTAAGTCTTTCACACAGTCTAAAGTTGAGATGAAGCCTGGACCAGAATCTGCCTTTGATAAATCAGTATCAGAGCATGAGAAACAGGACTCTACCTAGGCAACTGCATCCAAGTCCCAGCTGGCAGCAGCAATAGCAGCTGAGATCAAGGAATGGCCAGGAAAGCAAAACTGAGTTGGAGTGAAAAGAAAGCATGAAAAACTAAGGACAAACTGGGACGTGGATAGGTAAAAGGGATTACCAGAGTTACCATCTGTAAATCTAAGAAAATCTTCTTTCTCATCACCAAGCTAGATATCTACAAGAGCTCAGCTTCAAACATCTACAGAACCTTAGAGGAAGCCAATGTTGTGGGTTTTTCTCAGTAAGTAAAAGAAGCTGCTGCTGAAGGTTCAAAATTCAAGGTGGAGCAATTTCAGAGTCTCAGGAGAATATACAAACTCCAAATGTACAAGAAGAAACAAAAGAGAAAGGGGTCAGTGAAACAGGTGTGGAAGTTAAGGATATAGAATTCATCATCTTCCAAAGTAAGTGTATAGAGGTCAAAGGCTGTCCAAGCCCAAAAGTACCAAAGTAAGATTATAAATGGTATTGTGGAATTAATGATGCATCAATCTGGAAGCAAGGATATTTCTTTTTTAGTGTTTCAGATGAGATTAAATGCAACCTGATTTGCAATTGGCATTGTTTTTCTCAATTATATTGTGACTTCTTGGGGAAGAAAATATAAACTATCTCAGATACATAGTGTCAAAGTGATTCTGGGCAAGTCACTGAACTTTCATGTTTCTCAAACAACTCCCTAGGAATTACGTACGTGAAAGGTGTCTTCAACCTGGAACTTATTTCCAGCCACAGAAGCATACCACAGGTAAAACTCTTTCATTTTTTTTTCCCTTTTTTCTGATTACAGGTTTTTATTGAGTTCAGCTCAGTGAGAAAGTTGGAGGAGCAGTATGAACAAAAACACGAGCAGATGTGGTGAGCTTGTCTGTCATGGGCACCAAGAAAGTGGAAAAGGGGGAGAATTTTCTGGAAAACCTGCATGGATGCTCTTGAAGGAGTCAGCTGTTCTGCTCTGGGTGCAGTAAACCACTGGGTTCTTCTTTATGTAGGTAAATAGTATTGGAGGACCTGGAGGAGGACGTTTTGAATGAACTAAGAGAAGCCTGCACATTTTGACAGTAGGGAATTTTTTACATGGTCATGGTTTAGGTAGGATCTCTGTAATAATCTGCTTTTGATGGAGAGAGGGCACCCCAAAGATTCATTCTGGGACCACTCTCTAGGATTTCTTCTAGTTTTGTATTAAACTAGAGGGGTTGCAATCTACACTGGTGGATAGAGTTCTCTTAATAACAAGACGCTTTATAATCACCATAAACCTCCACATAGGAACTCATGTTCTCAATATGTCCACTCATGTTCTTTTTCTTGTTCTTTTTAGCAAATTGAAATACCAGTATACTACTCAGGCTGGACATCTATTGTCTTCCATTGTCACCAAATCACTGATATATGAAGACTGATATAAGGTGCAGTGTCTGTACCCAAAGACAGGAGAAAAAAATAGTTCAAATCCAGCTTCACATGCTTACTAACTGTGTGATTCTAGGCAAGTCACACAACTTACATATGCTTCAGATTCTTCATCTGTAAAATGGACATAATAATAGCACTTACTTCCCATGGCTGCTGTGTGAATCAAATGGAAAACTACTTTCAAAGTATTTTGCATATTTAGTGGACTATATAAATGCTAGCTCTGTCTTTATTCTTACTGCTATTACTGTTACTATCACCAGTCCCAACATCCATTGGTTTGGCACTCTCTCCTCACTGGTGGAGATCAATGCCCAACACCTGTGAGATGGGCTAGATAGAGGAGAGAAGGGAGAATTGTTCTTTTCAGTCTTTTGACTTTTTCTAGCCTCCAGTGTCCAGAGATAAGATATTGGTGATTCCAATTTCTCTTCAGGACCATGAGGGGAGATAGACTCTGGAAAAAAAAAACAGCTATGGACATGTAGAGGAGCTAGCAATTTCTGTCATGTCATTATCCCTAAGATTGCTACACTAGAGACTTCCCTTTGGTTGAGATCTGGGAGTCTCTATGTATGTGTGTATCTATCTCTCTGTCTCTCTCTATGTCTGTCTCACTGTGTCTCTGTCTGTCTCTCTGTCTTGTCTCTCTCTGTATCTCTGTATCTCTCTGTCTCTCTGTCTCTGTCTCTGTCTCTTTCTCTCTCTCTGTCTCTCTGTCTCTGTCTCTGTCTCTGTCTCTCTCTCTCTCTCTCTCTCTCTCTCTCTCTCTCTCTCTCTCTCTCTCTCTGTCTCTCTCAATCCGTGATATCTTGTTCCCTGAAGGAGAGCTTATAGTGCCCAGTATATATATTCATATGTATACTTTTTCCAATTTCTGTTCACTATCAACCTGGATAAATAGGTTTCTTTATATTTGTGATGTGTGTTCACTGTAGAATTAGTGTTTTGTGGTAAAGGCATCAAACATTAGATATAAAACTTGGAGCCCTCCTTCCCTATTAAGAAATAGCAATCAGGAATTAAACTTGAACCTTGAAAACACATTCCTTAAACTAACAATATTTAAGGAAGCAGGTAGATATAATTCTGCTCCAATATCTTTTTCTTTCTCTGAGAAGCAAAGAGGCCCCAACTTCCTGCTTCCCCTCTTGGCAGCAATCAGTCTCCCTTGGATAAGGATGAGGAGAGGAGATTCTAGAGATGTCTAAGACAGTACACTGAAATAGCTTTGCTGTTACATCAATGCCATCACCATCACGATTGTTATTTCCAGTCATGCATACCTTTGATGATGTCTTTTATGCAGTTTCTTTCACACATCAGCTTTGGTAGCATGCTGTGACCTACTTAGGACCAGGGTGTGACTGCTGCACATGCCACAGATTCTTGTCGTTTGTCCTTGGTTCTGAAAAAGGACCATGACATTAGGAAGGTGATGTCATGATTTTTTAGATTTAAGTGAGGGCAGGCTGTGAAAAGTCACCGGCCTCACTTTCTCCTCTAGAGTCATCAGGGTCCAGTGGCAACTGGAGATGGCCCCCAGAGCTTCTTGGAACCCCAGTTGAGAGTTGGGTAAAAGATGGACACCAAAGGTTAATGAGAAGCCCTAAAAAGGTCTCAGCAAGCCCTCACACCAGAAGTACTAGTCCTCCCTGGACACTCAGTACACATAGCATATATAGCAGGAAAACATCAGGAAAACTATCTCAACGGATGGGCTAACCCTTGCTAAGGTTAACTGACAGGCTTCAAACACATCAGTGAAGTAGGGGGATGTCTTACCCAGGCATTACCTTGGTATAATGGGCAGGTGAGAACAATTTATTCTAAAGGCCATGAAGACAACTGAAGCAGACACTGTGGAGCACTTAGAACTTGGTCAGACATCAAAGACACCATGGCATCCAGAGCCATTGCCAGTCCTCCTGATTTTTGTCTTGCCACTGGACTTTGATGACTGGAACAGAGAGTGAGACCAACAGCTTTGTGTAACTCTGCCTTATCTAAATCCAATGCATGCACAAGTCGAGACATCACCCCATGATGTCATTGGTTCTCTTCAAAACAAAAGATGAACAACACCACTTAGGCCCATCATGTGTCTTTCTCTTGGCTTTGGGTTATTTGGTATTTTAATTCTTTGAATGCTTTAATATTCTACAATTTGTAGCCTGATAAACTGAAAGGAAATATTCTACCTTTGGGATAGACAGCATGTCATATTCCATAGAGTCAGGAGTACTGGAGTCAGGAAGACCTAGGTGGTGCCTCTGACATATATTGGCTGTGTTTGACCAATATTATCTCATTTGGTCCTCACAACAATTCCATGAGGTAGGTGTTATTATGGTCATCACTGAGATTTTGCAGCCTCAGGAAGAATGAGGTTGTTGAACATTCTTTTCCATAATATAAGCCAAGCCTATTTCCTCCTCCTACTTAATTCTGGAGTTAGACCAGAATTCCATTCTCAGCATTTGTCTCAAGCCATCTACCTTGATTGTCCAAATGTATAGGACAGAGCAGAGCAGAGCCTTCCACAAAATGAGATGGAGAGCTGAGACAATTATCCAGATAAATTAAGGAAAATCCCTGCTTTAACCTATAAAATTTGGTAACTGTTTTTTATGTTTTACACTAAAAAGTGCACTTTAGGAAAGATGCAATTTTCACATTTTTATGCTATTTTTAGGTTTTTATATTCTTCCCCTAATTAAAAATTCACTATAGTAATTTTAAGCTGTATACTTATATATATGCACATATATATGTATATATATGCGCATATATATATGCACATATATATGTATATATATATGGGTGTGTGCATATACATCTTTATGAAATTATGCATACATACTCAAGGATTTAAAACCAGTTCAGACCTGCTCTGTCCATAATATTTGGTGTCATTGATTATCAACTGTGTTTGCTTCTACAAGGCATAGTAAAATGTTTTATTTTCACTTACTTTCACCCCTTTAAAAACTACTTTTTAAAGTTTTCATGAGAAATAAAAAGTTGATTCAGCTCCAATTTAATTTAGAAATGGCAAAGTAGCTTTCTCAGAAGTACTAAGTATCTGCCTTATTGGCTCAGCTGAGTCTGGATTATTTGGCTTTAAATAATCTTGCCTGTGTCATAGAAACAAGACAGTTAGTAATCCTATTGCCAGGACCTGAAAGAACATTAGAATTTCTTTTCATTTGGTTCCATGAAACACCTGGTGCCATTGTTATAGAAATGCCAAATATATTAGATTTGAAACAAATATTACTTTCAGTTTGTCAGATGATCAGATTTTTGGCAGATGATGTTTAGATATAAGCAAATGGCTTTATGATCCCAAGGACATCTAAGGAATATTATTCAAACTAGGATTGAAAAAAAAAGAACTAAAATGGAGAAAAATGAAAAATATTCTTTTCTGAGTTTAAAAAAAAATTTCTTGTGGTAGATTCCAATACCACATTGATCTGGATATATCATTAAATTATTCCCTTTGGCTCTGTAATGTTTATGAGAGAAAGGATTGAATTTGATTTTAGAGCATTTCAAACATAACTGAAATGCTTTATTACTCCGTCATAGCAGGCCTCAAACCATTCAGAACCAGCTTGTGTGAGGCAATCTTAAAGAGACATTTTCCCAAAGTTTAAATACATTTTTAACAATAAAACCCTAATTAAGATGACAGAAATATTGTGCTCATAAATTATATTTTATAGAAAATAAATTACCAAATAAAGCTTTCTCCCTCTCTGTACTTTGGAAAAGACAAAATTTTTAGAATTTAATTAACTCTATTTCATGTGTGCTAAAATATTGAAATTTGGCATATAAGATTCCTGCTAGGAGGAAAGGACTTCAAACAATTTTTTTGGGGGGGATCACAGAATTGAGTCATTTCTTTTTATGTGGTAGTCTTCGAGTTAATGAACCAATTTCTCCCTCACAACTGTAATATTTTTGTAAGTTGGATTCAATGTTATATTACCATGAAAGTAGCATATTATTATTATAATACATTACTATTCAACTTCTATATCAGTGACCTATATATAATATATATAAACATGTATGTATATCGATGTTGGATTGCACAAAATTAATTTGAATTTAATTATTTAGTCTATATGAGCTCTTAGCAATATTCAAAACTCTTCTTTATTTTTACGTATTTTCTACTCCTAACAAATTTCCCATTCTAAACATTGAGTTCCTCACCATTTAACAAAATTACTCAGTATTTTTTTGAAGGTTGGTAGACATAGGCACTACTAATTGCCATTGTATTCATACTAAAGTCAAAATTTTGTTTCCCTAGATCTTGAATCTTTAATTTCCCTAGATCTTTCCTAGCCCTGAATCTTTTCTCCATGTGAATTGATTTGAACTACTTGAACACATCAGATTGTTTTCCCCTTTACCCAAATTGCTAAAAACAAAAAAAAAACAAAAAAAAACTATTTTTTGTTTATGTAAATACTTGCATTGATGCTTTGCTTCATGCTTGGGTTTCTGTATTTTCTGGTATTTACAAGAGATCATTGATCTATAAACTCTTATTAAGCACCTATGTACCAGGAACTGTGCTAAGCACAATCCATTAAGCATTGATTATTCATACATTATAATTTATCTCCACCTTCTTCAGGGCTATTTCTCTACCCACTGTCTAAATTTTCCCATGAAGCAGAATTTCAGTGAATGATATAGAAGTGATGGAAGGAAGCAGAGTTAATGATGATTTTCCCCAGAATTCTTCCAAATCTCTCTCTCTGATGTATAAGAGATTAAGAACATTCAAGTTATGGCTTAGAGACAAACAATGAAATCTGCTAACAAGTACTTGACAGTCAACATTTTTTTTTTACAATTTAACAAAAAAAAAGTCTATCAAGATTTTTTGTTTTTGTTTTTTGTCTTTTCTAATAATGATATTTCAGCTATAAGACAAGGAGCTAGGCAAGAAGTCACCAAAATGGCAGGAAAATATCTGAATTAATCAGTTCTACCACATGCATTCTTCTGATAGACTACCTCTGGGCTCCTTGTTGCTGTCACTGATCTCTTCTTTGAATCTGGGTAGTAGGAAAAGTCTTGGTGAATACCTGATTTTTCATTTCTGAAATAATGCTTCCATATCTTGATTTATAAAATCAAATAGTTGCTGAACAGCCTTTGGAGAGAAGTCATTGTAATTGATGCAGAAAAAATGATGTTATCTTTTTATATTGTTGCATAATAAATTAAATGTACATGGAATAATGGATTGACACTCACTTATAATGGTATTAAGTTTCCATAAATCTAGTATTTTGGAATGATAATATATCAGAAACACATGTCAGTCTTTCCTGAAATCTAGGGGGGAAGGGAATAGCTACTTTGAATTAAATCTTCTTGGATTAAATATTGACATAAAACAGCTTTTACTCTAAAATGAAACTAAAAGTAGAAGATATTTCATAATTTTGAGGATAGTCAAAGAAAGATATAGAGGAGCAAAGAAGATCAGGGCATTGTATATTGGGGAAAGATAGAAAATGTGGGAGTGAGTGGGAAACCTGGAAATATTTCAAAACCATGGAAATATTTTACTCTCATACCCAAGCAAAGAGAACCATGGATCTAAAAGTTAAAATAAGCTCCCTGAAATCATTATTTCCCAAAAGTTTTCATCAACAAAAAAGTTTAAGAATCTAGCTGACCTCTCAAAATAGTTCCAGTTCCAGAGTTCTATGGCCCTATTGTTACGGTAAGCAACAACCAGATTAAAATATCTCTATCCAAAATCTTGTGGTTCTGCAATGACATACATGCCATAAAGCATGTAAACAGTAACTCCAATCTCCTAAAACAACTGCCAAGCACAAAAGATAAATTACTCCTGAAACTAAGCCCATATACAATCACCAGAAGATTAAACTTTACCGTGACTTTTGTTCCATTACCAAATGTTGTCAAGTGGTAATTAAACTGTGTTCCTTCAGTGAATATGCTAGGGAAGAGACTGCAAACATTTTTCTTAATTGGTAGCACACTGTAATGGGAAAACCTTGCCATTTGGATATGTTTTGGGGCCATCTGATTTTTTAGTTCATCGTTTGGCAAGTCTGACACACTCCTGATTTCAAATTGATAAAGATACTTAAAGAGATTATTTTCTCCCATTCTAGCTGTGAAGCAGAACAAGAAGTTTTGTTGTTCATGGTTGTTATAAGGCTTAGGAAAGATAAAGTATGGTAAGTGCTATATAATTATTTTAATAACAGATTTCAAAAGTCACTTTTGTAAAGAAGAACCTTTAAATATTAGTCATTCAAAAACCAAAATGATAGCTTGGGGGAGAGGTGTCAGGGAGAGGAGACATACTGGGAGTGTGGCTTTCAGTATTATTTAAATATCTAGATATTTGTAAATGAAAAACTTTTCGGAAACTCTCTCACAAAGATAATAAAAACCACATAATAATTCCATAGGAAACATACTGGAATCATCACTTAATTGTTTTTGTTGCTTGGTCATTCCAGCCATTCCAACTCTTTGTGACCCCATTTGGGTTTTTTGTTTTTTGTTTCTTTTTTTTTTGGCAAAGATTCTGGAGTGGTTTGTCATTTCCTTTTTCAGCCCATTTTATAGATTAGAACCTGAGGCAAAAAGTATTAAGTGACTTGCCCAGGTTCACACCACTAATAAGTGTCTGAGGCTGGATTTTAGCTCACTAAGAGGAGGTTTCATGACTAGTCACCATGGGAAAGGACTATCCAGTTTCCTTTAGGAACTAGAGTTATAGGACAAGGGAAAGTTAAAGATTATAATTCTGGAAAACATAAAATTTCTTTAAAACAAAACATATATTCTGTCTGTAGCAAAGTAATTCTTATCTTGGCATAAGTTGGACTATCCTTGGAAACTGTGATCGTAAGTTATTATTAAATAACATTTGAAACCCATAAGAATGCTACACAAATAATTTTCAAGTAAAAAAATTTTAGGAATTGGGTTTTAAAATATAGGGTATACAAACTCTGTTATTTGTCTTCAGAATCATAGGCTTTTTTTTTTCAAGCAGATTCTCAAATGGCACGGTCGGTCCCACCTTCTCCCTCCCGACACACACACTACACTTTGAATATTTCTTTGATTTCGCTAGTCTTTAATAAAAGTCTTTAATGACTCAACCTTAAACTTTAATAGGACTTTTTAATACTACTCTAATGTACTTACCATGAAATATTGTACAATATAATTATTTCGTATTTCCTTATTTCTTTGCTAGACTGTTTCATGAGCACAGAGTATGTTTCAACTAAATTTTCAATTCCCCTAGCTTTCCCACAGTGCTTCAGATGATCTGTTGACTGAATGAAAGAATTTCAATTCAAATTACTATGTCCAGTGGACTGACCATTTTTTTAGATATACATTTATGTTTCCTGACTTCTCTAGCTTCCTTGAAATCTCAGTTAAAATTCCACCTGGAGTGTTCAGGGAGGATTAGCATCTCTGGTGTAAGGGCTTGCCGAACCCTATCCAGAGCTGCTCATCTACCTTTGGTGAGCACCTTTTACCAAACTCTGACCTGTGGCTCCAAGAAGCTGAAGGATGCATAGCAGCCCAACCCTGTTGAAACTGTTTCAACAAGTAAGCTAGACCGGGTTGAGGGGATGCCACACATATATTACCTCTATTAGATAGAATTCTTTTTTTTTTTTTTTTTGTATTTAAAGCTCTTTCATAACCTAACCCCTTCTCTGTCTTTCCATGCTTCTTACACCTAACTCCCTTTTATGCACACCTTGTTCCAACCACACAGGACTACTTGCAATTTCTTGAACCTTTCATACCATCTCCCATCTATGGCTTTACAGTGGCTGTTCTCCAGACCTAAAATGTTCTATTCTCTTACTACCTCTTAGTTTTCCTGACTTCATCCAAGATGCATCTCAAAACCTAAATTCTGTACAGTCTCTTTCCTGGTTCCCCCAGTTATTCATGCTTTCTCCTTTAGGATTCCCTTCATAAGTTTTGTATGTCTTTTATACCTAGATATCTATATGTTATCTCCCCTATTAAAATGTAGGCTCCTTGAGATCAGAGACAGTGTTTTGTTTTTGTTTTGTTTTGTTTTTCCCTTTCTATCCTGAAATCTTTTTTTTTTTTTTTTTTGCTTTTTGGAGGGCAATTGGGGTTAAGTGACTTGCCCAAGGTCACATGGCTAGTTTTTGTGTCAAGTGTCCGAGGCCAAATTTGAACTCAGGTCCTCCTGACTCCAGGGCCGGTGCTCTATTCACTGTGCCACCTAGCCACCCTCTCCATCCTGAATTCTTAACACAGCATCTGACACCTGGGAATTGCTCGGTAACTATTTTGTGATTTCTAGCTTTCATAATTTCTTGGGGCACTGAAAAATTAATTGGCTTACCCAGGATACATTTAAGCTGGCTATATGTCAAGGATGGGACCTAAACCCCCAAATGACAGAGTCCTCCCTAAGCCTGTATTTATTTTGTGTTTATCATAAATATACTCATATCTGTACGTAATATCTCCTCAAAAGAAAAAAAGTTCTTTGAGAGTAAAGATTCATTTTTTTCTGTGTGGTTATGCCAGTATCTATCACTATGCTGGACACCAACTATGCACTTAATAAATTCTTATTGATTTACTGCCCAGTTTTTCTATATTTATATAGTAACAGATTTTTGATAATTATTACTTCATAGTATAATTTGAAATCTAGCACAGCAAATACTCTTTTATCTTTTTCTACTTTTTTTTGCAGAATTTTTCTTGATATTCTGACTATTGAACTTCTTCCATATACATTTTCTTACAATTTTATCTATTACTATTGGTATTTTGATTCATATTATGTCAAGTCTAAAAATCAATTTGGTGTTATTGCAAATGACACTGATTTAATTATTAATTTCTCTAAAAATGTTGCAAGTGTTTTGGTAGCTTAACAGCGAAGATTTTCATGTACTTTATCATTTTTATTTCTCTTACTATAAATTTCTTCGGGTTGTGTTCTTGGTGCATAGGAACATTAATGACATTTTGTGGATTTACTTTACATTCTTAAAGTCTTTTTTCAATATCTCATGACAGTATGAAGGTGACCCTGAGCCTTTGAAGGCTATGTTAGTAGGGCATAAGCTCTACCAAGTTTGAAAAGGATAAAGTATGAGTTTAATAGCAGATTTTTCTCCAAGGATCAGTGGAAGTTTGGAGTAGCTTATGGCATTTTTTGCGATAGAATGATTTTTTTTTCTCCCCAGACACAGTCACTTTTGAAGAACATCTACCAACAAAAGGAAGAGTTTCAATTCTGAATTGTTAGAGGTAACACCCAAACTGATGAAATAACAAAACTATGAAATATTGAATTCTGTTGTATCCCATTATTTGGTAGAATCTATGTATTTATCTTGATAATGTTTTTATTCTATCTCTTAAGTTTTCTAAACAAACCACCACATTATCTGTGAGTAGAGTTAATCTAACATCTTTTTGACTACTTATTCAATTGCTTTTCGTTGATACCTTATTGCTATAGCTAACCAAAATGATCCCAGGTGATAATGATAAAATTAAATAGGCTTATTTTACATCTGTTTATAGTAGAAAAGAGTTCTGTGTTCAAGAGAAAGTAGAAAAGTCAGGATGGAGGGATGGTAGCTTTGTACCCTGCAAAAGTCAAGTAATTTCTGTCTTATCTAAAATGCTTCTATAGTTCTGATGTGGTCAAGAAAAAAAAAATGAAGGGATTAAAGTTGAAATGGGAGGGAAGGATGACATGCTCTGTCATGACTTTGAAAATAGTTAAGTCCAGAAGGGCCCTGAAACAAAGAGAGGTGTGTGTATCCTGTAGCAGTTCTTAGGAACACCAGGATTAATTGGAAATCCCTTGTAATTCTGCCTTTCTCCCACCTTGACATTAAGATAATTAAGGTTTGAACAGTTGAACTTGTTTACAATTGAACAGTTAACTTTCAAAAACTAAGCTTACTTTGTAAGATTTAATATCATGAAATAGCTGTCAATGTAATTCCACTAGTTTGGAAAAAAAAAAATACAACTGTTTTATGTTCCAAATGCCATAAGACCTATGCCTACATGGACGAATTACAATTACTTCATGATTTGAGTCGATAACAATTAATCTAGCTTCAAACAATTGATCTACACCAACCAATAAGCGTTCATTAAGTCTTTAACATGTATGAGGCACCATGCTAAGTACTGGAGATAACAGACACAAAACAGAAACAATCCATCCTTGAGAAGCACACATTTGAATGGGGAAGACAGTTCATGCACATATAAGGGTGTATAGAAGATATTAATAGATGGTAGTTTGGAGAAGACATAGGGATGGGGGAAGATATCCAGAAAAGTTTTGTGAATAAGGTTTACTTAATCTGAGTCTTCAGGTACACCAGATATTCTAGGAGGTGAAAGTGAGAATGGAGCGCATTCTAAGCGTGAGGAGCAGCCAGTTCAAAGGTATCAAGAAGAGAGATGGTAAGTCCCATGTACAGAACAGGAAAAGGCCAATGTGGCAAGAATGTACGGTAGGCAAAGGGAAATAAAATATAAGAAAACTGGAAAGGTAGGAAGAGACCAGCTTACAATGAGCTTTATCAAACCAAGCCATATATATTTGATCCTAAAGGCAACAGAGAGTGATGAAAATCTCTGGAGTTGGTGATGATTTCATGATCATTGTACATCTTAAGAAAAATGCTTTGACATTTGGCTTAAGGACGTTAATTTTGTGAAGTAGATTTTAGAATTGTTTCTACTATGACAACACTGAAGAATTAGAGATATTGGCTTAAAACAACAGGAAACAATTCATGTTATTTTTAGTCAAAATTGAACTCAGAAAACCTGTTTGGAAAACAACATATACAATGTGTGAAGAAAAAAAAAATCTTTCAAAGTAATTCACTTCTTTTATTGCATCATGGATTTTCTTCATGGGTTTAAGACTTTAAAGACTATGATACTTGTGGTTATGGTTCTTAGCCTTCCCTGAAAATTGATCGGGGGAGATTTAAACTATATTCCAACAAAGGCTTAAGAAATATGGAAAACTAGGCACTCCTGAAACTCTCACTTTGCCCTTAAATAGTCCTTGATTTTCATTATTTTTGTTTTCGTTATTTTTGTTTTCGTAAGCACAGACTTAAAGATGAAAATAATTTGTCACTTAACCTAACTTTTGGAGAGTTTTCCCTGATATAAAACCAAGTTTCATTGAATATTTGACAAAAATTTATTAAGTACTTATGACTTTTAAGTCCTGACCTCCAGTCTTGAATGTCCAATGACTATTAGACGTGTTGGACTGCATGTCCAATAGACATTTTAAATTCAACATCTCTAAATAAGAACTCAATAACTTTCCCCCCAAACCCTGCCCTCTTCCTAACTTCTCTAATAAAATCTATCCCACTACCCAATGTTTTATTTTGTCCAGCCTGTTATATGGTCAAGATATTGATGTATCTCAATATATTTAAATAACAGATTTGTTGAAGATGTTTTGAAGATTAGAATTATGTTTATTTCTTCCCAAATGTATATATTAGCCCATATTTTAAGATACATAAACAATTAACATACATGTGTGAATACATAGACACATGCATGCATGTATGTGTGTATGTATACAAATATGTGTGTGTATGCATATAACCAAAAGCAATTCATAATAGATAATTTAATTCTTAAAAGAAAATCCTACTGAGGTTTTGCCTCCCACTCTTCAAATTATCAAAGATGACGAAAGACAGAAATATTCAATATTGGAAGGATTGTGTGGGGAAATAGAAACACAATGGAATTGTTGGTAAAGCTGAGATTCAGTACAAGCATCTTATAAAACAACTTGAAACAAAAGTGATTACAATGTTGATACCTCTTGAGCCAGAAATTCCATTACTTGGCTTTTGTGCCAAGTAGGCCATTGAAAAGAAGAAAGTTCACATATACACGAAAATATTTAATAATAGTACTTTTTGTGATAACAAAGAATTGGTAAAAAAAAAAAATACAAAAAATGGACAGATCTACATCAACTGATATAAACTGAAGGAAGCAGGGTCAAGGAAATAATATATACAATGACTACAACAATGTAATTGGAAAGAATGAACACATCAGCACAAATCAAAGGTAAAAGTTGCAAAATTAAAAAGAACAAGCACGGATTAAAAGAAGAGAGGGGATGACATTCCCGTCCCACTTGTTTGCAGAGGTAGAAGCTTCACAAGTATTGCATGTAGTATTTCTTTTCACCCTTTTTCACTGTATTGATCAATTATACTTATTTTCCCCTTTTTTCATTTTTTGGCATAAAACTACTATTTGTTGTATGGAATGATTCTCTAAGAAAGGAAAAGGAAAGGAAGGGATACTGGGGGAACTAGGATAATATTTTTTAAAGGAAAAATTGAGAAAAAATTGTTTTTTAAAAGAGAAATATTTCAGAACTTTGAATAATGCAATAACTAGAGGGCTTAGAAGGACTGATGATAAAGTATGTACATAATGTGGTATATATGTTGTAAGACATGAGCAAAGTGTTGGCTTGTTCTTCTTTGTTACAAAAAAGAACAAATTCAGTTAGGGAAGTTACTGTCACCACGAAATAAAGGTGATAAAAAAAATCAAGGTCGATAAAAAAATCTATATTTTTAAAAGATTATTTTGATATATTACTAATCATTTTCACTAACAAATAACATTTCATTTCTGTGTTTAATTTTTCAATAAAGGAAGGCAGTTGGATTAGACGATGCAGTGTAGCTCAGCCTTAAGGGTCTTTCTAAGAATCCATGGTTTCTTGAGCTTAGTGATCAAAGACCACTTTCAGGTTTAAGAATTTCATATTTATTAAGCAGAGAAGTCACTTAACATTTTGCAGCCCCAGTTTCTTCTTTTATACAACAGAGTTAGTAATAGCTCTGGCACTTCCGGGACATGGCTGTTCTGAGGGGGAAAAATCACATATATAAAACATTCAACATACCTTAAGTTTTTTTGTGTGTATATACATGTTAAATATGTCTATGTATGTTCATACATGCATGTGTATATACAGTTCCTATTTTTTTTTTCATTATAAGCACTTATTGTGCAAGGGACCATACCAGGCATGTATGTATGTTTAATGTAAACTAAACTAGTCAACCTTGAAATCTATACTCTGTTCAGTCACAAAACGCTATTCACAAGGTACCAGATTAAGTTTCTCTTTCAAAAGTCAATTGCAATAAAAATTGTATTATTCTTCAATCAACATAGCCAGCTCTGGCTCTCTCACACCACAATCAAAGTACGATTATCAAAACCCAGCAAGGATCAATATTTAACTGTTGGAAAATCTCATTCTATGGTCTAGAAGCCCATTTTAGCTCAATAGATTGAAATAAATTGGTCTACTTCACATTTTCATTGATGCTTCTTCCATTTTAGTTATAGAATTTTCTATAGATGGGAGTGAGAGTAGTTAATTCCAGTACAAATTAAGAAAGCCTTCTTTACTACTTAGAACTGTTTTCTCTATTGTTTGAGGTAGGCATTTAAAGAGGAAAATGAGATGCCATAGCAAACTTTACAATAGTGTTGCCATATGGAAGAATTTTCACTAGACACTTAGAACTGTAAAATTAATAGTGGGTGGAGGTGGCTAGGTGGTGCAGTGAATAGAGCACCAGCCCTAGAGTCAGGAAGACCTGAGTTCAAACCCTTCCTCAGACACTTAACATAAGGCTAGCCATGTGACCTTGGGCAAGTCACTTAACCCCAATTGTCCTACCTGAGAATTATCAGCACATAAGAGTTCTCTAAATGATAATTCAAGGCCTTTTGAAAATTTCCTACATAAAACAACTTACATGAATAACATTGATTACATGTGGTTTCGTATTTGTATTTATATCAAAAATGAGACAAAATTTAAGGAGAGGAAAAAGAAGGCCTCTCGTTTATTTAACTTATTTTTTAAATTGGGGTTAAGACAAACATAACAGAATTGAATCTAACTAACGTGAAGAACAAATATCATTTCATATCAAAAACTTATTTACTCTTAAAAAATTTTCTAAAGTTAAATTCTTTATTGAAGCCCATTTCCCTATGGATTTCTATTAGATCTTAATTTATAGTTGAAGGAAGAGGGCTAGCACTTGGCCCAGAGCAGGGGTTTCTACATCTTCTATAAATCATAGATGCTTTTGCCTGATGAAGCTATTGAACCCCTTCTCAGAATAATATTAGGAGCATTGTTTTTTAAGAGATTACAAAAGAAACCAGTTATATTGAAATATGGTTTTCCAAAAAAAATTAAGCCCACATACCCCAAGTTAAGAACTTCTGAC
This sequence comes from Pseudochirops corinnae, assembly GCA_028646515.1. NCBI lineage: Eukaryota > Metazoa > Chordata > Mammalia > Diprotodontia > Pseudocheiridae > Pseudochirops > Pseudochirops corinnae. The sequence continues at coordinate 17,134,349 of CM053591.1, forward strand.
TGAAGGCAAATGGGAAGCTGAATGACTAGTTTTGTACATTGTTCTTTTTTTTTTTTTTTTTTAGTAACCCTATGATTTTCAGTTTACCAAACAGCTACTTCTGTGTTGTCAAAGAATACTGGAATGTAACTGAGAAGACTATTCACTCTCCTCCCAAATTTTCAGTAGCTGACTACTGTCTAGAGCAAGAGTCTTAACATCAGGTCTGTGGACTTTCTAAAAAATGATTTCCTAACAGTATTCCAATATAGTTGGTTTCCTTTGTAAATACTTAGCAGTTTCTTTTATACATTTAAAGCACATAATTCTGAGAAGGGGTCCATAGGCTTCACAGAAGGATTCCACGATACACATACACACACCCACATACAATGCTTAAGAACCCTTGTTTATCAAAGTGTCTCATTTTGCAGAGGACAAAACATCAGTCCGGATTTGAGCCAATCTAGTATATTAGAAAGGGTCTTTCACTTATATTTGAATTCTGACTCTATCCCTGAACAGTCATGTCACCTTGATTAAGTCACCTAACTTCTGATTGGCTCAATTTGCTCATCTGTAAAATAGAGACAGTAATACAATATTTTTTTCATGTAACTTTTGTGAAGAAAACACTTTGCAGACTTTGTAGAGTTCCATAAATGTGAATTGCTGATATGAGTTATTATTATCTAAAGTCAGACAGTTATTAAGGGACAGTTCAGGTTTCAAACCCAGGTGTTCTGATTTTGCATCCCAGTCACACTACACCACATGTCCCATTTGTATCCTATCATCCCATCTTATGTAGAAGAGTTAGAGCCTTGCATCAGAGTTCACTGCTCCTAAAAAGCTTTACTTGCTAAAGTGATGAGGCGTCTATGTTATACAAGGCTACAGATGGCAAGCATCCACTTGTCACTGCTTGAGGAAATGGAAAGGAGCCCAGCAAACATGATAGATGTGATTAAAATGCAAGGGGGAAAGTCAACTAATGGGCATGAAATCCTTTTGGATGGGCAGCCATTTTGTAATGATTCATGAATTCAGGGACATAGCTTCCAAAACCTGCTTGAGTGTAGGTGTTCAGGAAGCTAAGGAGAATGTTTGTATTCCCACAGATATCTGGCACAAGCTACAAACCAGCTTGGGGTTGCCTAGCCAAGACCATTCTGAACTTAAAAGTCTAAATGTTTCCAGCTTTGGTCTCACATGAAAAATGAGGTGTGATGGCACCGTTCCTCTTCTGTTGAGCTGTAGTCACTATGGAAAAGACTTCTCTTGTTCAATGTCATGCTCCAGATGTGCATGGATAATTTGGAAGAACGCACAAGACCTGAATATTTCCCTCATTAGTGCAGGTTTGTTGAGCATTCCATGAAAACCTGGATGTGAGAATTTTTTTTAAGTTTTTGGTCACTCGGATATTTAATATGAAACAGAATGAAGAGGTTCTCCTTATATAGATATTTCTAATCATGATTTCCTCAATGAGAGCCTTTTAACCAGGTGCTCTCCCCAGAAAAGGAGAGCGAAGGTACATGAAATGTTAATTGTGGGGTAGAATGGGAATGGGAATTTGAAAATCTTCCCTGTCCCTTAATAAGCCTAAGGGAATTTGAGGACCTTCCCTGATTTGAAAATACTCTGTCCCTTATTAGGATGAATGTGGTCACATGGAGCCTGTGGTGGGAGGAGTTTGCTGAAGGGTGGAGCAGAGCCCAACGGAAGAAACTTGCTTAGGGGAAGCTTGTTTTTCAGGAAGGCACACACCTTGTTACTTTGTAATCAGGCAGTGGCTCACCGGGGTTGTGATGTTCTCTGACCCAGGAGAAGGCTATATATACCTCCAAGGTGAGGTTTTGCTTTGGGGCTCACTTTGGAAAGAGTTGTGTGATTTGGACAGACAAGACTCTGGGAAGCCATTGAGCCCCCTGGCTTTGAAAACCCAGATGTTGGTGCTTCTCTCTCTGGTAACTAACAATGTATGTGTGTGATGGTCAGACAGCTAGAAGCCCTGTCTGTTGGTGAATTGTGTTACTTTCTCTGTCTGTATTTTTTGTCTGCTTGTAACTTGTGTTTGTATTCTCTGAAGTTCAGGGGGCTGACTTTTTCCTCTGAACTAGGTAAATGACAGATATTTGATTAAAGTAAGATTGTTACCCCTTTTTGAGTTGCTTTCCTTTAGAAAAGCAGGTGGAAGAACCTGTGTGAGCAGCCACCCTGGGTATGCCGGGGTGCTTGCTGCCACATGGACCAAGTACATTAATCCATCTTTTTCCTTTCTTTTGTTTTTTGAGGCAAAGGTACCCCTAGTCTTATCAGTTGAAAGCATGTTGGACTTGGCTTTGGAAAACCTATATTTAGTCCTGGCTTGGATATTTTCTATCTTTGGAACCGGGAGAAAGTCTCTAATTACCAGATTCCTTGTTTGTCAAAGAGTTAGAGAGTGGCACCCGTATGACTCATTTCAGGATGTTTGTGAAAGGAAAGTGCTTTCCAAATATGAGGATGCTAGAGAAATGTGAGCTGAAACGATCATAATCCCATTTGTCCAAGACCCTGAGCTGTCCAATACTACCGTTTTGTTCACATGTTCAATCTTTCCCTCTCAAATGGCTTATTCTGATTTGTCAACAAACTATTTAGATGTCCCCAAAATCAACATCGGCAGTAGCAATGACGAAATTCCCTGAATGTTATTTCCCCTGTCATTCTACTTTTATCTTTCTGAAGTTCAAGAAAATATTCTCTATACATAGTTCTCCCACTTTAACACCACTCATTTCCTCCTTAATCCTTTGTAGTCTGGCTTTTGCACCCTCCACAAAACCCTTAGAATGGTGAACATAGAAGAGAACTCTAAAGATAGAATGCTGGACCTGGTCAGGACAGCCTGAATTCAAATAACAGGTCTGAAACTTACTAGAGAGGTCGACATGGGCAAGATGCTTAGCCACTGTTGGTCTCAGCAATCTGTAAAATGAGGAAGATGATATCTGTAAAATCCTTCACAAGTCTGTTATAAATATCGAATAAGTTCTTATATGGAAAATATTTTGCAAAATTTCATATATGTAAATATCTACTAGAATGGTTCTAGGAGATGTAGTTATAATCTTCAAGTCTATTTGAACTTTGTACCTATCATATAAAGAAAAGGCTGATTGGCTTTCAATCAGCTGTGAGGAAGCTAGGTAGTGTAATGGCTAGAGCATGGGCATTGGAGTCAGGAAGACATGATTTCAAGTCTAGCCTCAGAGTCTAACTAGCCACATGACCTTGAGCAAGTCACTTAATCTGTTTGCTTTAGTTTCTTTAACTGTGAAATGGCAATAATAATAATAGCATCTGCTTCTCATGTTTGTTGTGAGGATAAAATAAAATATTTGTAAAAATTTTAGCACAATGCCTGGCACATAGCATAGGTGTTATAATACTAAATGTTGCTATTATTATCAATTCCAATGCAATATTGATTATCATATTCTTAATCCATCTGAAAATGGCAACAGGAAATTGCAGCTTGTTACTTGTAATTGTTTTAAACCAAATAATGTTATACTTTGCAAAGATTACGGGATTTTTTTTTCCCCTGCACATGTGCTACCACCTTTAAGGATATTTCTTCTGTTTGTTCCCTATGTTTGATAAGTTATATCAGCCAAGGCCCAGTTCTTTTTAGGAAGGACTGGAAATAGCATTAGCTATGCTGAACAGAACACAGCTGCCCTGGCAAGAAATTGGATTAGATAAACTTCCCTTTGATGTTTTTACTTCTAAGAAAAAGTACAGGCCTGAACTTTTCATTTCTTTAGAATGAGGTTCCTATGCACCTCCTTTTGCTTAGATATTGTGTTATTTTTTAGCTCTTACACCACAAATAATGAGGACAAGACTGATCATGATAAGGACCAACCTTGTGTATTCTCTGAGTTATTTACTATCACTATCAAAAAACACTTTGACAAAACTCCCCTCTGTAAACACCTCTATTCTTGTCCATAAAGTATTTGAGTCAGAGATATACCCTTTATCAAGAATGGCTTTGTAATACAGAAGGTGGTTATCTAAATCCATTCAAGCTTCATGGCTGGGAATTCACGCTCAGTAAAAGAGTGTCCCCAAATAAGTCCCAACAAATTTGTACTTTAAATGAATCATCAGATGTTTTCTTTGTTGGATTGTATACTCTCTAGTTTCTCTCTCTCTCTCTTTCTCTCTTTCTGTCTCTGTCTCTTTCATTTGTTTGTTTGGGTTTTTTTGGAGGGGGAAGGCAAATGGGGCTAATTGACTTGCCCAAGGTCACACAGCTAGTTAAGCGTCAAGTCACCGAAACCAGATTTGAACTCAGGTCCTTCTGATGTCAGGGTTGGTGCTATATTCACTGCATCACCTATCTGCCCTCTCTCTCTTAAAGCTCTTCATAACTTCATCCCAGCTTATTTGCTAGTATCATTCAAAATTATTCCACCTCCCAAAACCTTTGATTCCAGTCAATCAGATTTTCTTTCTGTTCATCATTTATAACAACAATGACAAAAAAAGATAATAACAGCTAGCATTTGTGTGGGGCAGCTAGGTAGCACAATGGATAGAGTACCACTCCTGGAGTCAGGAGGACCTGAGTTTAAATCAGGCTTCAGAGCCGTACTAGCTATGTGACCCTAAGCAAGTCACTTAGCCTGTTTGCCTCAGTTTTCTCACCTGGAAAATGATCTGGAGAAAGAAATGGGAAACCACTCCAGTATCCTTGACAAGAAAACCCCAAATAGAGTCATGAAGAGGTGTACATGACTGAAAAATGCCTGAATAACAAAAAAGTATTTGTATTCTGTTTTAAATTTTGCAGAGTACTTCACAAATGTCATCTTTTTTTCCTTCCTGATAGGTAAGTGCTGCCATTATCTCCATTTTATGTGGGGAAACTGAGGCACAAGGACAGTCCATTCCTCTAAGTGCTGGCACTCACACTCCCTATTTATTTGCATTTATTCTCTTCATAATTATTCATTGTAAGCTTGTGCATACACCACTGCCTCCAGCAGACTAAAAGCTTCCTAAGAGTAATGATTATTTCATTCTTGGAATTTGCCGAGCCCAGGGCATGACACAAAGAGAGTTCTTAGCAAATATTTGACTCGTTTGAATCATTATTCAATTCAACTGCATCACAGAGGATAAGGCTTCATTACTTCACATTTTACACAGGATAAAATTTTACTACCATTTTCACAGAAATTGTATGTGTATGTTGTTCATTTATTTCAGTTGTGTCTGAATCTTCATGACTCCATTTTGGGGTTTTCTTGGCAAAGATCCTGAAATGGTTTTTCCATTTCATTCTCTAGCTTACTGTACAGATGAGGAAACTGAGGCAAAGAGTTAAGTGACCTCCCCAGGGTCACACAGCTAGTAAGAATCTGAGGTCAGATTTTAAATTGGGAAGAACATACACACACACACACACACACACACACACACACACACACAAGCACGTGCATAAATGCAAACGTCATAGCAGCCCTGGAAAGTGGATAGAAAAAATATTGAATCCATTTTATATATGAGGAGACTAAAACTCAGAAATATTAAATAATTTGCTCAGATGTAGGCTTCGAACCTTCCCGTTTGACCAGCAATCAAGTCTACACCATGTTGCCTCTCTAGGAAAGAACTAAAAAGAAAACTTTATACAAGAACACTCAAAGGATTGTGGAACTGAATCTTGTAAACTAAAAGTAAACAAACAAATCAATTTTAAAAAATTTTTAAAAAGAATACAATTTTTCTGAAGTCCAAATGTGAGGGGGGGGAAGATAGGAATAGAGTGTATTCGTGGGGGTAATAACGTATTCATGGAATGATAGCTAACTTTTCTTGCCTAATTTCTATTCCTTATTTAAAAAAAAAATAAGACTTTTGAAAGGATTGGGTACATTGGCTAAACTCATTGTTTTCTACCTACAACAGTCTTAGCAGAATAGTTCTGGTAGAGGTCGGGGCCAAAGATAGTCTGTTGTATCAGAAGCAACACATAAAATCATGCCCTTACTCAGAAAAGGTCCCTGAAAATGTTTCTTTATCTCAGTTTGTAATGCAAGCCAATGCTGTTTCTCTTCTAATTAAATTAGTGGGATTTGGTCTATATTTCAGAATGAAAAAGACAACCACACCCAGTTCCCTAGCTCAAGCAAACCAAAAAAACACACATTTTCCATGTCTTGGAAATTCTAAAATATTTCCACTTATTACATCAATTAAAAGCCAGATGAAACAAACATAAACTTTCCCCAACTACAGTGGTTTTAGGCTTTAACTTGTTCTATTCTATGTCCATTAAAATATGAATTAGAAGAGCAGTCTTACTTTAGCATGATGTTTAAAACTATGGTGTGGGGACTGGGAGTAGGATGTAAATTTCAATGGAATATACCTAGAACATTTGAAATTAAGTATCAGGAACTTTAGATATACAAATTAGAAAAAAGTATTCTCCAAAAATCTTGAAATACCAAAAATAGAAAAGCAGCCTACTGTGATAGATCGAGCACCAGGTCTTCTGACCTGGCTTTAACTTCTGGATCTGCCATTTCCTAGCGGGAACTTTGAACTGAAATTCGTCACCTGTAAAATGGCACTAGAAATGTCTATTTCACAGTCATCTCAACAACCTTGGAATAAATAAAATAAATGTGAAAATATTTTGCAACCTGTAAAGCATTAGATAAAGGTCAATAATTATTGTTTGCGATGGCTTCAAGGAGAGAGAAATAGGAAAGATAAAAACCAATAGAAGTTCAAATTTTAGGAATTGCTACATTGAGCCATAAAATACTAAAGCTGGAAGGGATCTTTTAGGTAATTTAGTCCAACCTCTTAAAAGATGAGCAAGTTAAAGCAGATTGAGGTTAAACTGGCTTGTCCAAAATTATCCAGATTACTAGTGACAGAATGGCTTCCTTGAGTAGTTTGTTAAAACTATGAAGTGCAGAATTTATTATTGTGCTATTAAAATTTTCATTTTTGTATGTTCCCCTTTTACTACCTTTAGGACACTGATTGTAAGAGAAGGAAATCTAAATAATCTATCTACTTTTATTTCCCCTGAATTCCTGTCCTATTTTCTGCAATGTTTTAGTGGACTATAAAATTCCATGAGTCAACAATATCACGTACTTCCAGAAGGAATGTGACCTTAATGACCTTAATGTGACCTTAACACAATATCCTTAACATGATAATATCCAGATGAGAGGAATCACAACCCTACCATTTTTCACTTTATGTAACATCTGAAATATTGTGTTTAGTTTTAAGAGTAGTAAGAGGAAGTGTGGTATAGTCGATAGAGGGTTGGCATCAGAGTGAAAAAGAATTGGGATCTAGTCTGGCTTCTGATATATACTAGCTATGAAATCTGGAAAAGTCACTGAACCTCATTGCTCTCGGCCAATGATTTTCAAAGTGTGATCCAAGAATCCCTGGGGTTCTGGAGTCCTTCTGATGGTGAACATAAAGTCAAAACTATTTTCATAATAATATTAAGATATTTTGATTCTAAAATGTTAAATATTGATAGATATTTGTTGTTATTCAGTAATTTCCAAAGCTTGGTACTCCCATTTGAGGTTTTCTTGGCACAGATACAGGAGTAGCTTGCAATTTCCTTCTCTAGTTCATTTTCCAAATGAGGAACTGAGGCAAATAGAATTGTTACTTGTGCAGGATCACACAGCTAGTAAGTTCCTGAGGCTGTGTTTGAACTCGGATCTTTCAGAATCCAGGCCAGTGTTCTATCCACTGCTCCACCTTACTGCCGCCATTGATAGATATAACATATAAAAACAAAAAATCTGGGAGGGGGTCCTCAATAATTCTTAAGAATATAAAGGGGTCCTGAGACCAGAATATTTAAGAGAAATTGCTTTATGCAGCTCTCTAAGATACTAAGTAAAAGAGAAGGTACTGACCAGCATTGGTGAAGGGAATTTCCCCCCCTGGGACTTCTATGTACCAGGGAAATCATAGATCCAGGCCTTATCCTAATCCTTACTTTCCTGTAACTCCTTACCTAAGAACCTGCAATGCATCTGGGATGGATAACCACAGAACAGGACAAAAATCCTGCTAAAAAAAAAAATCCTTTTTTTTACCCTTTGAGTAAGATTGTGCTTTGGGTAAGATGCTAAAGTTGGGTAAGATTAAGCACTACTTTCCTAGAAATGATTTTCCAGAAGAATGCAACTAGGACCATGGAGGACTAGAAACTATATCAACTGAAATCAACTGAAGGGTGAGGAATGTTGATATTGGAGATGAAATTCTTTGGATTTGGGGAGATGACAGTGGTCTTTAAATGTTTAAGCCATTGCTTCTAGACGAGCAGGGATTGACTTTTTTGTTTTTTATTTTTTCGACCTTTCTTTGTATCTGCCTTGCTTAGCAAAGACGCCTGGCAAGCAATAAGCACTTAACAAACTCTAAACTCCTGTTAAATGACTACGGGCTACCATATGGAAGAATTCTTAGACTTTTGCTTAGGACCAGAAAGAATCTTGGGACTAATGGATAGCAGCTATGGGAATATAGATTTGGGATCAATTTAATAATCTGGGCTGTTGAAAAGCGTAATTAACTGGTTTGTTGATCTTCAGGCAGAAGCTGGGTAAGCACTTTTTGAGGTTGTTGAAAAAGCTTCAGGTGAGGGTTTGGACTAGATCAATGATTCTCAACCTGTGGGTTGTGACCCCTTTGGAGGGTAAACAACCCTTTCACAGGGGTCGTCTAAGACCATCAGAAAACACATATTTCTGATGGTCTTAGGAACCGAGACACCGCTCCTCTATCCATCTCCAGGCGGGTCCGCCCACTTGCAGATACGCCCACATACGAGTATTAAAGGGTCACGGCATTAGGAAGGTTGAGAACCACTGGACTAGATAATCTCTGAAATCCCTTCCAAGTATAGGATTCTATAATTTTTCTTCTTTTTCTTAATAATAATCATTCATATTTATATAAGACTTTATGGTTCATAACACAGTCCTATTGAAGTAGTATTATAGGTATTATTATCCCTATTTTTCATTCAAGAACATTCTGACACAACTGTGTGATTGATGGAGGAGGGTTAAAAGAGAGTAAGGCTGCATTTAGCCAACTTTGTCTCCCCTTTTTGGTGTCTACTGGCTCTGCTCAGATCCCACTGCTTTCTGCTTCCTCTATTCTGAAGATAGGGCTGTCTTGATTTCCATTGTTTTTCTGTTCCTATGAGAAGATACCAGTAATAAGAATGAGAAGGATTTCAGTAGCTCTAGAAAGCCTTTATTATTAAGAATTGAAGTACTAAAGACCTAAACATGAAATTTGAAAAGAAAGTTAATCTTTTTTTTTCTTAAACATCTGCCTTCCATTTATTTGGAAATCATATCTCACGGTATGTTAGAAATACACACCACAGTCACAAAGTTTTGCTTCTTTTTCTCTAACTAGTACTTTTCAGGGCTACAAGGCTGAATTCCAGTTAATATCAGGATTGTCCTTTAGGATGAACCATATTTCCCTTAAGGGGGAAAAACATGAAAATCTAAATTATAATAACTCAGGGTCTATACAATAGTACATCAAAGCATAATTCACAATATTTTTAGTGCATGGTGTTTAGTGCCATTTGGGCCACTAATAATATATTATTATCTGATTTTTACTTGCTTGAAACTATTCTCCAGTTACCATTGAGTTAATCCTAAAATTGCCACCAAAAATTTGACTACAAGACTTTACAAATAATGCAGTTCTGTGAGTAAACATGTTTTAACATGGTTCCATTAAAAATGTGCACTTCCCAAGATGTAAAGTTGAAAGCTGCACAAGAATTTTATAAACATCCTGCATAAAATAAGTGTAGTTTGGTTCATAAAGTCCAGAATCCAGTCCTCAGGAGGACAGTTTTGGCTGTGGTATGTAAATTCAAAGGAAGATAAAGAAATCAAAAGACCTCAATCTAATCATATACCAAAGCCTGCTGTTTTAAGTGCTTAAATTCAGAGATTTTCCACCAATGCTTTTTTTTTGCTTTTAAAGGGGATGGAGAAAAGTTTTCAGTGGAACCAACACCTGTTCTTAGATCAGACTAATTTCCTAGGACAAATGCATTAGACATGCCAACTAGGTAGCCAGTGTGGGAGACCACAGCAGAGCTTATTTGGTTTACTGAGTTTAATATCCTTGACAAAGGTTTCTGTAACATAGGATACAAAAAGTTAATTCCAGATGGAGATGGTTGGGAATGGAATCAAGATGGGATTATTCCACTGCCACTAAAGAAAATACAGGGAGCATCTTTCCAAGTTGACTTGGACACTGAATAAGAGCCCAGTTAAGATCTGGAAGGAATGAGAAAGGATTGAAGCCAGTAGGTAAGGTTGGCTTGCTAAGTTTGGGTCCTGGAGAATTATCATGAAAATGATTTTTAAATATACAGCTTGATAGGTCATAACAATAACAACAAAAACAAATAGGACCTTTAAAAGTGAAAATACCTAAGTGGGCATATTTTTGCCATAAAAATGTGTTTCAGTTTTAATCTATTATGTGGCAAAGGAAAGATGTAAATATAGTATAATTTAATTTCATTTTGATATTCATTCACTTATTTAACAGTTTTTACATATCTACTAAACTAAGTAATAAAGGAAACAGTTTAGAAAGACATAATTGCAGAGAACTTAATTATAGTCCCAAAATTAGTTAATGTTCAAAGCAGGGTATTTTTACCCAGTTCTCTTGTTGCCTAGTCCTACGTTCTTTCCACTGTGTTGCAAATCATAATCTATTGTTTAACAAACTTTTTTTCCAAATATACTTATGCTAATTAAGTATGAATCATTAAATCTCCATGGTTCTCACCATCTAGTAAAGCACATACAGAAATAGACCTAATATAAATTTCAATTAAATTCGACAACTATTTTTTAGGCATTTGACACCGTCATGTGAAAGGCTTTGTACTAGTTGTTGGGAAGAAATAAAGCTAGATTAATAGATATAAACTACATTTAGATATTAAACTAGACCATTGTTCATGTAAATAATATGTATCAAAATTAAGATTTAAAAGAAAGAGTTCCTGACTTCAAAAACAGGTCTTCTATTCACTATGCCTTGTTGCTGCAATCTTCCTGCTTCCCTCCTGCTCTTTTGTGCTCCCCAATCAACATATTAACATAGGCCCTATTCTCCTTGGCAGCTTGCAATATTTTCGCCTTGATCTGGGGACTCTGGAACCTGGCTATAACATTCCTAGTAGTTTTCCTTTTGGGATCTTTTTCAAGAGGTGATTGGTGAATTCTTTCAATTTCTATTTTGCCCTTTGGTTCTAAAATATTGGGGCAATTTTCCTTGAGAATTTCTTGAAGGATGCTTTCTAAGTTCTTTTTTTGATCATGACTTTCAGGTAGTCCAATAATTTTTAAATTCTCAAGGAGTTTACAATCAAATGAAGATGAAATAATGAGTAAGTTCTCAAATTCAAAGTGAAATGTAATTGAGGTCAAAGACAATATCCAAACAAGTGCTCCAGGAAAACTGAAATTGTTGGCTATAATTTAAAGACCTTCAGGACAGAGGTATTTGGTTGAGTATTTGTTTTCAAACCAAATAAGTTTTGTTTTTTCTTTTGTCTTCATAAAAATAAGGGAGTAGCTTGAAAATAAGATGCCTTTAAAATATATTTGTTGAATTAAATTGAATTCAACTGGAAGACAGTGAGAAAAAGACAGAAGGATAGGAGAGGATAGGACAAGATGGGTTTATCAGGAGTATAATGGAGCTAATTCAAGCCAGTTAGCAAGAGCCATTTCTTTTTGTTTTTTTCTAATTATTAATTTTAAATTTTTTTTAAAAATTTCTGTCAATTACATGTTAAAACAATTTTTAACATTTTTTTAAAGTTTTGAATTCCAAATTTTATCTCTCCCTCTTTCCTTCTCCTCTCTCCTCTCTGAGATGGTAAGCAATCAGATATAGTTTATACATATGTAGTCATGTAAAACATTTCCATATTAGCCATTTTGTGCAAGAAGACTTGAATAAAAAAAAACAAGGAGAGGAAGAAAGTGAAAATAGCATATTTCAGTCTGTATTCAAACAATACCCTTTCTTTCTCTGGAGCTGGATAGTATGCTTCATCATTAGACCTTTGGGATTGTCTTGAATCATTGCATTGATCAGAATAGCTAAGTCATTCACAATTTTTCATCAAATGATATTGCTGTTGCTGTGTTTAATGTTCTCTGTATACTGTTCACTTCACTTTGCATAAGTTCATGTAAGTCTTTCCAGGTTTTTCTGAAATCATCCAGCTTGTCATTTCTTGTGGCACAATAATATTTCATTACAATGATGTACCACAGCTTGGTTAGCCATTCCCCAATTGATGGGAATTCTCTTGATTTCCAATTCTTAGCCACCACAAAAAAGATCTGTTATAAATATTTTTGTTCAAGTAGGACATTTTCCCTTTTTTATGATCCCTTTGGCATACAGACCCAGTAGTGGTATTGCTGGACCAAAGGATATGCACAGTTTTATAGCCCTTTGCAGATAGTTCCAAATTGCTCTTTAGAATTGATGTATCAGTTTACAATTCCACCAAAAATGTATTAATGTCCCAATTTGCCCAAATCTTCAAGATCTATCATTTTCCTTTTTTTTTTATCATATTAGCCTATCTGATAACTGTAAGATGATACCTCAGTACTTTTAATTTGCATTTCTCTAATCGATAGTGATTCAGAGAATTTTCTTTTCCATATAGCTATATATAGCTTTGATTTCTTTTTCTGAAAATGGGGGAATGAATTATATTCTTATAAATTTGACTCACTTCACTATGTATCTGAGAAATGAGACCATTATCAGACATACTTGTGGCAAATTTTTCCCAGTTTTCTCCTTTCCTTATAATTTTGGTTGCATTGGTTTTGTTCATACAAAATCTTTTCAATTTTACATATTCAAGATGATCTAGTATACCTATTATAATGCTCTCTATCTCTTCTTTGATCATAAATTCTTCCTTTATTCATAGATCTCACAGATAAACTATTCCCTACTCTCCTAGTTTGCTTATAGTATGACCTTTTATGTATAAATCTTGGGAGGTGGAGCCAAGATGGCAAAGCAAAAGCAAGGACTCACCTACAATTAAAATAATGAGTTTTGTTCCAAAAGCTTAGATCTTTGGATTTATCATATTGCAGATTACCTTGGTCACTTAATATAATATAATTTGTATCTAACCTATTCCACTGATCCACCACTCTATTTCTTAGCCAGTAGCAGATTGTTCTGAAAATTACCACTTTATAATATAGTTTAGGATCTGGTATGGCTAGACCACCTTCCTTCACATTTTTTTTCATTGATTCTCTTGATATCCTTGATCATTTGTTCTTCCAGATGAATTTTGTTGTTCTTTTTTCTAGCTCTATAAAATAATTTTTTGATAATTTGATTGGTATACCACTATAATGGCAAGCAAAATAGTACTTTGCTGCTTGTTTCAGCTATTCAAGTGCCTTTGAGTCACATCTTTGATTATATCTAGTCTTTGTTGGAAACAGTATAAGTTATGTTGTCCTTATTAGACCTAAGAAAGTTTAGGGACCTTCCCTGCCCATAATAGGCTTAATACGGAACCCATGGTGGGAAGAGTTTGCCAAAAGAGCAGAATGTAAAGGGTGGAGCAGGAAGTGTGGAACAGGAAGGAGCAGAAAAAACTCAAACATGAGCTGGGATCAAGCAGAACTGAGAGGGAGAACATTTGTGATGTTGGCACTCTGCCTGTCTGTTCTGCCTGTGTTGATGTTACTTTGTTAGAATGAAGCATTCTGTTGAAAGAGGACTCAACTGCTGTTTACAGAAGTCCTGGGACTTTACTGTTGATTCATGTTTGAAATCTCAGACAGAAGCTTTGTCTGTTGGTTTGTGTTACTTTGTCAGACAGAAAGTGAATTGAGATGATAGTGCTAGCAAAATGTGCAAATATTGTTGTATCTCTGTTAAGTTTAATGTGTGTAAATATTGTTGTAACTCTGTTAAGCTTTGTCTAGAAGCAGAAACTTTGAAAAATAGTCCCTATAAGCTAAGGTTTGAAACAGTAGTGGAGAGCCACCTATGTGTTTGTCCAGGCAAGAGCTGGGAGAGTTGCCTACTTGTGAATCCAGTCAAGAGTTGAATGAATCATGGCAAGATCTAGGAATGGCTAGCCTGTAGAAGAGGAGCAATGGGGCTTGGAAGTTAGTCTCCAGTTAAGATAAAAGAAGATTTTACTTGGGTGCTCAATATTGACTGATGATATTGTAACTTACTGTGACCTAGGGGTAGATGGTGCTTGTACTTTCTGCTACCCCTTAAGGATGATTGACTTTACAGCCACTGAATAGATAGACTAATTTAGTTGGATTATCATTTTTATTATATTGGCTCATTCTACCCATAAACAATTAATATTCTTCCATTTGTTTAGATCTGACTTTATTTGCGCGAAAAAATATTTTGTAGTAGTGTTCATATAGTTTCTGGATTTGTCTTGGTAGGTAGACTCCCAAGTATTTTATGTTGTCTGCAGTAATTCTAAATGGAATTTCTCTTCCTATCTCTTGCTGCTGGACTTTGTTGGTAACATATAAAAATGCTGATGATTTATGTGGGTTTATCTTGTGAAAATTGGTAATAATTTCAACTACTTTTTTAGTTGCTTCTGTATCATTCTTTAAGTGTAACATCATATATCTACAAAGGGTCATGTAATGGTAATGGTAATGGTAATTTGAAGATCTTCCCTGCTCCTTAATAGACTTAAGGGAATTTGAAGATCTTTCCTGCTTGATCTTCCCTGCCCCCTAACAGGCCAAATGTAATCACATGGAACCTACTGAATAATGAGAGGAGGTTACTGAAGGATGGAGCAGAGCCCACAGGAAGCTGGGAATCAGAGCAGTTAAAACTGGGGGGAGGAGAAGACACACCCCAGGAGAAAACTAGGCTTGTGAATGTTTGTTTGTGGGAAGGCTAAAGGATGGTGTGACTCCCCACTGGGCTATGGTACATTAACTTCTTCGTTGCTATGGTAGTTTTGGTTTCCTGGTGTTAGGATTTGGCTTGCCGGTGTCTTCTAAATGGCGAGTCTGTTATATTTTACAATTGAGAACTATAATGGCATGTTCATATTTCCATCAATGCTATGAATATTGCATTGGTGCTACAGGTCATAGGTTTGTTTCCTCATTGCCTGTTCTAATTCCTTCAATTTCTTTTTCTTCTCTTATTGCCATAGATAACATTTTTAGTACAATGTGAATAATAGAGATAATAATGAGCACTCTTGTTTCACCCTGACTATACTGGAAAAGCTCATACCTTATCCCCATTACAAATAATGATTGCTGATGGTTTTAGATAAATATTACATATCATTTTAAGGTAAATTCCATTTTATTCCTATTCTCTCTAGTGTTTTTAATAAGAAAGGGCATTGTATTTTGTGAAATGCTTTCTCTGCATCTATTGAGATAGTCATATGGTTTCTCCAGATTTTATTATTGATATGTTCAACTATGCTGATAGTTTTCCTAATATTGAACCAACCCAGTCTTCCTGGTATAAATCCTACCCAGTCATAGTGTATGATGTTTGTGATGTATTGCTGTAATCTCTTTTCTAGCTTTTTATTTAAAATTTTTATGTTTATTAGGAAAATTGATCTATAATTTTATCAATCTATAATTGATCTATAATCTCTGTTTTAACTCTCCAATTTTAAGTATCTGCACCCATATTTTTGTCAGAAGAGGAATTTGGTAGAATTCCTTCCTTGCCTATTTTTCTAATATCGCCTTTGATTTTTAGGATTTCCAATTTGGTATTTAATTGGAGGAGTATGTGTTAATTCGTTCTTTTTTCTGGGTTTTTTTTAGTTGTATGACCAGTTCGTTTATCTGGCTTTTTTTTTCTATTTTACTGATGTAAATAATCAGAGATATGAAATTTCCTATAAGTACCATTTTGGCCGCATCCTGTAAATTTTGGTATGTTGTTTCATTGTTATTTTCTTTAATGAAATTATCAATTGTTTCTATAATTTGTTCTTGGAGCTACTTGGTTTTTTAGGATTAGATTATTTAATTTCTAATTCTCCCTCTGGTTCTAGCATATCAAGGCAATTTTCTTTGAAAATTTCTTGAAAGATGTCCCCAGGCTTTTTCATGGCTTTCAAGTAGTCCAATAATTCTTAAATTATCTCTCTTGTATCTATTTTATAGGTCAGTTGTTTTTCCAGTGAAAAATTCCACTTTATCTTCTATTATTTTACTCTTTTGATTGTCTTGTATCATATCTTGATCATTAGCATCCACTTACTCAATTCCAATTTTTAAGGAATTATTTTATTCAGTGAGCTTTTATACTTCCATTTCCATTTGGCCAATTCTATTTTTTATTTCTTCAGTGAATTTTTGTACATTTTTTTTCCATGATGTTGATTCTTTTTTTTTTTATGATTTTCTTGCAATGCTCTCATTTCTTTTCCCAATTTTCTCTTACTTCTCTAATTTGCTTTTTAAACTCTTCTAGGAGTACTTTTGGGGCCTGAGACCAAATTACATTTTTCTTTGAAGCTTCACATGTAGCCATTTTGACTCTATTGTCCTCCACTAAGGTTGTGCCATGATCTTCCCTGTTACCATAATAACTTTCTATGGTCAAGGTTTTTGGGGGGGGGGGGGGCGGAGGGGGAAGATTTGTGGGAGATTAAAGCATAATTAAAGCGTAATACAATGTTACTGGGAGTGACTTGGTGTTTTTATGTGACAGTTGGACTCTGTTCCTGCATTGTCCCAAACTTTTTGTCTTGGGCTCAGAGTCTTGCTTCTGGCTTTCACTGGGGCTCAAGAACTAGCTGCTTGATTGCATTAGAGGATACACTCTGCTTCTGGTTTGTACTAAGGAGTGAGGTTCCCTGTTGACCTTCCCAGGGTGTGAAGTTTCTCTGCTGGCTTGCCCCAGGGGCAGGATCTTACTGATGAGTTGGTATGGAAACAATTTTTCTGCTGGTTGTCCCTGGGGTAGGGATCTTGTTGCTGGTCTGCCTCAGTGGTGAGGCCCTGCTGTCTGGTTGCTATGGGAACAGGGCTTTTCTTGGGGAGATCCCCAGGGCAGGGTCCTGCTGTTGGCTACCCCCCCAGTACTGATCTGCAAAAAGGTCAAGATCTGACTAGTGGTTTGAACTCAGGCCACTGGGATAGGGCCTTGCTGTGCTGCAAAGACTACAGGCTTGCCTAGAGAGTTCTGGTTTGCAGGAGGGTGAAGCCAAGCTGGTGAACTGCCCTAGGTTTGGAGCCCTGCTTCAGGTCCCCTGCTTTGAAGCTGGCTATTACAGCTCTTGGACCTCACCCCACCTCCTACTCTAGTGAGACAGACCTTTCCCCCTCTGCTGATAAACTGCTTCTCTGCTCCTAGATCAATTCTGAGATAGTTTTCTAGGTGTTTGAAAGGGAATTTTGAAGGGCTTCAGAGGGTTCCTTCCTCACTCCACCATCTTGGCACTGAAAGTCCCAGTAAACTCATCATTAAAAAAAATTGTTTTGAGTTCCAAATTCTCTCCATCCCTCTGGCCCAGTGGTTCTCAACCTTCCTAATCTGTGACCCTTTAATGCAGTTCCTCATGTTGGGGTGACCACCAACTATAAATTTATTTTCGTTGCTACTTCATAACTGTAATTTTGCTACTGTTATGAATCTATCTGATATGCAGGATGCATTTTCATTGCTACAAATTGAACATAACCCCCAGGTTGAGAACCGCTGCAGCCCCCTTCTAGACCTATTGAGAAAGCAAGCAGTATCATATCAATTAAACAAATAAAGTCATGCAAACCCATTTCTTTATTAGCTACATTGCAAAAAAGAAAAAAAAATAAAAAGTGAAAAAATTATGTTTCAATTTGAACTCAAAATATATCAATTCTCTCTCTGGAGGCAAACATTCTTAATCATGGGTCCTTTGGAGTTATCTTGGATCACTGCACTGATCAGAGTAATTCTGTTTTTTACAATTGAGCATCAATAAAATATTGCTGTTATTGTGTACAATGTTAACAAGAGCTATTGTTAAATTTCCAGTGGGAGCTTCTGTATCTCAGAAAGTGGCAAACATTATAAATCAGGGCTTGATTAATTGTTTTGTCGATTGTCTAGAGACTTAAGAAAGAGATAGAGAACATTTTAGTAATGCAAATTAAATTTAAAAGTATGTAATGTCCAGGGAGGGAGGGAGAGAATTTGGAACCATAATTTTAAAAAAATTCCTTCTGTTTGTCTCCACTCCAGAGCTCATTGGCATAAAAAAATAATTGTTTTGCTGTTTTAAAAGCTGTCTGAGGAAAGAAAAGATTAAGAAGCTTTACTAATGATAGAAGAAGTAGAATATGTGACCATCTACATAATTGAAAGTATATCTGAAAGGTGTTCTGATCTTTTTAAAGCCCCCTTTGTCCTGCCCCTGATGTCTGAATTTCCATCATTCAGATTTCCCTTTTTTAACATCCTGATAGTAGAGGAGATTAAAGCATAATCCCCTGTTAAAACACAAGTGTCCTAGGAAAGGGTAACATAATATGAATTATTATGAGCTTATTATTAGTTTTAATTTATTTTATTAGTTTATTAATTAGTTTATTTGTTTATTAACAAGCACTATGATCAGTTATTAGCCCTCTGTTTTTATTAGCTTGCAGAGTCTTACCTAACTACAAATTTTATAAGGAGGTGTGTGTAAAAACAGGGTGGGTTAGGTGGCAGCAAGAACCAGAAGCAAGTAGAGCCACAAGGGGGAGAGGACTGAAAGGTAGGTGAGATCAATTAATCAATCAAAGAACATGAATTAGGCACCATGTGCCGGACATGGTGCTAAACTCTGGAGACAGAAATGGAAGCAAAAGGCAGCCCCCATCCTCAAAGAGCTTACAGTCTAATGAGGGAGAAGCACAGACAAATATATACAAGGAAAGCTATATATAAGGTAAATGGGAAATAATTAACAGAGGGAAGCCAGTGCAGTTAAGAGGGAGGGTCAAAGCTCCCTGTAATAGGCAGGAATTAAAAGAAGGTTGGGAGGGGGTGTCAGTAGTCAGAACAGAGGAGGGATGGGGAAGAGTCAGAGAGAGTGTGACAGACGGAATGTCTTGTTCCTTGAATAACCAGGAGGCCAGTGTTCCTGTACGGAAGAGTACGTGTTGGCGAATAAAGCCCAAGAAGATTGGATGGGTAGGTGGGGAGTAGGCTAGGAACAGCTTTGAATGGCAAAGACAGGTTTTGTGTTTGCTCCTAGAGGCAACAGGAAGACAACAATGATGAACTTTACTCATTTCCAGAAAATGTGGTTTTCAGAATTCTAGTCACCGCGGGGCTCTTGGGCACATGTGGGACCCAGCTGGCTATTCCCCATCAAAAAAGAGAACCTACATTTTTTTTTCTGTGTCTACCATCTTTTTCTGAGGCCCTATTTGTACACAATTCCTGCAGATGGTGGGAGGAGAGGAGGTGGGGCAAGTTTTAGCATGCCAGGGTTTTTGTTTTTTTTTTCCATTTTTAAGACTCTATTCTGTTAGTATTCCCTAAATCCTCAAAAAAAAAATCCATTTGTTCCAGTTTAAAAAAAAATGAAATCCTCTCCTCTGCCTGTGTCTAAGTCCCTGTGTAATATTTCGCTGCCTCCTCTGCCTAGAACAGGGTTATGAAGTTGGTCTGGCATTTCCACAGGCATTTTGACATATGTGTAGGCCAGTTTCCTGATTGGAATGCTTTCTCTTTTGAGAGTCCTCAAAGTGCGTAGGAGCAGGAGATAGCTGAGAGAACAGACACTGAGGTATATAACAAAGCATAGCTGTGTTTTCAACAAAACAGTTTTACACTTAGAGAATTTGGGCTTCTGGGTAATGGCCCCAAGGGCTAGATCAGGGAGCAGACAGATAGATACGGTATATCAAACATTCCCCTTCAGACAGTGACCTCAGACATTCCTTTGCTGATGTTTGGTGTTAGGGTCGGCGGGTGCTTCTTAACTGCACCCAGCTTTTTCAGAAGTGTGATTGTTTTGGCAGAGAAACCTGAAATCATCCAACTCCTCTTTGACTAATTCAAAACCTTCACTTTCAAGACAGCCAGGCTACATAAATCCTTGTGTTGACTATTTCATCTAGCTTTGAATGTATTTTCCCTCTTTGATTGCAAAAAAAAAAAAGTGGAATATTGTTGTTGGAAATGCTTAATTCAACTGCATTTTTTGACTTCTCACTTTCAGTTAATGCCCCAAATTGAATACCATTTCATCTTTGACAAACCAAGTTCACATTCTTATTAAGGTCAGAGTGGAAAATGATCTTTTTCATTGCTAATATCCTTTTGTGAACATGTCAGAACACTATTCATTTATTTCATCAGGTAGTTTGCAGAGAAATCAGATCCAGGATTCTCTTGCCCTGCCTTACTACACCTGTCTTTGCCATCAACAATTCCTTGTTAGTATCAGAAGCATTCAATTTATCCCTACACTAACAAGTGAGATGAAACAAACATATTAACATCATTTTGGCTTTAGTGATTAAAGATACAATCAGATTTAACACATTTGGTTTAATCTACTTACTATATTACTGCATTCAATAAATTCCTTAAAAACATTCAGTGGTTTCCATTCACTTCTTTCTTCTCTTTAAATTTATTTTTTTGTCACATTTAAGTTCTGAACTTTCTCCCTTCCCACTCTGCACTAGAGAAGACTGTCAGGTGACAGAGATTTACAAATATTTGCAAACTATGCATACTTCTATTTATCAGTTCTTTTTCTGGAGGTGAATAGTGTTTTCCTTCATAGATCCCTTATAGTCAATTTGAATATTTATAGTACTCAGAATAACTTGGTTGTTCACACTTCTTTGAACAATATTGCTATTACTGTATACAACATTCTCTTGGTTCTGCTCATTTCACTTTTCATTATTTCATGCAAGTCTTTCCATGTTTTTTTCGAAATTCAACCATCTCATTATTTCTTATAGCACAGTAGTATTCCGTCATTCATATACCAAATTTGTCTAGCCATTCCCCAATTTGTTTAACAATCCTCAATTTCCAGTCCAATAATTTCTTAATTGTATTCAAAGATCATCCACAATGAAACTCCAATATAACTTTCAAGCCTTTTTATCCATTCTTCATATGCTCTATCAATTAGTATTGAGCAGGGCTTTAAATGTGTGATTTCCTTGGTTCAGAGAATACCCTGGTGAGGAAATTCTTTTGCCAATGCAGATTTTACTGTTACACTGAGAATGTCAATTGTGATATGACCAGCACATGTCACATACTGAACTTGATCTAACGTATTCATGAGTGTGGCATTATATTGCTTCCTTCTCCAAGACCTGGCTATAGACAAATTAGATTAAAAACACTCCAAAACTTTTTTTTTTATTCCTTAATTGTGCTAATGCTCCAATGTCCTCATTCTCTACCTCTTCATAAGAATCTTTGTCCCCATAAACTACCATATTTATTGTCTATCTTCTGGCACAGTAGGAGGTGTGGACCAGAAGGGTTTTGTCTTCACTACTCTTTCCCCACCCAACTTCTTTCCTCCATGTCCTCAGCCAGGAGATCCAGATTTTCTAGCTGCCCAACTTTCTTTTTGTAGCCTGAAGGGTGAGCCAAGTGGTAGCCCAAGGCTATAAAAGGAGCCTCTGTTTATCAAGGTATTTAAATTTCTTTTTAAATAATATTTTATTTTCCTCAGTTACATGTAAAGAGGATTTTTTAAGCTACTTTTTTTTAATTTTTAATTTTAAATTTTCTTTCTCCCTCCCTCACCTCCCCTCTCCCTGAGACAGTCAGCTTTCCCATATAGGTTAATGCTTGTTCAGACATTCAAAACATATTACCATGTTATTCATGTTGTGAAAGGAGACACAGACCCAAAGAAGGAGAAAAAAAAGGAAATAAAATTATATTTCTTCACCATTAAATATGTATTAAACTGTGCTACCACTTTTTAAATTTCTATGTTTTTTAATGTGTCACTGATAAAGTTTTTAAGCATCCCTTACCCCGTTTCCCCATAAATTCTGTGGGTTTTATTGTTTGATTCTGCAGTGTTGTACGTTTTAGGCACTCACATATTACATCAGAGCTTAGCTGCCTGAACTCAAATTCCAAATGTTTAGCACAGAGCCTGGCAGATAATAAGGATTTAATTCATGCTTTTAGATAGTCTGTTTGACTTTCTGCTCTGCTCTACCTTGTATTTATATATGTATGTATATATATATATACATACACATATACATATATATGTATATTATATATAAAATTAATTTATATAATGGCACTATATTAGTATTAATATGATTATTTAATTATATATTATATAGCCATTGTGTTAATATGATTGTATTAATATTATATAATATATCTGAACATAGATTAATATATATGCAGCTAAACAGAATAAGTCTTACCATTCTTCACATGACAGCCATCACATAACTATCACTTCCTTTCCCCTTCACTCCCCTTAATCTTCTCTTCTCCAGGTAGAATGTACCCACAATCCTTAAACAAATGCTCCCATAACATAGCTCATGATGCGGTTTGTCCTCCTCAAATCACTTTCCTTCATAACCTGTAGTGTCCAGACAGATCTGAATACTCTAAATGTGATCTAGCCAGGTTGGAATTACAAAGGGACTATCCCGTCCTTATTCCTAGAGATTATGGCTTTCTTAAAGAAATTCAAGATCTCTTTATCTTTTTTTTTTTATCACAACACATTTGCTTACTCACATGGACTTTGCAGTCATGTAAATCCACATCTTTTATTCTATTTAGCCAAGGATCTTCCAACTTATCATTGTGAAGTTGCATTTTTTTATCTCAAATGTCAGACTTTGTATTTAATCCCACTGTATTCCATCTAATTATATTCAGTCCAGTGTTATTTCTTAGAAATATCTTTTTAGACTCTTAGTCTATGATTTGTATGTTGCCTGGCTTTGTGTGGCATGAAAAATTGATAAATATACCTCTCTCTAAGTCATTTATAGAAATATTAAATAACATGGAATCAAGCGCCATGTTTATTCCCTGTTTCTTTTTCTTGTTTTATTGCTG
>CM053591.1:17157656-17185661 GCA_028646515.1 Pseudochirops corinnae
CTCATGTAGAAGAGGCAAAGGATAACTGTTATAATGGAGGGGAAGAACAGGAAGGCAAAAGGGAGTGGGGTCAACCTTACTCTCATTGAACTTGGCTTAGGGAAGGAATGACATAAACTCTAAACTGGGTATCTTGGCCTACAGGAGAGTAAGGGGGATGGGGGTGAGAGGGGGAATATGGCAGGGAGGGCAGGTTGAGAGAGAGGGTTGTTAGAAGCACACACTTTTGTAAAGGGACAGGGACAAAGTAGAGAATAGAACAAGTGGGGGATGGAATAGGAAGGAGGGAAATATACAGGTACTGGGGTAGGGAGATCTATCTTGGCCTACCTGAAAGTCAGCGGGGTGATGGGGGAGGATACTGGAGAGAGCTGATTGGGGGGGTGGTATACAGTGGGATCACTGTTTTGGAGTGGTGGGTAGGGGAAAGACGGGGAGAAAATCTGTAAATCAAAATCTCATGGAAATGCACGATGTAAACTAAAAATAAACAAAAGTTTAAAAAATATTTTTAAAAAGTGACATCCTTATTTTAACTGATTTTATAGAAAAGATACCAAATTTCTCCTCTTTACATGTAATGTGGGTTCTTGGTTTGATATATACTACTTACCAAGTTAAACATTCCTATGTTTTCTAGTGTTGTTTTTAATGGAAATAGTTTGGTATTCATTGAAAAGGTTTTTTCTTTACCTATTGACATAATCATACAATTTTTTGTCCTTCTTATTATTAATATGGTCAATGCTGTTTAGTTTCCCTAGTATTGAACCATCCCTTTGTGTCTGATATAAATACAACCTGCTTATGTAGTACATAATTTTTGTGATATGTTGTTGTAGTCTTTTGCTGATATTTTATTTTATTTTGTTTCAATATTCATGAAGGGTATTGGTACATGATTGTCTCTCCATTTTGTCTTTCTTTGGTTTATGTATGAAAATCATATATTATTGGAGGAATTTGGTAGCATACCTTCTTTTCCTAGTTTTGCAAAGAATTTGTATAGTATTGAAATTATTTTTAAATGTTTGATAGAATTCATGATAGAATTTTTTTCTTTGGGAATTCATTTATGGTTTGTTTAATTTCCTTTTCTAAGATTGTTGGGTAAACTTTCTGTTTCTTTGTTAATTTAGGCATTTTATATTTTTGAGGACAATTTTTTTTTCCACATCTAATTGGGCAAAATAATTTCTAATAACATTTTGAATTATTTTATATGTTAGGTATTACAATTTTGGTTTCATTTCTCTTTTTGAAAATCAAATAAACTAATTGTTTTCCTTTGTGTCATAAATATGCAAATTTGAATCTCTGTTTTGATTTTCATGATTTATATTTTTGGTACATAATTGGGTTTTTTAATTTGTTGATTTTCTAGGTCTTAAAATTATGTGATCAGTTCATTGATCCATTCATTTTCTCTTTTCGTGGTGAAAATATTTAGTTGCAAATTTCCTCTGGGGATTGGCTATGGCCCCAAAACTTTCATTATCTTAAAGGAAATTATGTATCCTTTCTATAATTTGTTCTTTAATTCATCAGTTATTTGGGATTAAGTTTAAGTCTCATTTTAATATTTAATTTTAATGGCCCTCAAATTGAATATAATTTAATTACACAGTGGTCAGTAAGAGATATATTTAATATTTCTTTTTTCCACATTTGTTCATGAAGTTTTAATGAATGCTTAGTTTTTGCAAAGATGCCACACATTGCTAAGAAATATCTATTCTATCTACTTTTCTATTCTCATTGAATAATCACTAGAGATCTATCATATTTAATTGCTCTAAAATTCTGTTCAAATCCTCAAATTCTTAATTGTTTAATTTTTGTCTGGATTAGTTTGGATTTGTTTAAAGTAGTCTAGCTTTGAAAAGGATACACCAAGGTAATCTATTATAATAGCCGTGTATCTTTTCTTCCTGAAACTAATTTAGCTTTTTCTTTAAATATTTCAATATTATACCATATAATTTATATGTAAATTGATTGAAAAGTTTACTGTATAGTCAAATCACTCTCTTTAGACAGCTCCTATTTCCCATTCTAACTGGATATTTTATTTCTCTTGATTTTTATTCAGTGGAATTTCTCATCTTTCCTGCGTCAGTTTGCACAACAGTATTTTATACTATCTATCCTTACTCTGAATCCTTTGAAATTTGCAGTCCCAAAATCTAGAATGAAGATCAGACAGTAGCCAGAAAGGCCTGGGCCAGGGGAACTTCTGGAAGAAGTAGAAGGATTTTATTTTGATCATTATTTCTTTCATCTGGGGCATTGCTACTATTCTCTCCATCCGTTGAATGCTAAGATGCCCTACACCAGAAACTTGCATGGAGATGACCTGGAACAGCTTGTGGTCTGTCTAATCATTGCCCTCCTAGTCTAGTCCCTGCAGGTTCCCGACCCTCAGTCTGGAGTCAGAATTACAGCAGCAGGCTCCCGATGTCCATGCTTCTACCTCCTTAGCTCCAGGTCTCCCCAGACGCAGGTTTGAGGTTTCCCCACCTAGTCCCCAAGCCCATGAAAGGTTTCCTGCGTTTTTGTTTTGTTTTGTTTTACACCGAATTGGTCTTTTCTAGTTATCTTTTCTATTTAGAGCCAATAGATCTGGATACCTCGATGGGCACACCTGAGTTATAAAGATTGCAGTTGCCCCAGTTTCTCCTTAGATTTCTTGATAATTGCATGTTCTGGTGCTTTTTTGTTTGTTTGTTTAATCGTTGTTGGAGTAGTTATGGAAGAGATTTGGGTTCTCTTGCTTCCCCCCACTCCATCATCTTGAGGGGGTCTCCCTATGTTTATTCCCTGAATTCAAATATGTTTACACCAGCCTTTGTTAGGCATGTCCTTTCCATGCCTAGGAATCTGTCACCCTTATATTTTAATCCATAATCCAAAAATCCAAATCCCATTCACACTTATTGCCTTTTTAGCCAGGTCTTTGCTTTTTAGCCAGCAAATAAATATGTCTCTTCTGTGTGCCTTATGTTCAATAGACAGCAGTAAACACCACCCACAACAAAAACCAGTCCCAAGTTACTTTAGTTTCTTACCCAAGATTTTGCCATCTTTGACGATATCTTAAATAGCTTCTGGCAGTGTTATTTGTGCCAAAGTGAATCACCTCAGCACAAACGACGCTATCCATAGCCTTCGACTTAAAAGTCATTTCCTCAAAGACCCAGCTTTTTCAGGAATGACCTTTTTTCTTGCTTTTCTTCATGTAGCACTTTTTATGTTTCTAAAGGATGAACAATAACAGCAACAACAAACATAACCTTTATCAGACTGCTTGCTGTCTTGGGAAAGGGGAAGGAGGAAAGGAAGGGAGGAGGAAAAATCTGGAACTCAAAATCTGACAAAAATGAATGTTGAAAAATATCTTTACATGTAATTGGAAAGAAATGAAATTATGAAGCGCAATTATTAGTGCAAAATAAGTGCAAAATTATTAAGTGCAAAATAAGAGGACAAAAAAACTTCACCAAGTACATTGTTCTGAACCATATAGTATTTTCTCAGAAACTGTTGACTAAAACATAGCAGCAGCAGCTAGGAGGTGCAGTGGATAGAGTGCCAGGCCTGAAGTCAGAAAGACTCATCTTTCTGAATTCAGATTTGACCTCAAATACATATTAGCTGTGTGACCCTGAGCAAATCACTTAACCCTGTTTGCCTCAGTTTCCTCATCTGTAAAATGAGATGGAGAAGGAAATGGCAAACCACTCCAGTGTCTTTGCCTAGAAAATCCCAAACGGGGTCATGGACAATTGGACAAGACTGAGAAAACAACTGAACAACAGAAGAAACTGATGTTTTGTGGTCAAAGATACATAAGCTAAGGTAATGATTAAGTCTGTTCATTTGGGCAAAGCTTTCATTCACTTTTCAGGTTATCTTTAACATGTTACTTAGATACCATGCTCTTAGTCACTTTCATTACATAACCTTTACATCAAAATCTGGTGCATTTATCTCTATTTTATTAAATAATTAAATGAAGTTGGAGAGCCTGAATTGAAATGAATCTGTTTCATACTTTTGATTCAGATTGAATTAAAATTCTTGATCTCTGAATTCATAGGCCTACTGATCTCTATTGTCTTTTATTAATACGACGTTTTCCCCTTTAAAATGTTAACAGTGATATTTATTTTAAATCTAAATTAAAAGATTCATCCTGAAATGCCAGCAACATGGCAACATTAGTGCTATTTTGACATTTCTGGGGTATAAAGTAATATATCTCATGGGTTCTTCAGTTTTATTTGCTAATTTTCACATAAATTATGTCACATGGAATCTTTTATGCATGCAAAATATCAAAGAAGGCATGTCTTTTACAAATGGCTCGATGGATGTTGAATTATAATTAAATCACTATTTTCTAATTAGCACAATAGGAACATTTGTCCAACCAAATATTTTCTGAAAATACTTTGACTGTCAGAAGAATGTCAATGATTTGCTCCATGGTTTCAGACAAACTGGTAAACCCTTCTTTACTTCCCCCTTTGCGAAAGAGTAGTTATCAGACAATATTTTTCCTTTTCTGTATTAGATTTAGATACAAACTAAACTATGTTATTAAATACTGATGCCTTTTAGTATTCTGTTCAGCTTTCAGTTCTACCTTGGAGAGCATCTAGCAGACTGTCAAAGTGACAATATGTTAACAGGAATAATGATACCCAAAATTATTCTGTGCTTGAAAAATTATTCCTTTTGGAGCCTAAAGGGAGGGTTGTAGGAGCAAAGAAATGAGAAAATGGAGGGCATAACTAGTCCTAAATAGATAGTTTTACCCTTCCTTATTGCAGTTATACTTTCTGCAATACATCCATTCTCCCTTTTGGCACCAAAGAGAATAATTCAGTGTATTTTCTTGCTACGATATGTCATAGTTTTATGTACTTTTGCACCCTTCCAAGTTTTATTCCTAATTTCAACATTTCTCCCATGTTACCTTTTGTTTTTAGACCTAAGCACAGCTCATGGTCAGACCATACAGCTCCCAGAAGAAGAATACTGCCAGCCATTCTTACTTCAAAAGTTATATAACTGTGCTACCCAGACAGAATAACATGGCAGAGAAAGATCAAATTTCAGGAATTTAAAGAAGGCCCTGATGCTGCCGATTTAATAGTTTATCAACAGAGTTATCTCTTTTACTTATATTTGTGATCCATGAAACAATCATAAATACTTTTAGGAAGGGAAACACTTTGACCTACTATTATAGATCATTTATAGTTCACTGTAGAGATAAAACATGACAATTTATAGTATAGTGGACTTACAGTCAAGAAGGCCTGAGTTCGAATTTTGCTTTGATATGTACTAGCTCAGTGTGCTCTTAGGTAAGTCATCTAACCTCTGGGAGGCTTGAATATCTCTCTAATTCATATCTTCTAACAAAATAACAAATGTAGCATAAATCAAGATTCTTATAAAGGTATCTAATGAAGATTTGTGAAGAGAAAGAGGACACTGAACCCCTTTAAACACACATACACACACACACATACATATATACATACATATACACATATATATGTATAGTGACAACACTTCAGGAATCAGATAAGGAGATAATCAATTTGATTAAAGAAGTATTTAATAGATACTTGCTCTGTGCCAAATGCTTTACTAGGCACTGGGTATATAAAGTGAAAAACAGGATGAAAAATGAGAGCCTTCAAGGAATTTGCATTTTACTGATTCTTTTTAAGCAAATTAACTTTTTAAAAATATATATACATATTAAAAAAAACTTTTCCATGTATGTATAATGTTTGGTACTGTGTATGTAATTGGGGTATTGATTTAAAAAAAAAACCAAAAAACCAAAAAGCCTTGACCTTGGAAACATGAGATGAGGATTTCTATTCTGGCTTGGCAATTTCCTACTCTTTTGACCCTGGGAAAGTAACAGGTACTTTGGGCTTTAGCTTTCTTATCTGTGGTAAAAGGAAAAAAAAAAAGGTAGTGATTTTATTAATACAGGGATGTCCTGGTATAGAAATTCCTCTAACTGATGCAGACTGGCAATTCATCTGCATTTCAGATGCTTCAAGGGTTGCCTGAGACAAGAGAGTCTGAGTGGCTTACTTAAGGTACAGAGAGGGCTAGTAGGTGTGTGCACCCCAAAACTGTGTGCAACAGAGATCCTTACCCAAATAATACACAGAAGCTTCTCCAGGTAGGAAGCAGAAAAGAATGGTTTATTACCATCTCGAGAAAGGGCAACACCCCCTTCTGACAAATAGTCAGGGAGGAGAAGCAGTTTACAAAAAGAAATGCCCAAGTTATAAAGCCCTAACAGAGAATTCTCCCCCACTCCCCTGATGACCTTTTTCTTCCACTGGCTGGAAGTCAGGTGCACAATTTAAACGGGGCAATCTACCTCAAGTACCAGAACAAGGAAACAGTAAACCACCCAATGTACATTTGAGAAAGCCTTCTGTCCTTATTTGGCATATCTTATGCCGAGGTGTCAGTGAGGAGAGGGGTGACTCCCTACTGCTCTGAGTTTTGAGTCCTTGCAAATCATGTGATTTCCTGTGAAGGGGAACCCAGGCCTGTTTACCACGAAAAGCCTTACTAGATTTTAGATATAGTCTGAGAAGTTTTCACTTCTCTCACTCATAGGTGTCAGAGATCTAGATCAGTCAGAATCCAGATCTTCTTGACTCCTATCCTGATTGTCTAAGGCTTAAGGGTAGGGAACCTGTGACCTAAAGGCATGTGGCCCTTTGACTGAATATATCCCCTTAATAAAAGAATTTCTTCTGTAAAACCTGGACTCAATAAAAGGCTGTATCCAAGGACCTAGAAGGTCACATGTGATCTCAAGGCTGCCAGTTCCCTACCCTGGCTTTAACCACTTGACTTTCTATTCAAAGTGCTAAACTCTAAGAAATTTCTCTCCAAAACTGAAGTAATGAGCCCCCCTTCACTAGGAATATTTGAGAATACATTGGTTAATTTTCAGTTGTATAAAGAAGATTCCTACACTGATGTGGAAGGTTAGGCTAAAAGACTTCCAAGTTGGAAAACTATTAAAAATTTTATGGTTGTACCATTCAAATAAAAAACAATTCCATTCCAAATATGAGGTGAGTGGTCATAAATATCCCCAAATTTACTGTTCTTTTAAATGTTATTTGCATATCCTCTAAATATGGTTAAATTCTTCAAAGGAAGCTTCATTTTGGGTTGCATGATTTATTTTTAAAAGTACAAAAATCTATTCCAGCAAAAGCAGATTCTCTAGCAGTTACTCATCCTAGGGAAGCTCTAGGACATGGCTGTTCTAGCACAAGTCTGGGATAAATTATACATATTAAGTTAGCTTTAAATTTCACCAATTTAGACAGTAGCTTGAGTATGTTATTCATTTTTCGTAATTTTCCTCTCAGAGTAAACACAGTATTTCAAAACAATTGCTGGCAAGAGACACTAAAGGTAGGTATATTGAAGAAAATTCAGAGATGTTGATATATTTACCTGTAACTTTGGCAGCTTCTTTGGGGCAGAATTTATTTTGCATAAGGCATCAGTCCAAAGTGTATGTTTTTAGAAGGCATCAAATTCTTTGAATCATAAGGCATTGAGGAGCTTGAGATCATAGATTTGTTACCCGAAGGCTCTTCAAATGCAATCTAGTCCAACCCCTTCATTTTACAGATGACGCCATTCATTAAGGTGGAGGTAGGTTAAGTGATTTAACCAGGGCCACAGAGTTTCTAAGTGTCACATCCCAGATTTGAACAGAATTTCAATCTGACTTCCAGACCCAATAATCCTTGCACTTATCTGCAGTGGTGAAGTGGTCATTGGGTTATTTATTGTGTACGTATCTGAGCATCACTGAATCTAAACCATTTCATTATGCTTTGAATCTTCAGCTTTGCCTGGTTTCAGCTCCACAGAACAAGATGCCCCACATGGAATAAGCTCATCACTTCTGACCTCAACACCATGCTGCTTATGCAGGATGGCATACCACCCCTCTCAGCCTTTTCTTCCCTCTGATTAGATGGCTAGAGGGTGGACTCCTGAACTCCTCCCCAAACCTTCCTTAAAAGCTGGGCAGAAATTGGAATTCCAGCTCACTGGAATCTGCAGTTCTGCCTGTTTGTCTCCCCTTTCCCCACTCCACGCACCTTACCACACATTCTTTCCAGTGTCTTCCTCCATTCGATTGTAAATTCCTTGAAGGCAAAGATTATCTTTCTTTTTCTTATTTGCCTCCCCAGCACTTAGCATAGTGCCTAGTACATGGAAGGTGCTTAATGAATGTTTATTCAATTGAATCTCCAAAAAAGAGCATCCTTGGAAAATAATTCTTAGAAATCAAGATTCTGGTGTTTCTTCAATTAGTGCCTGAAAATATTATAAGGTATCTCAGCTTTGTTTTATCAATTATTTTATGAACTTCCAAGTAGGTTCTAGTCAAAACACAACTAATTATTTCTTACATTTTATGATATTCTTCTGGAGAGACTGATGTGATATGTATAAAGATCCCTTCAAAATTAATCATAGAAACTCTTCAAGCAGCACATTTAACTGTCAGGACTAGATCCACATAAAAAAAATCATTTGGGTGAGGGAAAGGAATGAAAAAAATGAAACTTTGATTACATTCAACATTGAAATATTTCTGTAGACTTCTATTATCATGTTGTCCTCTCCCTCATTACTAGAGATGAGCAATAGAGCTACCTTTCCAGTCTTCTTATACTTCCTTCTCTAGCATGTGATTTTCAGTCCAGCGATACTGGCCTCCTGATTATTTCACAAACAAGACACTGTCTCTGCTCTGGGCATTCTCCCTGCTTTCCCCCAAGCCTGGAACACTCCTCCTTCCTCTGCTCTGACTACTGATCTACCTGGCTTCATTTAAGCCCCAACTAAAATCCCACCTTCTATAGGAAGCCTTGGTCAACCCCTCTAAAATTCAGTGCCTTCCCTCTGTTAATTATTTCCTATTTTCCGACACATAGCTGGTTTTTATATATTTGTTTGCATGTTATCTCCCTCATTAGATTATAAGCTCCTCAAGATCAGGGACTGTCTTTGCTTCTTTTTGTATCCTTAGTTCTTAGCACAGTGCCTGGCAGATATTAGGTGCTTAATAAATGTTTGTTGATTGATAAATAGGAATGAATAATGTAGCCGCATTGTTTAAAAGTAAGGTGCAGTGAACTACTTCTAGAGTTAAATTGTGTCATGGAATCATCCAGTTGAAGCAAGAAGGGACATTAGAGGTAATCTGTTTTTTTCTGGAAAATGAGGCTAAGAAAAGTTAACTAATTTGTGCAAAGTCACACAGCTAGAATAAGACAAAGAACAGACAAAATTTGAACCCCAGTTCTGCCCTCTTTCCAATGTACCAATAATTCAATCTCTTGGGGAAGAACTTTTTAACCCCAGACTCTTCCCAGAAAGACATAATTCTCAGGTGAGAACCTTAGCCATTATTTTTGCTTCACCCCATGTGAACTTTAACAGGCCTTTCAAATTTATGAAGAACTTTCAAAGCAAAATCATTTTGAAAGAGAACAATGATGAAACACAGACCAAGTGAAAGGACTGCCAAGTAATTTATCCCCAAAATCTGATCAAATAAAGCCAAAAGAAATTCCATTGACCTAATTTAGAGAAGCAGTTGGCCAAAGTTTCCAATTACTTCGGTAGATTTTTGGGGGGTAATTCAACAGAGCTAATTGCTATTCAGTAATGCTCTTAATCTCATTGATGACATCTCATATATTAATATAATTTAATTTCCTTTCCTGCTATGAACTTTCTTGTCATCAAGAAAAATTATATAAAACAAAGATATACTGAAGATTCTTGCTTCCTCAATATTTTTTGTGACTGTTTTTGTTATTTTCAAAGGCTTCTAGACTGATATTTTTCTAGACTGAAAGGCAGCGTGGCCCAGTAGAAATAGCTGGGTTCATATGCTGTCTCCAGTAGAACTGACTATATACCTCTGGGCAACCAATTAATCTCTAAGTACTCTAGGCAGCACCAGAGATTATAAATTGCTGCCCCTCGCATTGGTAGATGGAGTTCCCTCATCTGGGAATTTGCTATACATGTGAAATCCCAGGTCTACTCCCTGTCCTGTCTTCTAAAGATTTAAAGAATCAAAAAAGTCAGTGTTCCTGACTTTAGACAAAATCCTCAGGAATGCTTCCTTGTGAATACATTTCTGATAGAGATAGGGTCTGGACTTGTGATTTATTGGCATACGGAACTGCTGAGTAGGGAAAGACTCCCTCCCAATGCCAGTCACCACATTCCCTTTAAATTAAACTCAAGGAGTTTCTCAGATCACTGAAACATTAATTGACTTGCTCAGAATCATGTAGCAGGTGTATGTTAAAGGCAGGATTCGAACCCATGCCTTTCTCACTCCAAGGCCAGTTCTCTAGCTACTAAATGGTGCTGCCTCTACCCAATAAAAGAAATTAATCATAAATACAGAACAAAAACTACCTAATGACAGGAACTTGGTCTTTATAAAAATTGAAGAGGAAGAAGGCTTTGTGGAAAGTCAGTTGCCTCCAAAGTTAACAACTTTAGAGATGTCGAAAAAGAAACAATTCAGTAGAAACAAGAAAAAAAATGAGACAAGGAACTCAAAACTATGACGATTGAGAGTTGATTTCTAAATCTAGACATCCTGACTTTTTTCCCACTCTATAAACTTTTTTCTTATTGTCTACCAGAAATCTCCATGTTTTTATCCCATACACATGACTCATTCATTCAACACTAAAATTACATTTTATCATGGGCTACTTGTCTTTCTGGTTTAATATTTCTATAAATGGCATTAGAATCTCTTACTCTTCCATATGATTTTTCTTCTTTATTTCTAATATCCAATCAGTTACAAAGTCCTGTTGGCTTTTATGCTTCAATCACTCCCATTTATCTTTTCTCAATCCCCACCTCCACCCAAATCTTGCCCTTGTGGCTTGGCTAGATTATTATAATAGCCCCCTAACAGACTTTCTCAATTCTGTTTTCTCCCTTACATAATCCATCCTTCACATAACTGACTGATTAAGTACTTTATGTTTAGATCTAATGATGTCACTAATCTGCCTCCAAATCTTCAGGCTCTTTCTGGCTTCATAAGCAGACTCCAAATTTCTAAGCCTTACTCTCAGGTTCAAGTCATTTTATAATCTGATACCTTTCCAGATTTATCTCATACAGTTCTTTTCCATATACACATGGCTCTTAGCCACACTGTACTATCCACTGTTTCTTAGCCCACATGACTCTTTCCAACCCCAGTGCCTTTGCTTACACTGTTCTTTATGCCTAAAATGTTCCCAACCTTCTCTTCACGTTTTGAATTTATAGTCATCGATCAAAACCCAATTCAAATACTACCTCCTCCATGAAATCTTCTGTACCTCAGCTTGTAATGACCATTACTTAATTAGACCTCAAGTAGCCCTTTACATGTCTTTTCTGAATTAAACAATCATATATACACCATACAACATATAATCTTATATAATCATATAATCATCTCCCTATGAGAGAGGTGCTAAAAGTATCATCTCCATTCTGCAGTGAAGTATCCTGAGAGTAATAGAAAGGCTAAGGAATAGGCTTATGTTGACAAAGCTAGCAAATATCAAAATTTCATCACTCTACGAAAGGATAATAGAAGCTCCTAGACCACTAGCTCTACTTCCAGAATAGCTCCACTGGCTATCAAAGAACGGATCAATCCTTGGAGAGAAAAGGTCCACCAACCCTACCACTAGTAACACCAAATTTGACCAAATCCTTGATTGAATTTTTGTTTTTTTTTAATTTTGTTTTTACTGTTTTGTAGACACCAGGGCCATACTTAGGCTTTCTGTTATCAATTACCTCATAATCAATCCACTTTGTTTTACCGTCAAAAATGCCTTCAATATTTCCTTTTATGGAAGTTTTCATGTATAACTCATCATAGGAAGTATGTTTTAGCATATTGACACAACCATCGTGTGTCTTTCTATTGCCCTTGGCATCCCCTTCAATGGTGATCTTTCTGAGATGATGATGTTTCATGATTTGCAGTCACATTACAATACTAGAAAAAATATTAAATATTCAACAGATTAGTTTTGATGCCTGGGAATGGATAGCTTGGGATCAATGAAAGTGTTGCGTATTTGTCCCAAACGTGATTTAGTCCACTCTTCTAAGTATGGGCCCAATTTCTTGTTTATCTGCAATGAACATACATTAACCATTAGACTACCTTACTTTGCTGCCAGGGGGATGATTTTTCCCATGAGAATTGTTAGGCCACATTTGATGAATGAAGATATCACTGAAGATGGATGGTGGTGTTCAATTCTGGTAGTTCCACTGTGATCATTAATAATAAGAATGCTCCTTAAATGACCCAGCTGAACTACATCTCAGGCCAATTTTCCACAAACTTATTTTCTTCTTTGTTGCTTTTCTCCATTTTGTGAAACAAGAGACTTTCATCCTCTCTTCCATAACCTTTTATAAAGTTTGTCTCTGAGTGGGAAGCAATATCCGGGTATTGTGTTACCAGTGATACATAAATGTGTCAATTTCTAAATTGAGTCATTTTAATGTGACAAGAGATTGTCCTGAATATTGTCTGATTTTGAATGTTACCTTGCCTTAAAATTGAACATCTGAAGTTTACAAAAGTAATAAATTGAATGTCTGTCAGAAACCATAAATCAAATTTTCCTCTCTATTTGTTACCATGACATTGAAAACAAGAACAAGAATTACTATCAAAATTCAGGGAAATGTATCTTTTGACATATTGGAGAGCAAACCCTGGACCTACCTAGATGTTAAGATTGTAGATAATAGAATGAAAGCTTTTGGAGGGAAAGTACGGTATCCCCAGTGCCCAGTCCAGTGCCTGGCACAGAGTAGAAGCTTAATGATAGATGTTTGTTGAATTCAACTGAATTGAAATTGTACGACTACCTCCACCAATCTCCCCCAAATGTTACTGCCTGTTTTCATCTCCTCTTCCTCTTTTCCTTTTCCTAGCCTAGAGGCTGCTTGGTGGCATGAAAAGAGACAGTGCTGAACCTGAGCTCCAATGTAACCTCAGACACTGAATAGCTGTGTGATCCCAGACAAGTCACTTAACTTCTGTTGGACCCATTTTCTTCAAGTGTTTAATGAGACTAGTAACAGCATCTACCTCTCAGGGTGGTTGTGAGTGTCAAGACAATATTTGTAAAGTATTTAGCACAATGCTGGCACGAATTAGGTACCTGATAAATGTTTGTTTCCTTTCTTGCTATCCCTCTGTTAAAACCTATTTTAAGACAAATTCTGAACTTTATTCATAATGAAATGTAAATCATTTATATTATCTTCAAGTGTCCCTCTCTCAGTAACATTTATATTTTATTAGACATCGAACATTGAAGATCCATTTGGTAATATATTAGACATTACCCAGCAAGTTAGAGGGCATTCAGAGGAGCAATACATCTTCCAGCATTTCCTGAGATCATCATGTGTGTTACTTTTTCAAATCTATTCAAAGGGTCTTTGTTTATTTGTTTGACTTATTGTTCTCACATTTGTTGATACTGACAGTGTTGTTTGCTATAAAATATGTCAGGAAAAGAATAAATAAAATGTGGTGGATAAAAGGGACTACCATACTGCTGCAATTACTAGCAAAATCTGTACTTTTGCATTTGTATATGTGCATATGCAGTATTATGTAGATATATATTTGGTGATATCGTCACTTAACTTTTGTTTATTCCTCTATATGTATGGGTGTGAATATAAATACATGTGTGTGGGTGTATACATACATGCATATATATATTCTGTCTAGCATATAGAAATTGAACAATTTGGGGACCTAATAGCTTAGTCATCTCTTGTTTTGTCTGGTCTACAAGGACCAACTTACCTTTATTGTTCAAGGTAATGCATTTTCATTATTATGCTAGGTTAGCAGAAGTAGGCCTTGAGTTACACGAATCAAATTTCTGCAATCCAATTCTATTTCAAAAACACTAGAAAAGCTCACCATTTACAGTCAAAACTCAAAGTAGTAAATCCTTGTATAAACTGAAGGGTTTGGGGTGTTTTTTTGTAGTTGGAGTTTTAAATATTATTAAGAATTATATAAGGAGAAAGTTATCTTTGAGTTGGAGAGTATTGCCCTGGGTAAATGAGAAATTGTTCATTTTCACAATAGCCCAGTTTTCCCCTTTCCCATTCTTTAGATGAAATAGAAAGAGATTGGGATTCAGTTGGTTAGTATAATGAGACTATGCAGGTAGTGATGAAGATCAACATAACTACCTTCCACTAGCTGTGAAGGGGAGATAGAGTCTCCTAGAAAAGTCTTCTGTTAGAGATATCAGGTGGGCAATCCTAGTAAAGAGAATTTACCCTTAAGTCTTCAAGCTCTCTTTGTTCACTTGGCACTGGACATTTCAGTAAGCCAAATGCACAAGTTCAGATAAGGTCCATATCATTTCATGTGCCCTGTTTCTGGGTTTGCTAACTCTTGTTTTGGTCCTAGGCTACAAACTCTTTCTACCTCTGAACCTTGTCACTTGTGTTAATTGATAAGCTGCATAAACATTCTGTTCTCTGTTGAAAACCTAGCATCAATTCCCTTTTATGGTCTGTAGAAAAGCTCTTGGCCTATGGCTCCTGTTGACTTTTGCTCTTCCCACTGCTGACCATCTCTCTTATATATCAATATCATAGAAGACTTTTGGCTACCAAACCACATAATTACTCCATGTCTTGTCCCTGACAGTACCACTGAATTTGTAGGCAGAGTCAGATTTATTTACTTGGACAATTTTGAGGAAATGTTTTTCATTGCACCACATGTTGCAATGAATTGGCTAAGGCTTAAAACTGAAGGAGTTTAAGGTCAAAACACATTCTTAGAAGATTTTGGTACGGGAGTTCTGACTGTGTTGTCTTCCTCCCATTCCATGCTTTCATCCTTTTTGTCCCCCAAAAAAGGAATCTAAAGTTGGATTGCTGGGCTTGCTTTGCTTCCTTTGCCTGCTCTTGTTTCCAGTCAATTACTTGGCTTTTGAGATCAGTAGAACTCTGCTTTCAGAGGGGAGAGCTCTGTCCCAAATTGCTGAGGTTTTTGCAGCTGCAGGAGCTATTAGCAGACCCCACCAGCTTTGGCTCACGGAACACATACCTCAAGACCATCCCCCAAGACCACGATCCTGATCGAGACAGCTCAAGGCAAGAGCACTTAGCCTCTGAATGATCGCTTGGGCCCCTGCAATCTGCAGGCCACAAGCTCTGAAGCAGCCACGTGGAGGCAGCTGCAGAGCTGCCACTTCAGCCACATCTAGCTCTAGGGCAGTCAACTGGACCCTCTCCCTCAAATTTAGCGAGTTCCACTAACCTTTCCCTTTGTCCTTGGCTCTTATGGGTTGATAATTCTGGAAACCTCCACAGCTGCTAGTGATCCGCTCTCCTGAAAGCTCCAGCCATGGCTTGTCCTTGGCTGCCCTTGGGCTACAGCTTTGGATTCATGCAGTGTTTGTCTGGGCTGCCAGCATGCTGCTATGAACCCCTTTCTGTCTGCCTGCCAGTGGGAACTTTGCCTTCAGTGGGAACTTTGTTCCTCTGCCCTTTTGAGCATTCTGAAGCTCTAAGATTTGTTTAGAGTCATATTTTATAGGTATTTGAGGTGGTCATGGGGGGAGCTGTGGAGTTTTGCTGCTTCTATGCTGCCATCTTGACTCCTTCCCAATCTTGATGTCACCCCCCCTTCAAAACACATTCTTAATGAGAGAGAAAACATCAATGTATGTACTATTTCTTTTCATTGCAAAACATTTTATTTTCTTTCATTTCTGCTTCCCTATATTGTGATAAGGGGCAGGAAAAAAAAGTCCTAATTTGGCATGAAATCTGGATCAACCCACCACCCATTCCTCAAACTTACAAATAGTTAAGTGTTTAATAAATGTTTGTTGAATTGAATGTTTAATGTTAAACTAAATAGAAGGAAGTATGTTGCAGTCTGACAGCAGCCAATTCAGGACATCTGGTTGCCATTTACACAAAGGTCATTTTTATATCCTGGTGATCCTTGTTATCATCATCAAGGCCATTCTTTCATTTGGATTTATCATTGCTTAAAACTATGAAGTACAGACCTACTAACTCAGTGAACCAAACTTTGCCTTTTGGCATTTGACAAAATAAGCAAAGCGTTGGTTCAGTCCAAGGTATTTGGGGTCCGAATATGTAATGCCAGGGCTGTATTTATTTTCTCTCTTCCTTGCTATGCAACCTTTTCAGTGACGATTCATGAAATAAACTTTCTGCAGGGATCTAAAAACCATGAACTTCTGCATAACTTATTCATAATCAGATAATATTTGTTAAATACCCTCCAATCCAGTGGTTCTCAACCCTCCTAATGCTGTGACCCTTTAATACTCGTATATGGGCGTATCTGCCTGTGGGCGGACCCACCTGGACACAGATAGAGGGGCCATGTCTCCGTTCCTAAGACCATCGGAAATATGCGTTTTCCAATGGTCTTAGGCGACCCATGTGAAAGGGTCATTTGACCCCCAAAGGGGTCATGATCCACAGTTTGAGAACTGCTGCTCTAATCAATAACAATTACAATTTGTTGCTTTAATTTTCTGTATGGTGATGTAAGACCTCAGAAAAGTTAATGTTTCTCCCCCATTATTCAATAGATGTTTGCATTGTATATCATCTTTCAGCACAAGTAACACTAACAGAAGTAGTAGAAGTAGTAGTGGTTATGGTGGTAGTAGTAGTTGTAGTAATAAGCAGTATTAGTAGCATTAAGAGGTAGTAGTAGTGGTAGTACTATAAATAACAATAGTTAGCATTTATATAGTTCTAGAAGATTTACAGAGCACTTTATAACTATTATCTCATTTCATCCTCATAACAACCCTTGGAGGTTATATTTTTACACCTATTTTACAGATGAGGAAACTGAGACAGACAGATTAAGTGACTTGTCCAAGGTCACAAAGCTGGAAGGTTTCTGGTCCCAGACTTGAAACCAGGCCTTCTTGACTCCAGGCACAACACTCTATCCTCTGTGTAACCTAGGTACTACCTTGAGAGAAATGATGCCGTAGTAAATAAAGTGAGGATCCTAGAGTCAGGCACATGTTTCAATTCCTTCTAAAGCTTTAACTAGATGTCAGATACAAGATAAATGACTTGATATCTTTAGGTCTCAGTTTCCTCATCTGTAAAATAGGATTTTTGTTATTATAACTGGGGTACTCGTGTAGTGTTATTATACCTGTAGTACAATAAACCCACGGGGTCATTGTAATAATCAAAGGAAATACTATATTGCTATACTGTCTACAAATATTATTATATTCATTAATTATTTTTCTTATCTCTGTTATAATTTCAGGGGACATTGGTCCTTTAGATGGCATCAATAACTCCCCCTACTTGCTTGCTGATACGCATTAAGTAGAATAGTCAGTAGAGTACTGGGTTTGGTGTTAGGAAAACCTGACTTGGATTCTGTCTAAGACACTCACTCAATGGCTTTGGGACCCTGGAAAAGTTGTTTAATCTCTCATATTTCCTCCAATAGAGGTATAATAGTAGTATAGTAACCTCATCGGGTTCCTGCTGGACCAAATATGATAACATATGCACAATGTTTTGCAAATCTTAAATGCTATATCACTTCATGCATAGTTGTTGTTGCTACTTTTCCCCAAATTCCTTCAACAGGGTAAAATCACACCCACCCCCAATCCTGACTCCCCTCCCCCAGAAATTCAAGACAATTACTTAAAGTGTGAATAACCCTGGAAGCCATAGCCCACTGACTTCATTAAACTGAAACATAAATGTTAGTTTCTGCAAATACAGTTTGTATTTTTCATATTGGGACTGGAAGTTAAGGAGGAATAACACTAGACACCTGCAAGTTATATAGAGAAGGGGAAAAAAAATCAAAGAAGGGAAGTTGGGAACATGAAAATGAACTTTGACTATGGCACGGTTTTGCCAAGGGCTAGTTTTGTTAACATCTAGACAAACATCTAACCCCATGTGCCACACATTCTAACACAAAAAATCATAATCATGCTAAAATCCAAGGACTGTCTTTCAGTAGTCATCTCTCGCTATTATTGCTTCATGATTGAGTGTAACTGTCACTTTCCAAAATGAGATATATTTCAAAGAATAAATACACAGGGAGGGAAAATCGTGATGACTGCTTATGGGCTCTTGCAAATCCTTTGTGCCTTGGCTCCATTTGGATTCTGGGTCTGAAATACATTTGACATATCAACTGCCTGTAGAGGTTATTTATTCAGCTGCAGAGCAAATATTGTTCCACTGAACATCAAAAACAATGGAGATTAAAGCTCTATATAAGGATGATTTAATTATCTTTTTCATACAGGATAGGGAAAAAAGCCAAAATGAATTATTCTAACTTTTACCAAGAAAATTATATGTTTGTTGTTTTAGCATGTTTTAGAGAAGGCATTAAACAAAAAAAAGTTCATTTTCTAAAGATTCAATTCATTTTGTTACAATCTTGAATGTAAGATGCTTCTTTTGCATTGAATTACATGGTAGAGAAAAATAGTAAGATGTTGCCTGGGATGTTTTACGAAAATTTTTTTCCCCTTCATTTTTTCATTATTGAATAATGGACAGGGTAATATGTAATTATAATCATATTTTAATGGCCTTGTTTCCTTGTGACCTTATAGCATCATGTTTTCTTGTTTTCTTATGACCTTATACGCATTGTCAATTAATCTTCAATAATGAATTAAGTAATTCAGTTTAACTATCAGATACTACCTGATATTCTAATGGGGGCTTTAACAACTTAAGGGTAGATAGCATAGGTAGAAATAAGGGAGATCAGATTTCCATGAAAAAGTAAAAGAGGGGAACAAAGGAAGTATTTAGATACTTTGTAGATCTATGAGCTCATCCCTGTTATTTCTTCCACCAATGTATAATACTATAATCCATTGTAGCTCCAATGCAATATTCATAGCACTGACAGTAACTATGAATTGGCCAGCACAGTTCTGAATTGCAAAATATAATAGACTCTCCATATAGAAGACAGAAGTAAAACATTTATTCAGATACCAGAAAGCCAAATCTCAACACCAGGAAACTAAATCCTGATATAGCAACAAAGAACTTAATCCACCATAGCACAGCAGAGAGCTACACCACCCTTTAGACTTCCCACAAACAAACACTCACAAGCCTAGCTGTCTCTTTGCCTGAGACTTTTCTTCTCCCTTTCTCTAGTTGCTCTGACTCCCAGCTTCCTGTGGGCTCTGCTCTACCCTGTGAGTCATTAAAAGCACTATGAAATTTCTTAAAGGAAGTCTACTATTATCTCCTATTAAGTTCTCGGATGACCTTATAGTACGTTTGCCATGTCTCCAAAGGTTGCCCATTCAATTGCACATCATAATCTGGACAATAGGCATCCCTCGTCTACTTAGATTTTCCTATTTGGATAATTTGGCCAAATTATTTTGAGAGACCATGCATACGATTTATGAGACTGCAATATTCTAGGACATGACATAGTTAGCACAAGATCACTTGGTAAGAAAACTTCAAATATTTATTCAAAAAACTTGATTTTAAGCTGAGAAAGTAATGCTGAGAAAGGAAGGTTATTTCATCTGAATTTTATGAATATGTGATTTCATTTAGCTTTGTTCTGCCTAATCTTTTGGCAATAATCAAACACTTAAGTACCCACTATGGTTTGTTCATTGAGGATAGAAAAACAAAAGGATCTCTGCGCGCAATAAGTTTATGTTCTATCTGGGGAGATCCACATAAGTAAATACAAGGTAATTTTCAGAGAGACATTAGTACCTGGGGGTTGAAGGAGTGTAAAGACTGCTAATGCAGATGTTGCTTGAGCTGAACTTTTAAGATGCTAAGAAGTAGAGATGAGATAGTGCATTTTTTTCAGAGGCATAGAAGGCTTCCCCTATGAAAGCACAGAGATGAGAGGTGAATTGTGGCAATGCAAAATGGTAGGAAGCAGTTGTGATAAAGGGGCAAATAACTGGTATAGTGGACAGAATACTGAACCTGCAGTCAGGGAGACTCATTTTCCTGAGTTCAAATCCTGCCTCAGACATTTACTAGCTGTGTGACCTTGAGCAAGTCACTTAACCCTATTTGGCTCAGTTTCTTAATCTGTAAAATGAGCTAGAGAAGGAAATGGCAAACCACTCCAGTATCTCTGACAAAAGAACCCCAAATAGGGTTACAAAGAATTAGATGCAACTGAAAATAACTGAACGAGGAAAAGTTGTGATGTAGTGGAAGGAAAATTGGAATTGGGGTTAGGAGAACTGGTTTCAAATCTCAAATCTTTGTTGTTATCTATAAGTATGGCCTTAAAAAAAATCACTCCTCTCTCCAATCTGTAATATAGGGGGGCCAGGGGAGATATTCCTACATTACCTTTAAGTTAAAGAGACTACGTTTCTAGTTAAATAATATATATTTTTTAAATGTAAGCTTAACTTGTTTCTGAATCTGTAATAAAAATGCACCTTGACCCACCCCTTCATGTCCACCAAAAGAAAAAAAAAAAGAATAGACAAAAAAATAAGCAATTAAGCCATATAATAACAAAGGCCTATAACAGTTATGTCCACTGAGGTATCATAAACTGAGTAGCAAGAGCTACCAAAGAAAATGCATAATAAAAATATAGAAAACTGCACAACAATGTATCATTCCTGAGTATTCAAGGTACATTCCTGGGATTAGCATGAAATAGTTCATTTTAAGTAACATGAACTAATGATTATGCTAATTTTTTTTTCTACTGCTAAAGTGATACCATTTCCAAACTGGTCCAAAGAAAAGGAGAGAAGTGAGGTGAGGGAGAGCTAAAATCAAACTTGAAATGAATGGGTCAGAAAGATGTTGGTTTGAAATGTGTTACCTAATTGGGAAAGCTGTTTTTATGACAGAGATAGGCATGGTCCTAGCCATCAGAGTAAAGGGAGCAACTGAGCCACTTATGAAAGATAAAAGTTGTGCTTTTTTCTCCATAAATTATATAAACAAGATTAGGGTTTCTGATTGAATTAGCCAGAGAGCTACCTCATTTCCTGACTTAGCTTTGGAAATGGAGCCTTGGCAAAGGGAGACTGAAAAGACTTCTTTTATCTTCAAGCAGCAACAATTACGCAACACCTCTAAGTCTGAGCCAGGAAAAAGTGCTTTCTTGTCTTAAGAGTGCCTTTTCTTCCAAATCTAAAAAAAATTATCTGTGGTGTCGTTAGCATTTCAATTTTACAGGAAGAAAAAACTGTGACTAGATGACACCCAAATTTACACAGAAGTGGAATCCTACAACCTGAACACACTATGAATTTAATTTTACTAGTGTTGCACTCTTTTAATGTTTACCTTAAATTTAATCCCTGGCCAGAGTGAACAA
Source organism: Pseudochirops corinnae (assembly GCA_028646515.1). Taxonomy (NCBI): domain Eukaryota; kingdom Metazoa; phylum Chordata; class Mammalia; order Diprotodontia; family Pseudocheiridae; genus Pseudochirops; species Pseudochirops corinnae. Next base: position 17,179,210 of record CM053591.1, read on the forward strand.
GTTTACTCATACAGAAGAATCTCTCTCTCTCTCTCTCTCTCTCTCTCTCTCTCTCTCTCTCTCTCTCTCTCTCTCTTTCTCTCTCTCTCTCTCCCTCCCTCCCCCCTCTCTCTACCCCTCTCTCTCTCTCTCTCTGGCTCTCTGGCTCTGGCTCTCTGGCTCTCTCTCTGGCTATCTCTCTCTCTGTCTCTCCCTCTCTCTTTCTCTGTCTCTCTATCTCTGTCTCTCATCTATCATTTATCTCTCTATAGATATAGACATGATTGTATAAATCTATGTATGACTATACATAATAATATATATGAATGTATAATTTACATGCTCACACACAAAGCAAAGAACTGCCGATTGACTCATTATATACTTAAGTATCAGTACATGAATGTTATAAAGTATTATTATACCATAAGAAATTAACATTTTGTGGAGTTTAGAAAAAATATGAGAACATCTTTTGAACTTGATCAGAGCTATGAGAACAATACCATGAGCATAACATACACAAACACTAAGATTATATAAATAAATTGTAGTTCAGATCAAATACAAGGACCAATTTTTTTTTTTACAGAGAATTGATTCTGAAGCACACCTTCTTATTCTTGCTAGAGAGGAAGTGATCTGTGTGGCCAGAGGGTTGCATAACCTCTCAACTGAAGTTGATTTTTTTTCATTTGTTTAAGTTGTTTAGGTTTGGGGGGGTTTTTTTGGTTTTGATACCATAACTGTTTCCTTTGGAATATTTTTTAATAGTTAATTGGAAAACACAATTATCTCAAAGGAAAAAAATCATTTAATGAAACAGTTATACAAAAAGGAGCCACACTCTAATACAAATACAGATTCCATTATTGGGAAGAGTAATCGTGCTTAGATGTCAGTATATGAGGGACACGCAAATAGGAAACATATCCAAGGCACACTTAATATGTGCAGAGGAAGGCCTCCTGCCTCCAGGGGATACAGGACGGGCAGTATCTTCTGATGGCATAATTCTGACATACTCTGGAGGCAGTGTTTTCTGTGAGGCATGTACCTGAAGGTGATTTCATATCTACACTGTATTTTACTGAGTCTTCTTTCTCTTCTCTCTCCTGCCTTTTACTCTCTTGTGGACTTTTGCTTTCTGATGGGTATATCTACTGACTTTTTAGTCCCTGCTGGACAACCCTCTCTACTACTAGTTTCTTCAGGGTTTATTTCTTTGGGGCCACAAGTCAATAGCCTCAACTCAAACATGGTGGGCATATAGACTAGAATTCTTCTCTCTGAAAAAGAGTACCCTTAGACTGAGACTTTTCTTCTTTACTCAGTATCTGAATCACTTCTTCTAGGCATCTGGTTTAGGATTAACAACACTCAAGATCCTCTCCAGTTTACCAGGAGTATGAATTTAAGCCAGAATTAAAAGTATGAGAAGGATTCAAAGACATTATTCTGTACCTATTTGAATCACATTCTGTATTGATTCCGTATTTTGATTCCTCAGCAGCAAATATCTCTTATCTTTGGAACTATCTTATGGCCAGTGAAAACCTCACTGTTTCCCTCCTAAATTAAAACAAAAGGTGTGAAACCAAGGAATCATGGCTTTTAAAAAAGTTTTCTAAAAATTTAAGTGCTTAATAGTTATAGCACATAATTGCTTACTAAACAAAGGAATGAAACCGTAATAGTTAGTTCTTTGCAGGAATAAAATTATAGTAGATTGGAAAGTCCGCTATAAGAATAACTCATCGGGTTAAGGCATCTCCATTGGCCACCAGTGAAGGTAATCAACTGGACCATTTGTGTTGCCTGAATTTGCAATTAGAGCTAAAAATGTCTAAGTGTTTCATTGTCAGATTTTGTATGTTCTATTTACGTAGAAATGTTGAATCCATTATCCTTGGATATGTAATGTCATGTAATAGAAAAAGGGAGTCAGAAGATCTGGGCTCAAATCGTAGCTCTGGAGCTTACTACTTATGTGACCTTGAACATTTTACTTAGATTTCTCCTACCATGAAATGAGATGCTTGAACTAGGTGAATTCAAAGATCTTTCCTCTTTAAATACACGATCCAATGATCTTCCTTTCATTTTGCCTGGCATACTCATCCCTGTGAAGGACTTTAGAATGACTAGAATCAAAGATCCTGAGTTCAAATCTCAGCTCTGCCACTTGCTACCCACGTAGTAAGTCATTCGAGCTTATGACTTGGGCAAGTCATTTAGCCTTTTCAGCCTGTTTTTTTCTTCTATAAAATGAGGGGATTGGATTAGGTGACCTCTAAGATTTCCCAAGTGGGGTCATGAAGTCGGACATGACTAAAAAATGACTCAAGAACAACAAAATTATTTCCCACTCTAAACATATAATTTGAAGGGAGTTAGAGTCTCCCAACTGTGATCTTGTGATTTCTGAGCTTATTTGGTCTATACAACCCTTTGACTACTACTAGAGGGGGAAGTGGATAAAAGGAACGTCATTTTCTCCGTTCACCAATACTTAAGAATTAAGCTCAATTGAAAGCCAGATCTGGAAGGAAATTCTGATTGTGGCAGCTTTGGCACTTTCTAGGGTATAAGCCGTCTTCTTCTTTGCAGCATCTTCTGAACATGTAACATAAGATGGTCATTTTGGAAAAGGGATAAACACATTGTTCTTCAATTAACTTTGATAGCAACTTTCCATCTTCTGTATTCATACACAGAACAAAGACTAACACTGAGGAACTCTGCTGCCTCAGCAATTTTTCAGTTTTTCTTAACACCAGATCTGTAAATCAGTGCAATTAGGGACAGCCAGTATCTAAAAGAGTATTTACTAACTTTTAAACTCACAGAAAATCTTAGAGAATTTTATCCTTGTGAAAATAACAGCTGCTATCAAGGGCATGAAAATGTCTAGGCTTAAATACTAACCAGATGTAGTGATGTCATGTGGTCCAAAAAACACCCACAGGGGTCAATTTTTTTCCCTGAGGCTCCAACAATGGATTTTTAGGTAATGCAGCAGAGAAGTAGTCTCAGTGCTGAAGGATCAGCTAATAGGCCCTAAATAATCCAGGCACTGTGCCACATTGATGGTATTAGGCTTGGCTTCAAATTACTCATCATATGCCTACATATCCCAGTATGAATATGCTTTTTAGATCTGAAATATACACAATTCTATTTGTTCAATATTTCATCAGTCGTTAAACATATGAAAAGGAATATTGGTGAGTAAAAAGATTCCCTTTGTTACCCGATGAAGAAATTTTACTTACAATGACATGTTTTTAATTCATTAAATTGTTTTCCAAAGGTGGGAATTGACTGGGATTAGGGAAGAGAAAGAGGAAAGGAGGGAGGGGTGTCAGAACAAAAGTCCTTCGGTCCAGATGGCTTTTAAGATGAGAGTGCTGGAATGTGATGTAACTGGTGAGGGAAAGATCAGATCAAGATTTCTGCCAATTCTCATTTAGAACTCACTGTTTCACAAACAATCTGATCTACAGCCAAGAGGTTGACAGAGGAAATAATTCCAGGGACCAAGGACTTTGCATAAGTATACCTAATATTTCTTTCAGGAGTTCACAGGGGTGAATTCATCACACGTCACAAAATAGAGAATACACTTTGGAGAACCAAGGATTTTGGGGAAAGCCTAAAGAAGATTCGACATCTCCCTCTTGATATTCTCAGGAGACAAAATACAGGCCTGGAAACACTTAGAAATCTCCTGCTTACTCGAAAAAAGTCAGAAAGGATTATTAAACAGATTGGAATGTTGAACCAAATTTGTAAATGCTTCTAAGCTGTTTTTGTTAACAGAAAGATTCAGAAGAAACGACAATGTTAAGAAGTTGCTAGAAGTGAATATATAGCTTTTTAAAGCCCTGCGATTGTTCCGACAATAAAGAAAGAAGATCCCTTAGCACTGAAAGGAAGAAGTAAGAAGTTGAAGAAAAGAGGCAACTAGAGAGTTTCACTGGGTGGACAAGATGAATTTTGGAGTAAACATTGCAGGAATTGTGTGTATGTGGGGGGAATGATGCTTAATGTAATATGTGAAAAAAAGAAACGGACTACAAAACAGCAAAAAATGGGGATATATTCATTTGTGCTATATTCAATTATTTTATTTGTACTCTATTCAGTTATTTTTAATTCTTTATGACTTTAGGTGGTACTATTATTGAATTCATATGGAAAAAGGATGAAAACTGATAACAATTTAACAACCCAGTTGGACTACTAGTGTCTGTCTCAATTCTTTCATGAGGGAAGGGAGGGTGGGATGAGGAGAGCATGAAAATTTGAAGTAGAGATTTCTTGGCTACTACTGGAGAAAGAGATCTAGTAATAAAAGTGAGAAACACCAGGTCACACCTTTACTAGTTTTGAGGCTAAGTAGGAAAAACAGAAGAGAATTAAAGCAAAAAAAAAAAAAAATTACATGATCAGCAGCCAAATAGTGGGAAGAAGTCTCTGGTGAAAAGATAGCTATCAAGATCATAAGCATTGGAGAGAATGCCAAAGCTGTAGGTGTAGAAATCCTGGTAGGAATGGGATTTAAGACAAAATCCTATAGGGCTACAAAATAAAATTCTCTGATTAGTGCTGTGAGTTTTCTCCATGGAGATTATATTATAGTATCAGCAGATACTAACTCTTAAATGAGAAAATGAAACTACAAAGTCCACTTAAGGGCTTAGAAGTCTTTGCTATTTCTATGAAAATAGGATATTAAATCCACTTAGCACTGTAATCATCTCATGTACAATTACGTAATGTTTATGATATTGTAGCTGGTGTGATTACTTCTTTACAGATAGAGAAATTGAATTGTAAGACTTGTTAACTTGCCCAGACTTACATAGTTTATGAGAGACTTAGGACTAGAACCCAGACCCAATTCCCAGACCAAGTCTTTTTCCATGAAAATACATAACCTCCTACATAACTGGATAACTCAGGTTCACACACACAAGATGGATATCAGATGGAAAATGATATATATTTCTGCTCAATTTCAGATATTAGACGGTGACTCAGACCCATCTTTTTTTTGCCAAGAATTTTTTTTTTATTTAAAGAAACAGATATTGACTCTGTAGTTCCTGGAAATTAGTTTGCAAATGAAGAGGTAAAATATTATGGTGTTTAACCTCTTTTAGCTCCAAATGCACAGATTTTCTTTTTCTTTTTCAAGCTAATGTTTTTAAATAAACAAGCATTTATTTTATTTTCCTCTTATCACTCCCTTAGAAAAGAAAAAACAAAACCTTGTAACAAATATGCATAGTAAATCTAAACAAATTTCCACATTGGCCATGGCCAAAAATGTATATTTCATCCTTCATCCTGAGTCAAATTCTTGTTTTTTATCATTAGTCCTCTGGAATCATAATTTTACCATTTTTCAAAGAAATAGCATGGCATAGCTTTCTTTCCTAGTTAAAATAAAATCACAACACATTTTTAAAATATATAGTAGAATTCAATGGGGAGAGTAGGGTGTAGCACCTCTGGTGTGAGGGCTGGCCAATCTCTTTTCAGGGCTATTCATCCACCTTTGGTGTCCCCCTGTCACCTAGTTCTCACCTGTGACTCCAAGAAGTTGTACAGTGGCCATGCCCTGTCTCGGCAGACAGCTAAACCAGATTGAGGGTAACCAATGGGCCTCAAACCTATCAATGAATTAGGAGGGTGTCTATCCCAAGCATATGAAGACTTCCCCCAAGTTTGTGAATGATTTCCCCAGAGGAATGGGTAGATGAGAACAATTTATTCCAATGGTCATGAAGACACCTGAAGCAGATGCTGTGAAGTGCTTAGAGCTTCGTCAGATATTGAAAGAACTAAGGCAGTGATTCTCAACCTGTGGGTCACGACCCCTTGGGGGGTCAAATGACCATTTCACAGGGGTCACCTAAGACCATTGGAAATCACATATTTCCAATGGTCTTAGGAACCAAGACATTGCTCCTCTATCCATCTCCAGGTGGGTCCGCCCATATGCAGATACACCCATATAAGAGTATTAAAGGGTTGCAGAATTAGGAAGGTTGAGGACCACTGAACTAAGGTCATCCACTGCATTCTGGGTCATTGCCAGTCATTTTGACTTTTGTCTTGTCACTGGATTTTGATGACTCTGGAAGACAGAGAGAAACTGACAACTTTGTGCAACTGCCTCATGTAAAAATCACTTCATGGTGTCTTGGTCCCTTTTGAAAATTAAGGACAGTTTATATTTTGGGGAGCTAGATGGCACAGTGAATAGAGCACCAGCCCTGGAGTCAGGAAGACCTGAGTTCAAATCCAACTTCAGACACTTGACACACTTACTAGCTGCGTGACCTTGGGCAAGTCACTTAACTCCAATTACCCCTTTCAACAGCAAGAAAGAAAGAAAGAAAGAGAGAGACAGAGAGAAAGAAAGAAAGAAAGAAAGAAAGAGAGAGAGAGAGAGAGAGAGA
>CM053591.1:17186161-17188661 GCA_028646515.1 Pseudochirops corinnae
ATGTTTATTGGAGGCCTCTGGTGGGGGTGCTCTGGCTGCACTCTCCTCCTCCCTCTCTCTCCCATGATCTTTCTTTTCCCCAAAGAAGGAATCTAGGGTTTGGGGGCTGTTCTTACTGTGCTTCTTATGCTTATTCTTACTCATGGTTGTTCAGACGATGATTTTTTTTTAAATCTCTGTGTGGCTCTGCTTGCAGAAGGGAAAGCTCTGTCCCAAATCACTGGGGTCCTCCCGGCTGCCGTAGCTCTCAGGAAGAGGCTGGAACCCTTCCTACTTACTTCCGGCTCACTTGATAGTGAAGACTCCAGAACCAAGTCCCAAGACGGCGATCCAGATCCAGGCCGCTCAACACGCGAGCTCTTGGCCTGAGAACAATCACTCAGTCCTCCTGCCGTCTGCAGGCCGTGGGTGGGAAGCTACAACGCGGAGGCAGGTGCAAAACCTCTGCCTTTCACTTTTCCACTCTGGAGGCCTTTCGGCCACACTGCTTATCTCCCCCTTTCACAATCCCCACTGGCAGCTGGTGCTAATCTGCTCACCTGAGATGCTTCTCTGCACCTCCCGCCCAGCCGCCCCTGGGCCACAGCCACGGCTTCAGGCCAGGCTGGCTTCAGTTAGCAGTGCTGATATGGTTCCTCGTAGCTGAGCTGACTTTAGTGGGAAGTATCTTTGTGTGCGTTTTGGAGTTCTAGGATTGGTTTAGAGTCCTATTTTATGGGCATTTTGGGGTGGCTATGTGAGAGCTGCGATATGTTGCTGCTGCTATGCCGCCTCTTGGCTCCGCCGCGAGGCTACAGTTTCAACAGGAGTTAGATGAGGTTCCTAGATAAGGTTTGTAATTAGTATGAATGGGGAGGAAGACATTACAATTGGAGAAAGAGGGTAGACGAGAGAAGTAAAGATGATAGGTGAAGAAAGTCCTGAAGAGAAGAATTAGAAAATCTTGGACTGCAATTAGTATACTGTAGGGGCAGCTGGGTGGTACAGTGAATAGAACACTGGCCCTGAAGTCAAGAGGTCCTGAGTTCAAATACAACCTCAGACACTTGACACTCTAGCTGTGCGATCTTGGGCAAGTCACTTAACCCTAATTTCCTTGTCTTCTCCCCTTCCAAAAAAAAAAAAAGGAAAGGAAAGAAAGAAATTGGTATACTGCAAATACTTTGAAGGTGAGAACTATGTCATTTCATACCTTTATGACTCTAGAGACCAGTAGAATATCTTCTGACAAATAAGTGCCAAATCAGGAGTCCTTAACTTGGATTATGTAAACTTGTTTTTTTTAAAGAAATATTTTGATAATTGTATTTCAATATGATAGGTTTCCTGACCTACGTATTTTAGTTTCTGCTTTTTAAAACATTACTCTGTAAATGGGTCCAAAGGCTTGTATGACAAAGTATGACAAAGGAGTCTGCACCACAGAAAAAAAAAATATAAAATCTTATAATAAACTGAAATTGATTTGAATTGATGGGATGGATTAGATTTGCTTAAATAGAATGGGGGAGTCATATTAAGCATAAGGTGAAGTTAAATCTTTCGTGCTTCTAAAATCCTTATATGACCATGAAATAAATTGAAAGGCATAATTTCCAAGTATAAGGAGCTGATAGTACCTCTGGATTCTGCACTAATCAGACCGCATCTCAAGGACTGTGTTCAATCCTGAGAAACCCAATTTAGGAAGAAATTGATGATCTAGACAATATTTAAGGGAGGGCTACCAGGAATTTGAAGTAACTTGAGTCCATATGATATAAAAATTGGTTAAAGGAACTGAGGACAAATAACTTGAAGAAGATGTGAATCAATAGAGATATGATAGGTTTCCTCAAATGTGTAACAATCTGCTATTTTTCAGTTCATTTAGACTTGTTCAGTTTGACCCCAAAGCAATGAACAGAATTGTAAAGAGACAAATTTAGGCTCAATATTAGGAGAAAAACAAACTTCCAAAAGATTAATGATATCCATAATTGGAATTGCTTTGGAAGGCATTGGGGGGCACTTAAGTGTTGCAGAGGATAGAGTACCAGACCTGGAGTCAGGAACACTCATCTTTCTGAGTTCAAATCTGGCCTCTGACACTTACCAGCTCTGTGTCTCTGGGCAAGTCACCTGTTTGTTTCAGTTTCCTTGTCTAAAAGTAATCTGGAGAAGGCAATGACAAACCATTCCAGCTATGTCGCCAAGAAAAGCTCAAATGGGTCACGAAGAGTCGGACACGACTGAAAACAATTGAGCAACAACACTAACTTGAGAGGCATTGAGTTCTTCCTTAATAAATGACAAGTCTCACACAGTCTTATAGCCAAGGTTGGATGATAATTTGGTTATGTTATAAAGGAGACAGTATGTGGTGTGGGTATGGGTTGGACTAAGTAGCCACTGAGGTCCCTTCCAACTCTAGAATTCTGTGGGTCTGTGAAACTCGTAAATTATTCATTAGCCTTAAAGTTGAACTACTTCAGGAAAGTAAGTAGTCATTTGTCTAAAT
>CM053591.1:17193661-17232734 GCA_028646515.1 Pseudochirops corinnae
ACAGGTTGTTGACTCTCTTTTCATGATTTTCTTGCATCATTCTCATTTCTTTTCCCATTTTTTCCTCCACTTCTTTTACTTGATTTTCAAAATCCTTCTTGAGCTCCTCCATGGCCTGTAACCAGTTGATATTTTTCTTGGAAGCTTTTGGTGCAAAAGTTCTGACTTCATTGTCTTCCTCCTGCTCCATGCTTTGATCCTTTTTGTCCTCAAAAAGGAATCTAAAGTTGGATGGCTGTTCTTGCTTTGCTTCCTTTGCTCGCTCATGTTGCCATTCAATTTCTTGACTTTTGAGCTCTTTCCCACAGTAGAATTCTGCTTCCAGAGTGGAGAGAGCTGTGTCCCAAATTTCTGGGGTTTTCACAGTTGCTAGAACTATGAGTAGGGCACCCTCTCTACAGCCACCAAATGCTCTGGCATGCTGCCATTTCTCACCCCAGGACCACCACCCAAGGATGCGACCCAGATTCAAGCAGGTCAAAGCAAGAATAATTACCCTCTAAATGGTAGCTTGGTCCCCTTATGATCTGCATGCCAGGAGCTCCAGAGGCAGCCATGCTGCAGCTGCTGCACTGCCACTACCGCTCACCCTGGGAGCAGGGGCGTGACAGTGCTTCTCTGTCACCCAGTTCCAGCAGAGTTCCCTACTGACTTTTTACTTTCTCATTGGTGTTTATAGGTTGAGAAGTCTGGAAACTGCCACAGCTGCTAGAGATTCACTCTCCTAAAGTCTGCTATGGCTGATATGGACCACTCGTTGGGGCTTGTGCAGCTAACATGGGCCTTCGCAGCCCTCAATCTGGTACAATAGACCCTTCCTGTCAGCCTGCTAGGCTGCCAGCAGTGGGAGACTTGTTTCTCTCTGTCACTTTGTGAGTTCTGTAGCTCTCAAACTTTTTTAGAGTCATATTTTACAGTTATTGAAGGTGCTTGGAGCGGGACCTCAGCCAGTTCCTGCTTTTCCTCCTTCTTATTATGTTGTGATTATTATTACTTACATTTATATTCTTAAACTCATTGTGTATATTATTTTCCTGTCTCTGCTTATTTCAATTTGTATCAGTTCACTGAAATCCTTCCATGCCTTTCTGATCTATTATGTCCATTATTTCTTGCAGCATTATAATATTTCCCTACATTAGGTACCACTATTTTGTTTAGCTGTTCGCTAGTCAGTGGAAGTCTACTTTGTTTCTAGTTCTTTTCTATCACCAAAATACAGTTCTAAACATTTTGATATTTATGTAGACTTTTTTTTCAACGACCTTCTTGGGGTAAATACCTAGCAGTAGAATCTCTGATGAAAGGGCATAAGCATTTTAGTCACTTTAATTGAATGTGGTTGTGAATGTGTGGATGGATGGATGGATGTATACACACGCATGTATATTGCAAGTACACACACTACACACGCAAACACAGACACAGACACACACACACACACACACACACACACACACACACACACATATATATATTTGCCTTTTGATTGAGGATTATTACCAAAAGAAAGGGAAAATTGATGAAACTATGGAGAGAAATGTGGAGAAAGAAAATGGGATCTTTTGGACCACTGTATCGGACTATCAGCAGAGAGAAATCCGAACTGTGATGTGAGTAATAATAAAGAAGACATACCGACTAGCTGTGTGACCTTGGGCAAGTCACTTAACCCCAATCGCCTTGCCTTCTCCCCTCCAGAAAGAAAGCAAATCCCTATGTGTATGGGTTGCTTTAAATACAGTTAATAAATCTGTAAATAATTTCATGACTGTCTTTTTCTATATTTTCTTCTAAACTTCCTACTATACTCTTCTGTGGATTTTAAAAATCTTTCAATAATCTTTTGCTTCTCTTCTCTTTCTCATTCCCTCCTCCCAAATTTGTTCCCCTCACCATGGGGAAAAAAAGAGAATCATAGTCCTTATAACAAGTAAGCCTTTCAAGGCAAAATAAATCCACACAGTAGTCATGTCCAAATGTCTTCCTCTCATTCTGCATCATAAATCCATCACTCCTCTGTCAGGAAGTGGATAGCATTTTTCCTTATTAGTCTTTTGGAGCAGTGATCTCAAACTCAAATAGAAATGGTGCCCATGGGGCAGCTAGGTGGCACAGTGAATAGAGTCCTAGAGTCAGAAGGACCTGAGTTCAAATCTGGCCTCAGACACTTAACACTTACTAGCTATGTGATCTTGGGCAAGTCATTTAAACCCAAATGCCTTGACTTCCCTCCTCCAATAAGACAAAAAAAGAAAAAGAAAAAAAAGAAAGAAATGGTGATCACTAATCTGTACATATGAATCCTTGTGGGTCACATGATGACTTAATTTTAAAATATAGTACTATTTATCTTTCATTGTATTTTAATTTAGCTTGTTAGGTATTTCTCAATTTTATTTTAATGTGGTTCAAGCTGCACTAGAGAGTGTCACTCAGCTCCTAAGATCACAGCATGTTTGACATCTCTGCTCTGGAACTGTTCTATTGGTCAGAGCTCTTGAGTCTTTCTAAGTGTTTGTGGTTTGGTTTTTTTGTAATGTTGACACTAAATAAAGGAATTTCTTCACCAAACTGAATACAGTTATAAAGAATGGAAATGGAAGAACAAATGTTCAAAAGTAATGTGGACTATACTAGAAAAATTAGCTTGAAGGAAGTGCGGCACAATGGAAGGAGGTGCATTGGGAACGCAGTAATCTAGATTTGATTTATTGCCCATGTTTACAACCTGTCACCTCGAGCAAACAATTTAACCCTGAGGACTTCACTTTCCTCATTTGTGCAATGACTAAATGACCTGTAAAGTCTCTTTCATCTCTGAATCTAGGACCTCACCATTTTGCTTTTTTGTTTTTAAATCATTTTCAAATTAATAATCATCAGAAATATCTAATTGGTTTTTTAAAAAATGCCACAGTAGATCAAGAAACAAAATAGAGATAACAAACATATACAGATTTATCTATTTAATTTGTAGGGGGAAAAGCAAGGCAATTGGGGTTAAGTGACTTGCTCAAGGTCACATAGCTAGTAAGTGTGTCAAGTGTCTGAGGCCACATTTGAACTCAGATCCTCCTGACTCCAGGGCTGGTCCTCTATTCACTGCATCACCTAGTTGTCCCTAGCTTTTTGTTTTTAATGCTGAAATGAATTTGATTTCATAGGCATAGGAAACTTCCAGTTAGGTAGTTCCTCTTAAACCCCAGATTGTCCACTGCTCTGTCTTACTTGCCTGAGGCAATGGGAGGTTCAAGTCGAAATACAGGCAGTCATTCATTAATCATGCGCTATATGGGCCAGACCCTGAGCTAAGTGACTAGTATACAGAAAAAGACAAAAGCAAAACCAAACAAACAAAAATTCAAGAAGTACAGAAAGGAATGGAGGAGATCACATGCAAGTAACTACAAATACAATATACAGAGAATAAAGTGAAGATGCTCTCAGAGGGAAGACACTAAGATTAAGGAGGCTTAGAGAAAGTCTCTTGCAGAAGGTCAGACTTTATCTAAGATGTGATGGGAGCCAGAGAGGCTGGGAGGCAGAGATGAAAAGGGAGAACATGTCAGGCATGGAGAACAGTCAGTAAAAATCCTCAGGGTTGGGAGGCAGTGTGTAATGTGCAAACAATAGAGAAAAGACCAATGTCCCTGGTTCTCAGAGTACATATATATATATATATATATTAGGGAACCATTTATCAGAGGCAAGACTCAAGTCTCTGACTTTGAGACTAATTTTTCATCCATACTATCCCTCTTTTGCAAAGATCAGTGTGTGGTGGTCCTATGGATAATAAAAATTTGAGGAAAGTTTCATTATTTTAATATTTATTTGAGAAAATTGGTTGTTAATAGGGTATCATTATGGTATAAAAGCTGGAAGAAACCTGAGACCCATTTCTCTGTTTTATGGATGAAGAAACAGGTCTGAGGAAATTAAATGATCACAGGTAGTAATAATCCAAGCTAGATTTTGCTCCCCAATTCCCTGACTGCAGATGTAGTGGATGTTCTTTCCATGATAGCATTCTGGAAATGAATCTTGAATGACATTTTATATAATGTAACAGTGAATTATAGCAAAAAGCCATGTATTAAAAAAAAAAAAAGCTAGGACAAAACAAAACAAGAGCCTGTGTAGAAAAATGGGAGAGACTGAATAATGCAGTACTCAATTGTAAATTGTAGATAATTTTTCTCTTTTGAATAGATTATTAAGAATAAAACAGATGTTCTTGATTATATTGATATAACATAATTGACAATCTGTACAACAAAATGCAATATAACTAAAAAGAGAATTAGAAGTAATTAATTGGGAAAGTATCTGGACAGATGTGACAGATGAAAGTTTGTCACCTACGATGTATAAAAAGTGTTAAAACCTATAAATGAAACCTCTGGTCCTCAATAGATAAGTATTCAAAGATATAAAAAAGAAAATCTACAAGAGAGAAATGCAATTGTTTTTTAAAATCACTTGAAAAATGCACAACATCTCCAAAAAAAGACACAAAAGATTCAAATTGAAACAATTTTGAGGCAGCCCAAAACAACAAAAACCAAAGCAAAACCTAAAGCGAGGAAACAATGCTGGTGAGATTGCAGACAAACAGGAACAGTCATTCTTTACTAGAGGAATTAAGAATAATTAGAACCTTTTTGGAGACCAATCTGGCAGATTTTTTTTTTTTATCCATTTTGGAGCACATAACCTGAAAATATTGAAATTCAGAGGAAAAGACCAAAAAATGTGATTAGAATTTTTATTGTAGCATTATTTATTTTTTATGTAATTTTAATGTTTGCTGATTCTTACGTATCCTTTCCCCACCTAAGAGCCATCCCATAAGATATGTCTTATGGGCGTTATTCTTTGTCTTCAGGGGAAAAAAAGAACAACAAAATTGATTAATACATGGAGAACATTTGAAAACCTGCAATGTGTAATTCCTGTGGACCTCCTATCTTTTGGGTTAATTGATAATAGGGATATATTTGAGAGGAAACAGGATGCAGTTCAAGAGTGTTCAACTCAACAACAGACCACAAACAACTTGCAAAACTTCCACATCAGCCTGAGCTAGGTTAAAATGCAACTGAGAAATGTTTGACTATATAGTTAAAAATATAATATAAAATAGATAACGTTAATTTGTATTGTGGACAGGGATCTATTTCTATTTGAGTTTAATTCCATTGGTGTAATCTATAGCTATCTTCAGAGCTAGAAGATCTGGGTTCTCAGCCTAGCCTCTGACACATAACATCTGTATGACTGGACAAGTCATCTAACCTCTCAATGCTATAGGCAACTCAAGAACTATAAGCCATACAGAAGATGCTGAATTACATTAGGAGAAGAAGAATGCTTATATCACACAAAATGAAAAAACACAACCAGGATACATATTTACCACAATATAAGAAAAAAATGGATGATTTTTTTTAGAAGAAGCATAAGAGGGACATAGAAATGTTGAAAAATTATGACAATGCATCAAAATTGATTTATTTGATTATAAAGAGTTGTAAATCAATTTAATTGGCTTCATTGATGTTTAATATTAACTTCATAATACATTATTTTAAAATAAAATGAATTGGAACTTGAAATAAAGAATTTTTGATGAGGTACCACTAAACCTTGGTAATATGAGAGACTTATTTTCAAATGTAGCTCTAGAATAGTAAACCTTATAGATTATATAAAGAGAGTAGTAGAATAGCATTCCATACTATGAAAATAAGTTCAATGAGGAAGTCCAGAAATTGAAGGGAAAAATAAAACATGATCAAGATTTGGATAAGGATAAAGACTGAAGAGGGAAGGGAAGAAGAAACATTATATTCTCCTAGGACCGTACTATACAGCATGTAGAAAGAATGCAGAACTTAGCAAATAGTTGGGAGAACACCACAAATCTGGCAATGTGTAATACCTGTGGACTTCCTACCTTGTAGGACAATTGATAAGGGGGATATATTTGAGAGGAAACATGATATAGTTCAGGACAAAGAAATATGACATAATAATGATGGAACGTTTTAGCTAACTAGGATCGTAGGATAGGATCATATAGTTAGAGTTGAAAGATCTTTTCATCCACATCTCTTTATAAATAGATGAAGAACCTGATCCTAAAAGAAACTGAATGGCTCACCCAATGTAAAATAAATCACTGTCATTCAAAGCAGAATTTGACCCAGTGCCTTTGACTTTAAATTCTCTTTCCATGGTACCATATTGGAAATGGTTTCTAATATTTCACACATTGTATCATAGCAAAATCCAGTTAACCATAACCAAAGAAAACAAATAAACCCCCCAAAATTAATTACTTTATATAAGAGGGGGCACATCTTGGCCAAGGCCAAGATTAAAACCAGGTCCTATGACTCTAACATCAACTGGAATTTTTCTTTCTGCCAAAAGCAGGGCAGCTGGCAAATTCATCTTTTGCCTAATTTATGATTTTATTCATCAAAGTGTGAAGAAAATCACAAGAAAACTTATTCTTATGAACAAGCCTTAAGTTACTGCTTGCTTCAATAGAAATTATGGAAACTTCGGGACAAATAATCACTTTATCTTAGAATTCATAATGAAGAAAGGGCAAATAGCTGCATTTAATCATAGACTTCAGGAGAATGTGTTTCAAATGATTTAGGGGGAAATTGGATAAGATCTTGTCTTCTAAAATTTTCAGGGAAAATTAGCGTAGGAAGGAATAGTAGCTTTCAAAAGAAATTCTGGGGATAAAAATAGACATTATTTTTTATTATGAGGGAATTGGAGAGTCATTTTTAAAAGAAATGTGATTCCACAGAAACTCATTTAATAACATATATTTTTAAAAGAGGCATATAAATGGTGGGAATAAGTTCAGGTATGGAAGAATAAATATAAACATATGTTTAGGATACATTTTACAAAAATATATAACACACAAAAATAGTACTGTCAGAAGCATTAAAGGTCATAACGAGTTGGAAATGTCAAGTAGTAATGGGAAAAAGACTTAATTTTTAATGACACTGAATGCAAAAAGAAGATCAAAGTAGATTTAAGACCGCTTCTTGGAATGGATAAGATGATGATGTGGTGCTTCTGTTTTCTTGGACAATGAGAATAGTTATTAGACAAAGGGAAATATGAACATAAATGGTTGAGATGAAATTGAAATTGAAGATAAACAAGAAAATGAAGAGCAGAACTCAGGGTTCTGTTCTAGATCCTCTTCTCTTCCCCCTCTACACTACTTCATTTGTTTATCCCATAAGCTTCCATGGATTTAGTTAACATCTGCGAGCTGATGATTCTTAAATCTACCTTCCCTGCTCAATTCTCTCTGCTGATTCCCAATCTTGCATCTCCAAATGCCTTTCAGACATCTCGAATTGGCTGTCCAGTAGACATCTTAAACTCAATATGTATGTAAAACATACCTCATTATCTTTCTCCCCTCCTACGTTCCCTATTGGTGTAGAGAGCATCGTCATTCACACAATCCCCTAGTCTCACAACCTAGGAGTCATCCTGGATCCTCACCATCTCTCCACCCACCTCCACCTCCCATGTCAAAGCTGTTGCCAATGACTGTCAAATCTCACCTTTGCAACATTTCTTGAATATGTCCCCTTCTCTTTTCTGACGCTGCCACCCCTGCAGGCTGTCATTACCTCCCAGTGGGATTATTGTAATGGCCTGCTGGTGGATCTTTCTGCCTTGAGACCTTCTTCATTGCAATCTATTCTCCATTCAGCCACTAAAGTGATTCTCCTAACACACATTTTTGATCATGTCACCCTCCCTACTCAATAAACTCCACTCATTGCTTCCAGGAGAAAATATAAAATGTCTGTTTGGAATTCAAAGTCCTTCCTCCTACCTTTCCAGTCTTCTTACACCTTGTTCCCTGATATGTATTCTGATCTAGTGACACTGGTCTCCTAGCTGCTCCATGAATAAGACATTCCATTTCTTGGTCCTGGATATTTTCCCTGGCTGTCCCCCATTCCTGGAACCCTGTCCCACGTCCACTTCAACGACTGGCCCCCCTGGCTTCCTTTAGTCTCTACTACAATCCCACCTCAAAATGCACCTTCCTTTGGGCAGAGCACCCTCAGGCAAGGGGAGAGAAGAGAGCAAGGGAGGAGGGGGAGGGGAGGGAAGAAGACAGGACTCCTCACAGGTTGTGTTTGTCCTTCTTTCTCAAAGAGGAGCATGATATCGGGGAGGTGAAGCCATGACGCAAAACCCCATCTTCTACAGAAGCCTTTCCCAGCCCTTCTTATTTCATGCTTTCCCTTCTGTTGATTTTTCCCTATTTGTCCTATACATAGCTTGCTTTGTACATATTTGTACACATGTTGTCCCTCCCATTAGAGTGTAAGCTTTTTGAGGGCAGGGTTGTCTTTTGCTTTTTTTATGTCCTCAGTCTAGCATTTAGTATGTGATCAATAAACATTTACTGAATTGGATTGAGAGGTCCCCAGGAGTTCTTGAACTACTCTTGAAGAACTACTGTTCTACAAGAGAGTATCATACAACCTTCTTCAGGGGATCAAAGAAACTCCTGCCTTGAGCAAATAAGTGCGGTTACACACACACACACACACACACACACACTTCTAGACAGAGTGACTGTTCTTCTGAAACTTTTTGAAATTGTTCATTGGGGTCTCAAAGTCTTTGATTTTTTAGAGTTGAATTGTAATGTTCCTTTCTTGGGCTATTTAGTTGATTCACTTTGGGGGAAAATAATCTTAAGATGTTGAAGGAAAGGGTTTTATTAAAATCGTATCTTGTTCTGGTCCTCCTGATCATCCACTCGCTTCTAGTTAGTATAGTAAGTTTATAAGTAGACAGTATAAAGTGGCAAAAGCAGGAAGTAAGATTGAAAGGAGGATCCTGGAAGTCACATACAAGCTATCCCAAAGATCAAAGGAGAATAATTTATAAATTGTATTATATATCAACTAAAATCACATCCTGGTAGTATGTTATGAATCAGGGAAAATCATCAGAGCTTTGCTATCAGGGCCTTTCAGTTCTCAGACAAGTTCCAAAAATCTAGCAAAACACTAAATGGTCTTGATAACTTTGAGATGACATGGCTATATTAACTTTAAAGTTTTCCTGACTACTTGGCAATGATTTGGGTATGTAAATGAACTAATCCCAAAGTGGCATGGATAAGAGTTAGTTTCCAAAAGTGATTTTCCTAACACACACACTTGATCATGTCACCCTCCCTACTCAATAAACTCTACTTATTGCTTCCAGGAGAAAATGTAAAAACTATAAAAGTGAGACCTTAAACTCTTGGTCTTCAAGACCTCTTCCACCTTCATCAGGTCCATGCTGCCCAGTGCTTCCAGCTCTAATCAATGATTATGGGAGTAGTATTCTCTTCCTCTCTCCCACCCAGTCCCCTTCCCATACTGTCTACTTCTTCCACCATGCTGCCCCACCTATGCTGTCTGCCTCTGTAGTCCCTCTCTTACCTTTGACCGCTTTTCTCTGTACTTTTATGTTTTGTTTGCCCTCACATCATGTATGCCTTATTAAAGTATGATTATAGTCCTGTTTTCCACTGTCATCATACTTTTCCCCAGGACTACTCAACGAACTATGTATGTCTGCTTTCATTTTATAATTTCATAAATTAATAATCAATTCAAGGCTTTGTGAAATTTGCAAAAGAAATTAAATTCTTGTCTTGCAGGATCAATTTTGTTTTTCAGATTGAATCTTTTTTTTTAAATGCAAATTTAATAATTTAGTCATCATTCTGACAATCTGTTTCTTGGCTGACTAACTTTTTAAGCAGTTTCATGTGTCATTATGGGCATGTTCTAAATTGTCTTTAAACCTTCTATGCCACTCAGAAATTCATGTTTTTAATAGTACTTCTCCTCTGCAAGCTTTTTTCTACTACGTTTACTGTCTGTTGTAGATTTGTTCAAGTTCATCCCAGGTAAGAAGGAACAGTGAGTAGAGGAGAATAGAGTTGGGTTGGAGTCAAGAGACCAGAGTTTGAGTACAGATCCTGACACTTAGTGACGAATTGAATGACCATACATAGGTAGGTAAACCATCTGACTTCTCAGTAAGCTGTTGCCTCATCTCATGGAGTTAAGGTTCTTTATAACTGCCTACCTCTCAGCATTTCCCAGGGGCAAGCATGTTGCCAACCTTAGAGCATAATATAAATGAGTTGCTTTTATTCATCTAACATTTGGAACTAAACTTTTTGTTGTTATCGATAACATAGCAGTCATGCCTTTTCAACAAGACATGAAATAGCATGCATCTTTATTTACCACACTGGCTAAAAGAAAGATCTTTAAAGTGCTTTCACTACAAGTTAAAATGTGTTACCACAAATTCCTTCTATTATCCCACGGCCTTTCATTCCAAAAGCCACATTTCTTCCTGAATCACACTCTACACACAAACTGTAAGAGGCATTAGGGAAAGTGCCACACGAATCCCAAGGTTTTCATTATTATACAACAGCATATTACAGGAATTAACCAGGTTGTCACTTTCAAGCTGTATTACTATGATCCCACTTCTCTAATCCTTGAGCATTGTTCCTTAGAGATTTTGTCTCTCCCATGCAGGGCTTAGAGCAAGTTAGAAATTGTTTACCTACATAGACTAAGGACATTCACTTCCCCCCTCCACAACTCTTACATTGGGAGAAATTAACCCCCCTCAGCTGTATTTAATAGGGTAAAAGCAAAGTCGTTTCAAGCTTTCAGAGTTTTCCTGCCTTGGTTGCTTTCCAGGTTCTACTCTCAGCTAGTGCTATGTGAGGCGCAATTTTGAAAGAATGATAGTCCCTTTTAAGGATTCAGGTAGGCAGGAAATATAAAGAAATTCAAGATGAAGGAGAATTACTCTCCAAAGTAAGAGAGCCATCATGATCAATGTTTTCTTGAGCATGGAGGCTCAAGCTAATTCCCAAGGAAACTTTATTTTCTTCTGGACCATTAAAATTAGGATTTTGGATTAGATGTCTTCCAAGGTTGCGTCTTCTACAGAAATTCTGCTAACTATCTTAATTCTAGTGTCTTTCCCTGTCTTAATTATTTCCTGTTTATTTTATATTTAGCTTATTTGTACATATTTATTTGCATGTAGTCTCTTTAAATAGATTATGAGATCTTTGAGGGCAGAGATTATCTTTTGCCTCTTTTTGTAACCCCAGCACTTAGCACAGTGCCTAGTATATAATGAGGACTTAAAATGTTCATTTATGGACTGATTGACTAATGTAACCAATGTCCTTTATTTTATGATTATGAAAGGGGAGACTCAAAAGTTTTCAAAAGCCACACAAGTAGTAAGTGGCAGATTCAATATTTGAACCCAGGCCTTTCCTTTCAGAATGTGGGCCCTTTTGCCAAGGCAAACCCCTCCACATTCCATCCTGTCTTCTCCAGCAAATCTGATGGCTCTCCTCCATCATCTCCAATTTCTCAAGTATTTTTAATCTCTCCCTTTCTATTGGCTCTTTCCCAATTACCTACACACATACACTCATGTTTCCCTCACTTTCACAAAACGTTAACTTGATCCATCCATCCCTGATAACTATCATCCTGTATCTCTCCTTCCTTTCACAGTTAAACTCCTTGAGAAGGCCATCTACATTAGTAACTCCACTTCCTTTCCACTCACCCTCTTCTTAATTCTATAATCTGGCTTCTGACCTCATCATTCAGTGGAAACTACTCTCTCCAAAGTTATCAACAATTTCCTAACTGCCAAATCTAATGCTGTTTTCTTTATCCTCTTCCCTCTTGTCCTCTCTGTAGTCTTTAGTCACCCTCTTCTTGATTCTCTATTTGCTTTAGATTTTCACAACACTTCTGGATTTCCACCTATCTGTCGAATTGTTCTTTCTCCATCTTCTTTGTTGTGTCTTCATCCAGACCATGCTAAATACTTGTGGGTGTATGACAATATTCTCTTCTGGGCCCTCTTCTCTTCTTCCTCTAAACTGTTTCACTTGATTTCATCAGCTTTCATTGATCCAGCTATCATCTTTACATAAATGATATTCAGATCTACTTGTCTAAACCTAAATTTTCTCTTGACTTTCTGGTTTACCTGTCCAATTGCCTGTTGGACATCTGAAACTGGGTATCCCATAAACATCTTAAACTCAACTTTTTAATGCCGAACTCACTGTCTTTTGGCCCAAATCTTCCCCTCTTCCTAATTCCCTGTTATTGTAAAGGTTACAACCATCATCCCAGTCACCCACATATGCAGTTCAGATGTCATCCTTAGCCCATCATTCTCTTTCAACATACAGCTGATTGAACAATCAGTTGATGAGTCATGTCATTTCTACCTTTGTAACATCCTTCACAAATACTATCTTTTCTTCTCTGACACTGACACTTCCACCACCTGATGTAGGCCCTCATCACCTCATGGTTGGCTATTAAAAAAGCTTACTGGTGAATGTACTTCCTTACTGAGAATGATAAATGGAGGTCCGGTCTTTAAAGCAAGAAAACCAAAATTCAGATTCTACCTTTGACGCACAATGAACCTGTGAACCTGGCAAGTTGTTTAATATTTTCTGCTGCTGACACCAAGTGTTTCCTCTTCCACCTTAGCAACCTTCTCATTCAGAGGTATCGCTCTATGACAACGCCCCCTCCTTTAGCTTCCAAGCGGGGAGTTTTTCTCTGGGGTCTCTGTTTGAGAAAATGCCCAGACTAGCTCTCTTGATTCTCCTGGCTTTTTTACCTTTCTCCCTTCTCCTGGTTTCCAGCTCCTTTTTATGTGTGGTCTCCTCCCATTAGAATGTAATATCATTCAGGATTAGGGTCATCTTTTTGTGTATATCTGTATTTCCACGCCCTAGGACACTGCCTGATACTAAACTCTAGACTCACATATCTAGCTCCCTATTAGGCATCTGAAACTGGATGTTCTCTTTGACATCTTAAGCTTAATATATTCAAAACTGAACTCATTATCTTTCTCCACAAATCTCTATGCCTTCCAAATTTCTCTAATACTGTCAAGGGCCCCAAGATCCTCCCAGTCACCTAGGCTTCCAACCTAAATGTCATCTTCAAACTCTCTTAGTCCCCATATTCACTCTTGCAAATGCCTGTCAATTTTAAACGTAAAGATAATATCTCCTTCTCTGCTCTGATATTTCCACCATTCAGATCCATGCCCTTATTGTCTCATGCCTGGACTATTCCAAGAGGCTGCTAGTCATTTTCCCGGGCACAAAGTTCTCCCTACTCTAGTGCATCCTCCACTCATTATTATTATCTTATTATTATCTTATTATTATTATTATTATTTTATTATTATTAACATTCTTATTAACATTCCAAAAAAATAGGTCTATGCTGCCATCCTTCTTCATAAACTCCATTGGTTCCTTATCACTTCCTGAATCAAATATAAAATTCAAAGTCCTTTACGTATTTCTCCCTTTCTTAGTTTCCCATTTATTCTGGATTCCTGTGACATTTTCTTTCTCATTGTTTCTCACAAAAGACAGTCCATTTCCAGACTCCAGGCATTGACATTGCCCCTTCCTTACACCTGAAATATTTTCCTGCTTCATTTTTGCTTTTTGGCTGTCTTGATTTCCTTCTAGGTCCAGCTAAAATTTCACCTTCTATAAGAAGTCTTTCCTGAATCACCTTAATGCTATCACTTTCTGGTGATTATTTCCAATTTAACCTGTATATTCCTTGTTTATATATAGTTGTCTTTCCCATTAGACTGTGAGCTCCTTGAGAACAGACTATCTTTTGTCTTTCTTTGCATCCTCAATGTTTAGTACAGCATCTAGCATATAGTATTGACTGACTAACTGATAGCTCTGTGTAGAGCTTGTAGTAGGGATAAAGATCTGGAAGCCAAGAGTAGAACCCTTAACCTTCCTTCCCCATTTCCTCCAGTATGAAACTTGGAACAGGGACAGTAAACAGAGAGCCAAAAGCAAAATGAAAAACTAAAAGTTGTAGCTGTCATTGCTTCTCCCTTTCTTATCATGAAAAAAATATAGGCATTTTTTCCTGTCTCTTTTTGTGATCTTTTCTTTCATTTGGCCCATTTTTCCATGATTTATGATGGTGGTACGAGAGAATTGGCCTTGGTCTGAACTTTTCACTGTGCTACCTTATCAGAAGTTTCTCTTGCTGTAGTATTTTACCTGTGACTGGATGACTTGCCTGGAGGAGGTCCAATATGACCTTTGAGAGATTTGGATAGAAATCTCAAATCATGAGAATGATACCCTAAGGACATAGAGCTTCTTTGTGCTATTACGTAATGGTAGCATCAACAAATCTCTGCTTCATACCTTCCTTCCTAATCTTGGCCATTGTTCTCAAATCCCTGCTTTTCACTCCAGGAAGAATGAACACACACACACACACACACACACACACACACACACACACACACACACACATACACACACACACAGATGCACAAACTAATGAATGGATACATATACACAGACACACATATATTTTACTTTTTCTATCACAAACTAAATTATCTGCCTGGTTGCTTAGTGAGGCACAGCCTTGATCATTTGTATTCAATCATTTTATTCCTTTATGGTAGAAGGGTCCTGTGACTTATGCTTCTTGATTGAAATGAAAATTCTCCATGTTCTATCAAAAGTTTTCTAGTCTCAAAAACTATACTTAACTAGACTTAGCCTCACAACTGTCTCCTTCTCTCCTGAGATAGGTTTCAGGACAGAAAAAATCCCCGCTAAGGAATGGAATTAGTGATTGAGTTGGGAAAGCAGAGAAAATGTCAGTCAACACTTAGTGTTGCAACAGGAAGCCTGGGGGGAGAGGAGGGGAAGTAAAGAATAGTGCTATCTGTATTTTACCAAATTTTCTGTGAATAACATTGTAATTTACTTGAGTTGAGACAATTTTATGGATCTCTTGTGTCAAACATCAACTTAAAACACTTAAACTATATTTTAAACTGGGTTCCTTTTGTGCTTAGCTTTATGGTCAGGAATTACCTGGAAAAGTGGCAGCTTTTGACCAAAGCTCTTTACTCCAGACTGTGATTAGAGAGTGCTGTATAATCTATCCCTTGGTAAGCAATACCAGGAAACGCAGGAAATTGTTGTTTATAATACAGGTAACAGCATGTTTAGGATAAATATTCCCTTCAAGGTTAATAGTAACATTGGGCCAAAACACCTTGATTAGTTCAGAAGCCAGAATCTAAACCTGTGTTGACATACTGAAACATGCACACTTATTTTTGTCTTAGTCAAAGAATGCAACCCTTCCCACTCGGTGTAATCTCGAGGGAGTCGGCAAACATTGCTTGGTAACTGCCAAACGAAACAAACAGTTTATGTATTTTTCACTTTTGTACCAGTTCTGCGATTACTTTTGAAAACATTTTCCTCAGTTTCATGGAGGTTATTTACACAGGTGAATGCAGAGGAAGCATACAGCAATGGACAGAGGGCTTTGAGTTAAGAAAACGGCTTCAAATATAATCGATGGCCACTCACACCTCTTTGTGTCTCAGTTTCTTCATCTGGTAAATGACGATGTTTAAGTTCTTTTCCTACTCTACATTTGGTATCCTTTGATACAAGGAATCTATTGTTTAAATAATCTCAGTTAATCCTTTTCATTTTTTTTTTTTTTTGGTTCAGGAAATGGGATTGTCCAGTCATTTCAACTGTGTCTGACTGTTTGTGACCCCATTTTGGGGTTTTCTTGGCAAAGATATTGGAGTGGTTTGCCATTTCCTTCTCCAGATCATTTTACAGATGAGGAACTGAAGCAAACAGGATTAAGTGGTCACACAGGTAGTGACTGAGGCCAGATTTGAACTCTTGAAGATGAGTTTTCCTGATTCCAAGCCTAGAGTTCTATTCACTGCACATCTAACTGCCCTCATGGTGCTAATCTTAAATATCTAGTCTATGCCATTTAGAACTCCAGATCTGGAAAGTATGTCAGTATGACCATCTTGTCCAATCTTTAACCAAAGGATGAACGCCATTTACAATGTTGGCTCTTTATATGTTTCAAAAGTTATACAAACACTACTTATCATCATCATCATCATTAATAGAGAACTTACTATCTCTACAGAAAATCTGTACCTTTTATTATCCTCCACCATATTTACCAAGAACATAGACTCTCAGAAGTAGTATGTGGATGCTTCTGAACTCCATTCTTCCCAAATAGTAACTTAGGAGCTTTCATTAATTTGTCATAATTAAAAGGATGAATTCCACTGAACAAACAGACAATTTGTTCAGAAGGGAACAAGAAATGGTTATCAATTGATATTTGCCTCAAAATTAGCTAGGTCTCCCATGTAAATACTAAAAGCACTTCCTCCTTGACTCTACCTTATACACAGTCCCTCTCTTCCTTTAAAATGTGACTCAAGTACCATATTCTACATGAACTGAATTAAGCCTTTCCTGATCCCCCTAACTACTGATGCCATTCCACCAAAATTACCATGTATATAAGTTTATGCACACACACACAATAGATATAGATATACATTTGTATATGTATTTTTATAAGCATATGTATGTATGTGTGTGCATGTATATGTACATATACATATATTTGTATTACCTTTATATGCATGCAACATATCTTTTATATGTACTTAATTCCCCTGTTAGAATGCTAGCCACTTGTGAGTAGGAATTATTTCTGTTTTTCTACTTATAGCCTTATTATACAGCGCATAGGAGAGGCTTAATTAATTGATTCACTGAAAATAGGAACAGAGATGCTGGCTTCTTTTCTACTCCAAGAGACAGTAAAGGACCCTTTGAATATTGGAAACAATATTAAAGCTTCCCAGCTATTAAAAAAAAAAAATTCAAGACTGAGAACCAGAAGAGGTATCCCTTTCAATAAAACAAATGAGTTTTAATTAGGGAGCTATGTGTCTTTTAGTAAGAAGAAATATTCTCAATTCAATCCCATGACATATGTGCACTTACCTTCTTGAGAAATATTTTCTGTCTGGAGGTGAGTGGAAAAGAGAAGTAATAACACTCCCTAAACACGCATACACACACACACACACACACACACACACACACACTCAAATTGGCTAGAAAATAACAAGGTATTAATTAGCAGTTATGCTTTCACCAAGACTAGCAAAAAGTCTTCTAACACTTTGGAAAGCTCTAAATCATCAGAAGTTTTGCTAATGTTGAATCAGAATCAGTTTCCCTGTAATTTTGATCACTGATCTTAGTTCAGCTCTCTGGTATGTCATCCTTCTACTGTACGGAAACCTTTAAAATATTTGAAGATACATCTGATGTTCTTGTAGATATGAGCCTAAACAGAGGCTTCGATCATTCCTTATGAAGTGTGGTTTTAAATCCCTACCGTCCTCAATGACTTCCCCCCTGGATATATTCTGGTTTGTTGATGTTCTTCCCATTATGAGGTACCAAGCACTGAAAATGATGTTTGGGTGTCTGTCACAGGGTAGATCACAGTTCTTTTTTGTTGTAGAGCACAATCATTTTTAAAGTGCCTTTTATGTGCCAGGAACTCTTCTAGGTGGTGAAAATGAAAATACAGTAAATAAAAATCACTCTCATCTGGGAGCTTACATTCTAATAAGGAAGGCAGTAAGTGCAAAAAGAAAGATAGTAAGTACAAAATAGTTAACTATAGGTTACTTGGAGAAGGAGGGCACTAGTAGTTGAAAAATCAGGAAAGGCTTCATGTAGAAGGTAGTCCTTGAGTGGAATTTTGAAGCAAGAGAGGGATGCTATGAGGTAGGGATGAGGACTAAGTTGGTTGCAAGAATGGGGGGAAGGAGAGACAGCCTATTCAAAGGCACAGAGATGGAAGATAGGAATGTTGTCACATGAGAAGAACAGAGAGGAGGCCAATTTGGCTGGATCACAGAATTTAGGATAGGAAGTAATGGGCAATAAGACTGTAAAAGTAAGTTGGAGTCAATTTGTATAAGGCTTTAAAATTTAAACAGAGAATTTTAAATTTGATATTAAAGGCAATAGGGAATCACTTGCATTTATGGAATAGGAGAATGCCATGGTCAGATTTGTGTGTGAAGAAAATTACTTTGGCATCAAATTGTTGTGGTTGTGTGGTTTGTCCTTTGTTCTCAAAGAGGACCACAACATCAGGAGGATGATGCCATGACTTGCACGTGAACTGGATTTTAGTGGGAAAGAGCTGGGCAAAGTCACTAGCCTCACCTTCTCCTCCAGAGTCATCTGGGTCCAGTGGCAAGATATAGATCAGGACAACTGGAGATGGTCAGGGATGCAATGGGACATGGCCTTTTTAAATAGGAGTTCTCACTTTAAGGGAATGTCCATTCAGTGATTAGGGCTATTTAAGAAGTCAGAGGATGTCTCTTTTAATTAAAAAAATTGGGAGGGGAAGACACTCAGGGTTTCTGGTCAAAAGAGAAACAATTAATTTTTACATTCACTCTGAGACCTGTAACCCAAACAATAATCATTAAGTGGTTTTTGGGTAGGGAGCCTTTTGTTGGCCAATCCACGAGAGTCAGAATGCACTGGGTTTAACTCATGGTCTTTAAGAAAGAAATCTGGTCAGTAAATCCTAAGATATCTGGGTAGGTTTCAGCTTTCAAAGGCTGGAAGATAGATAGAAGTGAGGAGAGACTTGAGGGAGAAAGACCATACAGATGATATAGAGGTAACTATATCATGTGACATAGACCATTGGAGCTATATACACAGCTCTCCATTTCCATAATTAAGGAATATTCATATTTAATCATTTACCTTTTCCTAGGTGATTGCTTTAACGAGTAACTATAATCCACTTGTGTAACACCAAACACCCTAGCATACCCAGGATGGCTGCTAGAACAGGTTCTTTGATCTGCTTTTCACAAGGAAAGCGATTCAAAAGGGTTTAACAATCTGACTTGACTCAAACATATAAATCATTTACTTAGTTCGGGGGAAAAATCAACACCCTGAACTTCAGAGAAAATACTAACAGAAATTACAAGCAGATAAAAAATACAGACAGAGAAAATAAAACAATGCAACAGACCAACAGATAGGGCTTCTAGCTATTTGACCTCATATACATACATAGTTACCAAAGAAAGAGGCACCACCTGGGTTTTCAAAGCCAGGGGGCTCAAGGGCTGCCTAGAGTCTGATCTAGTCAAATCACACAACTATTCCCATATGTAAGCCCCAAAGCAAAACCTTACCTCAGAATATATATACCTTTCTTCAGCGTCAGAGGACATCACAACCTTTGTAACCAACTGCCTAATAATAAAGTAATGAAAGGTGTGGGCCTTCGTGAAAAACAAACCTCCCAGTCAATCATGCCCCTCCTGTTGGGTTGCACTTGAGGCCCAGGGAAAGGCCAAGGAAGATCTTCAAATTCCCTTACCATTACAGTCAGTCATTTCAATCACATTCACTCTTCATAATCCCAATTGAGATTTTCTTGGCGAAGATACTGAAATAGTTTGTGATGTACTTTTCAAACTCATTTCACAGATGAGGAAACTGAGGCAAACAGGGTCAACTGACTTTCCCAGGGTCACACAGCTAGTAAGTGTCTGAAGCCAGATTTGAACTCAGGAAGATGACTCTTCC
The DNA here is from genome assembly GCA_028646515.1 of Pseudochirops corinnae. NCBI lineage: Eukaryota > Metazoa > Chordata > Mammalia > Diprotodontia > Pseudocheiridae > Pseudochirops > Pseudochirops corinnae. Next base: position 17,213,340 of record CM053591.1, read on the forward strand.
TGACTCTAGGCCTGGCACTCTATCCACTGAGCCACCTAGTTGCCTCAATATTCCATATTTCAATGTATGTGAGATATTACTAATGTGAGTATCCCTAATATTGTTACAGATGGGAAGCCACCCATGCCTTCTCATTTAGTCCATGTTTTTGTCGAGAACTTGATCCTCACGTGGAGATTATCCACTACACATAAGCTTGATGCTCATACTCTGGTTGTGCAGTCAGACTTCTAAGTTTGTATCCTAGTTCTTATATTTACTTAGGCAAGTCACTAAACCTCTTGAAGCTTCAAAACCATCACCAGCTAAATGAGAGGATTCGATTATGTGAGCAGTGTTAAACTCAAATGGAAATGGGTGTGGGGGCAGAGTTGGGGAGCACTAAACTACATATAAGGATCCCTGTTTGCTACATATTAATTAAGAAAACCATATGTTAACATCTATTTTCTACTGTATTTTATTTATTTTGTTAAATATTTCCCAATTACATTTTATTCTGATTCAGATCCTCTTAGGAGTATTGTGGCCCACAGTGCTGTGATGATTTTCAGTTCTGAATCATCTAGTCATCTGCTTGAAATCTATAGTCATTCCATAAACCTTCCATAGACTACTCAGTACTCCATGCATTTAAAACCTTCCTTTGTTTTGTCTACTATTTTATGGACAACTGTAGAGCATTTAGGTTGTCTATATAATATTCCTCACCCTCATGACAAGACTGGCCCGCCCAACTATAAAGCCAAGCACAAGCAGCTTTCCAGAGGACTGCTTCTGTGAATGACTTTGAGGTTCTGATCACAGAATATAGTGAACTCTCTATTTATTCAGCAATAAACTAAAGCAAAACATTCACAGAAACCAAAGTAGAGCATTCATAATATCACACAACAACTTATTACTAAAGTGGCCACATAGTCTTAAAGGAAAATGTCATTCACTAAGTCCTTAACTCAATCATCCTTAAGGAGCAAAGTACAAAAGTCTCCTACCCCTAGGTCACATCGTCTTAATCTCACCAATCAGAAAGTCTTCCTTCATCTCGATTGGAGACTAGCTTCCAATCATCCTTAACTCAATCATCCTTAAGGGGTACAAAGTACAAAGTTCTCCCACTTGTAGGGAGCCAGTTATGGGGAGCCCTGCCATCCCTAGGCAGGGCTGAGAAAGAATCATGTACCCAGAGGTAGGTGCATAAAAAGAAACGGGACTCCCAAAATGGTGAAAGTAGGGAGCCACTGTTTACTCTTCCAGGTACAAGCTTTATAAAGCCATAAATCTCCTTCCTAATTGTTTTCCCCTTGCAGATATTGGGCACTTCTTTGTTTCCAGGCCACGGGTGTATTCACCACACTTATCTAGAGGACATAATCCTCACACCTGTGTGTTTGAGCTGTTTCCTGGGGGATGGGGAACCAATCCAGACCCATCAGCAGGTTCTTTAGCTGAGAGGGCTTATTCAGCCATCAGGGTCAGAGTCCCACTGGCCTGTTGTCCTCTACACCCACTCCTGCTGCACATTGTCTTGATCCTATCAGCCAACACTAAGTAACCAAGTAAAGATCCTTTCATCTTGACTTAAGACTAATTTCCAAACTCGATGACTCCTCTTCCATGCTCCCAGATTTTGCCTGAATTCACACAACCATCATCTGTATTCACAGGTAGACAGCTCCCAGCTCTACTGCTCTGACTCCAGCTCCAATTCCTGCTCTGGCTCCAACTTCTGCTCCAAGCTCATGGTGGTGACTAGTCCACTTCAAGCCCTTTCCAGTTTCTGTTTCTGGGAAGACAAAGCTTAACAGAGTTAAAACAATATCTGCACACATTAAGCTTAGCAGAGTTACAACTACGTTCACACACATTGCCAGCACTGTCATCAATTCATTTTCTGGCTGTGAAATCAACACAGACCAGAAGACAGGGTCTCTGTCTGAGAAATTAACACAAATCATCAGTAAAGTCCCAGGACCTCTGAAAACATCAGTAAAACCCTCCTTCAGGACTTCTATAAATAGACAGCAGGAAAGTCCTCTTTCAGGGCTCCTAAACCAGCAACATCCTCTATCAGCAGACAGGTCTGACAAAGTAACATCACCACACACACAGACAGACAAAGTGCTGGCACCACAACCATCCTTTCTCCTAGTTCTGCTCAGTCCCAGCTGTGCTCAAGCTTTTATATCATCAGTTCCTTCCTGTTCTGCCCCTTCCTCTTAAGTCCTTCCTGTTCTTGCCAAAGCAAGTTCCTCCCACTGTGGGCTTTACAGGTTCTGTTTCTAACAAAGACTAGATATAATCACAGGTGAGGCTCAAAGGCACTTGAATAAATGAAACAAGGTGCTAAGTACAATTTTGCTTGCCATTACACCACCACCCTTTCCCCTATTTTATTCTTGATCTCAAGTTACATTAGATTATACATTATACTCATTGTATGTTTTCCCATTACTTTTTGGAGAATTGACAGTTTAATTCTTTTGAGATTGTGGTACAACATGATTTGTAGTCACATAGTGACTTGAGAAAACTTAAGTACTCTTGGGTTCAGTACATTCAGTACATCACCTAAAATCAGGAACTTTGGAGAATTTCACCCCAAAAGCGAAATACTCTTCCATTTGGATTTTGTGTAGTCTACTCTGTCTCTCAGATACCTTTGATGAGTCTGGGTTTATATGCTTTGTCTTTCATTTCATGTTGATTCTGGGAAGATTTTTAATGACAACCTTAATAAGTCATCATTTTTGTCACTTTGGCCCCTTGTTTAAAGAAGATCTTAAAAATATGTATAAATACAACCTTCTTTGAAAGAATTTCATTAAGTATACATTTTTTCTATTAAATTATATATATATAGTTTTCCCCTTGCAGACATTGGGCACTTCTTTGTTTCCAGGCCATGGGCGTATTCACCACACTTATCTAGAGGACATAATCCTCACATATAGGTGTGAGGAGGAGCTATGTTTTGGTCCCTAAGACCATCAGAAATATGTGTTTTCCAATGGTCTTAGGTGACCCCTGTGAAAGGGTCATTTGACCCCAAAGGGGTCGCGACCCACAGGTTGAGAACCACTGATTTAGATTAACCCCTAATGGTCAAACCAAAAATTGATCTTGGCAATTATATTGGATATTACTTAGAATATTAAAATATGAAATCTATTGTCTGTACTTAATGTGTCTTCATCCCCATCCACACTTTTCTCTTTCAGCTCACAGCCTCCTGTGTTCACCAGATTAAGAGATTGGAGTTTTGTGATCATACCATTTATTATACCTAACATAACATGAAAAGGGAAAAATTATCAAGCGTACCTATGCCAGTCAGTGAGTGAATAAATATTTATTAGTCTCCATTTTCCATCAGTGGCTCTGCTTCATTAACACCATGCTTTCCCCAATATATAAGTTGACCACCTGAAATTTCATAATATAAAGATTGATTCAGTATTTTGATACTCAACACCTTCTCAATCCCCTCAGTTGCCTATTTCTTATGATTGTAGGTCTGGAGGGTGAAGCAATAAATTCCTCCCAAAATCTTCCTTTCTAGAGGGTTTAGAATTTTTAAGCTCAACTCCATTTTCCATTAGCAGCTCTACTTGATTTCCACTACACAAAATTCATGCCCCAATACCAGACACCCTCTGGTAGCTCATTCCCTCCCCATACACCTCCCCATTGCCCCTACTTGCACATCCTACATCCTCTGCCTTTCGGTTTTCTTTTTTCATGTTATCTTCACCCATTAGATTATAAGCTTTGTGAGGTCAGAGACTTTCTTTTCCTTATTTGTATTCTCAGCACTTAGCACAATGACTGGCACGTAGTGGATAATTAATTTTTGTTGGATTTATTTATAATTGCATTGCTTTAAATTGAATATGAAGGAGGCACCTACTGTACCTTAAGTACAGGTGATACAAAGAGAGGCTAAACATCGCCTCTGTTCTCATGGAATTCTAATGGGGGAAACAACATGCAAACACTTCTGAACAAACTATATAGAGGATAAATTGTAAATAATCAACGAGGGGAAAAGTACAATTGAGGAGAAACTTCCTGAAGAAGGTAAGATTTTAGCTGGCACTTGATGTGTAAAATCTTTACACATTTACCAAGATGAAGCTCATCTTGGTAAAGATGAAGAGGGAGGATGTTCCAGGTAGAGGGGGCAGCCAAGTGAATATGCCTAGAGTCAGAAGATGAGTGTCTTGTTCGAGGAACAGCAAGGAGGCTACTGGCAATGGATCACACAGTATGTGCGGTCAGGGAAGACTAGACAGATAAAAAGGAGTTAGCTTATGAAAGGCTTGAAAAACCCAACAGAGAAGTTTCTATTTGATCCTAGAGGTGATAGAGGACCATTGTAGTTTAATGAGTAGATGTATGGTATGGTCAGAACGGTACTTTAGGAAGATTTTTTTGATAGCTGAGTAGAAGATGGACTAGACTAGGAAGAGTTATGGCAAGGGGACCAATGAGAACACTGAGAAGTACCTACATCCTAGATCTCTTCCCCATTAGCCTCCTAGAGCTTTAAATGTGGCCCGGGTGACTCCTCACTACACATATAGCACCCATGGGAAAGAAATAGAGAAGGGGTATGTAGCCCCTGTATCAAGATCATGGTGTTCAAACAAGAAAAAAAATTTAATAGTGAAGGAAGGAATTTTCCCTCAGCTCACTAGCCCAGTCAAATTCACAATACTTTTCAATCTCGGAAACTCTTGATCTTTTCTCACCATAGTTCATGGTCTCCATCATCTCCCAGATTTTTTTTTTCCCATAGTGCTAGCTTCTGATTGCAATGCTTTCTGGGCTTTCTGTGGCACCAGGACAAGGTTTGCCTTGACTTTTGTGCTTCTTGTTGTTCCAGTCGCTGGTTACCTACTTCTGTCACTCTCAAAATAGCTAGGAAATCTGATTCCAGGGGCAGCAAAATAAATCAAGCAAGCCAACCCTGGCTGTGAGAGTGGCCAGATTGTGGGCCCTTTATTCTAGTTTGTGTCTTCCTGCCTGGGAGCACATTTAAGACAACACAGCTTCTGTGGCTCTACCTCTGCTTCCCTAGGGAGAATCTGGACATGCTCACATTCAGTGGCATGACTCAGGTTTTGTTCTCTTAACTTTTTGCTCCCCACTTTGTACTTTCAGTGGCTAGTGTGTTTAAAGAGATAAGGTTAAAGTTATTCTAATTGTATGACCTATTCCTTTTTTTTTTCCAATTTATCATTGATTTTTCCAATTATTCCAAGCTATCAAGGATTTAAATGTGAAGAAAAAGCTGATTCTGAAGAGAATTCTGAATGTGCAATCAATCTTCTGAGAAAGAATCAATTTATTTTCTGTGATGTTGCTCGGCCTCCACACTGGCCACTTTATAGCTCTCTTCATCATTTGCAGATGCCTTGTCTCTTCCATTTCTTGATTCTGAACCATATTTTCCATTTTTTTTCATTGCTCTTCCCTCTATCAAGTATTGAGCCATACTTAGTCTGGAAGATCTTCTTAGTTTCTTCAGTATAATTATTCTGCTTCATCAATCTGCAGCAGATGTTTTTTTCCTAAGTTGTAATCATCTTCATGGTGGTCCAGTTGCTTATGCTCAAGAAGAACACTGCAAAGCAAAATGAACAAGTGTCCTGAACAGTGGTATTTTTCATTGTCTTTCAGCTCACGATAAAATCATCTGCACCGATTCCATTATTTGTTATTCAGTGAGAATCAATGAGCCATCCTGCCACTTAATTGATGCCTTTATGCCTTCTATTTTCACTTATAGTGAAAATATCAAGATGGGTATGTTTCACCTCATCCAGGAGAGGTAAATATGGACACATTGGCCACTGGCTAAATATTGAACATTTAGAAAATTGACCATGAAACTGATGTGTGTCAATGATAGGACTACAAAACTATCATTCTTAGCACACTCTACCCTCATTATTGTCACTACTGCAGAAAAGGAAGGGGAAGGATAGACTTTCACTATTTTTTGACTTACAGACAAGACTAATGTATCATTTGGAAATGAGTCAGGTCCGAAATAATCTCACCAATCTATCATTATGTGTGTATATACGTATACATATTCATATATGTGTATACATATAATATGCACACACATATAATGCTCTCACTATAAGATAGATGGAAAGGCTCCATGGTCTTAGTCCATATTAAGTCCATAACCATGTTCAAATTTTGGGAATCTTCTTCAAGGTCTCTTCATTTCGTTCAGCTCTCAAGCTATTTGTTATCTCTTGTTTCTGTTTCACAGGGCCCATTTTGTTTTCTGCTCTTGTTCTCACCTGATGATGGCTTTGACATTTTTCAAAATACAGATCACAGTAAGTAATATGTTGCAGTCCAATTTCATTAGCCATAAGTCCTTCCATTGTCCTTTGAGTCATGGAGTTTTTATTCTTTTGAAATCTAGAATCACAAGGAGAATACTAATATTAAATTTATGGGCTTTAGGGAGCGAATTGGGATTGATGAAAACAGTAAACAGTTTCTCAAATGTAATCCAGCTCTCTTTCCCCTCTTACTCTTCTTCTCTGGATCCAACTCATAATCTATTAGTCATGATTGTCATAGATAGATAGATAGATAGATAGATAGATGATAAATGGATGGATAGATGGATGGATGGAGAGATAGATAGATAGATAGATAGATAGATAGATAGATAGATAGATGAGCAACAAAGATGATAGGCAAATAGAAAGACAGACAGGGGGGAGAGATAATGATAGATAGATAGATAGATAGATAGATAGATAGATAGATAGATAGACAGATAGATAGATAGATAGAGATAGGGAGGTAAATATTATGTATATGTACTGATGGATTGGCATTAGATATAAATACTGCTTCAGTTTCCAACCAAATTAATGTAATTTTCATTTTAAATAAATCCTCTTTTTTTCCTTATTATGGATCAGGATGGGCAAAAGGATATACATTCCTCTACTTTTATTTTTGTCATTCATAATTCACTAGAAGGGCATATATGTTTGAATTAGCGTGCTTCTTCATATAAATCATGTTTCAATGCTGGAATCATATCCTCACTAAAATATACTCCCTGATTATACTTCTCTCAGACCAAATCTGTTGTGTCCTACAATATGGCTGTATTTTGACCCAGACTGGCCAGATGTTGGCCAATTACTTGTACTTTTTTAAAGAAACACTTACTCTACTATCATCTATGTGGTTTTTATTTTTAATTAATATTAATACAATTGTCTTCTTTTTGAGATTCACTTCACTTTAAAAATAAAAATAAAAGCTCTGGAACATTTGGAAAGATAACCCGCCACATTGGTTTGCCCCACCCCTCCCCAAAATCTTGCAGTAGAAAGAGGACTGGTTTGGGAAACCTGGGTTTGGGTCCTGATGATGAAAACCCCTTGTGAGCCTCAAGACCTTTTATGAAAGGTGAGCCATCATTTTGTCATGTATAACAAACATTGCTTTGCTTCTTTTCAGCCACTATCAGCAATACTTTTAATGAAGAGGACAGTATTAATTCTAATCCGATCCTTACATTGGTCACTTCATCCTAAGATATGGAAAATTTCTCAAGAGAAAATAAAACAACTCCTGATATACTTATTCGGTTCTGCCATGCTGCTATTGGAGTGTGGATTCCTCCTTGAATAAAATCATTCCTGATAACAAGTTTACTGACAGCTTTAAGTTGCATAAAAACTTTAAGCACAATACTAATTTCTCTTTAGAATTCCTTCAGTGATGTGAGGGAACATGAGAGTGTAGAGCACTGGACTAGGAGTCAGGTCTAAGTTTTCATTCTGGCTTTTCCAGACTGACTGTAAGATCTTATACAGTAAGACTAGATAACCTCTATATTTTCATCCAGCTCTGACCATAATAAGGTTATTATTATTTTTTCCTTTGATAACTAAGAAAAGTCTGTCTTCATGTTAGAGTAACAGGGTGCTGTGGCCAAAAGTGTGAATAATTAGCAGTGTGCCCTGCATCCAGGACACTCATTTTGTTGTTTCTTATCCCCATAAAATATGTAGCACTACCCAAAGTAAGGAATTGCTATCAAAACTAATCTAACCAATTTGCCATTCCTTCAGGTTTTTTTATCACCATGTGGATAATTATTTTGATAAACTAATTTGTTGTAAAGATTAGGCCTTCTTTCACTTCCTGGGAAACATCTATGCCAGAGGTTCTTAACATAGAGTTCACAGACACCTTGAAGGTTCATCAACAGATTTCTGTTGGTTTTGTGAATTCAGATGTGAAAAAATATCTTGCATCTTTATTTTCACTAACTTTTAACTAAAACTTAACATTTTATTCAGTGATGATTTTTTATAAACTCATTAATCTTAGAAAGTGTTCTTAGGCTTCAGCAGAATGCCAAAGATGTTCAAGATACAAAAAGAAACAAGTAAATGAATGAATAATAAAAAATTAAGTAGTCCTGAACTATGTATTTCTTCTGAAATCGATTTCTTAACCCCCCAATATCTCTCTCTAATTTCAGTCTTAAGTACAACAGATGGGGTGGGGGCAGGTAATGGGGATATTTCAGTAAATCTTAATGTGTTACTGATCATTTAATATAGCTACACACAAGATTTGACTTAGACTCCACCATAACAGTTTCTCCCCATTCAAGGATGTAAATGTTTAACAACTGGCTCTTCAGGAGGGAAATGTACAGATGAAACCTTTTAAGTTTAATCTGCATTGTTAACAGTGTTTAAGAGTAAAAAAAAATAAACCAAACTAAATAAAACTCTGACTTGTAGCATTTACCAATTTCTGGGGTATAAATTCTTACACTGAAAATTTAACAATCAGCCTGCTTGAGATATATTGTTACATACGAGAAAAGTCCCTTGAGTCAGAGAACTTTCATTCAAATTTCACCTCTAAAGCCTGTTTCTCCGACTCTTCCTGTAAAAGTCACTTTCCCACCCTCAGTCTCCTCATTCATAAAATGAGAAAGCTGGGCTTGATTGTCTCCGACCCCTTCTAGTTCTAGATCAATGATTCTATGCTCACTGACAAAACACAGAGCAATTCTAGATGTTGCCATTTGTCAGGTCATACAGAACTATTTGAGATTTAAGTTCATATTCATGTTAATGTCTTGAGGTTTGCTTTGTATAATTTAGGGTTAGGCAAACCTTAGCATTTAAGGATTCATTTTTTTTTTCAACTCTCAGATTAAGGCAGAAAGAACCCAAAGAATTCAGCCCCACCACTCCCCAGGGTTCCTAAAACCTCAGTATATTCCCTTATGAACTTAGCTTTACTTCAGATATACAGTGAAACACAAAATCCACCTGGTTTGAAGGCTTTTTTTTCTGAAAATATTTTGCCCTGCTCTAACACTCTTGCCTTGGGGAAAGTTTTGGCAGATATTTCTTGGCTAAATCACTGCAACATGGCATCATAACCAAGAGGGAGTTTCCCTTTAGGATAGAAAATTCTCTCCATAACCCTAAGAGCCAAGAACCTTGGAAGCCACTGTCTTCTGGCTAAAACCTTAGGTGAGGGCATAATTACCTTTCTGGTAAACAAGGAGAAATTGCCTCCAGAAATTATTGAAGCAGCCTTCCATTTCTAACTCTTGGGAAAGAGAAAAAAACTAAGTTGTTAACACTCTCTTTTGCTTGAATTGGGGAGACAAGCAAAGAGAGTATAAACCAGTTCAATCATAGCCCCACTATAATGCAATGACTATAATAGATAAATACATTTCTACCTGACCTCTGGCCTTTCCCATTCCTTTGAACGAGCCTGGACCTTTCAGTTACTCTGTGGTTTAGCAAGCCACAGGACATTTTGTTCATAATGTAATATCCTATGATATAAATTATTCCCTGATGAGCAATGACATTTTGGTGGAAACATACTATTACTAAAATAGCCCCATTGGTTGTCATTGACTCAGCATAATTCTTTTACAAATGGCAAACTTTGGTGCCAAGGTGGGGGAAATAATTACTTCACCATTTTGGTGTACCTTTTCACTGTAATACCAATATGTGTTTTTCAAACTATGATTTCTGATTTGTTTGCAGCTTTGCAATTCATTTCTTTGCATGACAGGAATTAAATTTCATAAACCAAGAACATCTTAAGTAAGAGTTTCTTAAACTGGGATCCACAGACGTTCATAAAATTGGATATGGGTTGGGGGCAGGGGTGATGCATTTTTATTTTCACTAACCTCTGGATAAATTTTAGCATTTCCTTCAATTATGAATTAAGAACAACAATATTTTCCTGAGACGTGGTAAATACACTTCATAAGATTCCAAAAAGAGTCCGTCACATAAAAGGTTAACAGACCCTGCTCTAAATGATTGAGCTAATTAGACACATTTAGAATTGACGGGTTGTATTGCAGGAGCATCTCTTAGAATTGTCTGCTAACATGCTGTCCTCTATTTTGCCAGAAAAAACACTGAAATAATAATTTTTAAGAAGCAATAATATTTTAGGAAGCCTGAATGGACCCTTGGTTATATAGCAAATTCATCACTACCTTAAGCTCTTAGGGAAGCAAAAAGACATCAAAACTGACAAGCAACATTTTTTTTTCCTATTTCCATTCTACTCTCTGGCCAGCCTAGAGCCTGCAAGTACATAGCATGTACACTTTGTCAGGTCAACATTAAGCAAGAATTTGCCTCATTAGCAACTTTGGCAATCCCTATTGCTGTCATGCTGCAGTGCTAATTGGCGGCCTAATATCACATATCGTGCTGCCAGGGGACTTGTGATGACTAGAAGATGTAGGATTCAGCACCAAGTTGCAAAGTCAAATCTTCTCCTTTTGCCATCTGGAGCAATCAGAGCTTTCAAAATTCCAGGAGCACAATGAATCTTTCATATTCTTTGCCAGCCCCATTCTCATTGTTTCTCAGTCATTTCAGTTATGTCCTGCTCTTTGTGATCCTGTTTGAGTTTTTGTTTTCTTCTGGCAAAGAGACTGGAGTAGTTTGCCATTTCCTTCACCAGCTCATTTTACAGATGTGGAAACTGAGGCAAACAGGGTTAAGTGATTTACCCAGGGTCACACAGTTAGTAATTGTCTGAGGCCAGATTTGAACACAATGAGATGAGTCTCTTTTACTTCAGGTCCAGCACTCAGTCTAGCTGCCCACCTCTATCTTGTTCATATTCTTTAGCAAGCAATGGCCTAGCTTGAAATTTAGGTCCCCTAAGCTAACATTTCATAAAGACCCCCACCATTAATTACATTGCCTGTCTTCATCGGTACTTAGTGATCTCTCAAAGAAGGGTTTAGTGAATGAAAAAAAAAAAAACTTTAGCACCAGAAAGAGTCATAGAGAAGGTTCAAAAGAAACAGAAATTAAGAAAATAAGAAAAGAAAAATTAAGAAGAGAACTGCATGGATCTTGCCCCCTCTTAGACCACAAACTCCAGAATGGCAGGGTCACTGTTTTGTCAAAATGTTCTCTATTCCCCAGATGCCAAGCATGAGATGCTACACACATGAGATACTTACTAAATGTGTGTTTGATGGATAAATTGGACCATGAAGGAAAAGACAAGTAAGATGTCTGTCCTCAAAGATTCCTTTTGTAAGTGCAATGGGGGTCAGTCTGGCACATGTGCAGACCCCATCAGCCTGCTCGGCTGATGCAACCTCTCCACAGAGAGGACTCTAGGGAACTTGTTTCTGGAATAATGATGATGTGTAAAGGAAGTACCTTGGAGAGGCTTTGGAAAATGAGTAAGCATTTTACAACTGGTTCCAGTTAGATAACCAGATGGTGAATATGAGACTCATTGAATGGCTTCAGAAGCATCCAAAAAGGCCTGTCAGTATCAGTCACCTCTTCTTTTACCTTCTGAGGAATCTCAGTGACTTTTCTCTCACAATGTCTGGCAAGAAACCTGAAGGAGAAAGGTCTTGGGGATTTCATATCTCTGAGGTCACATCTGAGCTTGCAAATGAATGGGTTGGCCTCCATGTTTTCCAAGGTCCTTTTTTGCTGTAAAACTGTAATTCTCTTCGAATCACATGCACCCAGTCCTGAGGCTTTCTGGGAGCCACAGGCACAGAAATGGACTCCAGTCTTTGGCCTCTGCATTTGTACTTTTCTAGGGGAAGGAAGTTAAGTCTTCCCAATCCTGTGAGTGTAAAAGGTCTCAGAGGGTGTCTCCCCATCCCAGAATTCAAATTTGCTTTTTTCTTTTGTTTCTTTGTTTGTTCATTTATTTATTTATTTTTAGTTTTCAACATTCATTTATTTCCACAAGATTTTGAGTTCCAAATTTTCTCCCCATCTGTCCCCTATCCCCCACCCCAAGATAGCAAGCAGACTGATTACCCCTTCCTTCAGTCTGCTCTGTCTTCCATCCCTGCTTATGCCTTTCCCCCTTACTTTCCTTTTTTTTCCCCTTACTTTCTTGTAGGCAAGATGAATTTCTATACCCCATTGCCCATATAGTTAGCTTTTTTTTCTTGCAGCCAACCTAGCACTGATAACTCAAGGCTGTTTCTTTTGCACTCCAGTCCAAGGACACGTCTGGGAGCTATTATACCACCTGTGGACATTTAATTGGTAGAACCAATGTTGTATAAGAACTGAGTTGTTTTGAGCCTTCTCCACCACAGCGTGAGGTAGTATAGGTGAGCTTATGTCAAGCAGGTTTAAGGGGAAATGCTTGTAGGTTTTATTTACTGTATCTTTGAAGTGAATATCCCTCTGTAAAAACTAATTGAGGCTGTGATTGAGTGGAACTGAGATATTAGTCACAGCCCCTCAGTGAAAGGGAGAAGACCTGAGCTGCTGGCAATAGAGAAAAGACAGCATAAACCCTCAGGATTATGCCCCGAAACTTTGAGGCTGCAAATGTAGCAACCTGGTTCTGGATGAGAGGACCAGTCTTCATGTTGTGACATTGCCTTTGCATAGCTACCTGAGCTCGAAAGAGAAAAGGTTTCAGATGCAGGTAAGTGAAACTTGCAAACTTGAGAAACAGGAGAAATTTAGGACTCCCTCCTAAGTGTGACAGACATACTATTACAAGCTCCATGAATTTATTCATTTTGGATTAGAAAGGACTCTGGGATAAGCATCAAGGGCCATGAATTCTAATCTTGACTGCTACAAACTCACTGCATGACCTTGCCCGAAGTATTTTGACACAGTGGGCCTCAGTTTTAGAGTCTGCAAAATAAATGGGTTGGCCTAGATATTTTCCAAGGTCCTTTTGACTGTAAATCTGAGATTCTCTTTGAGTCATATGAACCCAATCTTGAGTGTTTCTGGGAATCACGGCCACAAGAGTAGTCCTGGTTAGCTGATTTTCAGCTAGTCACATAGTCCATTAAATGCCTCAAAGGGTTAGAGACTAGAACTTTCATAGCAAATTACTTTCAAATTCTCAGAAAAAAGATGAGTTTTCTTCCTCCTTACTAATCTCTCATCTTTTGTATCTGAATAATAGAAATGTTCTCCTAAACTCATTGCAATTGTCCCTTTATTCATAATTGCAGAGGGATGAACAGCGCTAAACTCATTTCACCGTCTTGTGCTAAGCTCATCATCATATACCAGGCAGGCCAGGACATACTTTCCCATTGGTGATCAAGATTTTCAGGAGGGTCTGCAGTGAGAGGAGTAAAAAGATCTGATTCCTCAGGGTGTGACCTAAATTCCCTAAGGCTAGTCTTAGGGTTGAGGGTGGAAGGAAAAGTGAACTGGGTTACTTTTTATACTTCCCTTATCACTCAGAACTCATTTTATAGAAGGTATAGTTCTAAGTCTACATTAGCAGACTGTCTGGGTCCACTGAGATTTAGCTACTTGTTGGAAGGAAATATTCAATTCTATTAAACTTGTAATAACACTTCATTTAAATTATAACACCTGAAGAACTTAGTTCCTCAAGACAGTTGTTATCCTAACCACAGTATAGACTTGCATGATTAGAAAGGTAAATGAAAAAAAAAAAACAAACCAACAACTGTGATCTTTAAATGCCCTTCTTTGTCTCATCCCATTTTCAAAATATTTTGAAAAACCATATTTAAACTATTCTAAAGGAAATGTGAATCTGTATGTATTTAAATATGTATACACATACACACATTTAAAAATTGGATATGATTAAGTTCATGTGCATTCATTTATTGCAAAAGCCTTCCAGGGTCGATTCCAAACAGCCAAGTTTGAATGTTTAGAGTTGCTGCTATTACTGTTAGTTTTTGGCGTAGTTCAGTCCTATTTTCCTTCCTGATGGCACATCCAAAAAGCTCAAACTAAATATGGAGTTGCAAAGAGGGGAAACGAGAGAAGAAAAGTAACCGAGCAATTTCTCTCATCTAAAGATTTCTCACAACCTGAATTGTCAGGGCAGTCATTTCAAATTTTGAAACTTTTAACAAAGAAAAAATAGTCCCTTGCTATTTGTATAATGAGTCTTTTTTGAAATTCTCATAATGTATTACAAAAGGATTAAATGCCAAAGGAATGAGAAAAACAGAGATCCTTTAGGCAGTGAATTGGGAAGCTGTTCCATCTTTTCATGGTTTCCTTTCCCAATTTTGAAATGTTTACCTAAGCGAAATGCTCAGTTGTGGTAGTAGTATATGTGTGTGCATGTATGTGTATGTATATATGTGTGTGTGGGGGGGTGTGTGTATATATATATATATATATATATATATATATATGTGGGTGGGTGTGTGTATGCATTTGTGTATGCACATGTGTGTACATATATGCATTGTGCGTACACACAGACACAGACACTTTTCAAACTGTTTTTGGAATTGAGTCAGAGTTGTGGTTGAAGTAATCAACCTCATATTGAGGTTATTCTCAGAGATGAATATATTATCCTGTGATTCTGTTGTTGTAACTATAAAAGACTCAACAGGAAACTGGGAAAAGGTCTACAAAGCCAGTCAACACATTGATATGAACCTTCTTGTGTGGATTCGGTGCTCAGGAAAAACAATGAGAGCCCATTATTGAAAACTCATTTCCTAATTCAGTTAACAGCAGTAGATCAACAAAATTTTATAATCTTGTCCAGCACTTAGAATTCATTCACTAAAGTAGTGAGATTTCTCCCAAAGTTGTATCTACCATTGCCTAACAACCTGGAAAATAATTTGTTCCCAAGGAATTAAGCATTTCAATTAATTCCACTGGACCCATTTAAAAGCTGATTTCACAATTTTTAAAAGCTAATATTTCAGTGTCTCAGCAGAATGTTCTTACTTTCTCCTTTAACTTGACTGGCATATGGGTGCTCTATAAATAATCTTTGATCTAGAATCATGATTTTAAAAGCTGGCATTTACAATTTCCCTTATTTTTTCTGATATGAAGTCTCTAGTTGCCTCATTGCCCCTGTTCTGGCATAGAGCAAGTCTGATCTCTCTTCCACGTGACATATTTTCAAATACTGTGGCTAGCACTTGTGATACTATATCAGATAATAGAAGATAATGATACTTATTGCATTATTCCTGATCTTATTAGAAATACCTCTAACATTTCTGTTACATCAAAGATTGGCTTTTGAATTTAGATAGATGCTCTTTATCATGTTAACTAAAGGTTCATTTATTCCTGTGCTTTTTAATTTTTTAAAAGATAAATGGAGCTTGTTATTTTGTCAAAAGCTTTTTTTCTATCTATGATAGAATGGTGATTTTATTTTTGTTATTAATATAGTCTGTTATGTCTATAGTTTTCCTAATTTTGAACTAACCCTATCTTCCTAGCATAAATCGACCTGATTATAGGGTTTTCTTTTTGGGGTGGGAGGGTTCTTTAAATATTTTACTCTACTCTCCTTGTCAATATTTTATTCCTTTTAAGTGTTTAAGCATCATGACCAAACCTCCACTCCCTCTTCAATAGTCTTCCCTTCTCTGGACTAAATATGCATGGTCATTTCAACTGACCCTCATCTGACCTGGACTCAAAGTTATTCACCATTCTGGTTGCCCTCCTCTGGATGCCTCTTCCCATTTTATCACAAACTGTGGTCCCTAGAATCTAAAAGTCAATAATATGTGTAGTCTGACCAGAGCAGAAGGCAGAGAGTTTATCATCTTTTTGTTGTTCTAAGTCAGTGGTACTCAACCTTCCTAATCCCGCGACCCTTTAATACTCATCTGTGGGCATATCGGTATGTGGGTGGATCCGCCTGGAGACCTATAGAGGAGCAGTGTCTTGGCTCCTAAGACCATCAGAAATATGTGTTTTCCAATGGTCTTAGGCGACCCCATTCGACCCCCAAAGGGGTTGCGACCCACAGGTTGAGAACTGCTGCTGTAAGTCATACCTCTTTTCATGTAGTCCAATTTTACATTAGTTTTTTCAACTGACATCACACTGTTGACTTACACTGAACTCAATTTCACAAATACCTTGACATCTTTTTCATACAAACTGCTATTTAACCATGCATTCCCCATTTTGTACTTGTAAAGTGGATTTTGGAACATGTGTAAGAACTTAACATTTAACTATATTGGTCTTGGGACAGGAGACCTAAGTTCCATCACAAGGCCCATACAACCTTTCCAGATTAGAGCTGTCAACAGTGTATGCCCCGTTGGCATAATCTTGGACAAATCAGGTCAATTCCATGTCAGAAAAAGGCATCATAAAAGAAATATCTTGTTTTATCATCTGGAGAAAATATTGAACATTTGTTGCTATTCAGTGGTTCAGCCATGTCTGACTCTTTGTGACCCCCTAGACCAGCACTTCTCAACCTTTGGGTCACTACCCCTTTGAGGGTCAAACGACCCTTTCACAGGAGTCACAGGGTTTGCCTAAGACCAACGGAAAACATGTATTTCCAATAATCTTAGGAAACGAGACACTGCTCCTCTATCCGTCTGTCTCCAGGGGGTCTACCCACCTGCAGATACACCCACATATGAGTATTAAAGGGTCATGGCATTAGGAAGGTTGAGAACCACTGCCATAGACCATAGCATGCCAGGCCCTTTTATCTTCCACTATCTCTCAAAGTCTGTCCAAATTCATTTTTGCTACTTCCATGATACTATTAATCTACCTTATCCTCTGCCATCCCTTTTTCCTTCTGCCTTCTATCTTCCTCAACACCAGGGTCTTTTCCAATGAATCCCATCTTCTCATTACATATCCAAAGCTGATTTTATTGCTTATAAATTCATGCTAGGTCACTTTGGTTGTTCTCTCACTACTTCTTTATAATAACTTTATTTAAGTCTTGCTGACTTCCTAGCATATCTTCCTTAGTGACTATACCAAACCTTTTTTTCTCTCAAGTCCCCAAACATGGTGCTGTTCCCCAGACTCTCAGCAAACAACCTAGACTTAACTGAAATTACAGTTTCTAATGAAATCACCCTCAACACTCACCTCCAGATTAAAGACTTCAGCATGACTTTACCAATCTTCTCTTTCTCCTCTCTAATCCTAGAGGACCCTGGCCAAATTCTGTAATCCCCTTTTTTATCTCTTCTAGGGCTGAACTCTATATTATCTTCTGACTCCAGGGCCAGTGCTCTATTCACTGAGCTACCTAGCTGCTCCAAAACTCTGTATTATCTCAGTCTTTTCAATCTCTCCTTTTCTGCTGGTTCCTTCTAATACTCAGATCTCTCCTATTCTAAAAAAAAATAAGCAAGGCATAAAACCCCAAAACCAATGCCTCTAGTGTCTTACCACCAACTCATTAATTACCCCCCTGCAATGTGGCTTTTATTCCCACATCATGTTATATAACATTTTATTCTACCGGTGACCTAATAGACAAATCCAGTCTTCTTTCTCAGTCCATATCATTATCCCTGAATTCTCTGTGGCATTTAACAACATCTCCTTCTTGATACTTTCCTTGGTTTCCATGACACTGTATTATCTTTATTTCTACTTTGTTACCCAGGGGTATTGAAAGGGACCAGGAGATTGTTGAAAGGGGTACATAACCAACAAATAGGAGAGTTGGAAATACAGGTCACATCTACCACCCCAAATTTCAGGGCTTTTCTCCAACATTATTGATCAGCATTCCCCTTACTCCACCATCTCCCAACACTGTGCAAGTTTCCAAACTTTTCCTTTTGGGGCTAGACATCAGCACTTCAATGCAGTTATAAACTAACTGTGATTCAGTCACCCACAGCAACTTTGTAGGTACTCTTGGGAAAATTTCTTCTTCCAATATGCCTTTTCTATGACAGTAGATCACCTCATGGCTATAGCAAGTGCGTCTTGGTTGTCTCTGGGTACCAGGCAGTGGACAATGAATAAGCCTCTCTATTCTCTTTTATTTTAAGTGGCACAGAGCAACTTACAGAAGATTTCAAACCGGTCTGCATCTCTTATATCAAAGTTCCACTCAATCCAAACACTCTTCTGAATAACCCGATTTCTGTGAATGGTACTGCTACCATTTAAGTTACCTAGCTATATAACCTTGCTATTAAATTTTATTCTTCCCTCTCGCTCTTCCCATGCAACCAGTGTCAGAGATGAAGAATGAACCCCAATCATCTTAATTCCAATTCTAGAAGTCTACACATCATATTATACAGAACTTGTCTCGTAAGCCTGCCATTGAAGCCTTTAAAATCAAGCTCGTTGCTTTAATGGCAATTTTTCCTCATCAAAAATCTAGAATCCATTCATATTGAACTACTTACTTTTCCATAGTAATTAGAAGACTTTTCTGGCTCTATGCTTTGGTTCAAGTTGTTATCTGTACCTGGATCATTCATTATTCCTCCTACACCACCTTTTGAATGCCTGCCTATCCTTTAAGGATCAGCTAAAAGGTTGCCTCCTCCTAAAAACCTTTCCAAATTCCCCTGCCAGAAATTATCTTCCTCCATCAGAACTATATAACCTTAGCACACATTCCATTCTTTTGCCATGTTATAGTTTGTTTTGCAGTAATTGCATTCATGTTGTGTCTCCTTTATTAAATTAAAATCTCCATGAGGACAAGTTTGTATTTCATTTTGCTTTGTATATTCCTTAACACAAATAACAGTCTCTGTATATATCAGGTACTTAATAAATATCAAATGAATATTAATATATGTGTGTAAAAATTTATATGTATATATAGGTGTGTGTGCACACACACATGTGTATATATATATATGTTTATATATAGGTATGTTTACATATATATATAGTTTGCTGCTGATTTTACATACAGGTATGGCACTATGGTATTGTATCAGCAATGCAGTATTCACAATGCCTACAGTAACTGTAAGTATGCTGATATGGTTATTAATCACAGAGCCTGTAACAGGCTCTCTACATAAGAAATATAGCTAGAGCACTCATTTAAATACCAGAAAACGGAGTCCCA
>CM053591.1:17233234-17267214 GCA_028646515.1 Pseudochirops corinnae
GGCCTTTATTAGAGACACTGGATGTGAAAATTCTTTCCCAGTTTCCCGCTTCCCTCTTAATCTTGGCTACATTGGCTTTGTTTGTACAGAAACTTTTCAATTTAATATAATCAAGATTATCCATTTTGCATTTTATAATGCTCTCTAACTCTTCTTTGGTCATAAAGTCTTCCCTACTCCATAAATCTGACAGGTAAACTATTCCTTGCTTCCCCAGATTGCTTACAGTATCAGCCTTTATACCTAGATCGTCCTCCCATTTAGACTTGATTTGGTGTATGGCATTAGATGATGGTCTATGCCCAGTTTCTGCCATACTATATTCCAGTTTTCCCAGCAGTTTTTGCCAAATAGTGAGTTCTTATCCCCCAAACTGGGGTCTTTGGGTTTATCAAACAGTATATTACTATATCATTGACTACTGAGTCTTTTGTACCCAATCTGTTCCATTGATCCACTATTCTATTCCTCAGCCAGTATCAAGTATTTTTGATGACTGCTGCTTTATAATACTGATTAAAATCTAGTATGGCTAGGCCACACTCCCTTAGCATTTCTTTTCATTAATTGCCTTGATATTCTGGAGGCACAAGGCTTTCTGTAATCTAAGATCACAAATCAGTTTGTTGATCTACTTTGGCTACATACTTGAGACTGAAATGCAAAAACCAAAATTGCTAAATTGTTATATGAAATTAAATTATGAAGTAATCACTCTGCTTTCCTTTCTAGATAATCAAGAATAGACTAGTAAGAATATACTCTGTCATGGCCAGCAATACACATATGTGCATGTGTGTCTCTGTGTGTATATGTATGGGAAGTGTTTTTATGTATCAAGATGGAAAGACTTCAGGTATGTGCCCATTGATGATCTATATGTTGATCATATAAGGATTCTATAAACTGAGGCTCATTACCAGATTGACAACATGTGTCACTGAATTATTTTGGTCACTAAGTTTTTGAAAACCACATATGAAGTCACTGGAGGACTATAACATGTGTTTGCTTCATGACATTGATTGATTAATGTATTACTTTTATTTGGTAAAATATCAGACTTTGGTCTACAAACAATTTTCTTTCTAGCCCGCAAAAGTTTTCTATAATTAGAACTTTAACAAGTGGGTAAAGTAGAATATTATTTTGGTAAGCAAATTTCTGTGGTTATATAATCAGCTTGATACATGCCCCAATTTATATGATTTTTCATTTTTTTGGCTCAGAATTAGGAAAGAATAATTCTTCTCTTTTTCCTGAAGAACAAGTGGTTATCTCTACTCTAGAACTTGTGCTAGACTCAGAAGATAAGGATTAAGTGGAAGTCATAAATAATTTTTCTCAAGCCTATTCTGAATGTTGCCTAGAAAATTCTGATTTACAGATCTGCTTAATTAAGGATAGAGGATGAACCATGCAATATTACCTGGGATTAATGTGAATAAAATTAATAATATTGCAAGTCTTTACAGAATGCATAAGCAAGAATGAATTCAGACTGGTATTCAGGTTTCATGTTTTGAAAAGACAATACATTCTTTAGCTAATATTAGAATTAAGACAACTGGATGGTGCAGTGGATAGAGTGCCTGGCCTGGAGTAAAAAAGATCTGACTTAAAATTCAACCTCCTACATTTACTAGCTGTGTGACCCTCGGTAAGTCACTTAACCCTGTTTTGCCTCAGTTTCCTCATCTGTAAAATGATCTAGAGAAGGAATGGCAAAACTACTTCAGTATCTCTGCCAAGAAAACCCAAATGGAGTCACAAAGAGATGGACACTCCTGAAATAACCGTACAACAACAAAAATATCAGTACTAGAATAAAACCTACAACTCAAGATAGTATTTGAAGGTGTAATAATTCTGAATGATGAAGAATGAAAAAAATGTACCATCATGGAAAAGTAAGTGATTCTCATCATAGAACAATGTCCAAGTCTGACTTCAGGAAAAATTATGAACTAGAAGTTTATTTTCAAGGTCTTTTCCCTTCTCTTTTTAAATCCTCTTCTTCTCTTTTCATAACTAACTTCCACCTCAGCCACTCCTAGTCCATCAAGAACCATGGTCATTATTCTAGACCTTTCCTGACTCTTCTCCCTAAACACAAATTATTCTCTCCTTTAATTCCTCCCTTGTATATCCTACTAGATGACTAAGATGATATATTAATTCTGACCTAAAGTACTGTTTCCTTCCTCTTTTCTGGAAAACACCACCACTTTCATATTAGTCTTAACTATCCAAACACAAAGGCATGGGCAATATATGCCCCCAAGACAGTGGGAAAAATGTCTTTATACTGGAGCAACTGAAAGTCCTGAATCTCATGGTATAGATTGCTTTCTAATCTACATATGCATTAGGTTAGGCATGGTACTAACCATCTCCCCTATTTTCCTTCTTCAAAATCTCTATTTTTTTCCCCTTCAGTTCTCAATGTAATACTTTCTTTTCTTCACCTCCTGTTTATGTTTTCATTCTCTGCCTTTCAACTTGTCTGAGACTCATTAGGGTGCTATTGTTCAGTGCTTTGAGTAGAGCATTCTTTAATAAGTCTGTGGATACAGGATAATTTTCTATGCAATGCTATCTCTAATGATAACTAGATGACTTAGTAGATAGAGTTCTGGACCTGGAGTCAGAAATATTTGAGCTCAAATCCAGACTGAGATACTCAGTGACAACGTGGGCTCTATATGTCATTCAACTGCAATCTGCCTTAGTTTCCTCCACTATAAAACCTGTCTCCCAAGGTTGTGAGGATTGAGATAACATTTGTAAAGCTCTTAGCACAGTGATTGGCCCAGTCATTCTGTCATGTCTTACTCTGCATGACCCCATGGACCACAGTGTCCAGAGGGTTTTTTTGGCAAAGATGCTGGAGTTTTTTGTTTGTTTGTTTGTTTGTTTTTGCCACTTTCTTCTCCAATGGATTAAGCCAAACAGACGTTGCTCAGTGTCACACAATTAGTAAGTGTCTAAGACCAGATTTGGACTCAGGTTTTTCTGACTGCAGGGCCAATGCTCTGTCCACTAATTCACTTGACTTGCTTGGCACATAGTAGGAGCTTGGTAAATGTTTGTTCCCTCTCTCCCTCACTTCCTTTCTTTTGTCCTTCCTTCCTTGTTTCTTCAAATGCTGTAGATGCAAATCAAATCCTCCCACATTTTCTCCGCAGAGGGCTGATTCACACAATATGCTGGGAAAGGAGATATTTCTCTAAATCTCTTGGCATTACATAGGTACCAATTCAGTACACAGATTAGTTGCTACTCTTTGCTCTTACTACATGACCAACCCATGTCCTTTTCCAGTGCTCTCTTTCTTCTGTATCATTCACATTACCATTCATGTGTAGTGCATTGATGATGATATATGTCACAGCTTATTTATACTCACCGTTAATCTCTCCCTTGTCCTTTGGATGACCTTCATTTTTAATTTCTGGGAAATCTGATACTCCATGATTCATAGGCTTATAGCATCACTGAAAGGATATTACTCTTAAAAAGAGGACTTTTGTTTCAGGGAAAAACTGGGGTTTAGCTGTGTAATTTCCAAAATGCAATCCAGACTGCTTTGCACATGGCAAGATGCTTAATAAATCTTTTATAAGACTGAAATTGGTGAAGAAAATCAGATTTACCTAGAGAAATACAAGACTTGAATCAATAAATCCTTTGCCAAAGTCTTGGATAAGAGATATGATCTTATCCCAGTCACATCAGGGAGTGAAGAAAAGATTAATTTTGTCCCACTTAATTCAGCTTCAAACATGGCAGTCATTTCTGAGTGTCACTTCTCAATTTCCTTTAGAAATTATTGGCTTCTACTGTGTTTGACCTGGCATAAAATTAAGCTATCACATAAATCTTGCCGGTCTATCTTGGTCTCTCTGCCTCCTTCTCTTCCATTCTACTGTATCTAGCAGACTCACATAGTGTCGCCTGTCTAGAGAGCTGAAGGTCATGATAACTTCCTTCTGATACCGTAACCAGTCATTGGGGTCACTCATCTTATTGACCAATGGTAGATTTCTTTTTGGTTGTTCTTGCTCTTGTTAACCAAAGTTACAGAGAAAACAATCCAGAATTTCAAGAGTGTCCATGACACATGACTCTATATGAATTTATTTCTGCAGGTAGATCTTGCATTAAGAGACTGGGTAAAGGATGATCAAATGTTGATGAGAGTCCTATGTCAGAAAATAAGAGTTCTGAAACAGGCAGAAAAGTTGGCTTAGTCTTGGACACAGTCACATCTTTTCATGGAGGTGTGACCAAGGATCTTGCATTCCATATCTCTGCTGCTTGGTCTCTGCAGTCAGCACACTTGAACGTCCATCTCCAGTTGTCCTGATCTATATCTGACCACTGGACCCAGACGTCTCTGGAAAAGAAAGTGAAGCTGGTGACTTTGTACAGCCCTCCTTCACTTAAATCCAATTCACTTGCAAGTCTTGGTATCATCTTTCTGATGTTATGGGCCTGTTTGAGAAGGAAGGACAATCCATAACCTTTTCCCTGCCCTCTCCTGCTCTCCCCTCTTCTGCCCTCCTCTCCTCTAGTCTCCTTCCCTTAGGGTCTTCTGCCCAAAGGAAGGTGAATTTTGACAGCCAAAAGCTGCCTAGTTAATTTGGGGTTTACTGGCTAGATTTCTTTCTCAAAGACCAAGCCTTAAACCCAATTCAGTATGGCTCTCATTGATTAGCCAACAACACTACCCAAGCACTACTTAATGGTTATTGTTTGGGCCCAGCAGGCTCTGAGTGAATGTAAATAGTAATTGTTTCTCTTTTGGCCAGAAACCCTGAAGGTTTTCCATTCCCAGTGTGATTTTTTTTTTAAGGGACCATCCCTTGGCTTATTTCTTAAACAGCCCTAATCACTGAATGGATGTTGTCTGAGTCAAAGTGAAAACTCAGAAAGATCTTAGTTTAAAAAGATCAAGGTCTCCCCTGTTTCTGCACCATCTCTAGTTGTCCTGATCTATGTCTAGTCACTGAATCCAGATGGCTCCAGAGCAGAAAGTGAGACTGGTGACTTTGCACATCCCTCCTTTACTTAAAACCAATCCACTTGCAAGTCATGGCATCACCTTCTTGATGCCATGGTCTTCTTTGAGAGTGAAGGACGAATGAAGGACAAACCGTAGTACAATTAGACTATTTGGATCTGTCTTGTGTTTATTTATTTGAACTTTTGGCCTGCCTGTGCATTCACTTCTTTCTTCTTTTAGCTTTCATAAAGGAGTAGAAATGAACAAGATGGTGCTAAGATTAAATGTACTCACAATATCCCAAAGAACTACTAGAACCAGGAATATTCTAGAAGAAACAGATGTTTGAGGATATGCTGTGTTCAGAAGGCCCACCTATTTTTTGTTTGTTTTAGGATGAAGGAAATTATGAGGTCACTTTTTAAGATTCAGGGCCTTGCAGGCACCACTGGATGGTATTTTGAGTTTCATTCTCTTTTTGGACTTTATAAAAGATTTTCTTTTTACAGTATATGCTGCAAAGACATGGTATTTGGGTGGAAAGATGCACTTGGTTTGTTAGGTGGCATTTTGCTTGTCTAGTGAGACTGTGTAAGTAATGACTAAGATATACACTATGCCTTTTTCTTTAACCAAGGAGATACATACACACACACATGCACATAAATATATATTTCTAAATATTACTGTATGTGTATGTTATTCAGTGATGTAATGAAAAAGTCTGTTGTGCAGTCTTCATCCAAAGTTAAGACTGCTTTGGGAATTTTCACTCTGAATGTTCTGAATCTTTTGTGAATAAAAATCCCAGGCTAAATATTGCATTTAGCTATTTTTTTTACTTAGAAGGATCTTCTCCATGCATGAGACTGAAGCCTCATTACACAGAAAAAAATAGATTTTCATTCTCTCCCAGCATTCTATTCCAATGACTCCTTCCATAAAATACGAAATAAATTCAAGACAAATAAAATGAAGCAGTGGGAGGTCCAAAGAGGTGGCTGGAAACCAGCTAACTTGGAGGCAGCAAGTTAAGTTCTTTCACTTGTTTGAGCCTGCTAAGTCAAGAGGCAATTTTCCATCCCAGATGAATGGCCCTACAGTTATTTTTATGTGTTTAGAGGTCTGAAACCAGTATAGTTTACATGGGAACTACACAGTTTGGGTTAGGGATGAAAAATCAACTAGAAGTGGTCTACACAGCTGTAATTATCATGATGATTCAGACCAAATTCCTTTCTTGTGCTTGAATCACCTGGATAATAACTAAAACCAAAAAGCAGCTGGACTTAAGTGAGCCCAGATACTGCCTCAGACATTCAGTGGCAACTCTATCAGAGGTTTATAAGTGGTATTTATAGATGATACGTGTGTATGTGTGTGTATATATGTGCACACACCACATATATACACACATACACACAATAATATACTTATGCATATATACGTATAAATACACATGTGTATGCATATATATGTGTATATGTATATACACACATATATTCCTGGCTAATCTTTTTTCTATGATTTATATAATTAGTAGTAGATTTCCTTATTCTCATTCTCCCAAATAGAGGAAAATGATATTTGAGATCTGATCACTGTCATAATTTAAAAGAAGCCATTTAAAATCTATGGCGAATTGGATAGCGTGCATAACTTTTAATGGCTCCCCGTTGAATTGGAATATATCCAAACCCTAGAACCTTCCATTTAAGTTCCTCCACAATTGGCCCCTGAACTTTCCAACTTACTTTCTTCTCATTACCTACATAAACCCTCTGGACCTGTGAAATGATCAACTCCTTCTGGCCCAAATGTGGCATGTATATTACTATACCCATGGCTTTGCCTATACTATTATCCCTGTCTGTATTATCCTTGTGTTCAAAGTCTGGAGATTTATCCATTTAGACTAGATCATAGAGAACCAGAAAGAAAATTAATATAAGAGAATGCTGGAGAAGTAGACTGGTGTCAAGTGTAGAAGGACTTGTCAGGCAGAGAAGTTTGGATGAATATTCCTTAGGCAATAGAAAGCTACTACAGAATTTTGAGCACAAGTATGATATGGCCTGATTTCTGAATAATAAAAAAAAATATTCTGATGACTTCATGAGGGATAAATTGTTGGGGGAAAATTAAACCTATTAAGGAAGCTAGAACAAAAGGGCAGGTGAGGATAATGAGGTACCATGCTGGGTGTTGTCAGTGGAAATAGAGGACTAATAAAAGAGTCATGAAAATGACAGGTTTGACATGGAACAGGAGGGAAAAGGAAGAAGAAAAGATAACTCTAAAGTCATTAACATGGAAAATAGGGTCACTACTGACAGAAAAGAGTGAAGAGAAGGGAGATAAACTTAGCTGGTTGACAATGTCAAAAGAGATCAAGGAGAATGAGGACTGAGAAAATGGACTTGGGATTTAATGATTAGGAATTCATTGTTGGGAGTAAGCCTTGGTAAAATGTTTGGGGAGAACTCTGTATGGGGCTGATGGAAGGAATTAGCTAAATTTCATTTTGGCCAAAACAGGAGTTGAGAAATTCTATGTTGATGGCTACACTGGGATGACAATTCATAGATCTTGTATAGTATAGGTTTATTTGTAGGTATAAAACTACTGTATTATTGTAGGTATATTGTAGGTATAAAATTGTAGGTATAAAACTAATGTTTTATTAACTATATAACTAACCATAGACTCAAGAGGGCAAATCAATTGAAGTGAAACCAGAGCTAGAGATAGATGGGAAGAATGGGAATCAATCAAGAGACAGGAAACCAAATAAAGAAAAAAAATATTTGGTGTGATTGAGGGTGTGGAACAGGTTGAAAGGTAAGAGGCTGAGGTTTAGGTTCTGGATACTATGTATTTTGAAATTGTATAGAAAACAGTTTATGAAATTGAGGAGGCTGAAGAATTGAGAAGTTAAGTTTTAGAGGGGTTATTATCGCTTGTGAGATATTAATTTCAAAAGGCTAGTTCAAGAAAAACTGAAAAGGTACAATCATTCTGAGACCTATTTATTCTTTCAGCATTTACCTTTTCTGAAAGTACTTAATGTCTTATTCAGGTGTACTGGCTGTTGTTCTTTGTACTCAAAGAGGACCAAAATGACATCACTATGTTGGGGTCAAGGTATAGTGTGTGGTTATGACTGTGACTGGATCAGACCAATATGAGCTCCAAAGACTCTGCAGAAATAGTGCATAAGAACATTTTAGAATGGCAATATCTCTAAATTTGCCCATCTCACATTTCTTTTGAGCTACTTGCAATTCTGCTTTGCTTTTAGAGCACAGAGCCTTTGCTTTGGGCGTGTCATGCCGGGTAGTCTTGTGCCAGTGTCTTCCTTGTCTTACAATAGATTCCAAAGTTCTTCAGAGGGACCTTGAGACCATCCTCATATGTCTTTTTCCCTCTGTGTGAGTACCTTCCCTGTGTAAGTTCTCCATAAAATAGTCTTTTAGGCAAACATAGATTTGGAATTCAAACAATGTGTCCAGACCATCAGGGTTGTGCTTCCTGCAGAATTTAAGGCTTGGCACTTCAGCTGGAGAAAGGATCCCAGTGTCCAGTACCTCTATATATGCTATAAATACTAGAGACTGTGCCTTAGCACCACTCCCTCAGGCAAGAGTAGCTTTGGCCAGGTCTCATAAATCATTGTAATCTGCCTAGCTCACAATAGTTCCTCAGGTCTCCACTATACCTAATGATTATAGGATCACTGATTTAGAGCTTGAAGGAACCGTAGAGCTATCTAATTCAACCCCTCCTCATTTCACAAATGAGGAGCCTAAGGTACAGAAAGGTTAAATGATTTGTTCAGGATCATGCAGCTAGTAAAAATCAGAAGGGGGATCTGAACCCAAGACTTCCACATTAAGTCCAAAGCTCTACTCACTGTGCTATGCAGCTTTTCTAAAAGAAACATAGATCAGCAGTTCCCCTTTCAAAGGTTCCTCGTTTTTCTGGGAACACACAGGCAAAACATAGCTTCCTAGCCATAGAGCCAAATGGATAGAGGGTAACCTATCACACAACTGGACATTGTGGGTGAGGAGGATTCCTGATAACCTGGGGGGCCCAGCATGCTCATCGACCACAACCTGCCTTGCCAGAGCAAAGATGAGTGAATGATTCAACATCAGGGTTATTATTGTCATGGGATGCAAAAAGAGTCAGCTGATGAAGACTCAGTTCAGCTGAAGGATTATTATTGGGTCTCTTTCCCATCCCATGACAGTATAACTCCCTCTTTTTGTTTTTTTTACAACTTCCTTCTCCACATATTATTCATGGAGGGAAATGTATGTGTGTCAGTGGGAAGGGAGATAGGCATTTTTTTAAAGGGCGTACTGTATGGTAGGTGCTGTGCTAAGTGCTTTACAAATCTTATCTCATTTGTTCCTGACAATAACCCTGGAAAGTAGGCATTCTTATTCTCCCAAAGTCTGGGAATATGAAGCAGACAGAGGTTAAGCAACTCATTCAGGGACACACAGCTAGCCAGTTTCTAAGTTCATGTTTGAAATCAAGCCTTCCTGCCTTCCGAACAATGCTGTATTTACTATGCCACCTAGGTGTCTTTTGGCTAGGTGAGTGTGTATAAAACTGGCAACCCTTTTCCCTTTTCCCTGGTCATCCAAAGGCTTCACGATTTTTTCTCCTTTTCACTGCTTAAAAACAAAACAAATAAAAAACAAGAACAGAACTTGTTCTTCGGTCCTTCATTCTCCAGTGTAAACAGGTAATCAAGACATAAAATATTATCCCTCTCAGGGGTTAATTGAAAGGGATTTTAAAACTTTATTCTTTACTTAGAATTTCAAACAATGATCAAAAAGTAAGAGAGATCTAAAGCGGCGAGACAGTACTTAGAGGCCTATCACTGACATGGTATTATAAAGGTAGTTGCATTTCCCAGCTGTGGACAACACTAGACCTACCTAGGAGAAGGATGTAAGATAGGGGGACACAAAACCAGGAAGAGAATTTTATATGGTCTTTATACTTCAGTAAAAAGCTTCTGGCTTCACTCCCTGTTGGCCTCAACCAACTAGGGAACGGTGCTGCTGCTTGTGGTTGAATGCACCAGGTTGGGTGTGTGTATAGAGACAGTGTGTCTGAGGCTAATGAAGCAATGCCAGGAAATTCTGAATGGAGGAGGATGCTTTAGCTTAAGTCATAAACTTTAAGGTTGCATTATTCTTTCTTATATTAAAATAAAAACTTCAAGAAAAAAATAACTTTTGCAGAAACTCTATGGTACAGCTACTGAGAAAAGCAAAGGTCTAGTTCATGGTAATGGAAGTAGGGGAAGTATTTTTAAAACCCATGCACTTACATGATCATCCTTTAAACTTCCAAGTCTATCCTCAGGAGAGAAAGACATAGAAGCTTCATCTTTTTCTCTCCTTTCTATTTGTGCAATTTTGAAATATTTGTCTAGGGGCGGCTAGGTGGTGCAGTGAGTAGAGCACTGGCCCTGGAGTCAGGAGGACCTGAGTTTAAATCCGGCCTCAGACACTTAACACAAAACTAGCCATGTGACTTTTGGCAAGTCACTTAACCCCAATTGCCCTACCTGCCCCCCTCCAAAAAACAAACAAACAAAACCCCAAACCTCTCTGGCTTTTTCAGTTTCCTCATTTATTAAAAAGAAAAGAAATATGTGTCTAACATAAATATGGCAATCAGATGGCACAGTGGATAGAGTGACAGACCTGAAATGAAGAAGATTCATCTTCCTGAGTTCAAACCTGGCCTAAGACACTTCCTAGCTGTGTGACTCTGGGCAAGTCACTTAACCCTGTTTGCTTCTGTTCCTCCTCTGTAAAAAATGAATTGGAGAAGGAAATGGCAAACCACTCCAGCATCTTTGCCAGGAAAATGACAAATGGGGTCATAAAGAGTCATACAGGACTGAAAATTGACTGAACAATAACAAACATAGCTATTGCACATAATAATAATTGGGATTACAGTTATTGGTATTTTGGAAAGAATACAGGATTTAAATTAGAAGAATCTTAGTCCAAATCTTAGCTCTCCCACTGACACCCAGTATGATCTTGTCACTGGGCTTCAGTGTCATCCTCTGTGAAATAAAAGGGTTAGAATAGACTAAATGATTTTTCAGTTCCTATCTTGCTCTAAATATATGATCCTCCATGAAAGTCCTTGTGGCATGGATGTGATCTTGAGTGCGTGTGGCCCTAAAGAAATGTCCCATCTCTTATTTGTCTGTCAGAATTGGAAGGGCTTTGACTTGCAGTGTGATAAAGTAAGAATACTAGATTCACAATCAGAATACTTGTATTCAAATATTGGCACTGTTATTTACACTCTCTGTGGACTTGGAGTTGTCACTTAACATTTTTGGTCCAATTATCTTCATTTGTAAAATTAAGGAATTGGACTCCTGTTGTTGTTCAGTTCAGATGTGTCTGACTCTTCATGATCCCTTTTGGGGTTTTCTTTGCAGAGATACTTGAATGGTTTGACATTTCCTTCTCCAGCTTATTTTAAATATGAGAAAATTGAGGCAAACAGGGTTAAGTGACTTGCTCAAGGTCACACATCTATTAAGTTTCTGAAGCTGGATTTGAACTCAGATCTTCCTAACGCCCAGGGCCCTGTAAACTGCACCACTTAGCTGGAATGTAGGAATCAGACTGCATGATCCAATAAGGTACCTTCTTGTCAGAGGCACAGTATACTGTGAGCATAGCCATTAATCTTCTCCTTCCTATTAAGGGAAGTCAGTGGATACATCGTGGGCCAACATATCTGGTACAACCTTTAAGTCACACAGATGCTTCTAGTTTTAGTTCTATGAGTATTGACCCAGCGATGAATTATGTGTCTCTTTTTTGTGAACCAATCCTATTAGGTGGAGAAAGGTTCTTAATTAGCTAGTGTGCCCCTAAGTGATGAATTATTTAGACTAGAGCAGTGCATGGAGACCTTTAGCAATGTATGACAAAATTGTGACCTGGGACAATGGAAGAAGCACCCATGCTGTCAAAATCAGAGATCATTCAAATAAAACAAAAGTATTATTATTATTTTCAATCTTGTTTATACTATTAGATCACAAATTTCTCAAGGGTAGGGGTAGTGTTTTAGGCAATGTGTCTTTCAGGACCTGGCATAGCGGCATGGGGAGGTAGGCAAAATAGATAGTTTAGTTAGTGTTAATTGTGTTGAAATGTCTGTACATTATGACTGTAACCCTTGTACAAAACTTGTTTGTATAATTGTGGACAAAACTGTTCTACCAGAAAAAATAAAGAGTCACTGAAGTAGTGACCATTTCAGTCTGATTAAAGAATATCTCTATTAGCAGGCATCCGAGCACACCCCAAATGGCCTGCTAACATAGCTTTTTTGATCTGCTTTTCTAAAGGAAAGATAACTTCAAAGGGGCTAGTGATTTTATTTTAATTACAGATAAGTAGAAAATACAAGCAGAGAAATTAGCACAGAGATTCAACAGACAGGGCTCCTACTGTTTGAGCAAAGTGATACAACTACCTACATAAACCACTGGATTGAGAGAGCACAAAGCTTTGAGTAGTCAGGGGGCTCTTAACTAACAACTACACAGAGTTCTGTCCAGGGAATCACACAGTCCTTCTCATGGGGGAACTCCCAAAGTAAAATACCAGTCTCCCAGTACATATAATTTTCAACTAATAGGCTCAGAGTCAGAAGGCACCACAACCCTTGTGACTCAGTGCCTAATTAGCTTAGTACCAAAAGGTATGAAAATCTTCTTACAAGAAAGCTTCCCTGTAAACAAGCTCCTCCTTAGGCAAGTTCCTCCCCCAATGGGCTCTATGTGACTCAGGATGTATCATAACTGTGAAAGCATCAAGATATTCATGATTGAAATACCTGTGTACCTTTAGACCTGGGAACAGGGCTCCTGTTCCAAGGGAAAAGAGAACACATGTGGTCACATAGACCTATTAGATCTTCTTATTTCATTAACATTACAACATAATCCAGTGGGGGGCATAGTGAAGGAGACATGTTACAACCATGGCCTGGATCAACACACAAGTGATGGCAGTGCCCATAAGAAGAATATAGAGTGAGTGTGTAATAGACTGATTTCCAAAGACTCATCTTCAGAAAAGGAGATGAAGCTAGGGAAGGAGGCCTGTATTCAAAGAACAGATGAACTCATCATTGAAACTTTATAGGTCTACAATATTCCTTATGGACTCATAGGACCCCAAGCAGAGGCAAAGGTAGGGGTAAGAATGTGAAACACACTGCTGATTTGGACAGTCAATTGCAAGAGATGATTATGTTGCCGTAATTCTGTGGAAATATTTGAGAAAATATTTTTATAGCCTGGGCTGAGACTTGTTAAGCTGAGTGATAAAGAGTACCCATTTCTGGGAAAAAGCAGAGTAAACTTGAAATTTTCTAAAGAAGTTGTTGGAGTCAACCTGATGGTGAGCACCATGCCCAGACCAATCAACACTTACTGAAGTGCTCCCATTGAAAGGAACCAATTATAAACTATTGAAAACACTACCAGGATACTTCAAGCAACAGCATTAGACCTAATGCTTGAATGTTTTGACCACCCACACAGGATGTTTAGAAGTATATATGAGGAAAGAGGTAAGTGTTTGTAATGAATATCCCCAGAGCTCTGGCTTTTCAAATTTGTAAGTAAATACAGAAAAATTTAGCTTTGGTCATTCCCCAGCATTAGAAGAATTATTGAGGTGAAAGTCCAGAGCAAGAGGACAAGCATGAAAATTGTTAAAATACCTATACCCTTTGACCCAGGTCTTTTTCCAAAGATGACCAGGGAAAAAGGAAAAGAACCTCCATATTCTAAAATGTTTATAGAAGCTCTAATTTCAGCTGGAAAGAACTAGAAATTGCAGGGATGCCCATCAGTTAGGGAATTGACTGAACAAGTTGTGATATATGATAGTGATAGAATACTACTGTGCTATTAGAAATGATGAGCTCAATGATCTTAGGAAAACATGGAAAGACTTGCATGAAATAATGAAGAGCAAAATGAGCAAAACCAAGAGAACATTACATGTAGTAACAGCGATACTGTTTTAAGAATGATTTTGAGTGAATAAGTTATTTTGACTATTATTAGTACCCATAGTACCCATTGGTGGAGGAACTTGCCTAAGGTGGAGCTTGTTTATGGGAAGGCTTGCTTGGGAGCAAGGAGGAAGATTTTCATACCTTTTGGTACTAAGCCAATTAGGCACTGAGTCACAATGGTTGTGGTGCCTTTTGGCTCTGAGCCTATTAGTTGAAGACTATATTAACTAAAAAGGACATATGTAGAAAGACACTATCTATATCCAGCAAAAAAACTGATAAGTAGAAGTATGTATAGAACAATTTTACATCTACATGTGTATATATGTGTGTATATGTATATGTATCTCTCTTCTATGTTTATATACATATATATATAATATATACATATATATATAATATATACATATATATAATATATACATATTTATATACATATATATAATATACACAATATATATCTATAATATACATATATATGTATATTTGCATCTAACAGTAGCCATCTCTAGGGTGGAGGGTAGAAAAACATTTACAAAATAATTTTGTTGTATATTTGAAATGAATAGCAAGTTGTGCTTAGTAGATCTACATTTTCATGTACAATTATTTTTTTTATTGTTTTGTGCTATGGGCATGCTTTTTATTGAATAAAGACATATTAATGTAAAAATAAATGGGAATTTTTTTGAAAGAGGATAAGTATGATCTCCTTGCAAGAGCAGGATATGAGATGTGCATGAAGAACTACATAAAGAATCCACTTCATGGACCTGATGGAAATGATCTTTCCTAGACTCATTTATCCATAAAGAAAGACCTCAGAACCACAATTTGTGCTGCTTAGTGGCATCACTGTAGAGTCTTATCAGTCTAGCACACACATCACCTTTAGTGATATAGGAGAAGAATGGGAAGATAGGAGTGTGTGTAGGTTCTGAATTTTGAACAAGGATAAACATGGGTTGATACAATATGGCAAGAGTTCAAATCCCCTGAACTGTCAATCAGGCAGCCATTGACAGATCACATTCAATCCTATGGCAGATGAAGATAACAAAAAGACTGCTCTAACTGATCCCTCTAGATTTTACTTCTCTGATCATGGGCTCCAAAAAGTATTGAGGGACTTGCCACTTTCCAACAGTTTGGAGAGGAAAAAGAAGCAGCAGCAAGAAAAATGAATTACATGGTTGTGTTGATGTACCTAGGTGGTCACATTGCTTTTTGAAGAGACATGGAGAGGACTTGAACAAAGACTGATGAAAGTGTTGTGTCAGCTAGAGAAAGCTTGTTGGAAGTTGTCAATTGTCTAACATCTTTCACAGAACTTCAGTGTGAACCACAGAGTATCTCAACAAGATATAAACATAGACCCAGAGGAAAAAGAAACTCACAAAGATTGGTTATATCTATAGAATCTTTGAAATTTAAACATTTTCCCCTAGAATTCAGGGAGGATAATTATAGGTTAATTAAGAAATTACTGCTAATGCTAAATTACTGAAAGATCTCACTTATATGACCGAAAAGAACCAAAACCAGAAGGACAAGGAAGGCCAAATTGTGCTAAAACTCATGAAACTGTTTGAAGAGTAATTGATGGATAAATGGGGAAAAAAATTTCAAAGATTTGGTCAGGTGCCTCAAATGTCTACCAGTGTTGTCTTATACAAATCTGAGTAAACTCTTATACATCTATTTCAGCCTGGGGAGAGCTGGAAATCAGTTCTAAACTAAGAGATGATCACTAGAAACTGATTTTATTTGCTAGCAGATGACTTGGTGGTCATGAGACTCACTTATCCCTCAAACAGCCTGTTATTGTTGGTGTTAAGTGGGGAGTCACTGAACAGTTCCAATTATGGAATGACAACAATTGACTGATTTATATTTTGATCATTGCCAAAGGGAAGCTCTGTGTGCAATGGATAGAGTGTTGGACTTGGAGTCAAAAAGACTCATCTTCTTGACTTCAAATCTGCTCTCAGACACTTAGCTTTGTGACCCTAAGCAAGTCATTTAACCCTGTTTGCTTCAGTTTCCTCATTTGTAAACAAAGAACTGGAGAAAGAAATGGCAAACCACTCCAGTATCTTGGCCAAGAAAATCCCCAAAGGGGGTCATGGAGAGTTGGACACATCTGAAATGCCTGAACAACAGCAAGAAGTTAACTGCTGCTTGATATGAATTGCTACCAGCATAATCATCTACTAACTAAATCACTATATACTGCTAGCCAGGGAAGAAAAATATGGACACAGATATGCTTTCCCAAAGGTCACATGACACTTTGGCTGTGATTATACCTTAGGGAAGAAGTGAAGGTTATATTTTGACATCTAGGGATCTGGGTTGTAATCAATGGAAGAACAGCTAAGATCTTCAGACTTCCACCAGGTAGCATGGGCACAGTGTATATGACCTTCCCCCCAGCCCCATTAAACCAACTCTCTTTCCATCAGTTATCTCTGGATGACTTGTGGTGAGATCAAATGGCTGATGAAGGGACCATGAGAAATAATAAAAGTAAAGAAGTCAGGGTGTGATCGTAAATGACTTAAGGTACACTCACTACAAAGGATCTTGCTTTTGAGATAATGATAGAAGTAGGAACTATGCAACAGACTACTATAGTGCATGCAATTGATCCCACACATATTAGCAGGATACAAGTTTTTTTTTTTTCATATTTCTATAGGAACCCAAGGTGATAATAGGTAAAGGGAGAACCTTAGAGTTTAGTAATAAATTTATTTTATTCGCCCAAAATGGCAGCAGATGTCACTTAACAATGTGAGAATTTAGCTTAATATGAGTACAAAAATAATGCTACAAATTTGTGCTTCATACTTGAAGAATAGAATCATTAGTAAACCTTTGGAACTTGTCTGCACTGACTTTATCTCTGGAAGGAGATCTTAAGAACATGTCAGATCTTAGTAGTAACATCATGTCGTTGGGTATACACATAATTCCCAACTGGAAATGAGCCTTTATGTGTGCTAAAATGTTTGAGAGAAGAATTTCTAAGAGTATAATAGATTTTCTGTTGGTATCCATTATGACCAAAGTAGAAACTTTGAGAACAAGGTATTAGCAATGGCAGATATTCAGAAGTCTAGGATTTTTCCTTACCCTCCATACGGACATCCTTAATCTGATCTTTTGAATCACACATTACTGATCATGTTAGGAACAGTGAGAACACTTTTCTCAATGGTGTCACGATGTGGCATTAATGATACATGACACAATTCCATCAGGAGAGATGCTACAGGCTTTACATCATATTTGTTTATGTTTTTGAGAGATCCTTGCTAACCCACTGACTTGTGCTTTGGGGTCTCAGCAAATGGAGAGGATACAAGTGCTCATTAACTAGTATATCTCTCAGATGAGAAAGATGTCAAAAGAAGTAGAGCTCTTGTAGAAATAAATGGTGAGATGATGCCCTAGTCCATTTTCAAGAGTATCATCAAGTAGAGAGGGAACTTAGATGTTTAAGGGACACATAAATTAATGCTTAATGAGGAATGATTCTATATCATGTTGTGGAGAGATAAGGTAACTTGATAAAGATCTAGATAAGGTAACTTGACTGTTTATAGAACAGAGAGTGGTGGGAACCCTATAAAGTCAATTCATAGAAACTATCTATTTCTCTAAAAGTAGAATTAATTGGACGTCTGATGAGCAGGAAGGAAAGTGGACACAGTTCAGCAGACTATGATTAAAAAGACCACCTACAAGTTGGATAAAGACTGTCTGAACATGATTCTGGCTCAGAAAATGATGCTTCTAGTGACAAAAAAAAATTTTGTCCTATATCCCAACAATCTTGCCTCAAATCAAGAGAACTCTCAGTTTAGCCAGGAAGGGAGTAAAGGGAAGAGGACTGATTCCCAAAAGACCACCTTCATGCTTAGAATTTCAGCTCCAGAAAATCCTATTCAACTAAGGAAATTCACAGAACATATAAATGCTCATCTCCAATTTGGACTTTCCACATGTTCAAATTTAGGAATGCAGAACTATAGGTTAGATGATATGATCCATTCACATTATCTATTAGTTCATGTATAAGGAATCAAGATTAGCAGGTCTAAAAAGAGCTAGTTCTATATGAGTTTCAATGTGACTAAGCTATGATATTGGTGGTGAAACTGTTTATACATATAGTCAGGCAATAATACTAACATTTGTCCATTTCTTGCATGTAGTTGCATATATATATATACACACAAACTTCACACTAGATGCTCTAGTCCTCTTTGAACACCACACACACCCTTACCCTTTTCAAAGCTTCAAAGCTCCTCATCTACCTTTGGTTTCTATCTGGCTCTCACTCTCACCTATGCCTCCATGAAACTGTAGTGTGTGCATTGGTCACACGCCAGTAAACTCTCTCAGCAGGAATGCTAAACCAATTGAGGGGAACCAATGGTTCTCAAACCCATTGGTGAGTTAGGGTGATGTCTGCCCCAAGAATGTGAAGACTTCCCTTGGCAGAATGGGCAGTTAAGATCAATTTATTCCAATGGCCATGAAGGCAGATTCTGTGGAGCATTTAGGGTTTGGTCAGATATCAGAGACAGCAAGGTCATCCATTGCATCCCAAGCCATCACCAATCAACTTGCCTTTTGTCTTGCCACTCGACTTTGATGACTGAGGCTGGTGACTTCGTGCAACTCTACCTCCCATAAATCCACTTCATTCATGAGTCAAGACATCACCCCATAACATCACTGGTTTTCTTCAAAAACTAAGGACAAATGACTAACAAACATATGTGCATGCATATACACATAGATGTATGTTTTCTGTTTCTATTTTATTATTTTACTATTTATTTTGATTTGCTTATGAACCAGCTAGATAGTACAGTAGATAGACTGTTGAACTTGGAATCAGGGAGATCTAAGTTCAAACCCTGCCTCAGATATTTGCTTAGCTGTGTGACTTTGGGCAAGTCAATTAACATGACTCAGCCTCAATTTTGTCATCTGCAAAACATAGATGATAATACCACCTATCTCACAGAGTTGTTGTGAGCATCAGGGTTTGCAAACTTTAAAGTGCTAGCCATTACAATTATAGGAACATCTATTTTCCAGGCTTTGCTTTGCTGTTTGCATTCTTCTAATGCTCATAAGTTTGTTATCTTATTGCCACTGATCTTAATATTATGTGATGATAAACATACCTTTGACAATGACATCAAATTAAATATTTTTAAATTGAACTGAGTGAGTTTAAATTTTGTGGAATTCTGAAATTCTTTATGATGATCTTTGATAAAGCTGTGAAATAAACAAAAAAATAGATCAATGAAATCTTGTGGATCTTTGAGAATTGAGGCATTTTACCAGACAACTTAAGTCTCCCAAACTACTTCTTCCAATAGAAAACAGTGTCATCTTGGTGATTATGTAAACTTCCTTAATGAAGAAAGCTTAAACATGGTAATTAATTTTTAAAAATTCTCCTTAAGGTCTCAGTTGTACAACTGTGTCATCTACATTATCACATGAAACCAGGTAATTGTCCAATCTCTTCTTTGGTGCTGAGTAAATATTAACGTGATAATCAGATTGATCATTGACTTTGAACATTTTGTAGTGTATTGTTGGGAAATCCAGCATGTATTGGCAGGAATATGTGAATATAATGACTTGTTTACAATATGATACTATAAGGATACATGATATAATATTGCATCAGCAAAATTTCAATGCAGGTAAAGTCCCACAAATTTGCAATAAATTATTGAATTTAAGATGGGTCATTTATATACATATACATACACACACACACACTTTTTTTTGAAATGATGCAAATTTGAAAAAAAAACATCAAAGGGCTAAATAAAGTGAATTTCCTGGGGAGCACTGAGTCATTACTTTTAAAAAGGGTGGTAGGCCAAATAAATTTGGGAACCTCTGTTCTAGACTGAGAGTGATCACCTTACTGAACGAAGAGGAACTTGACTATGTGGGCTCCACAAATGATTGCCATTACTTTGTGAATTTACCAAGTATGATACATGTATGTATTTATATACATATATATATACACACACACATCACATATATATACATATATATATTTTTCAACCCACTATTGATTTTATACTAGCTATCAAATTAAATTTGTATAAACTGCTAAAACAGAGTCCAGATATTCATAATAATGGCTATTTTTTCTTTCTTCAATATAAATCATTAGAGTCCTTGTAGATATGTTAGCTTGTGAACAAGGAAAATGAGAATTCCAGGCTGACTATGTCCAAACTCAATTTAACCAGAGCTGAACAGATATTGATATCTGGGAATTCGTGATAGAAAGGCTATAGCACTTTGAAATAATTAAAGGAGTTTGGGATCCAGTTTAAGCAAAAATGGACTTGCAGTCAAAAGCTTACACAGACCTTCTAAGTAGTATTATACCATCCAGGAAGTTCTTCTGGAAGGTTGATAGGTATGGAGAGGAGCCACTAAGGATTGTCATGGAGATAGAGGCAAAAGGTGAGTGGTAGAAAATGCAAAAGAAAGAAATGTGTTGAATCAACACATCAGGGATTAACTATTGGATGTGTATCTGGAGACAGGGTGTCTGAGGATAATGAATCAATGCCAGGAAATTTTGATTGGAGAATACTTCAGTTTAAGATTTCATTATTGTTTCTTTCATTTAAGAAGTTACTAAAATTCAAAGATTTGCCTGTTTATTTTTCCTTTTTGCTTCATTGTAAATAGCCTTAAAAACACAAGACTTACTTTTTAAAAGTTTTCTTTCCATGGTACCTGATATATTTATGTAAATGGAAAAATAGATAGTTTGTAAGCTAAGTTGGAATAAAAATAATCATCATTTCTTCCTGGAAAAGCTATATTTCTTCTCTTTCTTCATTAACAAATTTGTACAATTTAACTAGTCTCATAGACAACTCCTACAAAACTTGGTCTGCTTTTCTTCAACTGACTTATAGCTAATGAAAACAACTAGTATCTTTACAGTATGGAAAAGACATTATTCACTTAAGATATGCACAACAGGATATGATAGCATTTTGGTGGAAAAAAGAAACAGAACATCAATATATGAGACATTGGCCAAATTGTCTTCAGATCTGCCACAATCTCTTCAGAGAGATTGTTCCAAGCTTTTAACTCCATCTACAGAATTGATTTGTTGATGGTGTATTAGAGAGCTAGCTTTGGAACCAGGCTAGTTAATCTACTATTAAGTATTCCCAACAAGCACTAGCTCTGTGACCCTTGTAAAGTTGGTTAACCTCTCAGTGCTCCAGGCAGTACTTAAGACTATTAATTGCAGAAGAGTTATTGATCTAGATTCATAGTTAGTCAATCAACAAGCATTTATTCAGCACGTTTTCTATGCCAGACTCTGTGCTAAGCAAAAAGAAGACCCTGAACTTAAGGAGTTTATACTCCAATGAAAGGGAGCTAAAGAGTGTGAGTATGTGGCATGGGGCAATGTGGCAAAGAGCAGGAAAGAAAAACAGAAACAGAGCTGGGAGAGGAATGGAGGATGGATAGCTTAATTCCCTTTCTTAAAATGAAGGTTCCAGGAGGAACTCATCAATCAGAGGAGATCCCAGGAGCAGAGAGATGTTCGCCTTCCTCAATACAGAGCTCCAGGAAGAATTCATCAATGAGAAAAGGGGTCCCCATGGAAATAGAGGTGTTCTAGTGTGAGAAGGCCATAGGTACTGAGGGAAATTTCAGGATGAGAAAGCAACATAGGCATGGCAATAAAATCTAGAAGGAGAGGGAAAGGTAGAGTTTCTTCACCAAGAAATCCCTAAACAGATGAATGTGAAAGGACTTCAGAGAAGATTCTGGAAGCAGCCATGAATGGATGAAGAGGAGATTTCATTTTTCCTGTGAGAAGAAAAGTAATAGAGTAATTATGGAGTGGGGTTGCCCTGCTAAGCTAATTCAGGCTCAAGATGACATCCCCCTTAGGATTCACTCAAGATTATTCTATCATGGGTCATAGTGATGGCTCGTAGCAGAGAAGTGGCGGAGAGAATTGGATCAAGAGCAAAGGATAAATCTGG
The DNA here is from genome assembly GCA_028646515.1 of Pseudochirops corinnae. Classification (NCBI taxonomy): domain Eukaryota; kingdom Metazoa; phylum Chordata; class Mammalia; order Diprotodontia; family Pseudocheiridae; genus Pseudochirops; species Pseudochirops corinnae. The sequence goes on from CM053591.1 coordinate 17,255,438, forward strand.
GTCTGAGTTGCTGGTCAGAAATGAGCCAGGAGGTATAGATGGTAATGAGTTGTGGGGTTGGTAAGGAACAACATTCGAATTAACAACACTCTTTCACTCCCCTTTCGTCATATCCATCAAGGGGAAAAACACTCTTCTATTCCATCTGCCAGTTAATCCTTTCAACTCCTGCTTTTTTTCCTTATCCCTACTTGGTTACTAGACAAAACAACTAGCATGGGGAGTTGGGGGGAAGAAGAGGGAAGGAGAGAATTTGGTTTGAATCAAAAGCCAAACAAAAATTTCCATCAAAAAGAAAATAATATTATGACAAGTCAAATTCCGGTGAGTGGCAAAATAATACACAATGGAGAAGTAGCCAATGAAATCCTAGTCCTTATGAGAATGAGCAGCGTGGTCTGTTTGATAGACCCCTTCACATCAACTTTTGAGAATGTGTGGGTGTTCTATGACCATTTTCTGTCCATTTATGATGAAGAAAAAGGCTTTTGTTTGACAGCTGAGCCAGAACTTTAAAGACATTCAAAATGGCACTAATTAGACAAACGCATCTTTCTTTTCTGTCTGGATATGCTAGAGTAAGGAAGAGAAACTGAAAAAGGATTCTGACTGAGTTAAACTCTCTCTCACTCAGGCCATGACTCCATGAATACCTGGTTCTGCCATTGTTTCTTTTGTACATATTTTTTTCTTGCTCTTAGGTGAAGGAGTAGTAGACACTAGAGGTTCACTCTAGGATTTGCCAGTAACCAAACTTAGTGAGGCACCAGTGACCATCTTGGATAGGTTCAGAAACTAGAATCTATACCAGAATTGAGCAGTGGTCAAACCTGGTGAGTCACCAGGGACTGACATGATATCATCCATAAATGGATAATTATGAAGACACCATGTTACTGCTGAAACAAAGGAGTGACCCACTTAGTACCTAGGCTATCTCACTTTCCATACAAACTGTTTCAAACTTTTCCTTCTTTCCTCCAGCCTCCTACAATTTGTCTTTCTACTCTCCCTTCTCAACTGAGCACCTTTTGGCTGTTATTCTCTTCCTTTCAAAACCCCTTAATATTATCTTTCACTCTCTCCTCCTCTTTCCCAGGCTCTGACAATGAGCCTTCATTCCCAAAGCTAACCCTTATTCCTCTGATCTTGATTTCCATAATTTCCTGTCTTTTCCAAAAGTTTGCAAGTTCAATAATACCCTTTTTCTTTTGGATCTTCAACCTTTCCCTAGTAATTAATTCTTTTCTTCCTATTCTTAAAAAATCACAACACTAATTCATTATTGGTTGGAATTGTGAACAGATCCAATTATTTTGGAGAAAAATCTGGAAATATGCTCAAAGAGTTATTAAACTGTATACTCTTTGACCAAGCAATACCACTACTAGTTCCACTTCCAAAGATGATTAGAAAACATGCATTATCATTACAATAACAATATTGTTTTAAGAAAGATTTTGACTAAGTCATTTGACTCTTATAAATAATTAAATTAACTACAAAGGATATGTGAAGAAAGATGCCATCTGCATCCAGAAAAAGAACATAAATAGAATAATTTTACATTTTACATACCTATTTGTGTCTAACAACAACCATCTTTAGGGTGAAGTGGTAGGGAAGAAAAAAAGGAAAAATAAATTTACATGATAACTTTATCATACATTTAATAATACTAGCAACTTGTACATAATAGATTAGCAGTTTCATGTGCAATCATCTTTTTAAAAAAAAGTATACTATGTTGTAGGAATACTTGTGTTATTCCAAAAATTAAAAATAAAATAAATTTTAAAAAAACCTTCAAAAGACCCCAATACTAACACAAACTATCATTTAATATTGGGGCAGCTAGGTAACTTAGTGGTTAGAGAACTACAGCTGCAGTCAGGAAGACTCATCTTCCTGAGTTCAGATCTGGCTTCAGACACACACTAACGATTTGACCCTGGGAAAGTAACTTAACCTCATCTGTAAAATGAGCTGGAGAAGAAAATGTCAAATCACTCCAGGATCTTTGCCAAGAAAACCCCAAATTGGGTCACGAAGAGTTGGACATGACTGAAACGAGTGAACAACAAAAATCATTTAAAATTTCTCCTCTATTTTTCATCCAAATTCCTAGAAAAAAGTTTTCTAAACTTACTGCCTTCACTTCCTTTCCTGTTCCTCATTTCATAAATATTTGTGATCTGGCTTCTGACTCTATCATTCAACCAAACCTATTATATCCAAGGCTACTAATGATCTTTTAATCACCAATATGATGGTCTTTTCTTAGTCTTTGTCCTTTTTGACGTATCTCGTTCATTTGGCACTATTGACTGCCCCCCCCCCAATACTCTGTCTTTTCTGATTTTCATGATCCTGCTCTCTCAGCTCTCTCAGCTCCTGCAAAGATGATTGCACATGAAACTGCTAATCCATTATGTACAAGTTGCTAGTATTATTAAATATATGATAAAGTTAACATGTAGATTTATTTTTCCTTTTTCCTTCCCTATTGACTTCCCTATTTTCTTCCCTTCATCTCTCCCCTATTGACTTTGCAGATTTTTCATCCCGATCATGTCTCACTAACTGTAAATATTTCCCAAGATTCTGCCTTTGTCCTTTATCTCTTCTCTCTCCTGGTAACCTTATTATCTCCCATGGGATTATATTATTTTATTTATGCAAATGACACACAGATTTATATATCTTTCCCCTGAGCTTTAGTCTTGCCCAATAGACATTTTGCATTAGATGTTACAGAGACATCTCAAACACAGCTGAACTCGTCGTCTCTTCCCCCAAACCCACCTTTCTTCTCTTTTTCTGGTGAAGGCATCTCTATCCTTCCAGTTTTTCAGTGTTGCAAAATGAAATGTTTGTAAAATTGCAAACCTTAAAGTATTATATAATTAGTATTTATCATCATCATCATAATTATTGCTATTATAGATTTTATTTATGATTCCTTATTGTCCCTAGATCTATATCTATCCGTTGCCAAATCTTGCTATTTCTACTTTCACAACTTTTCTCATACTTGATTCTGCTTTCAGAGCTACCACTTTAGTTCAAGGCATCAGTTCATCACTCATTTGAATCCTGCAATGGCCTCCCAATTGGCCTACTTGCCTCTAGGCTCCTCTTCCTTCAATCTATCCTCTAGACTATGCCAAACTGATTCTCTTTAGACATAGAACTGATAACATCACTCACTCAATCAATTACAGTGACTCCCCATTGCCTGAAGAATACACTGTAGACTTACTTCTTTGTTTCCTTATTTTCAGTGGGTAGGGATAGGTGGAAGGAAGAAAAAAAGAATATTCAATAGATGAAAAAAGTATAATAAAATTAATATAAGAAAGGGTGATTATGAAGAGTATGGTGAATGTGGCACAGCTGCAACATATATATATATATATATATATATATGTATAATGGGGAGCATTCCAATATACAAGACAATGAATCCATTTCAGCTTTTAAATATATGAGTTCGACTTTTTGACTCAAATAGAATTTACTTTAGTGTATGATTCAAGGTAGAAATATAAGTTAATTTTTCTCAGTATGGATGCCTAATTGTCTCAGTAGTTCCTTGGAAAAAATATAAATTAAGTTTGTATATTTTAGATGCACGTGGTTTTGGAAGTAGAAGAAGAAACCTAGGGATACTTTAGCAGTCTTGCAGAATTTCAGGTTGGAAGAGCTCTCAGGACCCATCTAATCTATCTCAAACCCAAAATGTGTTCCTACTAGACTGTACTTCACAAGTGGTCACCTAGCCTCTGTTATAAGACTTCAAATTAAGGGGAACCCACTGGACACAGAGGCAGCCCATTCTTCCCTCTAAAAATTCTAATTTTTAGAAAGAGTTGCCCCATATCAAGTCTAAAGTTTTCTGTTTTTTATTCCCACCATTGATCCTCTGATCAAAGTTTGGTCCTTTGGCACCAATTGAAATGTCAAATCAAATCCCTGTTTTACACAGTAATCTTTTAATTACTTGAATGCAACTATCACATGTCCTGAGTCTTCTCTAGTTTAATTTACCCAGTTCCTTTGACTCATTCTCATATGGCATTAACTCAAGGCCACTTGTCATCTTGATTCCCTTTATCTGGATGTACTCCAGCTAATCACACCCTTTCTAAACCCCAGTGCCCATAACTGATCATGGTCCTGAGGTTGTTCTGGGTACCACATTTTAGAAAGGACAATGATAAACTGGGAAGCATCTAGAGGAGACCCAGAATTTCATATCCCTGAGTTCATGCCATATGAACACTGGTTGAAGGATCAGAATATTTAGGAGAAGAGAAAAAAATCAGGGAGGACATGATCTGTTATATTCAAATACTTTAAAGAGTTGTTCTGTTAGGTCTCAAAGGGTAGAGCTAGGAGAAATTGGTGAAAGTTTTAAGGAGGCAAACACAGACATTATACGAGGAAGAAGTCAATACAAATTCGAGCTATCCCAGAGAGGAAGTTGCCTATTTTGGGGGATGATCTGTTCACTGGGCTAGAGGTCTTCAAGCAAAGTTTGAATGATTACTTAACTATATAGTAGCAGGGATTCTTTTTTTCAGTTATAGGTTTGACTAGCTGGGTACTGATGACCCTTCAAATTCTGAATGTTTATATTACATGAGGGAATAGCAGCTCTTAGGGGTGCTAGGGTTAAGCCTAGTGGGATGTCAGTGGCCAAGCAGTCATGAAAATGCCCATTTAGTTAGGGGACCTAGCAAAGGATATGAAAAATAATGATGAAGGAATATAGCTAAAAGGAAAATGTTGAGGGTAAAATGTTTGAAATATTGTTTCTCATATCTCTTTGCTGCTCATATCTCATGGCTGCTAAAACATGAGTAATCATGATCATAATAGCTAGCAGTTATATAACACCTTAAGGTGTTAGGAAGGTGAGATTATTCTTCACATTTTAGGACCAAATTGAGACTCAGAGAGATGAAATAACTTGGCAAGGGTCACATACTTAAGTTAGGGAGTACTTACTTAATTAAATACTTTAAGTACTTACTTAAGTACTTACTTAAGTACACTCATACTTAATTGTGAGCCAGGATTTCAACTGAGGTCTTCCTAACTTCAATTTTACTGCTCTATCCACTGCATACTTTGCTGCCTCAATGTGCCAATGTGTCCTGTGGTGAAAACAAAACAGAACACTGCATCAAAGAGAGGAATTTGGGTTCTAGTTTAAACTCTACTGCTCATTTTGGTAAATCACTTAATCTCCCTGGATATTACTTTCTGTGTCTGTAAAATAAAGAGCTAGGACTAGGCAATTTCTTGAGATTTCTTCCAACTCAAAAAATGTGGCAAAGGAGAAACCAGTGGGTGTTTTAATAAAGAAAATTGCTTTTCCCACTTTTGCTGATTGATATTTTCTGTCCCACGTAGACAGGAAAAGAAATTTGAAATCAATGTCTTAGAGATTTTCTTTCATACTATACATGCTCCATGGCATAAAATATAGTACTAAATATGTCACTGAATTGCATTCTTTCCCTCTCCAGAGCTCCCAAATTCTCATTACTCTATGAGAACTAGACTGATGTCATCTTGACCTCAGCATATGGTTTTGGTTAATGGTGGAAATTTTATCCCTCGTTGTCATCAGGGGAGTTGGTCTAAGACCTAAGGGTGTAGGCAAAGCTCTCCTTATGGAAAATGAGCTGGATTCTACTGTCCTTGGGAAAACAAATATCTAGAGACAGGGGATAAAACAATAGTAACACAAACAACAATCCCAAAGGCCCCAAATGAAGTCAAAACTCCCAGTAAAAAGAGAAAATATCATTTTCTCACTAAATTTCCAACTGTATCATGATCAATCATCCAAGTCATTTTACCCAAGTATAAAGTTAACACTTAGCACATCAGAAACCTGACTTCGAATTTAGACACTTCACTGGTGTCAATGTTTACATCCCAAAATTGGTCAAGTTTTGAAGTTCTAGATGTCAAAAGCTCCAACACTCAAAGAGTTCCTCATCCCCCTGAGATTATTGGCTTATTTTTATTCTTCTAAGAATTCTCATCCCTCTGAGATTATACTTGGTTTTTCAGTATTCCAAAAATCTTTCTTTATAAGACGGCTGCTAGGTTGGAAAAAGTGAGATGTGTTAAGGGTTTGCTTTCCGCAATTTAAACAATTAGGCATTTTCTCCAGTATTTTAGAGTTTTATGCCAATATTTGCTGATTATTACGACTTTTGTCTACTGAGAATAGAGTAGGTTTATTCTTTCTGTGTTGAAACGACTTCCCTTCTGACCCAAACATCAAAACAGTCTCCAAACTTTTTGAGTATGCCAAAGCACAGCCAATGTTTCTTAGTACTAATATTGGCAAAGAGATTGTCAATTCATAAAAATTTTTTTATGGTTTACATTGTCTTCTAGGTGAAAGAACCTAGTGTACAGTATGAAGTACAAAAATTTTCTTGAATTTGGAATTCTGCTTTGAAAACAACTGGCATAATCACAGTTTCTGTCAGAGATGGAAAAGATGAGTTAGGTCATCCTTGAAAGCAGCTTCAAAATGCTGAGGGCCCTCAAATTCACTTTAGCCTATTATCCTGGGATTGATAAATCTTCAAATAATGATTCTCTGTAGATATCTCAGTGGTTTGTTTTGTTTCAGTAAATAACACTCAAAAAAGGATTTGCCAAATCAAGGAGAGATTCAGGAAAATTGACCACTATACATCCTAATTTTAGTATCTCCTGTGAGAAACAATTTCTTTTAGTAGAACTATCACTGAACTGGGGATCAGTAGACTAGCTCTACCCCTAGCTAGCTGTATGACTTTGGATGAGTCACTCAACTTTGCTGGATTCCAATTTTTTTTTTTATGGAAATTCTATTTGATAATTTAAGTTCCCTTCTAGCTTGAAAATTACCTTATTTCATAACATATTGGTACTATAGCAATCAATCCCAATCCATCTCTCCCTCACCCCTATGCAGAGGAAAATGCATGTTTTATATAAGAAAAAACTCTAAATGAACAATTTCAAAGTAAGGAAGGGTTGAAGATGGACAAACAAACAGCTGACAGCTTATATTCCATATACATTTTCCATTTTCATGGATGAAAGATAATTATCAATAACTTTATCTTGATAATGAACTAGTTTATTTAAAGGAAAAAGGGGAAAGGAAGTGTTAGTTGAGGAGTAAAATCTTAAGAGCAGCATTTTTGTACACTCAAGAGGAAATGCAAGATGCATTATGGGATCTAGGCATGCTAGTATCAACATCTTATTCTCCTCAATAAAATCATTCTTTTTCTGTCCTTATTCCTTAGGTGCCAGGATTCATCTCTTATAATTGGAAGAGTGTAATGAATGACCAAACAGAATGAGTCAGAAACAGACTGGGAACAAATAGTAAATTTTTTATATTTGGGTCATAGCTTTCCATTTTGTTGGAAGTACAAAGGTTTTCTTGAGTTTGGCATGTCCCTTGAAAACAACCAGCACAACCACAATCTCCATCAGAGATGGAAAAGATTAGTTAGGTCATCCGTGAAAATAATGTCAAAATGCCCTGGGCCCTCAAATTGACTTTAGCCTCTAATCTTAAAATTGATCAACCTTAGAGTAATGACTCTCTCTAGATCCTTGAGTATCTGTTGCAGAGAAGGAAGGAATAAGCATTTATACAATGCCCACTATATGCCAGGCACATTGCTAAATAGTTTTTGCAAATATCATCTCATTTCATCCTCACAACAACCCTCTAAGGTAGATGTTATTCTTATGCCTATACCATAGTTGAGGAAACTAAGGCAAATAGAGGTTAAGTGACCTAGTAAAAGGGTCAGGGTCAGATTTGAATTCGGGTCTTCCTGACACTTAACCTAGTGCTCTGTTAACTGAGCCTCTTGCTGCTTCCCTTCATGAAAGTAGAACCCTTCTACTTCATTTTATTTCTCCTTATTTTACAAATCAGAAACTCAAAAATTTATCTTTGAATGTTCTCAGTGAAGTACCTCTAACCTTATACTATTCTTCTTCAAGTACTCTATAGTTAAAATAGAATGGACTATTTTCTTCATCTGGTTTAACCTGCCCTCTCTCATCCCAATGCTTTTGTTCATGTTACCTCAACAAGCACTCAATACTGAAATAACTCTGGTTTCATTGATGTGCATGTTCCTTCCAGTAATTAAGAATTCAGTCCAGCTACGATTGTCCATCTTGCTCAATTTTTGTCTACAGGCAGAAGTACTATGCTACAGTGACTTTGGAGTTAGAGGGTCCTGCAAATCTGGATTTGATATGAACTTGGCAAGTCCCTTAATATACATTAGGTACAGTTTCCTTACCTGTAAAATGAAGGGGTTGCACTAGATAACCACTGAGGAGTCTTATAGGGCTGGATTTATCACCGTTCTTAACCAGAATGGACATTTCTCCTCTTATTACTTTTCTAAGTTTTTCCTTTATTCAGGGTTAAACCCAACTACAATTTTCTCCTTCAAGATTTCCCTGACCTTATTCTACCACCTGGTCACCCAGGTGATCGTAATGTTCCTCCTCAACTTTCTTAGAGCATATTGAAGCCTTTCCTTTGGACTTTTCTCATTCTCTCTCATATAACAACTTTTTGCGTCTAGTTCTCTCCCTTCCTTGTGCCACCATTTAGATAGGAAGTTCCTTGACATAGGGTTGTTGTCATATATCTTTTTGTCTTCAGGGTCTCAGCGCCACATTAAAAATGATTACTTAATAAGTGTTGGTTTCTTTTTACCAGGAAATAAGATATACAGGCACTGGGGTATAGTAATCCATCTTGCCCTACAAGAAAGTAAGGGGTAAGGGGGTACGGGGAGGACATATAAGAGGGCAGACTGGGGGAAGGAATAATCGGTATGCTTGACATCTTGGGGTCGGGGTAGGGGAGAGATGGGGAGAAAATTTGGAATTCAAAACTTGTAGAAATGAATGTTGAAAACTAAAAATAAGTAAATTCTGAAAAAAAAATTAAAATAAACATTGCATTTAATTGTAGTACCTCATGGCCATCATTATAAATGACCGTTATAGCTTTACAAGAGTAGCCTAGAAGGCTTAGTAGATTAAACAGAACCTATACCAACATTATTTTTAAGCTATTCCCTATTAGTTTGCTTATTTGTTTTCAGTCTCTTTTTCATGGAATGGATAGGGATTAAACCTGGGATCTCACTGGTATCTGAAAATCCCAGGGGTGAAAACTCCCCCTGCTAATGTAGGTCAGCAAATTTTCTGCAATTTATAGTTGTGGAGCATTGTTATATTGCCTGGATTGTTTAGGGACACATACAAAGGCAGTGTGTAATAGAAGCAAAACTTGAACCCAGGTCCTTGTTAATTTCAAGGTTAGCTTAGTATCCACACTGGCTTTCATAGAGCATAGAAAGAAAATTTGAATTATATGAGTTTCTTTAAAAATTTTTTTAATATAATTTTCCTGGTGTTTGAATACCCTCCATCCCCAACATAACTAAGGAAGCCTCTGGCTACAAAGAAGTAAACATTGTGACTCAGAAGATATTACTAGCTCTATGGGATCCTGGATAGAGACCATCCCTGTGAGGACTAGACATTATGCACAAGAATTTCATAGTTTAAAAAGTACCTATATCTCTAAAGATGATCTTTGTGTAGACTAAAGTCTATCTTTGGTGGTACATGCCTTTTCTTTAGACTAATAATCCATAGGACTATAGCCAATTGAAAAAAAAAAAACATTTATTGAATGCTAACTTATATACTAGGCACTGTACTAAGCCCTGAGAATAGTAGGAAAGGTAAAAATAGTCTCTCCCCTCAAGAAGCTCACATTCAAATTAGTAAGACAACATGTAAAGAACTAGGCAATACCAAGTCAAAATTTATTGAATAGATGAGAAGTAAAGTGGAAGATACTAGCATGCTGAGGGGAGTGGAGGTGGGAAGGGCCTCTTGAAGAAGGTGGGACTTGAGCTATGACTTAAAGGTAGCCGGGGAAACCAAGACGGAAAGTCAAGGGACAAGAGCATTGTTAGCTCCTCAGGGTCAGGCAATGTAAAAGCACAGAGTAGAGAGATGGAGTGGTGTGTGTGTGTGTGTGTGTGTGTGTGTGTGTGTGTGTGTGTGTGACATAAAGGTTAGTGTACCTAAATCAGAGTTCATGGAAGAATAAAGTATTGGGGAAGCTATGTGACAAAGTCAATATGGCACTGGTTTTGGAATCAGGAAGCCTTATTTTCAGGAGTTCAAATTTGGTTTCAAATACTTAATAGCTGTGTGACCCTGGGCAAGTCATTTCACCCTGTTTTCCTTAGTTTCCTCACCTGTAAAATGAGCTGGAGAAGGAAATGGCAAACTACTCCAGTATCTTTGCCAAGGAAACCCCAAGAGAGTCATGGAGAGCTGGATGTGACTAAACAACAACAAAGTATAAGAGAATTGAAAAGGTAGGAAGGGGCCAGGTTATGAAGAAATTTAGATACTAAACAGATTTTATATTTAACCATGGAGGTCATGGAGAGCCTGGAAACCCCTCCATAATCTTGGTGATCACATGAAGAGCACAGTCATAAATATTTGTATAACTACTCCTGAATGACTTAGCAAACATCTTACAGTCAAATTCACATAAGGTTCATGAATAAGTTGTTTCTCTAAAGCAAAAATGTCACTCATGTTTGGAACCCTCATTCACTTAAGCCAACACTGCAAGTTTTATATACATGTAAAAATTGTATACTCAATCCAGTTTGTAATCCTCATGAGTTCAGTCTGTGTGTGCTTGGCAAAGGGAATGTGTGTGTGCAGAAGATAGACTGACTTCATCCAAAGGGTGATGACTCAGACCAATGAAAGGTATTAAGAAAAAACTTCTATTTGGCATTAGAAAATGGAAAAATGCTGAGGTCAAAACAAATAGGAAATGTTATTTGAAGTCCATGTGGTCCACAGAGATTTCACAAAGAGAAGAAAGGAAACAAACCTTTGTTAAACTTGTGCCAGATACTGTGGTAAGTGCTTCACAAATATTATCTTATTTCATCCTCCCAACAGCCCTGGGAGGTGGGTGCTATTCTCTTACAGTTGAGGAAGCTGGGTTTTAGTGACTTGCCCAGGGTCACTCAGTCAGTAAGGGTATGATGTTAGATATGAACTCAGTTCTTCCTAACCCAGACTTGATCTTTTTTCCCCCATTGTCACAGAATGGTAAAGTGTCTCTAGCTGGCATGATAATATAATAGAAAGTGATCCAGCTGTGGGGTCACTTCACATACTATCCCTGCTACATACTAGGTGTGTGGTTTTGGATCTCTGAGCCTGAGTTTACTTATATATAAAATGAGGGGGATGGACTACACATCTTCAAAGGTTGTTATTAGTTTTGATTCTATGATCCCAATGAAAATGATTATGTCTTTTTCTTCAGTGTTCTTTAGCAAAGGAAACATCTTTAAAGATGTGAAACGCAGGGGTGGAGCCAAGATGGTGGAATAGAAGTAGGAAAACTCCGTGGCTCCCCCCATAACCACATCAAATACCTATAAAATATGACTCTAAACAAATTTTAGAGCTACAGAACCCAAAAAGTGACAGAGACAAACAAATGAAAAAATAGAAGGCAATGTGAATTATCTCCTTGAAAAAAACCACTGACCTGGAAAATAGATCCATCCAGGAGAGACAATTTAAAAATTATTGGACTACCTGAAAGCCATGAAAAAAAAAAGAACCAAGAAATCATCCTTCAAGAAATT
>CM053591.1:17267714-17279370 GCA_028646515.1 Pseudochirops corinnae
CTACATTCAGAGAAAGATCTAGAAAGACTAGAGTTTAAATGGAGACTGAAGCAATCTACATGTAATCGTTCTTTTCCATGTTTGGTTTTGTTTCTTCTTTCCCATTGTTCACTCCATTGCTTACAACCCTTCTAAACAACCAGACTAACGTCCAATATGAAAGTATTTGCAGATTCTATACTTGACTGTATGCCACCATGGTGGGGAGGGAGATGGAGGGGTGAAAATTTGAAACTCAAGGGACTGTGGAATTGAATCTTATAAACTAAAAGTAAATAAACAAGTCAATTTTCAAAAATTAAAAAAAAAGAAAGCCTTGTGCCTAGCATATAGCACATACTTAATAATTGTGGAATAAAATTGAAGGCAACAGTCCGAAGTAACAGTCAGTTATAATGGCAGTTATTAACAATTATGCTATCCTGAAATGGAAGAAGCCGGGTACTTCAAGAGATTGTGAACTCTCTGTTAGAGGAGAAATTCATGCCATAGTGAATAGAATGTTGAGCTTGGAATCAAGAAGCAAGCTGTGGTTTCAAATTCTGACTCAGTGATCTTGAGGAGTTGTGACCTTGGGCAAATCACCTCTCAGCCTCCATTTCCTCATGTATAAAAAAGGAGGATAAGAGTAATTATCCCACAGGGTTACTATGAGGATGAAATGAGACATATTAAGTACTTTGCAAAACTCAAAGCACAATATAAATCTTATTGTTTTATGCTGTTGTTATATTGTTGTCATGATCATTGTCTTTCTATTGGAGATTATCAATCAGGTAGAGAGTTGAGTTGATAAATTCTGAGGTCCTTTCCAATTCTAATATCCCGTGATCCTATGCTCTGGCAGAACCAAGAGCTCTTGAGAAAGTATGACACACAATTATGGAACATTTAATTTAAATGGCCAGGAAGATATTTATTAACAAGATTCATAAATGCCCATAGTATTTTAGAGGTAGAGTCTGCTTTAAGGATGTGCCTTGAAATTCCAGTCCCACAGCTGGAATTTTCCATGCGCCCCCAATTACCCACAAGGTGCTGGAGGGAGACGTTAAGTAAGCAGTCTGGGCGATACAGTTGTGGTAGACATTCCTGTTGAGTCATAAGCTATTACTTTTAAAAAGTGGTGATAGCAATAACTTGGGAGGTAGTACAGTGGAAACCTCATGTTCATATTAGATCCAATAAACCTCAGTTTGAATCTTAGCTGCTACACTTATGGGCAATGTGATTCCAGAAAAGTCTGTTAACTTCTCTCAACTAGTTTCCTTATGTGTAAAAGAGGGACAATTCTCAGCACTTTGCAAATCTACAGTTATCAGTCAATAAATGGTAATTATGTTCCTGCTACATGCCAGGCATTACGTTAAATGCTGGACAAAAGGCAGATCCTGCTTTCTGGGAGCTTGCAAACATCTATGTACAATTAGCTGGATAGAGAGTAACTCGGGGTTGGCAGCAGAGGGAAGGCCCTAACATTGAGGTGGGGTGGGGATCAGACTTATCAGAGAAGGTAAGATTTTTAGCTGGGACTTGAAGGAAACCAGGAGACATAGAAGGGAGTAGAGAATATTCCAGGCTTGAGGAACAGCTAAATACCCTGCCCCCCAAAACAAAACCAGACTTCCAAAAACAGTATCTTGATTTTCAGTCAAGTCTCACTCTTTATCAGACCCCATTTGGGATTTTCTTGGCAGAGATACTAGAGTAGTTTGACATTTCCTTCTTTAGCTCATTTCACAGATGAGGAACTGAGACTCATAGGGTTAAGTGACTTGCTCAGGGTCACACAGCTAGTAAGTATCTGAGGACAGATTTGAACTCAAGAAGATGAGTCTTCCTGACTCTAAGCCCAGAACTCTGTCCGGTATGCCCCCTAAAACAATATCATTTACTTTAGATATCTAGGAAGATTGCTGGTGATCAGAAACATGACCTTGTCACATACCACCAGTTTTTCTAGAACATTTTGTATCTGTCCGTTGCCCTTATTAAATTTTCCCTTGTGTAAATACCTTATCTTTGGTAGTCAATTATAAATTCTCTGAGGGCAGAAATGAAATGTCGTTATCATATCCCCACAACCTAGCATAGTGCCTTGCACAGAAGTAAGCCCTAACATGCTTATTGAAATTTTTTCCTTGAATCATATCAAAGATTTTAGGAGCACTGCCAACTCTGAGGAAATCATCCCCTGCATCAAAATTTCCTCTCCTTGCCTTCAGTCACCCTTAAGAGAGACACAGTGTAGAAGCCCAGAGATGCGGCATTGTCTGTCCTCACTTCAAAATTGCCAGAGCAGCACATATTTCATCCCTTTCCCCAGGTGATATCACTACCTTCCAGGGGAAAACACTGTATTCATGTCCAAAACTTGATTAAAAAGTGAAATTCATGGCCAGTGAGACTGGTCAGTGAGAGCTGGACAGAGCCACCTCGAGCACTTATACAGGAGAGTGATTCCTGCATTGCACCAAAGACTTTTATACCAATATGTGCAGAATGCTGTCTATGCCATTGTTGGTAGCTTATTGACTATCTTTGTATTGATCTTATTTTTAGGTGCTGTTTGTAGAGACAGGTAGCCTGTGCAGAAGAAAAAAAAGCAATACTTCTAAAGGGAGGTTCCTTTAGGGAGGCTGCTGCTGAAAAGTGACGGATGGGGTAGTTGGGTTTAACTCTCCTCCTTTGTCACGATCAAAAGATGACATAAATTCCTTTGGTCTTGCCACATGGCATGAAGAATATATTAGCATAAATGTGCCTTTCAGTGTGACACACACGTTTGCTCTCTTCATAGTGCTTCAAGATAATTTCTATACCTTTTAGAAAAACACTGAGGTTTTGGGGTTTTTTTTGGCCTACTACACAAATAATAAAAGGGCAGGCTTAACTGTCACAGAGTACTCACTCTCTTCAATTCTCTGACAAAGGAAGACAGGTCCAAGCATCTTATCCCACGCTCCCTGAACTTTTTCTATGGTATTACCCCCTATATCTCTCCATGGTGGGGAGAAGAGGAGGGAATAAGCATTTATAAACCACCTACTATGTGCCAGGCACTGTGATTTTGCATGTTTTTTCATTTGATCCTCACAACAACCCTGTGAGGTTGCTGGTCTTATTATCCACATTTTACAGTTGAAGAATCTGAGGCAAACAGAAGTTAGGTGATTTTTCGAATGTTATACATAACTATGAAAGGACAGATTTGAGCTCAAGAGATCTTCTTTACTCCGGACCCAGTTCTCTCATGGTCTCTCTCCTAGTTGACAATCTAGAGAATTGTGTACATGGTATTATTCAAGGCAAGGTTATCCTAGTCAATGCTCTTTGCCTATTTGAGATTCTAGTCAGCTTAGTGTCAAAAATCCTATAAGACCTTCATTGGCTGGTCATCCATTTTAGATTTAGGAATATCCATACTGAAGAGAAAGGGGAGCAAGCCCCTTTTCAAGACCCCAATGGCTTTTTTTAAACGAGGCTCCCTGATGTTCCCCTCATTTGCCCTGCTTTATCTAGACTATAACAGTATTTTCAAACCCATTTCATCTTTGAATGAGCTCCATGAAGGTTTTTTGTTTGTAAATGAAAGTGACACCCACTCCAGACAAGAAAGATAAGAAGAGAGGTAGCTAGGGGACACAGTGGATAGAGCACTGGCCCAGGAGTTAGGAAGACCTGAGTTCAAATCTGGCCTCAAACACTATCTGTGTGACCCTGGGAAAATCATGTTTTCCCAAATGCCTCCAAAAAAAAATAGGACCAGTTTCCATATTCTTAAGGAAAAGGTAGTAGAACTATAGATTGAGACCTAGAAAGGACTACAAAGATCATCCCTCATTTTACAAAGGAAGAAACTGAGACCCACAAAGATGAAGTGGTACATAGGAAAAAACAAAACCAAAATTTAAATCCAGATCTCCAAATCCAGACCACTTTCCATTACCACAAGCTGCATGATTGGGGAGGTAGAGGGGGAAAAGGTCCAAATGTATGGTTTCAGAAACAAAACTTTTTAGGCCTCTCTTCCAAGTTTTGGCATTTTCTTCAGTCTTACATGTTCTCCCTTCCCTTGCTTTCAATGCTTTACAAATCTGCTGCAGAGGACCAAAGGGCCTACCAATGGTTTCTTTTATTACAGTAATCAACAGCATAGGCCTCATTAGCCTAAAGCAAATAATTCCTGAGTGTTAGAGTTACTCATACTCCTTCCTGATCACATAATCCAAAAGGTCACTGTTTTAGAGTTTGCCAGGGTTTCTTCCAACTTTGGTGAGTTCTCACAGCTGGCTTTGAACATAATTTCATTCTTCCCAAGTCTGAGCTACAGCCTCATCAGTCAGTTGGAGACTCGATCTGAAACCGCCAGCTGAAACTTGGACCAGGGTTTAAGGAAACTGTTATACCCTTGTGAAGAAAAGGTATTATCTTCCCAGATATGGCCATGACAGGTTTCCAGGACCTAGTCTAGACTAATCAATGCCTAAACTCTCAGTATGGAAACTGTTGTCTTAAGTTATCAAGTTTCTTTGGTAGTCCCAGATATCTCCTCTCTGTTGAGCTGCTGTCAATGGTTTTTGGAGATGGCTACTGCTAGCTTTGCGGACTTTCTTCTATATCCTAAACCTTTCTAATCCCTGCTGAAACAAATTGGTATGTGCATCACATTTAGAAAGAGTTTAACAGATGCTAATTAACCGGCTGCTGAGTGCCTTTCAGTTGCCGGTAAAACAAACCATTTTCAACCCCAATCAATGTAACTTGTGTTCTACTGTGACCTATTGATTCAACCATAGTCTCTGTTACCTCTTTTCTTACCAACTAGATAATGTTTTTTATATTACCTGCTATTAGATACAGTTTTAACATTTCTTTTTACTTAGCAACCAAGAATTAGTCAACAGCCCCTCATCTCAAGGAGCTTACATTGTATCAGAGGACCTGAGACTTTCCAACCTGTAATCTACATACTTAACCCAATATACCCCCAATACATGCACAATTTTAAGTGAGACAATAGAATCTGCCTCCACAAGATCCAGTCTGTGATACCAGGTTCAGTGGGTCAATTTCATGTTTTCAACGAACACAGACAGAATTGATGCTTAGATAGTCTATCTATGGTCATTTTTTAAATTAGAAAAAAAAAATCCTAACCTATGGTAAAAAAAAAAAAAAGCTATAAGAAAACATGTTGCTTTTTATGGTTTGTCATCACCTAACATCTCAGTTTTGCTCTGATATGGCTCATATTCCAAGACAGACCAGCACTGGCGAGAAATCTACAGGCTGATTGTGAGTGACTGTCAGTCAGAGATAACACTGCTTTATAATTAAGAAACAGGCAAAGAAAAGCAAAAGTACCATGGTGAGGGAGAGGCATTCCTATACATGTGCAAACATATCAATTGCATGTAATTTGGATTAAAATGCACACCCAGGTTGATGCAATATCTTCAGCTTCCTATGGTTCAATCAGTTATATTTGACTGTCAGGTAATCCCCATTCCTGACTCACAGTGCAGGAGGGGCCAAACCCAACCAACCTGAACCACTTCACCCCAACTCAGCCCTCACCTCAAGTAGGAAAGTATATGATAAATCATGAGTTCAAGTGTTCACCTTTCTCAGAATTATTTACCATTTGAAAGTAATCTGCAGGGAAAGGAACAAAAGAGATAAATCTCTAATGGTGGTGTTTCAGGCAGATCCAGTGCAAGAGACATACATTTGTTCCATAGCATCTATTCAGAAATTCCCCACAATTGTTGACCTTGATTCATCATTCATTTGCCAAAGAGTTGGATGTGAAGCCTGAGAGGCAGTGTTGCATGGCGAGTAGACTCCTAGACATGGCATCTGCAAGACCTGAGCTGGAATCTTATCTCAGATATTTGCTGTCACAGTCACAAAGAATAATCAATTTAGAGATTTTCTGATTTATTGGCATAAACCATTCATGGAAAACATGAAAAGGATATATAAAGACTATGCTGCCCAGTCCATTGCATCTGCCACCCAGTTTCTCAGTTGTTTATTCTGGTCTCTTGAGATGCAAAGTCCTCTCATTTTATAGACGAAGAAACTAAGACCCAGAGATGTGGAGATCTGAAGTGATAGATGAAGGTATTTTTTTAATTTAATTCAGGAAAACTAAAAAGTACAATTTTGTCATTGCCTATGGAAAAATAAGTCTGTATGATACAAATGACCTGGTTTTCTCTTCTTTCCTAGAATGTATTGCTATCTATGAAGATGAAACCTACTAGCATAAACACAAATTATTAAGTTCAAATCAGAAAAAGCAAGCAAACAGGAAATGTGCTCTCAAATCTTTAGGGTTTCTAAATAACATAACACAGGGAACAAATTTCTCTTCATAGCACTTCCTGTTTCGGCGAGACTGCTGCTATCTGATTATTTCCAGCTGCTGTTTTCTGTCAGCGTATTTTCATTGGTTGTTCTGTTGGAAAGCACCGTACATGTCAGCCTGCCTATCTGAAGGCAATTAAATGTAATGCCATTCCAGAGAATACTCACAATGCATGCATACATAAGCCGTCCAGTGTCTATGGACTAATGGAAAGCTTGGAAAAGAGAAAAAAATAAAGTGAGCTTTATCAAAGAGAAAAATGCTTGGAGGAGGGTTGGTTATTTTTATCATGCACAGTGAACCTATTAAATAATTATTTCTCTTCATGTTATAAAGTTTCCATTAATGCACGGTGTCAAAGCCACACAAAGTACTTTTCAGTTGTCCTTTCCACATTGTGGGGGTTAAGGGTGCAGTACCCCCAAGATCTAGAAAATCCACGTAAAATTTTTTGGCCTTCCCTTCATACCAGAGAAGCCTGATTTTTTTTTTCTTTTACTTTTATGGGGTCTTTACAGTACCTTATTGTAAAATTTGGGTTAGCTATGTAGTCATGGGCTTTGCATTGTCTGCTAGCTTTCACATGTTGTCTGTGGCTTCCTCAAAACTCCCCCCCAAATTCCCACTTAATTTCTTAAGCCAACCAGAGATATATTGAAATTGTGATGGGGAAGTCCTGATAGGAAGACACAGCTGTATTTGGTCTTATACTAGTATTCTCCCTCCCGCTCTCTTCCCCTCTATCCACATGGGGAATCATACTTACATGTGGGTGCTCTGCCCAAAGGAACATAGAACTGAGATGAGAAAAACAATGGTATCTTTATTTTTGTTTTTGCTTTTCGGAGGGCAAATGGGGTTAAGTGACTTGCCCAAGGTCACACGGCTAGTAAGCGGTAAGTGTCTGAGGCTGGATTTGAACTCAGATCCTCCTGACTCCAGGGCCAGTGCTCTATTCACTCGCCACCTAGCCTCCTCGCATCTTTATTTTTGATCAACCTCTAAATGAAATTTAGTATATCCCTCAATTATTTTAAACATTATTTTGAGCCAATGTTCATAGCATTCCTTAAATGGTTGAAGCAGTCAATGATATATAAACACAAAAGCTGAGAACCCCTGTTAAAAAGGATGGCTCTATGGGAAGGGAGGAGGGAGATACAGGAAGAAATCTAGGCAACATAGAAACAAAATGTATCAATAAAATCTAGTTTGTGAAAAACCTTCACCCACAGTCAAACTGCCTTCTTTGTCATCACTTCTTCTCCCCACCCACCCACCCCTAATCTGTCTTTTAGTTCAGGTAAAAAAAATTCCTAGTTATGATGCCAAGAGGAACATTTTCCACATAGAAAACGTGGAGGGCCAAGTTTTAGAGTATGTTCATAATACTAAATACATATGCATATATATGTATACTTATATAGTTCATTTTAGAGACATCTGTACATATGTATGTAGGGTATATATGTATACATAAAATAACATGAATATATTTTTAAATATTCCACTTAAAAGGTATTTATTCTACCATGTGCCAGGCACTTTGCTAGGTCCTGGAACAGAAGTGCAAACACTGAAACAATTCCTTCTCAAAAGAAACTTGCACAAAGTCAAGATGAGCAAAATAGGCCAATTCTTCGACAGATGCTAAGAGTCAACCTGAGCCATCAGAAACTCATAAAATGGCAGTAGAAATAATGGGACTCTCTGGCCACTTGTTAAGCTTATTTACAAGGCTCCTAGAAAGACAAGAAAAGAGATTCCTGGGAAAGCCAGAAAATGCCCTTTTCTAGATCACATGAGATTACGTAGTGGAAATTTGTTGTCATATGTTGCATATGACCTAAATCGTGCTATGCAATGGACTTTTCTTGTGGTAGTTCTCTTTGCTACATGTGTTAGAATGGCATGTTAAGCATGTTACTATCACTACCTGTAGGACATCTGCATGAGATCTATGCATTTGATTATTCCATATAGTTAAGTTACATGATGCTACGTATTTTATATTGCATTGAGATTAGTGTTCTTAGCCAGGCGGCATAGTGAGAAGGCAAGGCAATTGGGGTTAAATGACTTGCCCAAGGTCACACTGCTACTAAGTGTGTATCAAGTATCTGAGGGCAGATTTGAACTCAGGTCCTCCTGACTCCAGGGTTGGTGCTCTATTCACTGCGCCACCTAGCCGCCCCTAGGTGGCATAGTAGATAGAGTGCTGGTCTTAGAGTCAGGAGGACCTGAATTCAAATCCAGCACCAGATACTTCCCAGCAGTGTGATCCTGGGCAAGTCAATTTGTCTCAGATACCTCAGTTGTAAAATGGGGATAATAACAGTACGTGTCTACAAAAATCACAGGATTTTTGTGAGGATCAAATGAGCTAATGAGTGTAAGGCATTTAGCATCACGCCTGACACGTAGTAGGGGACACACAAATGCTACTTCCCTTTCCTTTCCCTGCTGCTTATAGCCTATGCATTATGTTTTCACTTGCACTAATGCTAGATGAATGTAATACTAATGTGAATGCCACAAATTACACAGACGAATGGGCACTATGCTATGTGGTTAGGATGCTTTCCTGTGACTGTGACATATGCCAGTTGTTGCTCATGATTTCTGTTCACAGATGTTCAAAGGTATTCCCATTTAATTTTTTAATTAGGAGATTTTAGGGAGACGATGAGGATTTTGGTTGGGCAATGGACGGCCAGTTTGTGACTTGGAATTTGCTACTGAGAGACAGAGAAGGTAGGCCAGGAGGATGGAAGGAAATTACCTTTCCTCTTGGTCATAGTATGACCACAGAGGTCCTATCCTATCTTTATTAGGATTATCTAGTTACTGCTCCCTAACACACCCAAGATAACCCTAGGTCTCAATAGGTGACCCTACAGAGATGAAGAGCAATGGCCAGCAGCAATCATGATACTCAATGGAGTGACCTGCCCAATGCATGACAGAAGAGGAAAGCATATAACATCATCAGTATCCCTGAAATATGAGAGACCACAATCGTGCCTTGAGTACATCCCCCTTTGTAAGAATTCCCTACATATCTGAGTACCTGACCATATATGTTCCCTGTGTTCATATAAGTTACATATGTTTCCTCCATGTATATCATCTGATCATGCATATTTTTTTTTTTTGGAGGGGGCAAGGCAAGGCAATTGGGATTAAGTGACTTGCCCAAGGTCACACAGCTAGTAAGTGTCAAGTGTCTGGGGATTTGAACTCAGGTCCTCCTGACTCCAAGGCCAGTCTTCTATTCACTGTGCTACTTAGCTGCCCCAATCATGCATATTCTGTAGTGTACCTGACACCCATTAGTGGTGTGGTGTGAATGCAGGATGTGAATCTTCTCTTGCCACTTTATTTACCATGCTGTTTGAGTAAATGGTCTTTATTTCCAAATGTGACCTCTACAGAATAAGTGAAATTATGAGTGGGAACTCAGGGACTTTGGTTTTGTGTGGATGTCTACCCAAAGACTGTTGAGAAATGAGGGCCCACATTCAAGAGGAAGTGATTCAGGGGTTACACAATCCTTTTTTTGTTTTTAACACAATACTTTGATATTTGGCACTATGTGATATCAAGTTCTCTTTTATTCCCCCTCCCTAAAAGTATTTATCTGTTTGCTTTAGGGGTTATCATTCCATTCCACCTCCAAATAACCAGACATCTTAAATACTAAATATGAATAAATAATTATCAGTATAATCCAACGTCAAGACTTTTTAACCAGTCTTGTGATTTCATCAGCATAGGGAAGTCCCAATTAGGGAAATTCCCTTATGAGTATAGACTGGCACTTACTTGGCAATCTACAGCCATAGAGAGTTGCCTAGGACAGTAAGAGATCAAGTGATTTGCTCAGTCACACAGCGAGTGCATCAGAGGAAGAACCTACTACCTAATTCTGAGGTCACCTCTCTATCTCTCCCTCCCCTCACGGTTATCAAGAATAATGAGTTGAAATATGAAGCTATCAAATAGACTTCCTTTCCTCAAGGGTAAACCCCCCAGTAGCAGTGTCACTGTGTCTTAGGGTCTCTGCCCAGGACAAACAAAAAAGGATTACTGGGGTCTCTGACTCCCCTCACTGGAGAGTTTTAACCTGCCCACATACAGCTACAGGTACCTATCATAGCATTTGCACCAGATGTATTCTGTAATATTTGCTCCAGGTGCAAAAAGTTCTAGTAATAGTTCGGATCATGAGTAAGTTACATGAGGATGTGCGCAGAGGTTGGTTCAGTTCCGTTGGGGTCATGGAGAGTCTCTGTTAATGGATATAGCAGTCATTCCAGCTATTTCAGTCCTACTACTTCTTCCTCCCTATATTTGGGGGTGGAGGGGACGGAAGGGAAGCAATCTGGGCAAGTTATTATATCAGATGGAGAAAATAAGCACGATCTGTCTACTTTGGGGGAGATTTTGTAAATCTTAAAATGCCTTAAAAATTGAGTTATTGTTTTTCTTTTTTCTGTGTATTTCTGTTTTGTGGCTATTATCTACAATGTGGGGAAAATAATCAGAAAAATAAATATTTGTGTATTTCTTTTGCCTTCTATTCCTAAGAATTCTGTCTTAAAGAGACCTTTTGAGACATGTGAGTGCATTTATTGACCTCACTTCCAGATTGGATATCTAAAAGAGTTTTAATTTACTAAGGACTATGAAAGAACTTATAAATACAGGCATGAATACTATAGATAAATATGCATATATTTACATTTTTGCGTGTGTGTGTGTGTGTGTGTGTGTGTGTGCGTGTGTGTTAAATGATGGTCTCTAGTGCAGGGTGGGGAGAGAGGGAGGAGGCAACTTAGAATTTAAAATGTAACCAAAAAAATAAATTGAATTTTTAATAATTTACTAAGAGGATAGCCCAGGATCTAGCAGCTTTTACATTAAGGAATCGAAAGACCTGGAATATGATATTCCAGAGATCAAGGGAAAATCAAGAATCACCTACCCAGCAAAATTGAGTATAGTGTTTCAGGGGAAAATATGGTCATTCAGTGAGGTGGAGGACTTTCAAGCATTCTCGCTAAAAAAACCAGAAGTGAATAGAAAATTTAACATTCAAATACAAGAAGCATGAGAAGGTAAACATGGAAAAGAATTCACAAGGAACTTAGCAAAGCTGAACTATTTACATGCCAACATGGAAAAATGATAATTGTAACTTATGAAACTTTTCTCAGTATGATAGGTGAAGAGAATATAAACGTGTGTGTGTATATATATATGTGTGTGTGTGTGTGT
>CM053591.1:17279470-17343045 GCA_028646515.1 Pseudochirops corinnae
AAAGGTGAAATTGAGAGGTGGGAGAGGAATATAATGGGAGGAGACAGGGAGAGACAGAATGGGGTTAATCACTTCATATAGAAGAGGCAAGGGATCACTGTTACAATGGAGGGAAAGAACAGGAAGGCAAAAGGAAATGGGATAACTTTACTCTCATTGAATTTGGGTTAGGGAAGGAATGACATACACTCTAAATTGGGTATCTTGCCCTATGGGAGAGTAGGGGAGATTGGGATGAAAGGGGAGATGATGGAGGGGAGGGCACGGTGGGGGAGAGGGTTGTTAGAAGCACACACTTCTGTAAAGGGACAGGGACAAAGTAGAGAATAGAACAAGGGCAGGCAGGATAGGAAGGAGGGAAATATAGTCAGTCTTTCACAATATGTCCATTGTGGAGATGTTCTGCACAACTACACATGTACAACCTGTATTGAATTGCCTGTCTTTCCAGTGGGGGTGGGTGACGAGGGAGGAAGAGAAAGAATCTAGAATTTAAAGTTCTATAATCAAATGTTAACAATATTATTTCTATCATTATTATTATTATTAATTACATGCAACTGGGAATTAAGATATACAGTCACTGGGGTAGGGAGATCCATCTTGCCCTCCTGGAAAGTCAGAGGGGTGATGAGGGAGGACATAGGAAAGAGCAGATTGAGGGAGGGGATATACAGTGGGATTGCTGTTTTGGGGTGGTGGGTAGGGGAAAGACGGGGAGAAATTTTGTAACTCAAAATCTCATGGCAATGAATGATGTGAACTAAAAATAAAAATTAATTTAAAAAATAATAATTTGCTAAGGGCTCCCATCAAGGCAGAAGCTTTTATTTGTACAAATAAGAAAGTAACATCGGAAATAAAAGACTAAGCAAGAATACAATTCATAAAGTTGCTTAATGTTTTTCTCCTTTACCCCAAACATGGGAACTTTTTTTCCAAAACATTTTTTGTATAATTGAATCTGTCTTGCAATGTACATTATCCAAAGGCAAAAATATCTTCATTTCTTATCAAACTCCAGGTGGAAATACTTATTAGTGACATGGTTTTATTGATATCAGTGCTGATGCAGATTAAATTCCTTGGTGAAAAATATTAGAATCAAGACTGGTGCTAGCTACAAGCCATTTTTCCCATCTCAGCATATTCCATTTTCAAAGATAACTGTTTTCTTGTTTTAACAATGCAACATTTCAGAATGTAGTCTGAATGTTTCTCCCTTTCTTTCTCATATCTAACAAGAATGGACAAGTTAACTCCATTTATTCAAGCTCAATAAGTATCTATTTGAATATTAAAGAGATAAATGGTTCTTTTACTGATGAAAGCTTTGTGTAGTAACATGGTAACATATCCATTCTTCAGCCAACGTAAGCAAATCTCAGGTCGGAGCGAAGAACTAGGTTCTGCCAAATGTCTTTACCTTCCAACTTATGTGTATGTTGGCTCATTAGAAATGTAGACACGCCAGAGTATTATAGGCTCATAAAATGTCATTTAAAATAAGACTACTTTCAGTTTTAAAAATTGCAGGCCGTGTCAGCATAAATACAATGAAACAGAAAGTTGTGATTGTCAGCAGAAACTAAAGGAAAAAGTTACTTTTTATAATGCAAAGCAAAACAAAAACAAAAAATGAAGAAACAAAATTACAGTCTTCTGTCCTTAATAGCAAAGAGTTTCCAGAGAGCCTGAATGACCTGAACAGTTACCACCATTCTTCACAACCCTTTGCCAGACGAGCAATAGACTAAAATATAAAAAGCAGTGAACATTATTCCAAGACAAAAAGGACCATTGTAGTATCTATAGAGTTAAGGCAGAATGGAAAAAGCATCACCATGCATTTCCAAGTCTGCTTCTTGCACTTAGCTGGGTCAAATGAGGGGAGGTGGTGGGTGAAACTGGTATTTCCAAGTAAGTTCTGCTATAGTCCTCCATCTGAGAAGGTATGAAGTGACCTATATCTGAGATTTCCTTGTTGATCTAGTCTTTATTCCACAACTTCACATCTCCCCCAGTAACCTCACTCTCAGAGTTGCTGTTATCAAGAAGTAGAGTACACAAGTGGCTTTGTGATGTGACTATTGGGACACTGGGAGAATCTTACATTACCTCTTCCCTTCTTACACCTTCCCAATCTGGGCTTGATGCCTGAAACCCCTTTAACAGGCATCAAAAGTGTTAATTTTACAATCAGTGAAATAATGTTTACAATGTATATATATATATATATATATATACACATATATTCAAGGGAGGTAATACATTGTCTTAAATTCACACTAGGTATGTGAGTCCACTGGGGAGTCTAGTTAATGGATATAGGATTAGAAAATGAAAAATTAGCTTTGGAAATATCGACCTTACCCATGTAGGCAGGCAGACAAGAAACAAGCATTTATTAAGCATTATTTAACTGTGTGTGTGTGGGCAGAGGGGTGGGGGGTGGTTTACACTGTTAAATACTGATCATGGAAATACAAGGGAAAAATTAAAGAACTCCCTGCCCTGAAAAACAGAGAGCTTGGGTTGTTGGGGACAGCAAGAGGAGCAGTCCAGAGAAGTTACCTGCATGGGGGAATGGGGACAAAGTTCAGAGAGTCAGAAGTACAACCAGGTGAAGAATGAAACAGGCTAGCCTGGAGCTGTCCCCAAAATGGAAATCCCAGAAGCAACTCACCAATGAGAGAAGAAGGATGGATATTCCAGGGTGAGAAGCCAGCTGAAACATGGGTAGCAAAGTCTGGAGAGTCAAAAGCACTGCTGGGAGGGGAATGAATTTACACAAGTATGCTCAGTCTTGCAATTGGAAAGGAGAGTTGGGAATCACACATCCTTATACCTCTGCCCCTACCCAAAACAACACCTAAAATCCAATGTGAAGTAATAGTTGAGAGCATTATTTTTTTTTAATGGAAAGAGGATGTTGAATCAAATTCCAGTCCTTCTATTTCCTATGTTATCTTGGTTAGTTCTCAGTCTTAGTGTCCTCATCATGGTCCTTTCCACCATTAAACCTGTGAAACTGATTATTGCTATCAAAGTATTTCTGATAATATACAAAATATTTCTTGAAAATAAAATATAGTGATGGTGTCATGTTTTGATGAAAGACAGTGTGATACTGTGGATGGAGAGTTGACCTCAGAGTCAGGAAGACCTGCATACAAATCCTGCCTGGACTCATAATATCTGGGTGACCTTGGGTGGAATCTCTCAGTTCTCCAGGGTCCTCTCAAAGACTAGAAGTTGTGGAGAAGTTTGGTAGTGGAAGTTTCCTCATCTAGGAGTTCCCCATACCAGTAGAATTACAGATGTTGTCCCTCTACCTATCTCTGGCAATAAGAGGGAAGAGAAAGAATTGTGGGTATGAAAGTGTTATGGAAGAAGGTGAGGTTGGGATGCCACAAAAAAGCAATATAGGTAGGGGAAACTGGGAATAATTTATAAAAGAATTCTATTATGATTGTCCATTAGGACTGTACATGACAAGTCTTCCCTTAGGAAAAGAAAAATAGGGGTAAATCACTACCAAAACTGTCCCTGAAATTATAGGGGAGCCATGAAAAGCAGAGACCTTCCCAAGGTGCGTGTTTTGAGAATTTCTGTGGAGCAGGTAAATTACTGTGTCCCACTTGCAAAGTTTAATATGGACATATAACATTTAGGCATCAATAGTTCCATAAAACATAACATTTTAGTTTAGTTCTTACACGCTCAATTGCCAAAGAGAACTTATTTACTGAAAGTTCATTATGAAGGTTATCAGATTTTGTTTTGGTGCTATGTGATCATAGACAAATCACTTTACCTCTCAGTCTCAGCTTCTGCATCTGAACAATCTGATAATTCTCATACAGCCTACTTGACAATATTACTGTGAGGGAGAGGACATTATAAATCATAAAAATTATGTGAATTTGAGCTGTTGGTATTATATTTATATCCCAGCATGGATTTCAGAGTTTGTCAGTAGCATCTAGGTGGACAAGAATTCGGGAGAAGTATGTGTTCTATACAATCAAAACTGGGGCAAGGCTCTGAAATATGCGCCATTCCTACTACATTACAAAAATAGGTGTTGTTTGACTAGAAATGCACTTCAGGGTCTTGTTTTCATTGAGAAAATGAAAGAGGAAGGAAAATCAGAGTCAGAGCTAGGGAGATAGCCCCTACTAGATATCTCCTTTGTCTCTTTGTTGGTGCAAATATTTTGCAAGCATTCCCTAACCACACATTTGGATCTAGAAATATATTTAAGGAGAAGAATTTCATTTGTAAAAGTTCTTTCTTGGGGCCCAATATTTCTAATAAAATCCTCACACTGCTATTTTTCAAATTGGTAAAAGAAGAAAAAAGAGAAAGGACTATCATGGAAGATTGCTTTAATTCTTCCCATCACTTTGCCAGAATAACAGTCTTAAAGTTTAAAAGGAGTAAATCTTATTTCAGCACAATAAATAGGTGAATTATAATGTTTGTTAAATACGAAAAGGATGGAAAGAGCTGTAGCAAGCTATTCTCCTCAAGTGTCCTTGTCAGGGAAAACAGAGCTCAACTAGCTGAAATGAAGGGAGGTAATGAATAAAACTAAGACCTCCAGGTAGGACCTTGTACTGGCAGACTTCTGAGAAAGGAACATAAATACAACAAAAAGCGTTTTTGGCTAATGTTAGAGGAAAGTGGTAAATAAAAGAAAGGCTTGAACCACCGCTCAGTATGGAAAATGGACAAGGGAGAGAAGGCAGACTAGTGTCACTCTTATTTTTTCTACTTTTTTGTGTATTAACTTTGAATAAGCAGCTGAAGCCAAAGATAAGTAAGTGGGTGGTGGCAGGTATAATCTACCTGCCTTAATGAGGCCATTTAGAAGACTTGAATAAATTACATCACAGGTTACTGACAGCACCAGCAGACGTAACTGCTAAGCCACTAAGTTCACTAAGTGAATGTTGAATAAATGAGGAGGAGGAGTAAATGGAGATGAGAAAATGTCCCAATTTTGAAAAACAAAGAGAAGAAAGCAGATTTTTTCAAACTCTGGGCCAAGAAGCTTGACTGTGATTCCCAATAAAACTCTAGAGTTTATTATGAAAAATAAGGAAGCAGAACTAATGAATGCTCTACTGGTGGAGCTGTGAATTATTCCAACCACTTTGAGCTTATGCTTAAGGTCTTTGAGTTTTCCTCCTTGTGATATTTTTGATAAATTCTATCTCTTTTTCTTTCTCTTCCTCTATTGCTCACTTTCTGACTCCCTCTCCACTGACAGTATTTATACACTCTTGGCAATTCATGGTTCACCAACCTACCTAGGTCTCTGCCCCCAAGTGACTTTTGAAAAGTCAAGACTAACCCAGCTGAATGATGGGCTTTTTCCCTCTTTCCCTCAGGTTTAGTGGATTACCACACAGCCCCACATATGGCAGCTCATCCCATTTTCCCTGTTCTTCAGTTCTCTAGCCCTGCAGTATAAAGTGCTTCGACACTGGTGTAATTGTAGCCCAGACTGATTTCTGTCCTTTGGAGTTTGGATCTCTGAGGCTTTGGGAGGAAGGAGGAGGTGGTGGTTGGTTCATGGATTTGAACTCTATTTCAAGCCTATACATATGTCCTGCCTCTTTCACTTTGTTTCTCTGTTATCCTGCAGAGATCTTTTGGAAAAAAGAATGCTCCTATGGTGTTAGCTATTGAGACCTTAGCAAATTTCTGTTTAGAACTTGGATCAGGACCAGGACATGGGGTTACATTTTACTGTAATATCATGGGTCAGGTGGCTACTGCAGCCTTGTTGTTGGAGAGAACTGGGTTATGGAGAAAAGGGTATGAGTGAGCTCAAGTTAGACATTAGCTCATGGAGTTTTTAATCTTCTTTTGGGTTCCTGGTGTCTTAGACCATGGAGACAGCTGAAGTTACTTTATCTTTGGCACATATTGATGTTTTGAGGATCAGAGAAAGATTTAGTGCTCCATCTTATTGGGCTATGTGACCCTGAAGTCTCAGTCCAATTATTTTGTGAAACAACTTAGAATTGTAAAAGTCATTAAACTACATTTCCTTTAATGTGTGATAACACTACGAAGCCTAAGCACCAGTGATACAAAAGAAAAAGGAAAGGGAACCATGTGGATGAAAGTATTTACAGTAAGACTTTTTGTTACAGAAAAGGACAAACAACTAAGGAAGCATCTATCAGTCGGGAATGGCCGGACAAATTATGGTATATGAATACTTAAAATATTATTGTGCTATAAGAAATGTAAAAAAGAATGAATTCAGAATACCTGTATGTTTTTATATGAATTTATATGGATTAAAGTATTCCACCAAATAATTGTCTCCACCACATAATCTTCACCCCTGTTTTTTTCAGTCCAACAACTGGTTTATAACTTTTCATCACATAATTCTGTTTGTCACACTACTTAAAAGGTAAACAGAGCAGAGATGTAGTCACCAGTGGCATGTGAGTGTGCGTTTATATCCTGAATATTTCCAGCAGGAAGCCTAGAATTCTCAGCACACATGCATTGTCAGATATTTCCAAAAGGTCACTTATGCATCTTGTTTAGAATTCTGCAGTACTAAAGTGTTGTTACTCAACCCAACAAAGAGCTATAGGCACAAGGTGAGCAAGTGGGCAGGGGAAGTTGCCGTTGAGTAAGTCATGGTGTATGTTAAGACTTGTGTCTTCCCAAGCTAGCTAAACTGTATAGTTTGTCTCTGCCATCGATACATTTTAATAATAAATGATTTCTAAGTGATTCTGGCATGAAGCTTCCCATAATAATTGCACCCCACTTTTTTGCAAAAACTTTGGCATAAAATCTGTAACGATTACGTGGTAAAACACAATAATGTGAAAACCAGGAAATATGCAATAACTCTAATAAATGCAACGGAAAAAAATATTTTTGAAAGACTTAAGCTCTCTGTCTAAAAGTATTAGCTAACCATGACTGCAGAGGTCTAAGGATGAAGCATGCTACCCACTTCTTGACAGAGAACTGATGTTCTAGAGGTGCTGAATGAGACATACAGTTTTGGACATGCCCATCATATAAGTTTGTCTGTTTGTTTTGATGATGCTTACTTGATGCAAGTAAAACTTTTAAGTGGGGGTGAAGAAGATGGGGGAGGAGGAGCATTAGGAGGAAGCAGGGTCATTAAATGCAGAGAGGAGAAATTATCCAAAAGGAGAAGGTGGTCAGGAGCGTCAAAAGATGCTGAAAGGCTACATAGATGTGGCCTGGGAAAAGTCTGTCCAATTTCTCAATTAAGATATCAGAAGCAATTTAGGAAAGAGAAGTTTTAATTGTGCAATGAAGTCAGAAGCCAGAATTCAGAGGAATTAGAAGCAGAAAAGAGAAAACAAAGGCAATGAATATAGGCAGTCCTCCCCCCCTCCCCACCCAAAGATTTGACTGATAAAGGGAGGAAATACATACGATTGCCTGTGGAATGATAGGGACAGTAAAGGTTTGGATTTTTTTCTTTGATTTTTTTGAGGATGGGGAAGACTTGGCAACAAAACCTCTGTGCTACTACCAAGTGAAAATCTAGGCCAGAAGTGGGGAACTTGAGGCCTCAAGGCCACATGTGGCCTTCTAGGTTGGCCTTTGGACTGAGTCCAAGTTTTGCAGAACAAATCTTTTTGTTAAGGGGATTTGTTCTGTGAAGTTTAGATTCAGTCAAAGGGCCACACCTGAAGACCTAGAAGGTTGAATGTGTCCTTGAGGCTCCAGGTTACTCACCCCTGATCTAGGCCAATCAAGGCAGCACAAAGTTTAAACATAAAATCCATTTAAATATTAAATCAGAGAATGGAAGGAGATAAAAAATACAAAAATATATCTGTATGTGTGCATATATGTACATATATTATATACATGTGTGTGTACATATGAATATATGTGTGTGACCTAATTACCTAAAATTATCTCAAAGATATTTAAAGATAAAACTGTGAGAATGACAAGCAGCTAAAGGGGGGGGAGGGGAGAGGAGCAATCCATCAAAATTACTTTTAGAAACTATTTTCTTCAACAATGACAATGGAGCCATAACATTTGAATTTTAAGCTTACAGTCCCAGTTCCATGACAGAGAAGACACAGCAGTAAAGAAAATCAAGATGAAAAAGACACCTGGACCAAGTTAAGTATATATAGAGGAAGTCTGTGTTGTGAATGATAGAGTTTGGGGGCATTAAGGGATAGAGTCTCAAAGTTCCAGAAATAAGGAAGCACACTTGAGAAAGAGGCCCATTTTCCTGGCTCTAGAAAAATTTTATGAGAAGTTACATACATGTATACATACATACACATGCACACACATGCACGCATACACACACCACCACTGGTGACAATATCAGAGAGAAATGGGCAGATTTTCACAAAGATCACCAAACCACAATTTCACAGTCCCTCAAGTGACTCAGAGGTACAAAGAATACAGGAGTCCACTATACATAGTGCTTGTTGACTATTTAAAAAAAATTATTCGGTAGAGCAAAGAACCTTATTCAAGGATCTCCTCAAAGAAGCTATCTCTGATGCTTAGGCAAAAATCATACAAGATCCATTGTATTACAAAAATATTACAACAAAGACAGTAACAAAGCAGAAATTTCATTGACATCCCTCTGATCACTCACATCATGCAAGACATTAAACCAGGTGTATGTTGCTCTCAGGTAGGTCATCTGGTGAAGAATCTAAGTGGAATAGGGATTCTCCATAGAAGATGAAGTCCTGGGGTGGCTAGGTGGCACAGTGAATAGAGCACTGGCCCTGGAGTCAAGAGAACCTGAGTTCAACTCCGGCCTCAGACACTTGACACTTACTAGCCTTGTGACCTTGGGAAAGTCACTTAACCCCAACTGCCCTCCAAAAAGCAAAAAAAAAAAAAAAAAAAAAGAAGAAGAAGATGAAGTCCTTCAGGTACTCTTTTCTATGGATGAAATCTTGCTTCTTACATCAAGTTCTGTGATATCCATAGTTACTCAAAAGAGTTCAGCTTAACTACCCACAAAGGCAAAAAGGTAAATGAAGAATTTCTATTGTACAGAATATAACCCACAGTTGAATGAACATATATAAAGATAATACAGATGAGCTAGTACAGTATATACAGTATATAAGACACTGTGTGTTATATACACACACACATTCAACTGTGTTATATACACACACACATATATACACACACACATATATATACACACACATACATATACACACACGCTTATATACACACACACACATATATATATATACACACATACATATATACACACACACACACATATATATACACACACACACATATATATATATATACACACACACATATGTACATTTAAATATATGCCGGCATCTGATACATATACATGTATGTGTGTATATGTCTGTGTGTACACATTGAATGACCCTGAACAATGAACTTGCTGATGATATAAACTTGCAGCAAGAATTTGCTCCCTGGGGAGCTCCTTACATTCTTGAGATCACAGGTCTAGATGACATGATTTATTGGTATAGGGAGTTCATGGTAAGTAAATTTCCTCTTCTATTTCAAAATTCTCAACTGTTGCTATAATATATTACCAATTAAGAAATGCATAGGGAAAAAAATTTAAAATTACTATGAATGACATGTAAAGCTGGAAAAAGGGATAGGCAGATTTCATATTGAGAGCAAAGGACAGGCAACCAATAGGCCACTTAGTCCAACTGTACCTATACAATATGGAAAGATGTTAGAGGAAATTCCTTAGTACTGTGGGTAAAATCCTCATGAAATTTTATGGGAGGATAAGTTTCACAGAATGAAGAAGTGGGAATGGGCTTCAATCTGCATCACTGAGAGAAAGGAAATGAATGATTGATGAGATTACATAATCATTGATGTAATAAAGTATTAAAGTGGTAAATTACCATGTCTATACAATACAAAATGGAGTTAAAAACTATTGGACTAATTTCAGCAATATTCTAAACATAGTCAATGACCAGGGCTCCAAATGCAGATCTAGAGTAGACTGCCCGCCTCCATGAATGGTATAAATGAGATCACTGCACAATCT
The DNA here is from genome assembly GCA_028646515.1 of Pseudochirops corinnae. Classification (NCBI taxonomy): domain Eukaryota; kingdom Metazoa; phylum Chordata; class Mammalia; order Diprotodontia; family Pseudocheiridae; genus Pseudochirops; species Pseudochirops corinnae. The sequence continues at coordinate 17,289,564 of CM053591.1, forward strand.
GCACTTCGTTTTGTACCATGGGATCATCACCTCCATGAAGAAATAATACTTTTTGTCCAAAATGCTCTGTTAGCAAACAAGCTAAGATTTCACATAAGACAGAGAAGTTTGGGGGATAGACCGGACAGTTCAGTCACGACAAGACAAAACCAGTCCAGATCTCCACAGAGATCGAATCCGAGAACAGTCCAGCAACCCGAAGTCAGCATGATTCATGCTGGTGATGTTTTCATTCTCTGGGTATTTATACCACTGTACTTTCTTTGCCTTGGCTTTTATTTTCCAATTCAAATTTAGACAGTTTTAACTTAACCATCTTGGGTGCCTTCCTTGGATTTTCTTTCCTAGGTCAATGAAGTGAAAGTTTGAAATAATTATCTTTATATAGATGGGTTAAAATTTTTGTCTCAATTGCTTACACTTTGAGCAAAAAAAATACAAGGTAACTAATTCAATTCTTTTTCCCCTTTGTTTGAGACTTTGAGTCATTCAAGAAGGATTCCTTCAGGTATAGCCATCATCCTGGAGTTTCCAGGTATATGTACTATTTCGTTGGAGTCTGTCTAGGTCATAAGCAAACTTGGAAGTAGTTCTTGTTTTTACCAAGATACAGAAATGAGGCTCAGGGCTCTGAGAAGAATGTTAGAGTAAGGTTCTATGGGTCCAGTATTTCTTGGTAGTTTTATTTTATTGTACTAATATCTTTCATTTGTATTTCACCTTAGTTTTCGTATGTATCCCTTTCCTTGTTTAGGGTTATCATTGGTCATTCTAATTATGGGAATTCAGTTTTGTTTTCTCTTTTGTTCTTTCTGTTATTAGTGTTGGAGTCATTGTGTCCATTGGTTCTTTGGTTACTGACTTACTCTGCATCAGTTCATATATCTTCTCATGCTTTTTGCCATTTCTTGTATTGTAGTAATGTTTAATTCCACTCATTGCCCCATTTAAAACAATCTCAAATTGATAGGTATCAGTTTTGTGTATAGTTCTTTCCAATTATACAAGGTGTTGCTTGTATCAGCAATGCAGCATTCACAATGACTACAATAACTATAAGTATGCTGATATGGTTATTAATCATAAAATGTAACAGGCTCTCTACATGAGAAATATAGCTAGAGCATTTATTTAAATACCAGAAAACTGAGTCCCAAAACCAGAAAGTCAAAGCCAACACAGTAGTTATAAAGTTGGCACATGTAGTTAATGTAGTGAACACCCACATTCTCAAGCCTTCAAAACAGGACAGGTTACCTCAGGCAAAGATCTTCCTCTCCTCATCATGACAACCGCTCAGCGTCCAGGCAGCTTGCTCCCAGCAGCTCTAGTGCCTCGCAGTTCCTGTCCCTGGCAGTCCTCACCTGGAATCCTTACCAGAGATTCTGGCTGGCTCAAAAAAAAAAAAAAAAAAAAAAAGAGTTCATGCCACAACCACAGCCACTGCCTCTGCTGCTGCTTCCAGTCACCATGGGGCAGACACTAGCTTGGTTTCAGCTTTCTCTTGCTCCGGCCCTTCCTGCTACGTCAGTAAGTTCAAGGGGCATGGAAGATCTTGAAATCCCAGTATTATTACATTGCTATAAATATTTTGCTATATGTATAAAACCTTCTTTCTGTCTTTGATTACTCTGGTATATATATATATCCATATCTTCATATATCCATATCTTCATATATCCATATATGCATATATCCAAAGCTGGAGGGAAGGGATGGAACCTTTGGTCACCATTTGAGTATCAACATTTGAGGCGTTTTTTTATCATGATTTCAGATTTATGTCTATAATGTCAATACATAGTTCTCATCTCAGTAAGAGTACGTGTGTGTTTGTGTTAATGAAATTCATTCACTCTCCTGAAACAATAGCACGATTTTCATTTTTTTTCAAGGTCAGTTACTCCTCCAGCAAGGCTAACTGTTTATTGTGGAATACTTACAAGATAGGTTATCTTCTTCATTAGAAAATTCCCATGACTAGATCCCAGATGTTTTCCAGATTCCTATCATCTCTATTTCCATTTTTTATGAGGAATTTCATTTTCATGTTGTAGCTTTAGAAAAAAATTATTTTGAACTAATACTTGAACTCAAGGTAAGTACATAGCTTCTGAAATGTGTCTGTATATGTTCTGTCCTGTCTAAAGGAAAAGGACAACTGGACATAATGTAAGAAAGGTACCAAATGCATGTCCTCTAAAAGGATTGGAAGTTTCCTGTTTGTGACCAGTAACCCAGCAGAAAGAATGGGAGAGAGAAACAGAATTTGGCATTTGGAAAAAATTATTGTCCTACAGAAGGCCCTTGAACACTTACCAAATTTTGTTTAGCTGTATTTTGGGTTTAAAAAAAATTAAATAATTAACACAGATGCTGACCTTTTGTAGTTTCATGAGATCATAGATTATAGTGCAGGAAGAAGGATAATCCAGCTTAATCCCTTAACTTTATAAATGAGAAAACTGTTTATAGATTACAAAAAGAATGCTGAAGGCCCAGAGAACTGAAATAATTTGCTCAAGATCACATAGTTATTAAGTAGCCGACAGTTTTGAACCCAGATCTTCAGACTCTAAATCCACTGCTCCTTTAAAATCTTCTCAATTTCTTTTGATAATTAAAACTTTTCTCTTAAAGTTGATACCTTTCTTAATGATGCTTTTCAAGAGTAGAAAGTATTCCCTTCTTTTTTATTTAAATTTGTTTCAGCATATTTTGCTTTTATATATATTCTTTAATTTCTCCAAATACATCTCTCCTCCTTCCATTCTCCAACAAAGCCATTCTTGAAAACAATGAATGTGAAAGAGAAGGGAAAAATAATTTAGCAAAACTAACCAACACAACAACCTAATATGACTATAAGTGCAATGTTTCATATTAATAGTCCCCCACTACTGCCTAGAAAGGAGGGAGATACATTTTTTCCTCTCTTATTTGGAGCCAGACTTTAATATTATAACTACTTGGTATTCAAAATTATTTTTATTTTTCTTTATGTGGGTTTTTTTATTTATGTTGTAGTCATTTTACAGAACAGTAATATTCCATTCCATTCATATGTCATAATTTTATAATGGATATTCCTCAGTATTTGAGTATCTACTTTTTTTTTCAGTTCTCAGCTACATTAAAAAGTAGTGACATTGGCATTTTCTCTGGCAGCAAAGAAATGGAAATAAAGTAGATGCTCTTCTACTGAGGAATGACTAAACAAATTGTGATAGATAAATATAATGGAATAATCACTACATATCCTATAATAAATTATAAATATAATGAAGACTGAGAATTATAGGAAGACCTACAAAATGAAGAAGAGCCTAGAAAACAATTTACACAATAGTTACAACATTATAAAAGAAAAGAAAAAGAAAGAATAAAACAATTAAAAGAATGCATTGACAGGTGGCTAGGTGATGCAGTGAATAGAGAGCACTGGTCCTGGAGTCAGGAGGACTTGAGTCCAAATCCGGCCTCAGACACTTAACACAAAAACTAGCCGTGTGACCTTGGGCAAGTCACTTAACCCCAATTGCCCTCCAAAGAGCAAAAAATTTTTAAAAATTTAAAAAATAAAAGAATGCTTTGAAATTATAATGGTCAAGTTTAGCCCAAATGCAAATTATGAAGAAGTATCTTACCCTAATTCTTTAAAGAAATGTGTCTGCAACACTGAAATAAATGCCAGGCTGTTTTGATATGTTGGTTTTCTTCAGCTTTTCTTTTCCTTTTTTTTAAAAAAAAACCCTTGATTATAAGTGTCACTTCTCTGGAAGAAGGGATAAATTGGGAAATGTAGGTGAGGTTTAAAAAAAAGTGCATTTAAAATTTACTTAAAAAATCAAAAATTGCTGTTGTAAATATTTTGGTGTCTATGAGACCTTTCTTTCTATCTATTAGCTTCTTAAGAAATTATGCCTAGTAGTGTGACCTCTGGGCCAAAGACTACTGCCATTTTATGTGCTTTCTTAGAATAGTTTCAAATTACTTTCTGCAACGATTAGATCAATGGTCAAATCCACCAATAGTTTCCTCAACCAATCCAATATTGACTATCCTCATCTTTCATTATTTTTCCTAATTTTGTGATTATAACAAAAACTCTTACAGTTACTTTGATTCACATTTATTTTATTAGTAGCAGTAATATGGAACAACTTTTAATATGGTTGCCCATAACTTACTCTTTTTTCTTTATTATTCTCCTCTGACCATGCATCCCTTGGGAGAATAGCTTATGTATTTGAACTGGTGCCCTATGGATCAGCTCTGTCAAACCCAAATCGAATGGAATACAATCTTTACTCAGACAAACAGCCTTGGAAAATCATAAATTAATATTATGTATGTTGAATTGTATTTTCTTAATTTTGTTAAACATTTCCCAATGATTTCTTAATATGTTTTAGTAACTATAGTGCTCTGGAGTTTTGCAGGCTCACCTGTTTGACATCTCTGTTAGAGTATCCCTGATTTTTAAATATTGGAAGTATCAGGATTTCTTGAGGTAGGACAATATGTCTAAGACTGGGCTTAACAAACCTCGACCAAATGGTTCGAAGAAATTTGCCTGTGCACTTATCCACTCAGTGGCAATAAATGATAGGAACACAAAAGAACTGGTCCCATTCTTTATACCCCATAAAAATGACTTTCAGTCAATCAATTGGATTGAATATTTCTGGTACCAGAATCTCCCCCACCTAACCTAACATGTAGTCCACAAAGTCAGTTTGCAGTGGAGAGATGAACAATTAAATTAGTAATGTTGATGATAACACGTACAAACACATGCTCACACAAGCACACAAACGCAACTTGGGTGAGATGGGATTCTTTATAATAAGATATTTTATTTAACAAACTCAAAACTCACAAGTTATTGTAATTAATGAGCTCTCTGTGGAACAGCATTTTATTTTTGTTTTTGTTCTGTTTTGTTTGCTTTTTGGAAGGGGGAAGGTAGGGCAATTGGGGTTAAGTGACTTGCCCAAGGTCACACAGCTAGTCTTCTGTTAAGTGTTTGAGGTCTGTGGAACAGTATTTGTATTATAAAATTTTCCTTTTGAGGTCTTTATATTGTTGCAATAAATCAGGTAAGTGAAATTTGGCGAGTTTTAGATTTAAGGACAAAGAAGTAGCCTAGTGACAGATCTAAAGAAACATTCAAAGGAGAATAATCAAGATAGCAAAGGGTCTCAAATCCTTGCCATGTAAGGATGAGTTAAAGTAGCGGTTCTCAACCTGTGGGTTATGTTCAATTTGTAACAATGAAAATACATCCTGCATATCAGATTCATAACAGTAGCAAAATTACACTTATGAAGTAGCAACGAAAATAATTTTGTGGTTGGGAGTCACCACAACATGAGGAACTGGATTAAAGGGTTGTGGCATTAGGGAGGTTGAGAACCACTGAGTTAAAGGAACTAGGAATGTTTGCCTAGGGAAATGGTGATAGCAGTTTTCAAGTACTTGAAAGGTTATTTTATGAAGGGTGATCAGATTTGTTTGGTTTGGGAAAAACCAGAACAATGGTTAGAAGTTGTAATGGAACAACTTCAGACTTTATAAAGGAAATATGTCCTATCAATAAGAGCTATCCAAAAATGGAATAGGCTGCCTCAAGAGGTAGTGGGTTCTCCCCTCACTGGAAATCCTCAAGCTAAAGGCGGAATGAAAACCACTTGATGGTTCTCATATGGTCATAGATCAGAGGAAAGGCAGGGATCGTGGAGATTATCTGCTCAATCTCTAACATTTCATGAGGAAACCAACCCAGAGATATGTGACTTGTATAAGATCGCAGTGACAGTAAGTGGCAGAATGAGGGTATGAACCAATCAATTTCTTATCCCTTAAGAACTTACGAGGTCTTTCCTTTAATTAATTAATTAATTAATCAACATCATGTAGTAATAATAATAATTATACCCCATATTTGTGTAGCAGTTTCTAAGCATAAAGCACTACGCTAACTACTTTACAATTATTAGTTCATTTTGTCCTCACAGCAATCCTGAGAACTAGGCGCTATTATTATCTCCATTTTACAAATGAGAATCCTGAGGTTGTTGGGAGCTGCTCAGTGTCTAGCTCTAAGCCTGATCAGAAACGTGAGAGAGAAAGGACCAGGCCATGTGGATAGTTCGGGGAAGAACTCCATTTAATGATTCTTTGAGCAAGATTTTGATACAGAAAGATGAAAGGATTCAAGTTTTACTGTCATTAGTTTCTGAAAATAACTTAGATAGAGTCAGGTTTCTGGGCACCAACGGGTCAATTAACATTCTTAAAGGTACTAACAAAGAGGATGTAAAAAAGATAAGACTTCAAAGCATCTTTAGGTTAATCATTGTCTTTCGTATGCTATACTTTGGAACCAACATCGGATGGATAAACTAATAAGGGACATGTCTTTTTAGGTGTCTGAAGTTTTGGGGGCAAAAAGCCTTGAAGTCAGGGTCTCAGACAAAAGTCCTTTTAGTGTAACTACAGGAGGTCTTTAGGCAGCTGACCTTATGCAAAGCTGCTAGGTACATCACCAAAAGGCCTTAATTAGAGCACATTATTTAAATCTTTATCTGAGTCCTGGAATCAGCCTATATGGCTTGCCATATGAGGTGAACCAATGTTAAGTGACTTGTCCAGGGTCATATAGCTAGTAAATGTCTGAAGCTGGATTTAAACTGACTCCAAGTTCCTACTCTGTATTACTTACCCACTTGGCCAGCTATGCTCTTTCTACAAAGACTGCTGTCAATTCACTAAGGATCAGCTTCGAAGATTCATAGACTAATAGAATGGAAAGATGGAAAGATGATTGAAGACTTCTTTTTTAGTAGATGAGGAAATTGAAGCCTACTTGTCCAGATAATATAAGGACATGTTACATGTCAGCTTTATGACTGCTCTTAATGACTTGGCCCCAGTATATGTAGTAAGGTCCAAGAGTTTAGACAACCAAGCTGAGCAAACTTGAAATTTATTAAAATTTATAATTTATTATAATTTATTCTAATAACTAATGATAATAATAACTAGAAATTATATAGCGTTTTGAGATTTGCAAAGTGCCTTACATATGTTATCTCATTTGATCTTTATGACAACCCTGTGAAGTAGAGGCAATTATTATTTTTATTTTACAAATGAGGAAATGAAGGCTGAGAAAGGATACACGGCTTGCCTAAGTTCATATAACAGGAGTCTGAGGCAGGATTTGAACTCAGGACTCCCTGACTCCAAATACCACACTTTACTGTGCCACCTAGTTGCCCATGTTCAATTGCAAAGGATCTCAGTGGCCAGTTATTTATCCAACAAACATTTAGATAGTTTATTATTGCATATCCACTATCTGTGTGGTACTGTATATAGCTCTTGGTCACTTAGATCTGATTCTTTCTCCTATGAGTTTTCTACTTTTTCAAACTCTTGAGTAACTCAAAATAAAATATTAGTGCAAAGATAGATGGTTAAATTCTAAAAAGTCCAAGCCAAAAAAAAAAATCTAGTAAGGTCAATTTTGCTTTCAGTCAGTTACAAAATGAAACTATTTTTAACTGCTCTGTAATAAAGAAGCAACTTAGGGAATAGATCTCTTAGATGGAAGAAAATACATGTAGTTGACAGTCAACTGTCTGTTTCCTGGCATTTGCTTGATATCATTAGGGAGACACTGAGTAACTGATCTCCAACAAAAAAGAGTTCAACAGTTTAAAGAGTTCTTGAGAAATTGAGTTTGTGTGACTACTGACTGCACACAACAAATTAAAAGTTAAACTTTATAGGAAATTATTTGTGACCTCTAAGGTGGCAGAAACTGCAGTTACATATACAAACCCAAACACTCCATTTATTCCATAACAAATCAAGACAAACATTCACAACAAATCACAATATAATATTCACAAAGTCACAAAGTAAACTCAAATGCCCAAGTCCAATCTGGCGGGGGTGGGGGGCGGAGGTGTTGTTTAATTTACAGCTAAGAAAGGAGATCAGAGCTTTGTCTGAAGTTTTTGTTAAGGGCTCAAAAGTCCAGAATTTGAACTGATAGTAGACAGTAGTAACACACCACACATAGGCACATGCGCACGCGCATGTACACACACACACTTACATATTAATGAAAATTAAATTAAAATTAACTCTATACCAAGCACTTTTTTTAAAATTCATTTGTAAGGGTCTGCAGATTTGTCAGTGTGGTTACTCCCTCTGCCCATGCAAATGGTTTAGACCTTAATAGTTTGATAAATAATCTTTGAGGTCACACCTAAAAAAATCCTGACCCTGTGACAAACTTGGTGATGAGTCTTTTTAAGTTTCGCTAAATTGATCCTTTTATAAAATAAATAAGCTCATCACTGAACCATTCTTATTTCCTACCTGGACTGGTTTGATCCGTCAGAGTTTGTGATTCATTATCCTTTAAGGACTTGGGGTCATTCCCCCAACAAAACAAAGCATCAAAGGAGCATCTTATTGAAGGTTACTGGAATTGTTGTTCTTTGTTGTTTTGTCCTTCATTTTCAAAGAGGATCAGTGACATCACGGGGTGATGTCTTGACTTGCATATGAATTCAATTTAAGTGAGACAGAGTTGCACAAAGTCATTAGCCTCACTCTCTTTTTGAGAGCCATGGAAGTCCAGTGGCATAAACTTGGCATCTTCAATATCTAACCACACTCTAAATCAGGCCTGCACAACATACATCCCATGGATCTTAAAGGACTTTGGGTAGCCCACTAAAAAAGGTAGAGGATGTAAAGGAAAGTAAAGATGCGAAACATGCTTTGTTGGTGCTCCACTTAACCTGCTTTCCACTAATCACAATAGTGCCAGTCAGGCAGGTGAGTTGCCACTTATAATGCCATGCACTAGCAGCTTCCCAAAGGAATGCTACTGTGAACAGCTTTTAAAGTTCTGATTACACAGCATAGTGAACACTCCATTTATTCCATAACAAATCAAGACAAACATTCACAACAAATCACAATATAATATTCACAAAGTCACATCTTATCACAGAAAATCACAATATAGTGTTCACAACAGTTTAACATTGGAATGGCCACATAGTTTTCACCAAAGTGGTCACAGTATTTAGAACAAAGAACAAAAGAACAATCATCTGGTGTCCCTAAGGGGGAAACCCTCCTTACTTAATCATTCAATCATTTCACAATTCAAGTCAGTCTTCCACTCATGGGGCAATTATAGATTAACTTAATCACTCACTTATCTAACAATCAGTCACTAAGTATTGTTAATCACCAAATACAATCATTAGAAAATTACACAAACCCTCTACCCCTCAGCATCTAGTAAACTTCAATTTCATCATGTATTCAATATCCAAGGAGAGGCCTTTTCTTCATCTTGACTTGGGGTGGTCTCTCAGATTCCCTGGATCACCTTTCATGGTCCCAGCTCCTACCTGAATCCACCAGTCAGCTGGATTCAGAGCAGACAGCTCCCAGGTTCTTGTCCAGTCTTCTGGGCAGTTCTTGCTACACAATGAAGTTCACAGGGTCCAGCACATTTCAAAACCTTCACAACTTCTGTTGCCAGGAACTCAAGGATCAACCAAGCCACAAACAAACAAAGTCTTATCCTGGTAATGCTTCTTCAGTCCTCCAGCAGTTTGGCTGGCCCGAGGATCCAGAAGAAATCTCTGCTTTCCAGGTGGCATCCTCAGCAGTAACTTCAGCCTTCACCAGATTCTGGTCTCATAGAAAACTCCAATTCAGTTCTTAGTCCAGCAAGTGGCAGCCCAGCTTCCAGATGCTGTGAAAATTCTGCTCCCTCCACCAGGAGCCACCAGAAGAAACATTGTTGATTCTGACTGTCTCTTCTCTGTGGTTCTTCTTACACACACACACACACACACACACACACACACACACACACACACTGGCTTTCTGTCTCAGCCAACCCCTTCCTGTTATGTCAGCAACAGGAGATAGAACCTTCTGTTCACACGTTAGTTACTAAGGGCTAAGTACCTGCTTACTTGACATAACAAAAAAGGGGTCTTCAAATTTAAATTAATTACCATTACACCACTACTGTAGCACCAATACAATATTCACAGCACCAGTGATGACTATGAATATGTCAGCACAGTTCTTCTGCATATAGAAGACAGAGGCAAAACATTTATTCAGAGACCAGAAAGCCAAATCACAACACCAGGAAACCAAATCCATCATAGCAACAAAAAAGTTAATACACCATAGCACAGCAGAGAGCCATACTATCCTTTAGCCTTCTGACAGACAAACATTCACAAGCCTAGCTGTCTCCTTGGCTTCCTCCTCTCCTCCCTCCAGCTTTAACTCCTCTGACTCCCAGCTTCCCATGGGCTCTGCTCCATCCTTCAGCAACCTCTTCCCACCACAGGATCCATTTGATTACATTCAGCCTATTAGAGGGCAGGGAAGATCTTCCAAGCAGGGAAGATCTTCCAATTCCCATTACCCATTACAACCATGCGTTCTCTCCTCTTTGTCACATGACCCACTGCAACGAAATCATCATCAGCTGTCTCTAGTCTGAGAGTTCTGTAAAGAACAACAATTCCAGTAACCTTCATTAAGGTGCTCCTTTGATGCCTCATTTTGTTGTGGGAATGACCCCAAGTTCTCAAAGGATAAGTCTCTAGTCTGCTGTCCTGCAGCAGGGTGGAAAAAGAGTTGCTTGCCCAGAGGCTGTGAAAAGGATGCATTAAAGAGTCTGGACTCCAAGAGTAGTGGAAAATAGAGAGCCAATTTTATTACTCCATGTCCAAGATTTTATAGAATGCCTCTTAATTGTTCTCCCCTGAGGACACTGCGCACTTCTTTGTTCCCAGGCTGGGGCTGTATATACCATGCTTTTCTCATGCACATAATAGTCACACCTGTGTGTTTGAGCTCCTTGCTGGGGGGTGGGGAACCAATCAGGCCTGGAAGCAGGCTTTTCAGCTGAGAGGACCTATTCAGCCATCAGGGTCAGAGTCCCACTGGCCTGGGGTCCTCTATATCTCCCCCTTTCTTTTGTTGTAAGTGTAGGTAATGCAGGTCAGTGGTGACTTCATGCAGAGCATGAGTCCAGCACTAGCAACATAGGGGAACAATGCAAACTGCAAGGAGACACAATGCAATCAGGGAAAGAAACGTATATAACCAAACTTTTTGCCAACCATAATCAGACCTATTATTTCACTGGTGTTACATAAATAGGGTAAAAACTATAACCATACTTCATCAATATCCCCTTCAGCTATAACCACCTCTTTCACATTCTCAATCAACAGCAACAGATCTTCAATTAACCTTTCTTGTTTCTCTAATGCTATTGAGATATCTCTGCAACTGTTGTACAAATTCAGTGGTCTTTGTCTCTGTCTGTAAAGAGGTGATGGACACTGCAAGAACCACAGATGCAATAATAGACACAGGCATTATAAAAACAAGCACCCTACACAAAATACACCTCTTCCACTGTCCCCTTTTCACCAATTGCGTAAGTACTCGATCAGAAGGGCTACCCAACCACCCAACACTAGTTAAAGGGCAAAAGGGGCTTGAGTTACAATCATAATCTGCCCACTCCCAACAATAGTGGTTTATACACTACACAAGTGGACATTGAACACAAGTGACATTCCATAAGGTCCCTCAATGTTTGTTTTCTGTGGTGATACATCCTTATGAGAGAAGCAAATTGACTGGGAAGACAAGTAGCCAAACTGGCATAAACGGTATTGTTCCTATGCGTTTGTCTTCCTTGATGGTCATGTACAACCGTCACTAAGCCATTAACTGCAAAAGCTTTCCACAAGTCCCACCGAATTGTTGTTCTTGACCACGCTCTGCTGCGGTTCCTGAGGTTGGTTTACTCAGGGTGAGCAGTGTCAGCAGGACCAGGCAGCTCTGCGTTCTCAAGCATGTCATCCTGTTGCAGGGACGTCTTCTCCTTCTGGAGGGGCGTCAATGGCACATTCACTGCATCAGGTTCTGTGAACACTGGAGCACACCATAATGGGATCCAGATTGAAGTGGTTCTATCACCTGGGAAATGCAAACATACCCTTTTCCCCAAGTAATCACTGTCCCCAGCCCCCTCCAGGTGTTTGTGGCCAGGTCTATTACAGGGTGTTCTGCCCTCTGTGGCCCCCTTTCTCTTTTTTTTGCCACCTGCCAGATATGATTAGGACAGAGACCACAGGGATTAAAGAATGGTCCAGGAGGGGGTGGGGTGAAAGGAACACATTGAGGACATGCTCTAACAACATCCCATGCCTGTCTTCTAGATATCTGAAACTGCCTCCTTAAAAACCTTGCTGATTGATGAAGTTGGAATGAGATTGTTGAGCTTCATAGACAGGAAAAGTAAGAATTTCATCAGCAAGCTTATTGCCTTCAATTATGGGACCCGATAAATTAGTATGTGAATTAACATGAAGAACATACAAAGGGTGTGTTCTTTCCCTAATAACAGTCTGAGTAAAATAAAACAACTGAGTAATCTCATTGGCCTGATTCCTAATGATGGCGGTTTCCATTCTTTCCATAACTCCTGCTGCGTATTGGCTATCAGTAACTCTGTTTAATGGTTCTTGGAACTTCTGTGCCACAAGGGCTATGGCATATAATTCATTCTTCTGAGTGGAGGTAAAACGGATACCCAATATATGCAACTGTTCATTCCCTCATGGGGCAAACGATCGATGCCTTCAGGCTTTTTGTGGCATCTGTACATACAATGACTGTGCCTTGTATTGGGTCCTTGTGGATGATAGATTGACAGATCCACTGCCATTTGGAAAAAAAAAATCGAGACAGAAGGATGGGAAGTCCATGAGAAAAGGAACAGGGATAAATGAGGAGTATTTGCCAATCGACCTCCTGGGCAAGCAGGTGATCTATCTGGACCTGAGTACACTGCACATGAATAACCTTGGGGTATATGCCAGAAAGGAATAAACATCTTACAATAGCTTTTCAAAACAAAATTGGGGCAGCCTCGGGATAAGGAAGTAGAGATTGCTTGGGCTGTGCAGGAGGGAAGCACCATTCAAGGACGCCAAGCCCTTGTATCAGGGCAGAAGGATAAACAGGTATATTCAGTAAGGAAATCTCTAATGGTTGTTGCAAGTCACATCTCCCCGTGGTGGATTGTGCAATTGCTTTCTCCACCCTGCTAAGCTGTTAGGCTGCTTTAGGAGTGAGTTCCCATGGGGAGGTGAGATCTGGCTGTCCTCTAAGAATGCCATAGAGTTCAGTGAGATCTGATGTGGGGATACCTACATGAGTCCTAAGCCATTGAATCTCCCCTAGCAGCCTTTGAAAGTCATTTAAGGTCTTCAATTGATCTCTTCTAATTTGTAGTTTTTGTAATGTGACTTGGTTCCTTTGGATGCTGTAGCCCCAGCCCTGACATGACTTGGTCCTCTGAACCTCATCCTTGGCAATCTCAAGGCCAGCCATGGCAAGGCATTCGATAACATATGTCAGAGACGCCTCTAACTCAAGGGTTCTAAAGAGGTGGCTCCGAAGATATCATCCATATAATGCATAATATATACCTGGGGGAATTTTTGCCAGAAGGTGTAAGGCTTTATCTACAAACAGCTGGCACATTGTGGGGCTATTCCTCATGCCTTGAGGCAAAACTTTCCGTTGATAGCGATGATGTGGTCTTTGTACATTCACTGAGGGTACAGAAAATGCAAAATGGAGTGCATCTTGGGAAGTAACCGGGATAGAATAAAAGCAATCCTTTATATCAATAACCCACATTTTCCAGTCTCGTGGGATCATATTGGGAGATGGTAGCACAAGCTGAAGGGCTCCCATCAGGTCCATTTGACTATTAATTTGTCTTAAATCAATGAGCATTCTCCATTTGCCTGACTTCCTTTTCCTGATTACAAAAGTGGAGGAGTTCCATGCACTATGTGACTCCTCCATGCAGCTAAGCTTAAGCTGCTCCTGCACTACTTCTTGTAAGGCCTCAATTTTTTCTTGAGATAGGGACCACTGTTCTACCCACATAGGTGTGTCATTTTTCCAATTAATGGGTATAGCTGAGGTCTTTTGAGGCCGTTGAGAGGTGACCCCCATTTAAAAACCCTGAGTAGATATGATAACTCCCATTTGTCTGAGAAGATCACATCCCCACAAATTAATAGGCAAATGGGGGAGCACATAGGGTCCCTACCTTCCCTTTGCATTCCCATCTCGATCTGTTCACACTTACTTCAGGATTGGAAGCTGTCCCTACTCCCACCATATCAATGTCTGTGCCCTGCAGGGGCCGATCTATATGATCCTTGGAAATAATTTTTATCTGCCCCAGTGTCGATCAGGCTTGTGAAGGGCTGTCCCTGCAATGTTATCCTTAATAATGGGCAAGAGCTCCTCACTACTTGATTCCAATGAACACTAGCCCTCTGTCTAGCTTCTTGGAATTGCTTTGAAGCAATTAAAAAGCAAGAGCTTTTCAACTTCTCTTTCTAACCTAGTGCATTCCAGTGACCCACGCTGGTTGTGTAAAAGAAGGCCAAAGGCCACAGTGTCCCCTAGGGAAATGTTTGACTCCCTCTCTCTGGGGCTGATAATGGCCACTTTAAGGAGGGTTTCTCCTGTTGCCAAACAATAGTAAAACCTTGATATGTGACCTCAGGGGGTGCTATGAAGACACCCACGGTACCCAAGCTGCAAAGGTGATGTGTTCTGCACTGGGACAATGATGTGGCTGATTTGAGGTACTGTGACTTACTGATCAGCAACAGAAACAGTTACCACATGAAGGGAGGTTCACGATGGCCAGTGGTTTTGTCCTGTTGAATTTGTTGTTGAATGTACTACTGCTGTTAACTTGAGGGGCGCCCCAAGGCTGCTGCCATTCCCCATTGTTGTTGCTGGGGCCCAGGGAAAGGGCCTGGGAGCCGTTTTGGACCTACATTCTGAGGAAAGCCTTTTCCACATTTTGGGCATGAGGTATTAAGCCTGGAGGGCCTAGTTCTAATGAGCTCCTTTTTGTCTTTCCCTTTTTGCCTGCACTGGGCTTGCAAATGACCCAGTTTTCCACAATAAAAGCACTTTCGATCTTCCTTCCTCCAGGCCCCCCCCAAGTCCTGTGCTAAGTATCAGCACCCCCAATTTTTCTCCAAGTAGATCTACATAGAAAGTCTGAGTGCCCACTGTGGCTCACTTTTGAATCATCTCTTCCACAGCAACGACGTCCTTTTTGCAACCTGCAAGAGCTCTCTTACAGTCTTGGTTGCTATTTTCTCGGGCTACTTGTTTTATCAGAATGTCAGCTGCAGGTCCTTCTGCAACTGCTCTAATGACAGCCTGTGTAAGGTGGGCTACGATATCCGTGAATGTTTGTTGGGGTCCTCGAGTTATTTTGTGAATGATTGTCCTTTGTCCCCCTTTCCAAGGAGCGCTGCCCAAGCCCTCGTGGCACATGGAGCTATTTGTTGGTATTCCCCTATATCATAATGTAGCTTGCCGGCCTACTGCCCAATATGGGCCGGTACCGAGAGCTGCTCATAACTGAAGGGCACCTGCTGTTGCTCATTACGGGTGGCCTGTTGTCTGCACTGCTCAGAGTTCCAAACCAAATATTCTCCGGGTTCCAGGCACGTGGGAGCCACCTGTCTCCAATCATGAGGGGGTAGGATGGTACAGGCTACTTGGTCCAAAAGTGTTCTAACATACATGAAAGTTGAACCAAATTCGCTAGAGGCCTTTTTAATTTCTCTGAGCATCCTGATATCAAGGGGTTCGTAATCACGAAAGACTTGTGGGTCAGGTCTCTCTAATACGGGAAATGTTTGTAATCCTAGGTTTTAGCAATCCTCTCCCCGCTGCTTAGCTTGTTGGGCAGCTTTGTTGAGGGGGGATAGCATACTGTGCTCTTTCTGCTTGACCACATCCCCAGCAGGGATGCGCATGCTCTGATAAGAGGGGCATCAAGTTGGGGGAGGAGGGGGGCAGAGGGCTGTGTAGAGCTGTCCGCCCCATCAGGTAACAGCCCTTTTCTCCTTCTTTATTCCCCTGCTCTTGTTCGTCTTCCAACCCTTCCTCTACCTGAGTCCCCTAAACCTTCAAATCTCTTGGTAGAAATCTGGCTCAACTACACACAATTTAAGAACATTATATAACTGGAAGCAATGTACTGAGAAATTCTCTGGCTCTACCGTGGAGTAATAGTCTGTCAATTGTTCGCCTGCTAGTTTCCATTTTTTAGGGTCATGTGCCTTCTTTAGGTAGCCACAGACAAGTGATCTCTAGCAGATCCAAAAATTCTTTTACCTGATCCTAAGTGACCATGAGTGCCCTTTCTTTCACTACTTGTAGGAGGACTTTCTCATACGTCCAGGCTAGGCTGCTTAATCTGCGATCGCCCCATAGCCCTTGTTTGCTTGCTCAGGAGGAGAGCGAGAGTACCAAAAGCATTCATCCAAGCCTTCCCCTTACCTTGTCCTAGGATCCCGTGTTGCTAAAGGGGGACCTCTGGGAGAAAACAACGTGGGCTCGCAATACCCACTCAGCCTGTCCTGTCGTTTCCTGGCCTGTCCTTTCTGGGCCTCGCATGGGCATCAGTTGTGGGGAGCCTGGCCATCCCACAGCAGGACTGAAAAAGAGTTGCTTACCCAGAGGCTTTGAGAAGGATGCATAAAAGAGTTGGGACGCCAAGAGTGCTAGAAAATAGAGAGCCTATTTTATCGCCCCAGGGCCAAGCTTTTACAGAACACCTCCTAATTGTTTTCCCCTGAGGACACTGTACACTTCTTCGTTCCCAGGCCAGGGGTGTATACACCAGGCTTTTCTCAAGGACATAATGCTCACACCTGTGTGTTTAAGCTCCTTCCTGAGGGGTAGGAAACTGATCCAGGGGCAGTAGGCTCTTCAGCTGAGAGGGTTTATTCAGCCATCAGGGTCAATCCCACTGGCCTGCGGTCCTCTACATTAAGTAGTAAGTGTAATTAATTGATATTAATTGAAATTTTCCTTTTTAAAAATATGGTTTATTTGCAAAAGAGTTTAATCACTATTTATACCTTTACTTGGAAAGTGAGCCACTAAAAACCTATCTGCATCCTGAAGGAAATGAGCCTATTTTAATTTTGGCCCCTACATACTGCCAAGTTGTGCAGGTCTGCTCTAAATGCTCCACAGCATCTCTTTTAGCCACCTTCATGGCCATTGGAAAAACTGTTCTCATCCCCCCTCTGCATTCCACCAGAAGAAGTCTTCACATGCTTGGGTTTGAGGCCTGTCAATTACCTTCAGTCTGGTTTAACCAGACGGTTTTACCAGCATGTGGTCACTGCACATGCTACATCTTCTTGGAGCCACAGGTGAAAGCTGGGTGAAGGTAGACACCAAAGGCAGAAGGACAGCCCTAAAAAAGGTTTGGCAAGCCCTCACATCAGAAGTGCTAGTCCTCCCTGAAAACACCATATAACCCCCACACAGGAATTTCAAAGAACACTTCAGATATATTCACTTTTTCTCAAAACTCTCATATTCTAAGGGATAGGCCATGTAGAAATATCTTCATTTCCCCTGATAATTGTTTGAACTTGAAAATTCTTGCTAAGTCTTGACATTTCTTGACTTATTAGGTCATCCTAATTCTTGGGAAAGCATGCTTTCTCTAATGGAGGTATTTATTTCATGTCTAATTTTATCAAGGAAAATTTTAACAGAAAAAGTTTATTTTCTCTGAAAATTCTACTTTTGCTTATGGAAGTTCAGAAAGAGGCAAAAAGTAGGAGGAAGGAGGAAACCAAAATGTTGAATGTTGAATGCTCTGGCTCTTTTTTTCTTTCTCTTTTTTTTTTTTAAGGAAAATATTGCATGGAGTATATGAGCTACTTTGATGCTCAAACCTACATTTAAAATCATTCCCTTTCAAGGAATGTATCCCTGCACAACCCAATTGCCAAATAACCCACTTTTATTCAACTGAATGGAAAATCATAAATGACAAACCACTTTTCAAGAGACAGAGGTATGATTTGATTCTTTAAATTAATAAACAAGTTAAATTTGTTCTCTGAGAAATTCATATAAAATATGACAACCCTCTGTAAAGTTGCAAAGGAAAATAGAGGCATGTTTTCTTTTTGCAAATGAGCAGTATTTTTGAGTTACAATAATTACAATTCAGAAATATATGGAAAATGACATTGCTGAAATAATTTATATTTTGACACTTCCCCTTGGGCACAAATGCTTTTTTACACAGTGTGTGGTGTCCTCTAGTGGTGAATATTCAAGCAGAACAAAAAGCATTCCAACTTCCCAACACCATATTTTTTCCCTTTTGTTTTTAGCATCATATTCTAGTTCGTTAACAACGGAAAATAAGATGCCAAAAAAGATGATCTAATATGGTTTTCTTTTTATTTATTACCATTTATAGCTATTAATAAGCCTGTACAAACACAAATTTTTAGTGAGCTCAGGATTGTCAACAATTACATTGTACAAATGCCTGTGGTGGACAATCAATGCAACTTGCAGTAAAGCAAGTGGCTTATCTATCGCAAAGATTAAGAAAAATAAAACACAAACCTGAATCACTTGTACCTAACTTATAGCATTGAGGAAAACTCTCTCACCATTCTCTACATCTTCTTGCTTATGCAATAGCCACCAGCAGGGATGCTACCAGACAGTGGAATGCAATGGAAAGAGTTTTGGGTTTGACACCAGGAGTTCTAACCAATGCTTCACTTCACTAGACCTCAGTTTTTATATCTTTGAAATGAGGGGATTTTAGATGGCTTCTGATATACCCTTTATTTCTAAATCTATGATCTTCTCTACCTTATATTTTACACCACTTTAACAATTTTCTAAATCATTTACAAGTCAGCCATTTGAACAAGAATTTCCACACAGCCTATAGAATCAAAACATCACACTAGTCCAGCTACCATAGAATTCTAGGCTTGTGAAGGTTATGTAAGTAAAACTTTTGAATGGTAACAGAAGGCAAGTTAAAACAATAGGGTTTACCCTTGAAACCTCTGATTGTTCACAGAATTGTTTGTGATGCTTCCCAGCATTTTTTTCCCTGAAGAATTATGTTGCAATGCTTCATGTTGTACTATTCTATTACCAGGAAATTCTGAGATTCCAGCTATGGGAGCCAGGGGCTTTCCAGTTCTCTGGGAAGGAGCCATTGAATGAAAAAAAAAAAAACCAGAGGAAAAATTCACACTCACCTACTCATAGACTGTTAGAATTGGAAGAGATTCGAGAGGTTACTAGCTCACTCTACTTTACCTCACCAGCCTGTTTCTGGTAGGTACTGTGTGTGGAAGCTGCTTAAATAAATTCTGGTTATTCTCAGTTATGTACATTTAAATGCTTTATGTAGTCAACTAGGGTGTTTTCAAGAAATGGCTTTCACACAGTCAGGCATTGAGTTAGACAATTTTAAAAGAAAGTTGACAAGTGTAGAGACAGCTTTCAGTTTATACCACATGGCAACATACAGCTGGTAACAATTGCTAGTTGACCTTTGGGACTTAGAGTGTTTTTTTTATTTTTAAGTTGTTAAACAATATTAAAATTCATTAACTTTCCTATATATTTTATTTAACTGGGGACAGTTCAATGTTCTGAGAATTTTTTTCAAGCATAGCCACCCATCATGTCATGTCCTGTGGTGATTCTTTAACAAAATGACCATCTTAGGTTGAACCAAAGTGAGATGACTGGCAAATAGAAACAGTACTCCAAATTCATGCCCATTCTTCCTCAGGCCAGCTTGTCCTCTCATGCCCACATCCTTTGGCTCCAAATGGCAGGGCCAGATTCCATCTCAAGTCTTTTAATGTTTTCCTATGCTTGAAATAGAGAGGAAGTTAATATTCTACCTCCTGACACAAGCACAGTACCTGGCACAATGCTTGTTACCTGCCTGCTGCCTGACTCCGAGGATCACTGCCACCCAATATCCTTACTTCCCATTTCTTTTTGACTAAGGTTAATGGGAGCAGATAACACTATCCCTTTCCTTGTTCTGTTCAGAATATATTAAGTAATTCCGAGAAAGATGTGTCTTACTTTTCCAGGTGCAAGAGAAGATGGCAGGACTTATTCTACCCAATCACATTCTCCCAAACCACCCATGTACTCATTCAGCTCCACAGAGTACCTAACTTTTGCATTCTGAATATTCAACAATATAACCAGAAATGTTACAGTGATAATGTCCTAATAAGATGAGAAATAGAGTAGAATAAAGAAGACTGGAGTCATGGGAATGGGAATGTGAAGATCTTCCCTGCCCCTTAATAGACCTCCCCTGCTGCGAAGATAAACTCTGACCCCTAATATCATATTTTTAGGATCAACAGATTTAAATCTAGAAAAAGACCTTAGAGATGACCCTAATCTTGCTGAGGTCCCAATAATGACCTACCTATCCAAGGTCATGTCCATTATAAATAGCTAAGCCTGGATTTGAACACAAATCACAAGTATTCGAGAGACAGAAGAAACTCTCTAATTTCTTTTGATGCATTACAGTCTATTCACTCAAAAGAAGCACATCCTAGGGAACACAAGATGTGATTACTGAGTTCCCGAATGTTCATGGATAATGGGAGAGGTGTCACATGACTGAACAAGGAGAAATATCCCACATTTCAAAAAAAAAAATGGAAGGGAGTAGAGACTGCAAACTGTAGGCCAATGAGCTTCAGACAAATTCCTTTCAGAGACAGTGAAAGTAAAATCACAAGTGAGTATCATCAGTTATCATGGTAGCATTCACACTTAAGTAGCCATCTGTCTTTCTTTTTTCCTCCTCTTTTACCCAATATAACTTAAAATATATCTTTTGTTTGCCCTAGTCTTTCTTGTCATCTTTTGCCTCGGCTGAGCTTCAGCACTCCTGACATTATTTATACAGTCCTATGCCATGTTTCTGCCAAACTGCCTCTTCAACATCTGGAGGAATGTGTTTAGTTCTTGGCACCACATTTTGAAAGGGAAAGGGAAGAAACTGATCAACCATTTTTAACCATGAGAAGAGAAAATAAGGAGACACATGATCATTCTCTTAAAATACTTAAATGGTATTTAAGAGAATGAGTGAAAATACTCATTCTATATTGTTTTAGTATAGGATTCCCAATCTTGTAGACATAACCAAAGATTACCGTGTGCTGGATGATCTTGTGATTACTAACTGAGAGCTCAACAGAGAGATGGCTTGGAGAATATTCAGTACAAAGTATAAATGGAAGAGAAATCCTCTACAGATAATGAGAGCCTCCAGATGTTCCCTTTTGGGAAGGATGTGCACATAGCATCAAGCCCTGGAATATTTCATAGTATCTTGATTGGCATCCATAATCAGAAGAAATATAATGTAGTAGATAAAATTTTAGCTCTGAAGTCAGGAAAATCTGGGTTTAAAATCTGATGAAAGGGAATCTCTAAGACTATATGCTGAAGAACAGTTGCTTCATCCAGAGTTTCTTACACAAAAGAAATCGTACTACATCTCAACAACAACAAAATCACTAGAAAGGGTTCAGTCTACATTTTCAGCAAAACACAGAAGTACAGCATAATTAGGGTTTTAATTGTTTCTTTTGGTGATATGATGGCTGAAGGATATTGTGGGGAGGGGATATACCTGGTATATATTTGAAATGTAAAAATAAAGACTTCTAAATTCATATGGTCTTGGTCTATGGTGGGGAGAAAGATTTTTCATGTGTGGATTCTTCACAACTGCTTTGCGTATATGGGTTATGTTTTCACCCCCCCCCCCCAACATGCACACACACACACACACACACACATACACACACACACACACACACATGCTTTGGGATTTTCTTTTTAAACCTATGTTAAAAAACAGTCATTCAAGCATTTCAGTCAAGTCATTTAGGACTTTTTTGTGCCATAGGATTCTAAAGCATTTCTATGATTTTGTAACAATAAAGGCATTATAATTTGTCATACAGTTTTGTATGTTATACACCCCCCCCACACACACATGCAATGAAGTTTTGTGTTGAAGACTGTAGATAATAAAGCTCAACAATATTTAACACATTGACTAAGTGGGGAATGGAAAAGAAAAATCAAGTGCATGAAGAACACCTGTTATTCAGACAATATGTGGTAAAACAGACAACCGTCCGTTACTATGTGTGTATATGTGTGTGTGTGTGTACATATACATATGTCATCAGGTACCTACACATGCATACATATACATGCCTGGAAAATAAGGGGGGATTGTATGATGTATTCTATAAAATTATAATTTTAGCTCTAAAATTCAAAGACTGTGAAATTTCTGGTCATTTAAGAAGCCTTTACCACGAACATGGTGGAAAATTATTTAGTTTTAAATGACATGTAGATATAGATATGGATATAGGTATAGATAGATTGATATATGTGTATATATGGGTCTACAAATACATATATGCATATAATATTTGTGTATCGCACACACATACACATATGCAGACCTATCTAAAATAATGCCTGTATTGACTATGTGTGAGGAACAGCAAGGTGGCTCAGTGGATAGAGTGCTGGGCCTGGGGTCAGGAAGATTCATCTTCCTGAATTCAAATCACTAGCTGTGTGACCCTGGACAAGTCACTTACTCCTGTTTGTCTCCGTTTCCTCATCTGTAAAATGAACTGGAGAAGGAAATGGTAAACCACTCCATTATCTTTGTCAAGAAAACCCCAAATGGGGTCACAAAGAGTTGGACATGATTGAAATAACTTAGTAACAACAACAAATTACATGTGTGTATCTGTTTGTATGTGTGTTTAATAGACATTATGCCGGGAAGAACTAGGTTCAAGTCCTGCTTCTGACACATATTGTCTTATGACCCTGAACAAGCCACTTAACCTCTGAGAGTTTGAGACAACTCTTTAAGATTATAAGTGGCCAAAAAAGACGATGACCGATGTTTCCTCATTGGAAGTTCCCTATACCAATGAAATCTTAGTCCTAGTCCCTATCCTAAACACACTGAAAGTATTTAAGTCACATAATAAGAACAAGAGATAGCACATGGACTTTCCACAGTGATTCAGTATCCATATACTGTCAAGGTCACGAGTCCTAGAGTAAGCCCACCCAGAAAACTAAGTGAACTCTCTAGTTCCCCCTTGTAGGACTTAGGGGAGAATATGGACAAAGATTATGCAAGCTGATTTTCATTGGAAGAAGTACTGACATTAATGAGCTCACAGATCACAGCAGTATCCAAGTAAGAAGTCAGCAAAGGTTCATCACAGTAGTTTAAAGAAAGTTATGATTACAAATCAACTTTTTTTGTTGTTTTGTTTTGTTTTTCCTGATTTTCTTGTCACCATTTTACTTTTCTTATGTGGACCCACCATCTTAGTTACCTTTTCTGGATTTTTCCACACATGTTGAGACCTATATTAGCAATTCACTACAGAAGATATAGACAACTATCCAACTACTGATGAGCCCTTAAAGTGCTATACCTCTCTGCACCCCCATCTGAGACCTACATAGCACAGGAAAGTACTGAGAGGCCTGACCACTAGTATTATATGATTGTCTCCAAAGTATGCCACTCCAGATACTTTTGGGAGAAGAAAAGGATTGGACATGTCTTTTAACATGGATATGTTTTTAGAAAGGAGGACACTGACCAGATTTTCCTCACTGGCATAGAGAACTTTCTATCTAGTCCTGACTAGGAAATATCCTTTAGGAAACATCCAGGAAAGAGAAATTGGATTTTTTTCTGCATCAAGAAAACTTTGGCTTAGACAAAAGGAATAAGATCTTGACTATGAGGGCAATTAGATGTGAGAATGGTCTACCAATAGAATCATTGTAGTATCTGTCCCTGAACATTCCCGCCATTATGATTGAAAGCCATCTGTCTTTGATAGTTTATTGTAAACCATCCTGACATCTCTTCTGCTCTGCAATTTTAAGGCTTTGAGTGACTGGCACCTGGGCCACCCACCCTGTAGAGAAGTTATTGGCAACCACAATATTCACTGAGGCTATTTTCCCTTGTAAGAAGTGCAGGAGGCATGGAAAACTAACAGCCAGAAGTTTAGCACAAATAGCAATTGCTGACATCTACTTGCAAGACTGGTGGTCAAACTGGCTGGTTCCCATTAAAAATAGTCAATACAATGTCTGATGGTAGCAACGAATGGGAAAGGCTTGAATCAATGCAGTGAGAAGTACATAAAACTATCTAAAAATCTTAAATTGCTGAGTGACATTGGCAGAACTTAATTCCTGCCGACTTCACGATTCGTTTTGCAGAGTCACGTGACAGAAAGAGCACTTTCTGTACCGGAAGACGGGAGGTCATTTTTGCTGTTTGTTTGTTTTGCTTTTTGTTTTATCATTTCTGCCATTAACTAGTTATATGATCTTAGAAAATTTTCTTAACTTCTCTCAGTTTTTGTACCTGCAAAATAAGGGGGGATTTGATGAAATAATTTAAAAAATAAGTCAATGAGGGTTAGATTTCTGGTCATTCATGGTTTTACCGGGTACTTTAAGGCTAAATGTATATCTGGTTATTTTCCCCAAATTCCACACAAAATATTGCACATTTAACAAGAACTGGATGTGTTTGGTCACAAGGAGAAAAAAAGGGTAGTATATGAATAGATCTGTATAAATTCATCACTACTACTGCAAGTACTACTCATTTTCTTAAATCTTAAAACTTGTTTTTGGAGTCATTTTCTGAACATTCAGATCCTACATCCAAGCTCAAAATAAATGTGACAGATATCCTTGTTTCCCATTATCCTGAGCTCTTGAGAGGCAGTCTGACCTGATAGATAAAGAACCACCCTTGATGCCCAAAAACCCTGGTTCTAATACTGCTTCTCATGTGTACTATCACTGTATAATCACTTGCACAGAATGACAGATTTCGAAGCGAGAAAACCCAAGTTACAAATCCTGCCTCTGACACTTACTGATGTGTAACTGGGCTACCACTTTACTTTTTAAGCCTTGGTTTCTTCATCAGTAAAACTGAGAAAGGTTGGACCCATGTGGCTTCTATTACTTCCTTTCTAGTTCTCAATCTTATAATACTTAGCAGACTCTAAAAATCATAACATATAGGTGAACTGACGATTGGTATCAATGAAGGGATTTTCTAGATCTATGAAATCATGGGTTCAAGCAAAAAAATCTGCTATTATCAGATAATATTCTACAAAGTGAGAATGGACAAGCTCACCAGAGGAAAGTAGTAAGTGGAGTGATCTAGGGGGATGAAGAGGAGGATGATCAGTATTTACAGAGTGCTTTAAAGTTTTCGAAGCGCTTCACAAATATCTTAATAAGCTAAGGAGGTAAATGCCATTATTTACTGCATTTTGTACATAAAGAAACGGAGACAAATAGATGTCAAGTGACTCACCCAGGGTCACACAGCTAGGGACCTGAGTAAAATCCAAACTCAAGTCTTCCTAACTCCAAGTCCAGCACAACGTAGCAGTCACATCCAGAAACGATATGTACTAGAATATCCTAATTCAAAATTTCACCAAGGCTTGGCTCTACTATGATCAATTCAGCTAGAAAAAATGCAAGGGATGCAGGATTGATGTTGGAATGTGTCTGTGTGTGTGTGTGTGTGTGTGTGTGTGTGTGTGTGTACCACATGTGAAGAAAGAGTAAAATTTTATATTTCTCAATCATGTTTTTTAAGATTCCTATTGCCATAGTGATTTTTCCTACTTTAAATAGCTAAAACTATTTTTTCAAAAGGACTAAAGAGAAGTTGAATGGGGAAAAAACTCTTTCTAAACTGAAAAATATGATTTAAAACTTCTCTGCAGTGTTTTTGGAAACATGGCAAAAGTTTCTGGCATCCCTGCATGGAAATTCTATTTGATTTCAGTGAGTCTTCTCAGAAAAAAAAAAAAAAAGAATCATTTGCTCAGATGAGTATGGCAGGGATTTCTGCACATGGCTTGTGCTTTGTTTCTGTCTAGATTTCTTCATGTGGATTATGATCATCTGACTATTAGAGGTCAGAATTCATTGCACAATCAAAAACTGCAAGGAGGGTACTCAAGGTCTAGTTTCTTAAAAATTCAACTTGATTCTGCCTTTTCAGATGAAAATACAGAATATGCGTATAAGGTAAATCATACAGGGGAATAGTTATGCTATATATAATATAATATAATAGTTATGCAGCTTGTATAATTCTCTCCCTTCAGAGGAGGCCTAGTTCTGTGCAACCTAGAAAATTGGGGTGGGACTGGCTATAGGGCTAATTGATTTACTCAATGTGCCACAACCCTGAGTGTATTCCTAGGAATTTCAGAATACATTCTTGGCTGACCCCATAATAAAAGCTGGCCTGAATGCAGGCACTTTCTGAATGTACTGCTCATCCAGAGAATCAATTAATCTCTCCTTCCCTGTGCCCACTCTACCTTAACTCTGGAAAATAAGCAATCTGGTGGTCCAAAGATACCATCTGATGGGTGGGACTATCTGACCCAAAATATCTTCCCCAGTGCTTCCTTTCTTCATTTTCAGAAGGATGGCACACATGCCAAACCTTTTATTTTATCTATTTTTTCTTCTCATTGTTCAGGTGATTCCAGTTTGTTGTTGTTGTGTTGTGTTGTTCAGCCATGACCCTATGGACTACTGTCCATGGGGTTTTCTTGGCAAATGTACCGGAGTAGTGTGCCATTTCCTTCTCTAGCTCATTTTACAGATGAGGAAATTGGGCGAAAATTGCCCAGGGTCACACAGCTAGTAAGTGTTGGAGGCCAGATTTGAACTCAGGCTGAGTTCCAGGCCCTACACTCCATCCATTAAGCCACCTAGCTGTCTTCAATTTTACCTTAGGCACATGCTTATTGATCTGAAGGTAGATAAATCACAGTTATACAGAATCGAACAAGAAAAGATGGTGCTTCCTAGCTGTAGCACCTTGGGCAAATCTTAGTCTGTCTAGGCTTCAGTTTCCTCATCTGTAACGTGAGTGGGGTTGGACTAAATGTCACTTAAGGTCACTTCCAGCCTCAAATCTATGACATATGATCCTACAGGAATCATATAAGAGCTGTTGCCCTGAATAGAAGAGTACTGATCCCAGGGGTAGGATGCCAAGTAGCAGCAATCATCCTACTGAAAGCTACGCTTTTTTGTCACCCATTTTTCTTGAGCACTCCCTCTTGTAAACCACCCCACTCTGATTTGCCAAAACTGAAAAACTTTCTATTTCCCTAATCCTCTTATTTTCTGATGAATTCTAGCACTCTCTTCCTTATTTCCCCTTGGATTGGCTCCACTTTTGCACTGGTTTAGGGACTTGATTGACCAGAGTAAACTATTTCTCTATTTAAAACCTATATCATCTTTTTTATTCTTCTTCTAAATTTTACTGTTATGTTTTGAAATTCTTTCTGCTCATCTTTGGTCTATTCATGAGACAAAAAGAAAAGAAAATTAAGAACCCATCCTAATAATGGTTAACAAGTATAATAGTTACATTGGCAATATTCTTTCCTTTATCAAGGAAAAGTGGAGCATTTTAGAAGTCAATGATAGTGATAATAATTTATTATTGTTGGCATTTTTTCATATAGTGCTTTATGATATACAAAGTGCCTGGCATTATACATAATGTTCAAAATATATCTCATTTGGCCATCATCATAAAAAAACTCTAATTCAATAAGTGCTATCAATTTGTTAAAGACATTGAGTAGTTCATTTCTAGAATTTGTCAAAAAAATGTCCACGTACTTCATCCTTTTGTGATGAAACCTGATTTCCTTCAGTATCAAGGTTTTTTTAAAAAATTCTTACTCAGTTTCATTTTAAGTTTTGTTCAGTTCCTAGTACTACAACAGATTGTTTTCTAAAAATAAATTGTTTTAGATGTACATTTTTTCTACTACATAATAGCTTAATGCAACTGTCTAATCTCTGGCCCTCAGTTTCCTCCCCTGGAAAATGGAGCAGTTAAAACAAATAATTATCTGCAGGGATTTTTCTAGCTCTGAAATTTTATGATTCCATGAAATAGGCTTTTCTGAACTGCCATAGGAATCTTACCTTCATTTTTTTTCCATTGTTACTTAAGATAATGTACACATACATCTAAACAACTGTAATGGTAATTAATTTCCAAACTTTTCCAAACTTTCAGCATACAGCTTGCTTGTAGATTGAAAATGTTCTGTACTCTGCTATATCTGCAGCAAGACTGATTGGGGAGAAGGTGAAGGAAAATCAAAGTTAGGAGATTCATTCTATCACATGCTTCTATTTCCCACATTGGAGAACCTATTTAATCTGTTTTTATTAAAGCAACATTCAAAGACAATACTTGATATTTCAGAGAGAAGAACACCTTTACCCAGGTTAAAATTATTTTGTAATTAGATTTAGGAAGAAAAAATGTATTTTTACTATTTCGATTTTTTAAAGAAACTTGAATTTTCCACACTAGAATCATTCCACCAGATATTGTTCACTCCCAAAACTACTCCAATCACAAATTTCATGACCTAATCAAAAGCGTATACATCTTCAAATTGCTTAAAATGCATTCTCTTAACTGACAAATCTAAACGAAGATTGAAGCATAATTTTTTCAAAAATTTTCATCTGTTTTCTTTCACAACATGACTAATATGTTTTTTATGACGCCACATGTATAACCTTTATCACATTGCTTGCCTTCTTAATAATGGAAGAACGGAGGGAGAATGGGAGAGAATTTGGAACTCAAAACTGTTAAAAAAAAAAAGTGAAGGTTAGTCATTGTTTTTACATGTAATTGGGGAAAATAAAACTAATATTAAAAATACATTATCTTAGAGGAATAAAAATCTACAACTGCTGAGCATGTATCTAATATGATTGGTTTCTTTAATTTTGGGGTTTTTTGGTTTTTTTTTTTTAATGACAGATACAGTAGAAGAAATATGAAAACTTCAGCCTTTACTTTTCAATCCGGTATTTTTCCACATGAAGAAGATATTGGCATTATTGTACTTCCTTCCCTAAATAATAGTAGTTATATTCGTTTAAATATATTTTCATAACTCTAGACCTGTTTGGGGTCTTATATCCACATTTTTAAAATTTGCCATTCATTTAAGATTGAGTGGAATTTAGGAGTACCTATTTTATACCAATGTTTAGAGGGGAAATGATTTTTTAAAATATGAAAGAAAAGGTCTGGTACTACATATCATTTACACCAGAGTTTTTTATGTCCTGGGGACCACATCAAAATACATCTTGGCCACATTATAGCAGGTAGAGTGAATTCCTGTCTTGATTAGAATGTGGTACTGACTGTTTATTCCAGATTTATGTAAACCTCCCTCCCATCCCTTCTTAAAAAGAGGTGTTACAGAGGGAAAGAGAGAAAAAGGGAGAGAGAGAGAGAGAGAGAGAGAGAGAGAGAATGTCAGTTCCACCAAGAGAACATATTTTAGTGATGCTATACTATATTACCTGGTTACCATGAGGCTACTTACAAAACACTAGTTCAAAGGTGCTGTCCAAATGCTAAATCTTCCATAATGGAATGAACTATCTTACTTTTGAAATTCAGTAAGAATCTTTTAATAGCTCTTTCAAATCAGAGTCAAAAATCATTTAAAGTTGCCAGAGAACTTAAAGAATTTCAGTTCAACCTCTTTATTTAAGCTGAGTAACAAAAGTCCAAAGAGACCAACTTCACCTGAAAAAGGAATTTGCTGTAACTCATCCAAAATGCTCCCTTCTAGCTCTAAAATTCTATTCTAAAAATGCTAAAGTGCAATGATTCATTGGAGACACATGAATACATGGTGTGGATACAGTGCTAAAAATACAGGGCCCTCAAGTCCTAATTAAGAACTCACCAATCATGGAATAACAAAATCTAAGGGGACACTAAATCCAAACCAATCTGGCCAAGAATCTCCTTTATCACGCTGTCAAAAAAAAGTGGTAATGCAGTACTTGAATGAAAATTTCTAAGTGGGGAAAGACACTCTCTTATGGAAGCAAATTCTACTTTTCAACAGTTCTAATTATTAAGATTCCCCCCCCCCAAAAAAAAAAAACAACAGAATAAGCCTGCTGCCTTGATATAACTTCTAGCCATTGTTCTTAGTTTTCCCCTTTGGGGACAAGTGAAACAATCTAAAACAAGTTTTCAAATACTTGCAGACAGATGTAATATTTGCCCAAATCTTTTGCTCATCGAGTCTAATAATTCCCAGTTTCTTTAATTGATTTTCATATAGCATGGCATTTAGGTCTCCAACTATTCCCCACTGCCTTCTTCTGGATTACGGTCATCTTGATAATGGCCTTTCTAAAATGTGGCACCTGGATCCTAACAGATCACCACAGATGTTCTTTAATCATGGACAGCACCCCAGCAACTTCTTCCTAGATATTATGCCTCTCCTCCTGAAGTCTAGTACATATGGTGTCTGTATTCATGGCAGCCATATCAGTCCTATAATTCATAATAAATTGGCAGTCTACTAAAATCACTAGATTGTTTTTATATGAATGCTTATTTGGCCATATTTCCCATGTGGCAGACTTAAAAAAAATTGTTTTGTAAAACTTTACATTTACCTGCATTAAATTAAATTTGATTTGATTTGATCCATTGTTCTAGCCAGTTGAAATAATTTTATATCCTAAATTTTTCATTCAGTGCTTTAGCTATCCATCTTAGATTCGTGTTATTTATAAATTAGAAAAATATACCTTCTGTGCCTTCATATAAGTCGGTGTAAATATCACAGGACCAAGAATAGATCTTGGGGGATATTGCACTAGATACACAGGCCAGATTGATATAAAACATTGGTCTTTACTCTTTGGGTCTAGTCATTCAACCACTCCCCAAAGCACCTATTTTATAATGTAATACATATCGTTTCATCATGTCCACAAAATTTTCATTAGAGATGACATCAAATACTTTGCCAAAATCTACTTATCCTCTGCATACAGCAATCCTCTGAGTTCCTAGGCTATTTTTTTTCCAAAAAGAAAATGAGGTTAGTCTTGGTATGATCTATTCTTAATGAAAGCTTTTTGTTTCTATTTTTTCTCCCCAACCTGTGATTTCATGAGTTTATTGAACTCCTGACCAGAAAAATATCCCTATACAACTTAAGTTATCACTTAACTTACATTAAGTAACATGCCCAGTATTACACAGAACTACAAACAGCCAGTCTGTATCAGAACCGAGACTTGAATACAAGTTTTCCTGACTCCAAAGCTGTTTATTTTCTTCCTTATGATATAAAGCCATAAGGACTTTTTAATGTCTACTGGTTACTTCTTCTACGATCCCTAACCATCCGTTTTATCATTTGTTCTAGAATTTTTTCAAGACATAGAAGTCAATATGACTGACTTACAGTTCTTTCTCTTTTCCCTCATAAAACATCAAGGTATTTCCCCTTTTTGCAGTCTCACAATCTTTCCTGTTTTCCATAGTCTTTGAAAGGACATTAATAGAGGCTCAACAATAATGTTGACTAATTCTTTCATTACCATGAAGCCGTTCAAATCTTCTTACCATTTTTATTTTCCTCTTCCCAATCCAAAGATGATTCTCCTTGGCAGAGAAAAAAGAAAACAAAACAATAAGAATGTAGCAGTTCAGCATATTGTATGTGTTATCACTATCTTACCTAGGCTTTATTGCCCCTTTTATCTATTTGGCTTCTTTTGAATAAGGTATACAATCTCCAGATCTATATTCCAGGCATGAGTAGTCTCCAATCAAGTCTCACGAATACAACTGAGGTCAAATTTTATTTCTTGCCTTGGAGTCTTTTTTAAAATATCTATTAATAGCTTGGATTTCTTCCCTAGAGAACTTCCTCTCTGTGTATTTTTTTTTTATTAAGATCTCTAGTTCTCCTTGTTTTTTAACTATGTTTTGTGTGTTTGTATACAGACAACTGAGATGATAGGCTTTATGGCCATCTTCTTACATATTTTCTCCCATGAATTATATTTTATCTATTCTGCTATTCCTTTTCTTAAACTGTGCCTTCTATTCTCCATGACAGCAGTCTTTATGCATATTTTGTTCAATTTGATCCCTTTCTATTTAATTATACAGAATTCAAGTTTT
Source organism: Pseudochirops corinnae (assembly GCA_028646515.1). NCBI lineage: Eukaryota > Metazoa > Chordata > Mammalia > Diprotodontia > Pseudocheiridae > Pseudochirops > Pseudochirops corinnae. The sequence continues at coordinate 17,321,758 of CM053591.1, forward strand.
TTGTCAAACAAATTCAATCATCTAAGATTAGAAGAAAAAGAGCTCACTGGGGGAAAATGCTTTGTATCAAGTTTCTCTGATAAAGGTCTCATTTCCAAAATACATAAAGAACTGATTCAAATTTATTATAATAAGAGTCATTCCCCAACTGATAAATGGTCTAAGAATATAAGAGACAGTTCTTAAGAAAAGAAACCCAGACACTTTGTGACCATGTGAAAAAATGCTCCAAAGCACTTCTAATTAGAAAAATTTAAGTTAAAGCAATTTTGAGATCCTACTTCACATCCATCTGAGTGGCAAAGATGACTCTTTTGCATAAATAAATAGATAAATATTGGAGAGGCTCTGGGAAAACAGATGCATTGATGAGTTGGGCCTTTGAATGGGTGCAACCATTCAGTCAAGTAATTTAGAATCATACACAAAAAGTTACTAAGCTCTGCATGCCCTTTGACACAGTACGCCACTGGTAGGCCTCTAACAAAGAGAGATCAAACAAAGAGGGAAAGATAATTTCTGTAGAAAAATGTTTATTTTTTTATTACTTTTTATTACTTATATCCAAATGTTCAGCTCACCTTTTTCAGGCAGTAAAAAAAAAAAAAAACAAAAACAAAAAAAACAACTGAAGGCTAAAGAACTGTTCATCAATTCAGAATGGTTGAACAAGTTGTGGCACATGTATATGATGGAATAATATTATGCTATACAAACTGAGGGCCTAGAATTCTGTAATCCCTTTTCCACAGAACAGTCCTATCATATTCCCCAAATCTTCTCTTCTACAGGAGAAACATTTTCAATTCTTCCGAGATTCTTATGGAGTAACATATGGCATCATTTATTACCTGGACATGAGGTTTATCAGTTTGGATATCAGACTACTCTATTGTTTATGTTGCTTGGACAAATTTCTATGTTGGCAACCCTCACCAGAAAGTCATCAATCAGCATTACACATTTCCAGAATGGTTGAACCAACCTATAGCTCCAGTAATAGTGCATTAATCTGCTTATTTTCCCACAACCCTGCCAACATTTCTCACTTTCCTTTTTTGTGGACGTCACAAATCTAAAGACTATGAGGTGGAGTCTCAGAGCTTTTTCTAATTATTGATGATTTGGAGCTCTTTAAAAAAATATATATCTTTTGTAAGCTTGTTTTTAGAGAACTTCTTTATCCTTTGAACTTCTATATCCTTTGATCAATTGGAGAATGACTATTATTCTTATAAAGTTAAACCAGTTCATTTTACATATATACATATATATGTATGTATGTATGTATGTGTGTGTGTGAAATGAAATCTTCCTCACAGAAACCTATGGCAAAGATTTTCCCCAGTTAACTTTTTCCCTTCCATTCTTATATGTGTTGTTTGTTTGTTTTTGTGCAAAACTTTTTTAATTTTATGTAATCAAAATTGTCCTCTTTTTTTTCTTTTTAATTTTTTTTTAATTTTTCCCCCTCTCACCATTACTGAATGACTTCTCTCCTAATGAGCCTTGTGCTTTGGAGCATAAAATGGTGTTTCATTCCAAGACAGCCCAGCCATACTTTGTAAAGTAGTACCCTCCAATTTATTACTTATATGCAAATGTTCGGCTCACCTTCTTCCCACCCTTCTGTGCGACATTCCCTCCAACACCTAACACAAGAGAAGCCAAAATCTCTTTGCACCTTCTTCACTGATATACCCAATAAATTTAATTACTCTGTTCTTTTAAATAAGGTATATCTCTCCAGACCCATATATTACCTAAAAGTTCATTGGATTAATTCTTTACAAGAATTCAAAAGTCGAAGTCCATTTTCTACAGCTAGGTCCTGATTAGTGTGAATAATGAATCTCCCTAAAGTGTTGCATCAAACAATATTTAATTTGAATTGTATTTTTCCATTGCACTAGAACCAATTATATTATACATGATTATAGCTTCAAATAATGCAAATTTTAAAACAGGTAACCCCTTGAGGGGATTCATTATTCACTTTAATCAAAACCTAGCTATATAGAGATGTCCTCAATAGTGCCTTACTCTGAATTTAACTTGAAATGTGGGATATGCCTGAAAGATAATTTAATAGCCTCCTTTATATGGAAGAAAAAAAATCATTCAGACAACTAGAGTTATGTAGGCACTGAACTAAGCTCTGTACAAATATTTTCTCATTTGACACTCATAACAACCTTGGGAGGTAGGTGTTAGCATTATCTCCATTTTACAGTTGAGGAAACAATGGTTAAATGACTTGCTCAGGGTCACATACCCAGGAAGAAGCTAAGGCTTGATTTGAATTCAGATCTTCCTGCCTTCAGGCTTAGGCTCAAGCTCTCTCCAGTGCACCACTTAGGTGCCTGTCATACAGACTGTGTCTGGAAGATAAGATACTCAGCCTTGAGCTCCCTCGTAACTGTGCTTCTTCATCCCAGTCACTTCTTGCATTCCTTTAAACAATCGGGAACAAGACAAAACCCACAGTCTTGCCTTTTGCAACACATCCAAGTCTCTGTGTCCTCTCTCCATTACTTCTGCCCCTTCCTCTGAAATTATCACCAAATCAATACCACTATGGCTTCCAGAACAGACATGTCAATCAACTACCCTGTTTTTCCAACCACCATCCCTGAGAGTCCCCAAACCCAAACCCATGTCTATAGCCAAGCTTTTAAATGTGCTATCTCCTCAGCTAGAACATAAATTACTCGGGGGCAAGGCCTATCACACTTTTGAATCTATATTCCCCAATGCTTAGTTAAGTGTTGGTCTCATGCAAGTACTTACTTTTTTTTGGGGGGGGGGAGGATTGCTTGTTTTACTCATTGATTCAGTAAACAATCAGAAACCAGTTGGGAAAACTACAGTCATCATATAATAATAATAATAATAATAATAATAATAATAATAATAATAATAATAATAAGTAACAATTATTCAGCACCTACTCTGTGTCAGGCACTGTGCTAAATGCTTTAATGGGCTGGATTTACAGCTTAAAGCTCTCTGCTCTGGCTAATCTTACTCACTATTCCAGAATGTCTATGCCTCTATTTTCACTGGCTGCTTCCCATGCCTGAAATGTTCCCCTTTCTCCTCTCCACCTCCTGGCTACCCTGGCTTCCTTCAAGTCTCAAAATAAAAATCCATCTTCCTCAAAAAGCTTTCCCTAAACCTTCTTAATTTTAGTGCCTTCCCTTTAAGATTCCCTCCAGTTAAAAAGAATTTGTTTGTAACTTAGGGTTTTGAGTTTTGTCTTTTTTTTTTTTGCATGTTGTCTCTCATATTGGACTGTGATCGCACTGAGAACAGAGACTATCTGCTCTTCTTAGTCCCCTCAATATTTAGGACACAGACTGGCATAGAGTAAACAGTATAGATTTGTTGTAACTGCTAATTCTGCCCAACTGGGACCTGAAACCAAGGAACAAATTTCATCTTTCTTATTACAAGGAAAATGCCAATTACGGCGTAAGACTAAGCTATTTTATATCCATCTGCACAATGACATCTCATAGCCACACTAGAAGAATTTTGCTCTTTCTTATCAAATGCCTTCTTGATATGTCACCAAAAGCTACTTCATAGTGTCTGAATTTTCTTTGAGTATATTGTATTTTTGTTTCAATCAATGAGCCAATGGATAGACTCTTTTGCTTATGGCAGATACAGAATGAGAAGGTCAGGTTAGCCAAATAGTTCTTTTATCCTATAAAAACATCAAAAATGATCTTTAAACCAGACTCTGTTTTAATGTAATGTCAGAGGGAGCATTTGAGACTCTTTAGTGTTCTATTTCCCACCTAATTCAATTCCTAAGAACTCCCTTAGTGAGCTAAAATTATGATGGACTCAGCATGTTTTCTTTTTAAATCTTTTCTTCCTTTGTGATCTTTCCAAAAGGACATACTTAATATTTTGGCTCTGCTGCCTAACTTTTACAGGAAATTTGAGATTATCTGTTATTTATCTAAGCTTACTAACATAGAGACAGACAGACAGACACATACATAGCTGCATATAAAAACACACCCATACATAACTGAGGTACACTTTATTAAGATTGCATATAATATCAAAATATCCTCATAATTTTGGAAAAAATTGTCTGAGAACAATTCTTCTTCAGGTAATTTACAAGTTTCAAAATTACTTCTTTTTCAGTACTTTAATTGATTTATGAGCTTATCAAGGTGAACTTTCTGGTGGTACAAATAACAACCCATTAACCCCTTATTAATATGTGTTCTTGTCCTCCCATAAATCTTTGACAAGGAATTCTGTCACTCTCAAAAGTCCAAAATTCTCAAAAATTTCTCTTGATCTCCAGAAAAGTCAAGTCAAGACATATTTATCCAGCCTTACCAAGTGCTAGGCCCTGTGATAAGTTCTGACAACACAAATAATGCAAAGGGAATGAAAGCCAATCTTTGCTCTCAATGGAGCATTATATTCTAATGGCAGAAGATAACATATAAAAGAAAGTTGTGGGAGAAAAGAAGGAGGAAGAGAAGGGATAAAGATATCCTGAAGCATTACAGAAAAAGTCCTAGAGCCAGGGGTCATGGATAGGAAGGAAGGCATGGCTAGGTTCAACATTCTCCTTAAAAAGGAAGTTCTTGGAGGAACCAGTTGATTAGAGAGAGTATTCAGAGACAGAAGGCACTTCCAGTGTGAGAAGTCCTGTACTTAGATGAGCTTCCAGGGTAAAGAACTTTTTGCAGAGAATCATAAGTCCTGGAGAAAGAGAAGCACAGCCTGGAGATGAATGGCATTAAATAGGGCTGTCCATCTGTAAGCTTTTGATCTTGGTTTAAGACTGGCCTTCCTCCTGGTCCAATAGCGTATCTCTTTGATGCTATCTCTCACAACACTTTGTGCACATAATTTATCATTAAGAATATGATGCAATCTATTTGTACCCACAGTTTATCTATCATCCTTTAGATGACCTGACAGTTGTGATATATAACGGTTCACAGCCGGTGATAGTCAGAAGGATTAGCTCAGAATGAACTCCTTGAAGTCCATGAATGGTAATAGGGAGGAAAGTTTAATAGTGAGGAAAGTTGAGTCCTGGGGATGGGAGACCTTGATTTTGAAACTTTCATGGGCTCTATAATTCTAGTCATGAGCCATGGACTGAAGATGATAAATGTTGTAAGCTTTTTGTTGAATCTGCATAACTTTTGTTTGGGGGAATGATAGTGATCTCCAGGCATACCAATTGTGGTAGACATGGGCTTTCCCTATAATTTGTAATTTGAGGACTATCTAAGAAACTGTATTTAATGCATTGTTTGAGGATTTTTACATGGTATTTGGGAAGCTGTTAGGGAGTTCTGCCAGATAAACTTTGTTAGGATTTTCAGTGCAAGACACTAAGGGAAGTACTTGAAAGGACAAAGGTCGATCATCTTAAAGATCCCCAGAGATCTTTCTAGTATTTGGGGATAGAGACAAAGGTTCTAAGTATACCCCTGCAGATTTACTGAGAGCAGAAGGATCTGGAGAGATGAGATGGTTTCTGCTCTAGTTTCCATAAACTATAACTGTTCTTCTCAGTGGGACTCCTACTGAAGAATAGGTGAAGGATTCCAGCTAGGTGGACCCAAATACAGGCCCCAAGGTCCCTCCCAGGCTCTGGCAGAAATAGCAACTTCTTGCACATGTTAGAAAGAGCATATATACCGGGAGCAGAGCTCAGGTCCCAGCAACACCTGTACCTTTGCTAGTTCTAAAACCTTGGCACAGGGCAGGGCATCACCAAGACCAAGTATAGAAGTCCAACACTCAGGCCTCAATACAGAAGACACCATTCAAATCTTGGAACCAGGCACCTCAGTCTAGTGTGGGGCACAAGAAAAGGACCCCAACACACTGAGCCTAGATACTAGATAGTGGGCAGAGGAGTGAGTTACCAACAGAGAAGGACCCTAGAAGTATCAAGCAGCAGAACAGGCTCTCAACACAGTGGAATGGGTAATGATGTGGGTCTTAGTAGACTGAACACTGGCCATAGGCAATAGCAAAGAGAAACCCAAGGTAATCTTCTGCCTACTTTAAGTTGGAACTGATGGTACCACTCCACATTGATGCCAGCTGAGTACCCCCTTTGTCGTTAGACTACTTCTGAGAGGATTCCAAGGGATGGTGTCATTGGTATGATGGAGAGGAAGCTAAAACTATCTAAGAGAAGAAGGAGTGTGGGAAGTCCCTCAGCTTAGACCTCTTAAAAAAAACCAGAAAGAAGATGGCGGAGTAAACAGTAAATCACTGTAACTCTCCCATATTCACCTGAAAACAATGATAAAAAGAGCCCCCAAACAAATCCTGGAACAGCAGAGCCAAAAGATGGGGTGAAACAATCTTTCAGCACAAGAAACTTGGAGGACCAACAAGAAAGTTCTGTCTCACTTGAGTGAAAGGAGAGTGCAGTCCAGTCAGAAACAAGCCAGCAGCAAGCTCTACCTCAGCAAACCAGCAGGAGTTCCTGAGCCCCAGTGTGGTGGAGTAGGCAGACACCAACACCAGGAAGTCCCATGTGCCTTAGCATAGTCAGGGAAACTGGCAATCTCCATACTCTTTGGTGTAGCCCTGGGGAAACAGACATCATCTGACGAACAAGACAAGAAAGGGGGCCAGACCACCACATGCTTCAGTGAAGCCACAGCGAAATTCAGAAACACCCCACTGGGCCTCAGCACATACAAGACACCACCTCTACAACCCCAGCTCAGCACTAGGTAAGCTACCAGACCCCTACTATCCTCCAGCAGCACCAGTCAACCTCCATTCCACCACCTCCTCACAGCACCAGACATAAGGGTCCCCCATGGGCTTCAGGGCAACATCAACACGAGCACCCGGTAAACAGCCAGAACTTGGAGCCTCTAACTTAAGAAGCCTAAGACAGAGTCCCTTCCACCCTGTGAGCAGAGATCAAATTTAAAAGAAAGGAACCTGCCCCCATGAGCAAAAACAACAACAAAAAAGTATTGGACCATAGAAAGTTATTATGGTGACAGGGAAGAAAGATGAAGACACAAACTCAGAAGAGAACCACAATGTCAAAACATCTAGGGGCAAAACGTCAAAGAAAAATGTGAAGTGGTCTCCAGCCCAGAAAGAACTTACGGAAGAGCTCTAAAAAGGAGCTTAAAGTCATATAAGAGAGATACAAGAAAAAATGGGGAAAAGAAATGAGAGTGATGTAAGGGAATTATGAAAAAGGAGTCAACAACCTGGAAAATTGTCTAAAAAGTAGAATTGGTCAAATGGAAAAGGAGATACAAAAATCCACTGAAGCCCAATCAATAAATGGTCAAAAGATATGAACAGGCTGTTTAATTTCAGAAGAAATTAAAGCGATCTATAGTCATATTAAAAAATGCTCTATGGGTAGCTAGGTGGCACAGTAAATAGAGCACTGGCCCTGGAGTCTGGAGGACCTGAGTTCAAATCTGGCCTCAGACACTTAACACTTACTAGCTGTGTGACGTTGGGCAAGTCACTTAACCTCAATTACCTGCCCCGCCCCCAAAAAAGAAATGTGTTCTAAATCACTATTGAGTAGAGAGATGCAAATCAAAACAACTCAGATACCACATCACACTTTCAGGTTGGTTAACATGGCAAAATAGGAAGATGATAAATGTTGGAGATGTGGGAAAGTTGGAACACTAATTCCTTGTTGGTGGAGCTGTGAGCTGATCCAACCATTCTGGAAAGCAATTTAAAACTTATGGAAGTGAATGTTGAAAACTAAAAATAAATAATTTTTTAAAAATCCATTAAAGAAAATAATTCCTTAAAAAGTACAATTGGCCAAATGGAAAGAAAGTACAAAGCTAATTGAAGCAAACACGTTAAAAGTTGGAATTGGGCAAGTGGAAGCTAATGACTCTATGAGAAGTCAAGTATCTATCAGACACATTCAAGAGAATGAAAAAATGGAAGAAAATGTAAAATATCTCATGGGAAAAACAACTGATCTGGAAAATAGATCCAGGAGAGGCAACATCAGAATCACTGGACTACCTGAAAGCCATAATCAAAAACAGGAGCTAGACAGCATCTTTCAAGAAATCAGCAAGGGAAACTGCCCTGATATCCTGGAGCCAGAGGACAAAATAGGCATTGGAAGAGTCCACTGATTACCTCAGGAAAGACATCCCAAAATAAAAACTCCAAGGAATATTGTAGCCAAATTTCAGAAAAATTTCAAGGAAACAATACTACAAGTGGCCCAAAACAAACAATTCAAATGTCGGGGAATCACAGTCAGGATCACACAGGACTTGGCAGCTGCAATATTAGAGGACTGGAGGTCATAGAACATGATATTCCAGAGGGCAAAGGAGCTAGGACTACAACCAAGAATCACTTACTTGGCAAAAATTAAGCATAATACTTCAAGCGAAAAATGGTCATTCATTTGACAAAATAGAAGGACTTCAAGGTTTCATAAGAAGACCAGAACTAAACCAAAAATTTGACCTCCAATATCAAGACCCAAGAGAAGCATAAACAGGTTAAAAGGGAAAAGGAAACATAAGGGATTCAAAAGAGCTAAACTATTTACATCCTTATATAGGAAGATGACACTTGTAACTCTAAAAAATTGTATCACTAACAGAAAGATAGAAGGAATATACATAGACAGAAGATATGAGTACAAGGTGAATTGGAAGGAATGACAAAAATTAAGAGAAGTACAATGGGTGCAGAAGGAAGGGAGAGGTAGAATGGGTACATTATCTTACATGAAGAGGCGAGAAAGATCTGTTACTATGGAGGGGAACATGGGAGGGTGGGCAATGGGCAAAAGTTAGATGTGGAAAGGTGTTTAAAGAAGATGGGTATTTGTACATATGAGAGAATCAATGTCTGAGGTAGAGGTGAAAGTATTTCCACAGGTGAAGAGGGAAAAGAAAGAGGTACTATCTGCCTCCCATCACCAGTGCCTGGCACATTAGAGGTGTCACAGAAGTGCTAGCTATCATTTGTGATTATTGTTATTATTCTCCAACCCTTTAATTGTGTTTTTCAGTCTCCATTTTCACATCTCCAACTGCCTTTCAAACTTTTTTTTTAGTTCAAAGTTCTTTTTTTCTTGAACTTTTACATGTATTTATTTATTTTAGATTTATTTTTAGTTTACAACATTCAGTTTCATGAGCTTTTGGGTTCCTAATTTTCTCCCCTTTGCTCCCCTTTTCCTGCCCCAAGAAGACATGCAATCTGTTATAGGTTCTATATATACATTAACACAAGCATTTGAAACCAGTAGGTTTGACATTTCAAGTCCTGTAAGCATCTTTAAACTCAATAAATCTAAAACAGAACTCATTATCTCTCTCCCTAAGATATCTCCCTCTCCTTCCTCCCTTATTATTTTAGAGGACAACACCATTTTACCAGTCTCTCAAGCTCACAAAAGAATCATCCCAGATTGCTCTATCACACTGCTACCACCCCATATCAAAGCCGTTGGCAAGGTCTACCAATTTCACTTTTGCAAAATCTCCCCCAAACTCCTTTGCTCTTCTGACACTGGCACCACTCTAGGGCAGACCCTCACCACATTATGCCTTGATTGCTTCAATAGACTGGTCAATTTGCCTGCCTCAAGTCTCTCCCCACTCCAGTCTATTCTCCATTCAGTCACACAAACACACTCACTCAGTTAACTCTAGTGGCTTCCTTTTGTCTCCGGGAGCAAATCTAAAATGTTTTATTTGGCATTCAGAGCCCTTCCTAACCTGGCCTCCTACCTTTCTACTCTTTTTATACCTTAGTCATCAATGCATACACTTCAGTCCAGTGTCACTGGTCTTCTGACTATATGCAGGCATCTCTCAGTCCTGGACATTCACTCTGGCTGCCCCACATGCCCAGAATGCTCTCCCTCCTCCACTCTGCTACTGACCTCATTCGTGTCATAAATGAAAAAATATGTGCTCTGTGTAGGGAATAAACCACACTTGTTGAGGATCCAGGAAGTTTCATGATCTTTATTTTACATTTACTCTGTAATGAATAAATGGGTAGCCCCCTCCCCCCCCCGAAGAGACTACAAAGGATCAGACAAAGGCAAGCCCTTCTTAAGCTGTTTCATTTAACTTTCGCACCATTCCTCCCTTCAGAGCTGGGATTGGCTCCAGCTCTTCTGCATTACAACTCTCCTGACCTGCCCATTAAGCATTCATGTTAATGAGAAGTCAGTGAGCATCCCCCAAATGGTCCCAGCCAGCCTCGCTCAGGCCCCTCTTTACAGATTTATGCCTTCCTGCATGTAGATACCCATTGTTCCTATAGAATCTGTGGAAATCAAACTGCCAGAATTTTGTCACATTGGCTTCCTTTAAGTCCCAACTGCTTGAAGCCTTCCCCAATTCTGCTTAATTCCAGCCTTCCCTCTGTTAATGATTTCCTATTTTATCTTGTATATATGTATTGTATATCTATCTATATCTATATATATGCATATATATGTGTGCGTGTATATCTATATCTATATATCTGTTTTGTATATATGTGTTTGCATGTTGTCTCCTCCATTAGATCATAAGCTCCTTGAGGGCAGGATTGTTTTTTGTATCCCCAGCACTTAACACAGAGCTGGCACATGCTTAAGAAATGTTTGTTGAATTGAACTGAATTTTCTCTCTAGTTTCCCTTCATTCTTTTATAAATGACAAATGGAGTATAGGTCCCTGAGATTTTTAATGTCATTATGTGTTAATAAGTTCTCATCAAGCTGTCATGTTGTCTCTTGTAAATTCTCCTGAACACTTCTCAGGTGGCATTCTTCTTGTCACCACGAAAGTCACTAAAAGCCAACCAAGTTAGAAAATGCCCTGTCTTCTCTTGCCAAAGTCTTGAAGGGGAGGTGGGAGTGGAGAGGAGGGCAGTAAGAGCAGAGCTGGAAGAGATTTCCCTCGCCATGCAGGGAATACCATTATCCACTGTGCAGAAGTACTGCTCTCCTCAGAATGTCCAGCCCAGCCCTTTATTTATTGTGAAACCATAGTGACAGAGAGGAAAATCCTGCCTGTGGCATATCAAGCCATGCATGAATATCTGAAACTCCCATTTCCCAAACCAGGCAACTCTGGAAACACATGGAGGAAGTGAGAGGGCTGACTTCACAGATGATTCTGTTGTGGCTCCATGGTTGTGGGAAGGCTTGAATTAGCTGTCAGACATTGCCTCAGGACACAAGGATGCATAATTCTTTCCCTTTAGTATTCAGGGGGCTCCCCCTAATTCTACACAACAGATCTCAATGCAACCTGAGCAGTCACATGGACACATTTCACTGTTGTTCCAAATGCAGACAAGCTTATATACACACGATGATAAAGGTTCAAAAGTCTGGCATGTAGGCACTACCTTCTCCCTATTTGGTAAAAAAAAAAAGGTGTGTGTGTGTGTGTGTGTGTGTGTGTGTGTGTGTGTGTGTGTGTGTGTGAAGAAAAGATAGGCAGCTCCTGCTTGACTGCCCATGGATTTGTCTGTAGGTATATACTCATATGGCTTAGTTTATTTTAGGGGGGGGAAACAGAAATCATTTGTGATTCTCTTCTGCAAATGGCATGCAAAATGCTCATTTTAACATGCAATTCAAAGAGTATAAGTTCACTTCCTCCCCATTTTTCTTCTTGAAATAATAATAAAGTTAGAACAATAATAATGAAAAAAGCATTTATATAATGTCTGAAAGCTTGCGAGGCACTTTACACGTTATTCCATTTGAAGGTCCAAAATTTGTCTGAGTTTCAGGGTAGAGTTTGATCTTGTGGAGTATCTGTTAATTCATCAGACACTCCCCTACTCTCCCAACACAGAGACTAAATAATTGTTCTTTAACTAGTTGCCTAATCAATCTTGTATCATTTGAAACTTATAAGATTATGATTAATTTGAGAAAACACTATAGAATCTAGATTCTCATTATATAATTTAAGGAAATGGAAAACTGGAATTCATATGTACCTTAACTATCACCACTTTTATATACTTTGGCATCATTGAAAAGGTAGGGAAACTGGACAAATTTAATATACTAATTTTCCTAAGCACTTCCTTTACTGCCAAGAGGTTTATTAAAATAGAGTATCTAAAAGATATAAAAAGATTAATTTTTGTCAAAAATTCAACAAACGTATATAGAATGAGTAGAAATGTCAAGATCCAACTTAATTTCTTTAAGTAAGCAACATATGAGAGCAATAAGTCTATGTAGAACTCAAACCTTTTTAAAGACTATTCAAATTTTTATTCAAGCATGTTATTTATAGAAGAATGAAGAAAATAGTCATGAGCTAAGGGAATTGATCAAGGACAGAAAAAAACATGTATATCTGTTAGCCTATGAATTTAATGACTCGATTAGTTTTTATAGCTATTGAGCTTGATTTAATTCAACAAATGTATTAAGTCTCTATTATGACCAAAGCACTGTGCTGGGGTATAATATTACAAAGACAGAGACAAAAACAAAAACGAACAAAATCCAGTTCTTCATCTCAAAGAATTTACACTCTGCTAATGTTTAGGTTTAGTTCTACTTTTCGTGCTATACTGGAATGATTTTTACCTACAATTAAAATAAGTGCTATAGAAAGGATATTTTAGAAAGTTTCTTGATAGCGTATGTCACACTAATCCATAATGGCCTTTTGGCACATTTTTAGGAAAGCAACTATCCTCATTTCCCCTCCGACACTATATTTTAACAATAGCAAAGATGAAAGAGAACTACAGATTATAGATACATTTATTATGAGACCATTGGTTTAGATCTAATAGGAATCCCAGAGGTCATCTAATCTAACTTTTATCTTTGGGGTGAAATCAATTTGTCAATCAATCGATAAATGTTTATTAAGGGCCTACTATGGCCAGGCTGTGTGCCAACTGGGGATACAAAGAAAGGTAAGAGGTTCTTGCTCTTAAGGAACTCCCAATTTAAAGGGGTTGCAAAAGGGGCAACAAACAACAATGTACAAAGAAGCCATATGCAGTATAAATTCAAATAATTAGCAGAGGGAAAGCACTAGAATTAAGAAGGATCAGGAAATGCCTCCTAGAGAATTGGAGTCTTTTAGTTAGAATTTGAAGCAAGCCAAGGAGCCAGGAAGTGGAGATGAGTAGGGAGACCATTCCAGGCATGGGATAGAGCCAGAAAAAAATGCCCAGTATTTAAAGACAGAGCGTGTGTCTTGTTAAAGGAGCAATAAGGACGCCAGTTTCACTGGAAATGCAGCTCTAGAGTTTAGGAACAAAGAAGGAGCTAGAGATATGAATCAGAAATTTTCCACACAAATAAAATAAAACTGGAAGCCACTAGAGTCAACATGATCATCAAGAGAAAGAAAATAATAGAACTGAGAACAGAACATTGAATTCCCATTCTTGGAGACTAGAGAAGGAAAAATAAATAGTAAATGAGACCCAGAAGAACTAATCAGACAGACTGAAAAATACCTTCTCCCTCTTGTGAGAAAAGTTGTCAATTGTAGGTGCGGAATAATACATAAATTGTCAGACGTGACCAAGGGGATGACCTCGTCTTAAGTGTACTTCATTATGAAGGGAAGTTCTACTGGGGAAGGGTGCAAATTGGGAAGTTATAACATAAAAAAAATATCATTTTAAATATATATTTTTTAAATAAAAAGGGCATATTTTTTAAAATAAAAAGAGTTATATGGGAGAATCAGAGACGTAGGAGGCGAAAGTTAATGTATTACTGAGACTACTCCGAAGGATAGGACAGTCATTGCTGTCTATTCAATTTTTCAATTCAATTCAATTCAAGATTCAGTAACATCCAGTAAGTTTTATAATGAAGAACTTGATTACCATCTCTCGGAAGATAATTCCCAAATCTATATGTTCATTCTCAGGGTTTCTTTAGAGTTCCAGGACTCCATATTACCAATACTTGACTGGACATAGCCAGCTGGAAGTCCTGGAAGTCCCATAAGAATCTCAAACTTAGCACGTCCGAAATGTACCATTATTTCCATCTAAATCCATCCAAATCTGCCTATTCCTGTTACGGGAACTACCCTGCTCACAGGCATGTCTTCATTCACTTCTAGCTCCGTAATTATCAGATATACTTTCATTCCAGTGATTATCACAGTGCCAAAAATGTAAGTGATTAATGTGTATGTTAACTGATGTTTTGAAAGAGTTTGAGTTAGAATTTTGAAGGCATGATAGGGATTTGGCACATGGCAAAACCACCTAAGAGGGCATCACCCACATGGAAGATGCCAGGGGGCATATTTCTTAGAGACATGAGAACTGGCACATGTCTGAACATCGTGTTGGCCTTTATCTCCACCCCCCACTTCCTAATCCCCACCCCAATCCCTGGTAGGGTCAGCCACTGTGCAAAGCCTGGCTTAAAATAAACCAAATTTAAATTATAGTATTTTATTATATAGGCTTTTCTGGTGTTCATTAGGACTGATTGATAAATGGTTTCAAAGGACAATTACAAAAACATATGATGGGGGAACTGCTACATTTGGAAAGAAATCCAGGTAAAATTTGGTTCCAGAAAAAAAAAGAAGTCATTAGAGTAGAATGACCAGAATGAGATAAAACATTCTTACTATCAAAAGCTCTGACGTGTATAAAACTAATTTGAAAGTATTTTCTTATTAACTATATCATTAACTCATAATAATACTACAATGAGAAGCAGTAGTCAACTGAGTACTCTCAGGATCTCAACATATGTCCACATTTTTCAAAAGTGATCTAGTTTTCTATTTTTTTTTTTCAGGTATCTTTCTTTTTCTTTTTTGTTTTTTTGTTTTTTGGAGGGCAATTGGTGTTAAGTGACTTGCCCAAGGTCACATGGCTAGTAAGTGTGTCAAGGATCTGAGTTTTTTCAGATATCTTAATTGCCCTGCCCCCAATTTATTTCTGGGGGAAAAAATCAATCAAGACAAAAATCTGAGTATTTTGTAACACTCCAGTCTCCCTCCTGGCAATCTTAAGTGTGCATTTCATTTGCTTTAATGAACCTATGATATATTACATGACACATAGCAAATACTGTGTCATCTTTCTTCTAAGTAGTTATTCAATCTTGAAGACTGTCACTAGTTGTCATTGTTAGTGAGGCAGGAAACACGTATTTATTAAACTCTTATCCTGTGTCAGGCAGTGTGTTAAGCACTGGAAATCCCAGGTGATATACAGAAAGTCTCCATTCTCACACGGCAAATATTCTTTTTTTTTTTTGCTTTTTGGAGGGGCAATTGGGGTTAAGTGACTTGCCCAAGGTCACACAGCTAGTAAGTGTTAAGTATCTAACGCTGGATTTGAACTCAGGTTCTCCTGACTCCAGGGCCAGTGCTCTCTCCACTGCGCCACCTACCTGCTCCAAGGCAAATATTCTAATAGGAGAGATGACATGCAAATAATTAGCATGTGTTAGCTGAAGAGAGAGAAGTAGGAGGTACTAGTTTTTGAGCACAAGACAGGTAAAGAAACAGTAAATGAAAAATGGAGAGAGAGAGAGAGAGACTCTACAGGCATTGGTTGAATTGCCTCCTAGGGCAAGGAAAGAAGTCACATATATGATTACTGACCTGCTTTCAGTAATCTTTAATAATCACAGAGAATGAGAAATGGAGCAGCGTGATAGGACCAGCATTTCCTTGGCAGCTTCCTTCCTCACAATAACAACATGGAGAGATTTTATCAGGCCTCAGTGGCATGGTTTTCCTGATGTTATTTCCCTTTCATCTGGAAGAATAAAATGCCCCAGCTGCATGCAGACTTAATGGATGCCTAAAATTGTGGGAGTTACCACACCCTGAGGACTCACTAACTAGATGTTTCCCAATGGAGAAGAGAGGGCCTCCTCCAGAGATGCTGTGTTACTGTTCCCTTTTGTTTATTCTTGCTGTGTTAAAGTAAATTTAACCTCCTTTAGAAAACATTCAATGACTTGCAAATGCCCCAACTTGTCCCAATATCAAACCTGAACCAAGAGAATGCTGACATTATTTCAGTACCTCCCAAAAGCAAGATGAGGAAGAGGAAAAAAGATGGCAGATGGTGTAAATTATGGACCAGTAAGCTTAACATGTTGAATGAACAGTACTTCTCTCCTTCGGAGGAGATCATAAACTGTCCACACTTTTCATCATGTGGAAGGTGTAGCAATTGCCACAAAGTCACTATAAGCCAGCATGAGTTTATTTTTTTTTAATCATTAACATTATTTCCTTAGTTGACTGCATTACTATGTTGGTTATAATAAACGTGCTAAGTGGCTGAGAAAAATGATTATTCATAACCAATGATTTGGGGAGATTTAGAATTCTTTTTATGTAGTCTTTATTTCAAAATTCAGTCTCTTGAAGGACATTCATAATAACGATATTGGATCCGGAACAATCTTCAGACCCCACTCAGGTGGGGAAGCCATTGTGCTCTACCTAGGCTTGGGTGGGATAGGTTTTTTTAGCAGATTGCCCAAGGCTCCATGTTACTTAGAAGTAAATGATATTATCAAAGTTCATCAGAACAGTCCAGCCCCTCATTGGAATATTCATTCTCTCATTAATTGTTATCGAATCAGAGTTGATTGCCACCCTCAGGAATGCCCCTCTTCCAAGGGCATATAACTCATGAGCCTGCCACTATGATTGTCTTTGGCATTCAAGAGTGCCACTGACCTCTTGTATCAAAATACTGACATTATTAATAAAATGATGGCCCAGAAATTATTTCTCTCAAATCTTTTAAATGTCATAGTACTATGTGCCAGGCACTATGATACGTTCTACAGAAACATATTCAGTAAGAATTTAGTAGGTACCTACTATATACCAGGCACTGTCCTCAATGCTGAGAATACAAAGGAAGGGAAAGAGTTCTTGCTCTCAAGGAGCTCACAATCTAATGAGGAAGACAACATGTTAGCAGACAAATACAAACAAACAAGTTATATGAAAAATTAACAGGGAATAACTAAAAGAGGGAAGGCACTAGAATTAAAAGTGATTGGTAAAGAACTCCTGTAAAAGAAGGGTCTTAATTGGAACTTGAGGGATGCCAGAGAATCTAAGCAGAGATGAGGAAGGAGAAAAATCCAGGGATGGGAAACAAGCCAAGAAAATCTGAGTGAGCCAAAAGGAGTGTCTTGTTCATGGATAAGCAAGGAGACCGGTGGCATTGAATAAAATAGTGCAGGGAGAGGAGTAGGGTAAAAGAAACCTGGAAATGTGGTGGAGGAAAGGGTAAATTATGAATGCTAAACAGCATTCTGGAATTTGTTGAGTATGGGGGTGGCATAATCTCAGAACTGTATTTTAGGAAAATTACTTTGGTGCCTGAATGAAGGGTAGAGTGGAATAGGAAAACATCTGTGGCAAGTAGACCAATCAGCAAGCCAGTACAATAGTCCAGGCATGAGGTGATGAGGGCTTGTACTATTGGTGGTGTCGTTATCAGAAGCAAAAAAAGGGCATATTGGAGAGATAGGATAAAGGTAAAATGTACAAGCCTTTGAAAGAGATTTGACATGATGGAAGAGAGAGAGTCAAGGAAGTCCCCTAGGAGGCTGAGAAAGAGCAGTGGATAGTTAGGAGCAGGGCCAGGAAAGAGTGGTGCTCCCAAAACCTAACAAGAAGTGACTATAGAGGAGAAGAGGGTGATTGACAGTGTCAAAGACTGCAGAAAGGTAAAAAAAAAAATGAAGACTGAGAAAAAAAGCCATTGGTTGCAGTAATTAGGAGAACAATGATAACTTTGGAGACAGTACTTTTAATGGAATGGTAAGATTGGAAGCCAGATTGGAAGAGAGACATAGGAGAGGAAGTGGAAACATGTATTTTAGATGGCCTTCTCAAGTAGTTTTGTCATAAAGGGCAAAGTGGCTACACAACAAAAGTTAGTAGGGATGGAAGGAGGGTTTTTTGAGATGGAGGAGATGGACATGTTTATATACAGCAATGAAAGAGTCAATAGACAGAGTGAGATTCAAGATAAATAAGAGAGTGGAGATGACAGAAGGGGCAATTTTTGGAGGTGATGGGATGGGGTAGGATTGCTTGTACAGTTGGAGAAGTTTGCCTGGGTAAGGAGTAGGGTCACCTCTTCATGTGAGAAAGGAGTGAAAAAGTGGCAGAAAGTACTTGAGTGACATGAGATGAGGCAAAGGGTAGAAAAAGGTAGTGTGGTAGTACTCAACCTCAAGGAGCTTACATTCTAGGAGATCAAAGAAATACTATAAGTATTGAATATTTGGATTTTGAGAAGGCATTTGGGAAAATTCCTCATAATATCCTAGTGAACGAGATAAAGAAATGTGGGCAATGAGATAGATTCAAAATTGGCTGAAGGGCAAGATCCAAAAATGGTAATTAAATTCAACATAGAAGGAACTTTCTAGTGGTATATTACAGATTTCTATGCCGAGCCCTGTCTCTTCAACATTTTTATAAAGGACTTTGATGAAAACATAGTTTTCTTATGAAGTACGTGAGTTACAAGATACTAAGGTTTTTGTTGTTCAGTCACGTCCAACTCCTCATGACCCCATTTGAGGTTTTCTTGGCAAAGATACTGGCATAGCTTCCCATTTTCTTCTCCAGATCATTTTACAGATGAGGAAACTGAAGCAAACACTGTTTAGTGTCTTGACCGGGTCACACAGCTAGTAAGTATCTGAGGCCAGATTTGAACTCAGAAAGATGAGTCTTCCTGACTCCAGGTCCAGTATTCAATTCACTGGGCCACCTTGCTGTCCCTACTATTAGCTAGGTGATGCTTAACTTGTGTAATACTGATCAAGTAAGTTATCCTCCCCAAATCTCAGTTTGCTCAATTTTAATTTGGGGATGGTAGACTAGATTGTTTCTGGGGGGTCCTTTCTAGCTCTAATTCTATCAACCTATAATCTTAATAGCTTAGATAATAGAAATGAAATCCACAAAGATCTCAGCAGCTGAAACTATTAAAAAATCTATTCAGAGGAAATACAATAGGTATAAGTAAAGAAGTTTGCACTTAAAAATTCTGTAGTTTATATGCAAAAACACTTAGAGGTTTCACTTGATTTTAAGCATAACTATGAGTCTACAGTTGTTGTGTTGTGCTTGCAAAAAAAAAAAGGAAAAATTAATCCTAGGTTACTCTAATAAAAATGGTGTCCAAAATAATATTGAGAGTCCCTTGATAACTCTAAATCTGGAGTTCTCGGTTTCAGTTCTGAGAATCATTTTTAGAAGCAACATTTAAAAGCTGGACTCTGATTAGAGAAAGGTGACTAGAAGGGACTCAAAACTGTGTACTTTGAGGATCAGCTAACATAGAGAACAGAGAAGACTTAGGGCAGGACATATTCAGTATCTTCAAATATTTTAAATAATGTCATATGGAAAAGAGATTTGATTTATTCTGTTTGGTCCCAGGTGGCAGAGTAGATGGAAGTTACAGGGGAGAGAGACAGATTTTTGGTTTAATATAAGAAAGTGTTTCCTAACAATTAGAGTTATGCCAAAATGGAATGGAATATCCTATAAATAGTGAATTTCAAATCGGTAGGTTTTCAGAGGATGAATAATAACTTTGGGACAAAGTTATGATTATTAAGTATGTGCATGTATTAGGCAGAGATAAAATTGAATGACCTTATAGGTACCTTAAACTTTAGGTTCTACAAATTGTATTTTAAAGGTGAATTATACTGACTGAACAACTCAATGTTATGACTGAAAACAGAAGAAATATATTCTATCCAAAAAAAATCAATTCCCTTGAAAAGTTCCATTAGGATACAGAAAACCACACCTGAAATTGCTTGCCAAAGTGAGGTTGCCATATCAGTCTTCAAGGAAAGTCTAAGTACAGTATGCCTGGAAAAATTCTAGCAGAGAGGATTGTGAATTTTATATTCTCCTAGTTTAGAAAAAGGTTGAAAATTTGATATTGTAGATTTAATTTTCCCCCACTTAATAGTATTTTATTTTTTCCAATTACATGTAAAGATATTTTTCAAAATTCACTTTTGTAAGACAATGGATTACTTGTTTCAATTTTTCCATATTTTCTTCATTTATCATTTTCCTTTTTTTGGTCATATTAACCAAAGATTTAAATTCTAAGAATTTTAATGAAATGAGTTTGTTTTTTTACTGGAACTATTTCATCAGTATAGGGAGCCCCCCCATTGAGGAACTTCACCTACTGATACAAACTGGCATCTTCTCTGCAATGTAATTTCTTAGAGAGCTGTATAGAACGTTGAAAGGTTAAGTGACTTGCCCAGAGAAACACAACCAGTATGTGTCAAAGGCAAATCTTAAATCCAGCTCTTCCTGACTCTATGGTCTGTTGTCTATTCATCCACATTGCCTCCCTATACCAAGTGATTAAGATTAATGCCTGATAATCGGGATGTCATTTTTACTTTCATTTCTAGCTCTAGAAAAAAAGGGATCATACAACAAGGCAAGTCATGGCAACAAGAATTTCTTAAAATAATATTTTATTTTCCCCCAATTACATTCAAAAATAATTTTTAACATTTTTTTTAAATTTTGAGTTCCAAATTCTCTCTCTCTCCTCTCCCCACTCCTTGAGATGGTAAGCAATCTGATATAGGTTATATATGTGCAATCATGTAAAATGTCAAAATATTTTGGAGATCCCCTGTTTCCTAGAGCTAAGGTACAGCAAGTAGTCTGTGCCTTGAGCTTGGCATAACAATAATCCTTTGGGCTCTGGATGATATCACCCTTTGGCAAAGTGTATTGCTTAGACCAGGACCAGGTGTTCACTGAGAAATGAGCTTCCCCTGTTTGCCAGAGATATCCATCACATACTCACAAGCCCTGGCTCTTATAACTTCCAGGTCCCATACTCCTCTTCCTGTCACAGAACTCTGGTTTTATACCCCATCAGAGTAATCGCAACCACCAAGACTGTATACAATGACTTTTCCTACAGGACCTAAGAATACCTGTATCGTCTCAAGAAATGCCAACTATGAGAATTGTCTGTTTTGTACAGCTCCAGCCACACAAAGGTCAGAGGCCAGTTCTGGTCCAGTTGACAGAAACATATTTCCAATTAGTCAGTTTGTGGAAAAAGACTTGAGAGAGAAGGGGGAAGAAGAAGGAGGAGGAGAAGGAAGAGAATGAGGAAGAGGAGGAGGAGGAGGAGGTGGAGGAGGAGGGAAGAAAAGAAGACAGGAAGAAAGGAAGGAAGGGAGGAAGGGAGGAAGGAAGGAAGGAAGGA
>CM053591.1:17343545-17358859 GCA_028646515.1 Pseudochirops corinnae
AGGGACGAAGGGACGAAGGGACGGAGGAAGGGAGGAAGGGAGGAAGGGAGGAAGGAAAGAAGGAAGGAAGGAAGGGAGGAAAAAAGGAAGGAAGGAAGGAAGGAAGGAAGGAAGGAAGGAAGGGAGGGAGGAAGGGAGGAAGGGAGGAAGAGAAGAAGGAAGGAAGGAAGGAAGGAAGGAAGGAAGGAAGGAAGGGAGGAAGGAAGGAAGGAAGGGAGGAAGGAAGGAAGGAAGGAAGGAAGGAAGGAAGGAAGGAAGGAAGGAAGGAAGGCAGGCAAATACAGTATGCTTTAGTCTGTATTCAGACTCCATCAGCTTTTTCTCTGAAGGTAAATCGCACTTTTCATCATGAGTCCTTTGGGACTGTCTTAGGTCATTGTATTGCTGAGAATAGTTAAGGCATTCATAGTAGTTCATTGTGTAATTTTGATGTTATTGTGTGCAATGTTCTCCTGGTTCTGCTCATTTCACTCTACATGAGTTCATGTGAGTCTTTCCATGTTTTTCTGAAATCATCCTGCTTATCATTTCTTATAGCACAAAAATATTCCATGATAATTATATGCTACAGTTTGTTCAGCAATTCTCCAATTGATGAACATCCCATCAATTTCCAATTCTTAGCCAACACTAAAAGAGTCACTGTAATAAATACTCTTGTTCAAATAGGTTATTTTTCCTTTTTTTTAATCTCTTTGGGATACACATCTAATGGTGGTTTTGCAGAATTAAAGTGCATGCGCAGTCTTATAAGCCCTCTGGATATTATAGTTCCAAATTGCTTTCCAGAATGGTTAGATCAGTTCACAACTCCACTAACAATGCATTAATGTGCCAATTTTTCCCCGTCCCCTCCAATACTTATACCTTTTTTTCTGTCATATTAGCCAATCTGATACATATGAGATAGTGCCTCAGAGTTACAACAAGCATTTACTTAGAGCTTATTATATGCCAAGCACTATGCTAAGCACTGGGGAAATAAATAAAAGTAAAAAAGAAAAAAGCCTCTGTCCTCAAGGAACTTACACTCCAATGGAAGGAGACAACACACAAAGGAAACTCAAAAGTGGGATAGAGATTGTGAGAAAGCATCCACCCCAAAGCATGGTGTTGGAATCTAGAAAATCAGAAGCTAAGTAGAGAGGGGGATGAAGATTAACCCTCCTCAAAATGGAGAAGGAATTCACCAATGAAAGAAGGGGAAAGCATGGCAGAAGGATGTTCCACAGTGAGGAGGCCCCAGTCACTGAGGCAGCTTCATGGTGGCAAACTCAGGAAAGTCACACGCAAAGCCAGGAAGGGTAAAAAGAGCAATGGACTTCAGTTTAGGACACTGGGAATGGAGTCTGGGCTCTGATGCTTGCACTATGACCAGAGACAGATCATTTCACTTTTCCAAGCTTCAGTTTTCTTAAGTGGACATATTAATGCCTAGAGCACTTACCTCTGAGGGATGATGTGAGGAAAGCACTTTGAAATCCTTAAAATGCTATAGCAATGTGGGCCATTATGAGTTATTAACATACTGCGAAGGGAGATGGCTTAAAGCCATTAGTAAAAACTCTTAAGTGTAATAGGAAGTAAAAGGAGGTAGTAGAGAGTTTCATGAGCCAGTCTCAAACTCCTCTTGCCCAGTGCATCTGGCTTCCATTTAAAGGCAACCAAAAATAAATGTCCTTAGTTACAGTATGGTATGAAGATCAGCTTAGGTGGAATGGAGTTGGGGGAAGGAGAGACTGTGCAGGCACTGATTGATCCCAGGAAATACTAAAGACTCTTCTAGGCATTGTTCCAACCTCACTCCTCAGTAAAGTATGCAGAAACGCGCTAGAGTTTCCACCTATTTTTCTTGTCTCTCTTTCGACTGAATCACAAAATTCCCACATTCTGATTGGAAGCAAAATGAACTAACCGTGCTAAAAATCCCCATGAGTCTTAAATCACATGATGTATTTTTTTTTAGTTGTTCTGCCTATGCCAATTTTTTAAAATGGAGATAGTCATTTAAGCTATTTATATTTCTACAAAGGTCATAAAGGAGCTAAAAAAAAATACTATATGAAAATTAAGATTACATGTTAATCAGTTTCATGCTTCACATTCACATATCCAGTGCCTTGATATTTTTAATACAAACCTCTTAACTCAAATTCTAGTTTTCTCCTAAAAGAAATAATACTCAGGAAGTTCATTTTTCCAAGTTTAGAAACCATTCGAAATTCATGGCTTTGCTGTTTTGATCACAATTCAAATCTCTTCCAGATTTTTACCCTTGGCAAAACATGGCTTCATGGTTTTAGGAGAAATAAAAAACTATTAAATAGTATATTAAAAAGTCTTAGAAGACTTTTTAGACATTTAGAAAAATCAATGAATTGATATGATAATCAGAAATAGAGATATCCAATCTCCTTTGGATGAAAATGTTTTTTAACCTTAAGGCAAAAATCCCAGAGATGTAATCAACAAGTGTTGATTTTTAGAATATTTACGAATATTCAGTAGATCTCCAAAGGTTCTTATACTGATTATTATTAACAAAATGGCAACAAATTGCTTAAAATACTGAGGGAAAAATCATTTTCAACAGCAATGTTACTTTGGAAAAAAATAGATTTTGTGCTTTATGGTAATAAAAATGAAAATATCATGATTAGGCTTTTAAAAAATGCCATTCCTACAAATCAAAATTATCCAAAGGCAATGTTGCAGCTAGACCCCAGGCAGACTGTCTAAATAGCCAACACCAATAACAATTAAATACTGATTATCTGGCTCTTACACAGCGCTTTCAATTTCTTAAAGTTCTCAGTTTTTATTATCTCAATTGATTCTTCCAACAACCCTGTGAAATAGGTACTATGTCCTCTAATACCCCCATTTTTGTTGCTGAGATGTTTTGGTTGTATCTGATTCTTCATGACCCCGTTTGAAGTTTTTTTGGAAGAGTTCCTAAAGTGGTCTGCCATTTCCTTCTCCAGCTCATCTCACAGATTGAGAAATGAGACAAACGGGGTTAAGTGACTTGTGTTGGGTCACACAGCTAGCAAGTGTCTGAGGCCAGATTTGAACCCATGAAGATGAGTCTTCCTGATTCCAAGCCCAGTGCTCTACCCACTGTGCCATCTAAGTGTCTTTCAGACAAGTTACAGTAAATATCTGAGGTGACATTGGAAGCTAAATCTTCCTTTATTTCAAGTCCAGCAAACTTTTCACTATACTCTGCTGCCTATCTGTGCTTTAGGAGAATCCGCTTTACCATGCCCTCCCCAAGTCCCATGGACCAGACTCAACTGCCATTACTTATGAGGAGTCACATTTGTGCTCCAATATCTACCTTCCACTCCACTGGCCCCCTGGTTTCCTCATGCTATTGGGTTGATAATAGATAGTCTGTTGATACTAATCAAATATTTCTAATAATTCATAAGTTATTCATAGTACTCAGAAAGAGACAGTTGGTAGTAGTAAGAGCAGCACCTGGCTCTAATTTTTCTCATCTATGTTTGTTCTACCATTCTTGACAGAGAAGATGAGAAAAAATAAGTAGGTAATTTTTTTTAAAAATTTATTTGTAACATCTTATAATCCTCCCTCTTAAAGCACTATATAAGGCCATTCACCCATATCTCACTGGCACTAGAAGACTGGGCCCAGAGAAGAGACTGCTATTGCTACCCTCAGGGTTCTAGAAGTAACCTTAAGGCCCTATGGCTCGTAATATTTTTTTTCAGATGTTGGAACTTATTATTTAAGTGAAGAACAGGTTATGAAGGAGGTGGGGAGGGCCTAGGGTAGAGGGAAGAAGGGAGGAGACAGGAAGACAAGAGCTTCTCATCTGTCTGCTCTAGATGGGGTTGATCCTGATTTCTGAGCCTTGGTCCAGGGCACACAAGGAATCACGTGATTAAGATGAGGTTCCGGGGGTACAGGTTTAGGAAAACACCAGGGGTGGCCAGAGCTGCACATCCAGCCAGAGGTGGACGCTGGGATTCTCCTTGGATCAGCAGCACCACTTCCTTTTAGGAAGTGAAGCCTAGTGATAAGTTCCATCCCACGTATTTCAGCTCTCATAAAACATTCTTATAGTTAAAGTCTTTGCGCTAAAGAATTCTTTCATCTCCTCTCTAACTTCTTGTACTTTGCTTCTAGTTTCTCTGAATATGCATCCAACCCGTAAGCTGCCTGCTCAAGAGCTGCTACTTGCTCCTCAATTAAAGGGATCTGATCCAGAGAAGGCTGAAGTGCTGCACATTTCTGGCTTAAGTCCTTTAGGTTTCTACTTATGTTTACTGTAATAGCTTTCATTTCTAGATACTTAAAGCTAGTCAGTTTGTCCATATTTTCCATAAGTTTATAACCTTCGCTAGTGGCTGTCAGCTCTCCCATCAGGTACATGGCCATTTTGGAGAACGTGTCCTGGCACAGCCCGGTGATGTCTGACTCGGTTGGCCCCATAGCCTCCTCAGCCGTCTCCACCACAGCATCATCTAGGCAGAGGAAGAGAGGAAAAAGAAAGAATGGAAGGAAGGATAGGGATAGAGAGAAGGGAGGGGAAGAAGGAGGGAGGGGACGGGGAAGGGGAGAAAAGGGGGGCTTCTAATATTATTGCTCACAAGTACCTATCTGGTGTTTGCCCCCACCAATATTAATCAATCAGTTTAGATGGATTAGCTTTTACAAAGTCATGCTTCCTGAGAACGTACGGCAAGAACAGAAGTTAGTGTGTGTATGTATTTGGTGATATCTTCTTTCCTTGTATACAGAAAGTCCCTGAGTAGGGCAGGATCAAATTTTAAATGCAACCGTATTAAGGGACACATAGTGCCTTGAGAACATTGGCCTTGCAACTTATTTTCTCCCCTTTAGCCACCAAGTTATTTTCCTGTGAATGTCATTGGCAATGGATTACTCTCTCTGTTACTCTGTTCAGCTGCCAGAGCAATGGACTGTCAGACTTGGTCAAGCAGGTCACTTGGCTGCTGAGCTAGTTCCTCGCTGCATTTGGCTTCCACTGCTACCAGCTCCAGTTACTGGTATGACCAATCTGATTGATCTCCAGAACGCAGTGGTGACCTCATTCACTTAATATAAGGAAAAAATGAACACAAAAGAAACAGAGGACATGTGCCCATGAGCACATATTGGACGGGTGATAGATAGCACAGCTGCCACCAGGGAAGAGAGAGCCCTGAGGGGAGGGCACCACCCCTTTTAGTACATCCACAGATTTCCAGATCATCAGCCAAATAATAGATTTCTTTCACCAGCACAGTATGAACCTTGAGTCATCATAGCAGTTAGAAGACATCCACACATGCTCTAAATTGTGTGTGGAGTGGGAAGAGGGTTGATCTGAGGTGACAGAATGTCTAGAATGCTGAATGAGGATGCTCTAAACTGGATGCTAGAGACTATTACCAGTCCCCCAAAGCAACAGGTTATCCCTCTGTTGTACTTCATACTTTCCCTAGAATTTTTTTTTCAGGACTCAGATCCTCCACGATCTGGAATCATTATCTATAAGACACTACCTTTTTTTTCCCTCTGAACTTCCTTTATGAAACAGAAAATACTCACTTACCAACGGTCAGCTTTTATCTCTTTGACTATTATGAACCCTGAAGAAAAGTATTTCTAAGTCTTTTCTACTTTCCCAACTAGTTCATTCTTCTTGGTCAGCATTAGAGTCAGAGAATTAGCATTTAAACTAAGCATCTAAAAGAACAGTGACACAATCACACACTCCTCTATTATCATTTTGTATGCTAATAATAGAAACACAAATCCTGGTAGAACACTCATTCAAAAAAGATACCAGTCAAGTGCTTCCATTCTGCCTCAGTGGTACGGTAGATATAGCACTAGTTTCAATACTATCTCCTTGGCTTTTCCTGACATTGTTCTCCCCTGACTCTTACACTATCTGTCTGGCTGCTCTTCAGTTTCCTTTGCAGGAGCATCCTTCTCCCCTCAACTATAAGTAGAAGTGGCTGGATTAGAGTTCCAGGCACATGAGCAACAAGACAATGGGCTACACATTCTTCTCTGATCCCATTTGCCTCTTGAATCTCTCCAAAACAGAAATCATGCATCAAAGATAAAGCCACTTAAGGATAATAAATAAAGTGAAAGAAATCCTTTTTGAAAGTAGCATAAAAATGAAATTTAAAAACTAATAAACAGGACCAGCTAAAGGGGAGGGAAGGGGGTAAAATCTACTTGACTAACTGAAAGGGAAAAAGAGGGGTAAGAAATACATAACCTGATAAAAGCAAGAGAGATGAACTAATAAACAAAACCTTAAAGGGAAAGGGTAACAAATGAGAAGAGGGACTCGGAGTTGAGCCAGTGGGAAAAGGGTCATCGTAAAAGACAAAGATTAAAGTAAAGTGACTGAAGCAATATAATACTGTGTTTACAGCAGAAGAGGGAGGAAATCATAACTTGAAGGGGAAAAAATCATTTAGAGACAGATGGAGAAAATATAAACCTAAGTCTCATAACTTTAAAAGTGAATGGATTAAACATTCCAATAAAATGAAAAAGAGTGATAGACTGGATAAGAAACAAAACTCTAATATGTCACTTACAAGAAACACATTTAAAAAACGCACACGTTAAAATTAAGGGTGTGAGGAGAAAAATTACTCTGCATCAAATAAATCCAAAAACAGCAGGCGTTGCCTTCATGCTATCAGACAAAACAAAAACAAACATTCAAAAAATAAAGAGGGGCAAAGAAACCATATTATTCTAAAAGAAATTATAGACAATAAGCCAATATAAACAATAAAGTTAAATGTTCCAAATGCTCTAGCATCCAAATTCATAAAGAAAACATCTGTATTTCAAAAAGACATAGACAGTCACACAATAGTAACAGAAAATTTCAATACTGCTCCTTCAGTTTTAGATAAGTCTAACAGAAAGATAAACAAAAGGGGAATATGAAACTGAACAAATTTATGGAGAAACTAGCATTAAAAGACTTATGATCCCTCCTAAATTCAACAGCAAAAGAATATTCATATTTCTCCATACCACATGAAACTTTTACCAAAACATATCATGAACTATGGTACAGAGATATCACAAATGAATATAAAAAGGCAGAAATAGTCAATACATCCTTTTTTGTTTGTTTGGGTTTTTCTTTGCTTTTCGGAGGGGGGGGGCAGGGCAATTGGGGTTAAGTGACTTGCCCAAGGCCACACAGCTAGTTTTCTGTTAAGTGTCTGAGGCCAGATTTGAATTAAGGTCTTTCTGACTCCAGAGCTGGTGCTCTATTCACTGCACCACCTAGCCACCCCAATACATCCTTTGTATACCATAATACATTAAGAATAAAGAATGGTTCAGATACCATAAACAAAATATAGAGTACTAAATGAAGCCGTAACAATGAAATCTTAAATAACGAGTGTAAAAAAAAATCAAAGAAATAATTAATAACTACATAAAAGAAAATGATAATGGTGAAACAAGAAACCAAAATTTCTGAGATGCAGTAAATCAGCCCTTGGGGAAGAAAGCATATTCTTACAATTATAACTCTTATAACAATTACATATTACCAAAATATGGAAAAAAGATTAATGAACTGAATATACATTTTAAAATTTAAAAATCAAGAATAAACAAATAAAAAATAAGCACAAAAGAGGAAATATTGAAAATTATAGGGGAAATGGGTATACTGGAAACAAAAAAAACACAGAAATAAATGATAAAACTAAAACACTAGTCTTTGAAAAGACTAATAAAATTGATAAATCTTTAGCTTATCTGATTAAAAAGAGAGCTAAAAATAAAATAGTAAATGAGCAAGGTGAAATTACAGCAAAACCAGAAGGAATAAAAAGAGTAATCAGAACATATTATGTAGAATTTAATGCTAGAAAAACTGAGAACACAAAGGAAATGGAGGAATACCTTCAAAATATAAAATAGTCACACTATCAGAAGACTAGATAGAGATCTTAACGTAGTCTCAGGAAAGGAAATGTAGCTGGAAATAAACTACCAAAAGGTGGGATGGGAGGTGGGGGGAAGAGCAGAACCGGGAGCAAAGAACCTCCCAGACCTGGTGCAGATTCACAGGAGAATTCTATTAAAATTTCAAAGAATAATTAGTACCCATACTTCACAAATTATTCTTAAAAATTGAGAAAGAACCCTATCAAAATTCTTTTATAAGTCAAAAAAAGATTGTTAAAAATGGATAGAAAATTACAGGTGAATGTCATTAATGAACACCAACTTGAAATTTTTTTAAAAATCCTATCAAACAGATAAGAGCAATTTATCCAAGAAATCATTCAAAATGATAAAATGGAATTTATTCCAGGGATGTATGAATGATTAAACACTGGAAAAACAATCAACATAAGTAATGATATTAAAAAAATTAAAACATCCAAAACAACAAGATCATCTCAGTAGATGAAGAAAAGGCCTTTAACAAAGTACAGCATTCTTTTATGCTTAAAAAAAAAAAAAAAAACACTAGAGTTTCCTAGGTCTAGGCAATCAGTCAGCCAACAGGCATTTATTAATACCTTGTATGTGACAGGCTCCATGCTAAATACTGGGGATACAAAGAAAGAAAAAAGTCTCTTCCCTCAAGTAACTTATCATCTAATGGGGGTTAGGGAAGTGACAACAAACAAATATATACAAACAAATTATATTCAGGATAAATAGAAAAAAAATTAACAGAGGGAAGGCACTAGAATTAGAAAACTTTTCCTGAAGAAGGTCAGATTTTAGTAGGGACTTGATGGATGCACAAGGGAAATCAGGAGGCAAAAATGAAGAGAGAGGATGTTCCAGACGTGGAGGGCAGTCAATGAAAATGCCCAGAGTGGATAGATGGAATGTCTTGTTTACCAAAGAACAAAGGAGACTAGTGTCAATACATGGGTTGAGAGGTTGAGAATGGGGTATAAGTACAAGAAGACTGAAAAGAGGAGGGGAACATATTTTGAAGGTCTCTGAATGCCAAACAGAGATTGTTGTATGTGATCCTGAGGATAACAACAGGTAAATCAAATCCTGATTTGTAGCTGCTAATTTCTCCATTTAAGGAGAGAGCTCAACTCAGCCATCTCAGACTTCTTTGACTAACTTCTTACCACTCCCTTCCCATCCCTCCCCTTCTTCAGTTTCCTTTTGTGTTTTGTCTTCCCTCATTAGATTGTGAGTTCCTGGAGAGCAGGGCCTTTTTTTTGTCTTTCTTTGTGTCTTCAGCACTTAGCACAATGCCTCGTACAATGTAGGTGCTTAATAAATGTTCAGATACCAGAGTACTAAATGAAGCTGTAACAACAAAATCTTAAATAACGAGTGTAAAAAAAAAAATCAAAGAAATAATTAATAACTATGTAAAAAAAAATTATAATGGTGAAACAAGAAGCCAAAATTTCTGAGATGCAGTAAATCAGTCAGCTCTCACATCCCTGAATTTATAGCTAATCAGCTGTCATGTCTTGTCAATTCTACTTTCAGGATTTACCTCAAATCCCTCCCCTTCTCTCGAATTCATATAACCATGCCCCTATATCTGGCCTTCATCACCTCTTGCCTGGACTGGGCAATAGCCTCCTAACTGGTCTCACTTCATACAGACTCTACATTTTCCTTTATGTTTTCTACACAATTATCAAGTTGACATAACTAACACATGACTCTGGTCATGGTTACTCCTTTAATCAAGAAGATGCCTCACAATACTTTTTATTCATTTTGTATTTAAGGATTCATATCCATGTTGTTTACCACAGCAGAATCAAAAGTTCAAGAACTCAGGGACTATCCATTTTTGTCCTTGCATAAATCTGCAGAATCTAGTGCAGAATCTGGCACACAGTGGGATAGGATCAGTTTTTTGAAGTGTTGCACAGGATCCCAAAACAAGAAATAAGTGCATTCTCTGTTCCTTTGATTTAGCTCTCTCCTAACCTGTTATTTCTAACTTAGTAAAGAAGCAGTTGATACCTTAGTTTCTAGATTGTTAATCTTACTAGTTAACTTCTCACATTCTAATTCCTCTTATTCATAATATTTCTAGCTTATCGTGCATGTCTCTTATTTTTAAACTTTGTTTTTGATATGAATTTAACAAACATCCACAAACATAAACATGACAGTATAAAAAGAAAAAAAAACAGAAAAGAGGTTTGCGTGTGAAATGATGAGTCTGTTACATGGATTTTTAAAAAATAAATATGAAATTTAACATGGTAGGATTTAACACTGCTCTGCTTTTCTGTGCCTTCTATGTATCTTTGTTTTTTATCGATTATTTTATTCACTTTCATTGGTCCTCTTTTTTCCTTCTTCCTTCCTTTGTTTCTTCTCCTCCTTTTCATTTATTTTTTTCAATATCACTATAACTGGGTCAGGCTTCTTGTAGAATGTGAAACTTTAGCCTACACGTGAAAGAAACCAGGAACTCTAGGAAGCAGAGATGAAAAGGGACGAGGTTCTTGGCATGCAGAATAGCCAGGGAAAGTGCCTGGAGTACAGAGATCAAGTGCTTTGTGTGAGAGGAACAAAAAGGCAGCACATGTCTCTGGTTTGCAGAGTATGTGGTAGGTTAGAAGAGTAGGAAGGTAGGAAGGGACTCACTTATGAGTGTTTAAGAGCCAAATAGGGTTTTATATTTGATCCTGAAAGTGATATGGAGCCACTGGAGTTAACCGAATAGAGATATTATATGTTCAGATCTGTGCTTAAAGAATTTCACTTTGGCAGTTGAATGGAGGCTGGACTGGACTGGGGAAAGATTGTAACAGGCAGATTAATCAGCAGGCTATTGTGGTAGTCTAGGGATGAAGTAATGAAGGAATATACCAGGATGGTGGTAGCATCAGAAGAGAGAAAAGGAAGCATAATGGAAGTTTTAAGAATGTAGGTTCAATGTCAAGATTCGAAAACTGATTGGACTGGGGAGAGGTGTCAAGGGAGAGTGATGATATGAGCCAGGCTGATCAAGAGGAAGATAATGTTCTCTATCGTAAGAAAGGAATATTTGGGGAAAAGGAAAAGGTCAGGTTTTTTGGACATTCTTAGTTTAAGATATCTAAGAAAAATCCAGTTCTAGATGTCCAATAGACAGTGAGACATGCAAGTTGGGAGGTCAGGACAAAAGTTTGGACTGCACACATAAATCCGAATGACCTGGAAAGAAACCTAGCTAGGAGATTGAGGAGAAACCGTCAGACAAATAGAAGAGCTAGGAAAGAGTGCCGCTAAGGAAAGCTAGAGTGAAGAATATATCAATAAGTGGGTAATTGGACAGTGTCAAAAGCTGCAGAGAAGTCAAAAAGGATGAATATTGAGGAAAGGGGATGGGATAGAATGACATCACTTGTGCATGTAGAGGAGCTGGACTTGGCAAGGAAAAGGGTCACTTCTTCATGAGACAGAGTTGAAGAAGGAGATAGTGGTGGAAAACACCCAACTGATTTGAGATGAGGAAGAAACTAGGAGAGAGATCTCAGAGAATGTCCTCAATTTTCTCAGTGAAATTTGAGGCAGGTTTCTCAGTTGAGATGATGGGGGCAGGAGGAGCTATAGGACATTTGTAGAGGGATCAAAGTCTAGGAAAACCTCTATGGTGAGTAAGATAATGAATCCATTAGGAAAGTATAAAAGGAAGTATAAAAATGAAGGTCCAAGTGATATTATATAACATAATTTTGTTATGGACCCATTCAGGATGGTTTCCTGTTTTTCTTGTTAGGAATAATCCCAGTCTGGGGCCTGACAGGGCAGGAGTAGCAATAAGAGATGGGTCAAGAAACTTGAGAGCCAAGGATAGTGTAGAGATGAACAAGTTCGCTAAAGTCTCCTGATGATTAAGGGATGACAGTGTTGTCTGTATATGGGTAATGGCTTGGGAAAGACTAAGGCATAAAGGGACTGGAAGTCACAGAGAGGATATAGAACAGGCTTAAAGGTTATAGAGCAGAAAGAAAGATCTATAACCAAAAATTATGACCAGATTAAAAAAAAAAATTAGAGTTCATGAAGTTAAAGACTTGGGGGGAAGAGGATTTGCACAGTTATAGCCAGGAGTTCAGAATCACTGAGAGGGAGAAAATATTATGTTGTGGGAGTATGCCATCACTGAAAAATGAGTTCAGAAAGATTACTCTCCCCTGGGGTTTTGGGGGCAGGCCAGAGAGTGCACCAGCAGTAGAGAGAGAGAAAACAGCATGGAAGGGCCTTCTAATGATGTTCAGATTACAAGCAGGGACTGAGCTGGTTTCAGGGTGGAATTATTCTATTCTATGGAATTATTCAGGTAATAGTATGCTAATTATTTCTGCTTTGAAGGCCATAAATTCTACCATTTGTTGACTTTTAACTTCTATCAAGATGGCGATTTCTGCCTTAAGTCATTGTGTAATATCTTTGTGTGGTTCAAAGCTGTCTTACAAATTTATAGGGTTCTATGTTCCTTCAGATATTAGTTCAATTTCCTTTGTCTTACAATATTATTTAGTGACACCTATAAATTACTAGAATGTCTTGGTACTTATCTGCCCTTCTAATTTTAGTGTCTTCTGGGTTGATTTATATCATTGTATTTAAGGTTTCAAACTGAATTTTCTTCCTCCTGAGATCTTCGGTGGTTTTATTCTTTTTTCCTTATATTTCTCTCACTCACTTGTTTATTCCTTTGTCTTTGATAGTAGATTTCCCCCTGCAGATGGATCTCAAAGTTATCTCAACTTCTCTCGTTGGAGACTTGATTTTTAGCTGCCCTTGGTCTCTGCCGTTAAGTAACTTCTGAGGGGGGCAGACTGATTCCAACCCTTTCCTTTTGGCCTGGTGCAGCACCCTTAATGTTGACCCTTTGCTTCATTTGCCCCTTTTACCTCTTTGTTTTAGTTCTCTGGCTGGACTGAGTCAGGATCTACCATTTTTTTTGGTAGAGTTTTGAGCTAGTTAGATGCACCCATCTTTTCAGTCAGAGATTCTATAATCTTCTCCAGTAGGAACACAAAGAGCAGGGCCAGAATGAATGGGCAGAGATGAAATACCCTACTGCAGTGGTTCTCAACCTTCCTAATGCCATGATCCTTTAATATTCATATGTAGATGTATCTGCACGTGGGCGACCTGCCTGGAGATGGATAGAGGAGTGGTGTCTCTGTTCCTAAGTCCATTGATGGTCTCAGGCGACCCCTGTGAAAGGGTTGTTCGACCCCCAAAGGGGTTGCGACCCACAGGTTGAGGGCCGCTGCCCCACTGAATCTCAAAATCCACGAATTTGGTGTTGTTACTTTTTAAACACTTTGCACAAACATAGAAGCTAGTGAAGGAAAGGTGCTAAGTGTACATTTTATGAATTAGTATTTTCTACTTTTATTTCATAAGACTGTTATCTTGACCTATGTAGATATTTATATTTGTTTTACCTGCAGTACGCAATTCCTTTTCTGGAATTTGGGGTGGCAAGGACAGGATGGGGGGAAGG
Organism: Pseudochirops corinnae; assembly: GCA_028646515.1. Lineage (NCBI taxonomy): Eukaryota > Metazoa > Chordata > Mammalia > Diprotodontia > Pseudocheiridae > Pseudochirops > Pseudochirops corinnae. The sequence continues at coordinate 17,357,041 of CM053591.1, forward strand.
GGAGGTGCAAAGGGTTGAGAGCTGACAGGGGCTGAAGAACGTTCTCCTAGTTTGCTCATGTGACCTGATTTTTCTGGCTCTGTTTATTTTACCTTGCATCATTCCTTACAAGTCTTCCCAAATTGCTCTGAATTCCTCTTGTGTCCATTACATTCTTATATCAAATTTGTTCAGTCATTCCCCAACTGATTGGAACATACTTTGCTTCTAGTTCTTTACTATGAATTTTATGGTATAATCATACTTAACTGTATGAATATTTTGAAGAATTTCAGACAGTGAAGGAAAATTGCTTGGATTATAACCTATTTTCAATTTCTTAAGATTTCAAACAAATATAATTACTATGATAAATATATGCTACCTTATGGGTGTATGCTAATTACTGAGGAATGAGTTCAGGGATATGACTGTCCCCAGGGGGTCAGTCAGCCAGTGCAGGGATGGGGCAGACCAAAGAGTGAGGCAACAGTAGAGAGAAAACAGCATGGCAGGGTCCTCTAATCATAAGGAAGTTCCAGGCAGGGGCTGAGTTGGCTTCAGGGTGGAATTATTCTATGGCATCAAGTAATAGTCTGCTAATTATATCTCAAGCCTTTGAGTGGATCAAATTCACAAGGATATCAACAAACATTTTAATTGGGACAGCTGTTGGTCTAAGTCTTATACAGCTTAATAAAAGCTGCAGATACTTGAAGAATTGGGCTATTTATTGTCTATAAGACATTAAGAGTTTATTTTGAGTTTCTAGTGTGTTCCCCATGTGCCCAGAGAGACAGGAAGGACTCATACTGTTGTACTATGGTTCCCATTTTCATTTGCTTTAATGTGATGATTTTCATATGTTATTCTCCCAGAATCGAAGTAGAAAGCTCTAGCACAGCTTACATTAAATTTGAAGTATAATAGCATGAAAGGAAATGTTAATAGAATGGAGATTTCATCCCGGTGGTATATATGTATGTGAGTGTGCATGTGTGTCTCTGCCAAAAAAATTCCCTTTTTCATTCAACTCCAATGAATGAAAAGTTAATAATATTCTCACTGGCATAGTCTATGGTTTGGATCCAGAAAGGAATGATCTATATATCCCTTTAGTTAGGCAGTAGAATGGACAGTTAATAAGAACCAAGAGATGGAAGATCCCGATCTCTTGGTTTTTGGCAGAAAACTAGCAAGACATTAATTTCCAATTGTAAGCTTACTTTTTCTCATAGCTCTTTTCAATCTCTCATGACACTACCATATTCTCTATAGCGGACAAATCAGTCTATAGAAGCTAATAACATTTTTAATAATTCAGTTCATGCATCATAGTGTTCAAAATATACATCCATGAAAGTTTCCCTTTAAAGCTGAAGATGAATCAGCATCTACAATTTCAGACTTTCCAGGACACCAAAGCAATTCACAACCTTGGTGAGAGCTTGGTTCTCTTGCAGCATTGGAAGGAATACTATTTCTTTTTTGGCTTTGTGTCAGTGTTACAGTGGATGCTTAAACAGATGGTGTGACTGAAGTCATTTTTAGGAAAATAAAATAGCTCTACAAATAGATAGCAAAGGAAAGGAAATATTTGGAATCAACTTTAGAATCTGACTCTTTTTGTTTTAATATTATCCACATCAATTCCCAGTTTACAATAAACATTGAAAATTGCCCTCTTTGAATGAGCCACACCCCAGGTTTGAAAATCAACTGGGCCAAAAATTTGCAGAGAGACAGCTGTTCAAGACAGCTGTTTACAGTTAAATATTTAAACCACATTTAAATGGTTCACAGTCATTCAGTTAAGGAATCTAGTCCATATACATATATA
>CM053591.1:17358959-17484957 GCA_028646515.1 Pseudochirops corinnae
TCACTTTAATGTGACCCAAAATAGCAATTATCAGTGTAAAAATTATATATAGAAAAGTATTTTTGTACTATGGGAATCGGATGAAAGGGAGAATCCTCTTCTGTAGATCATTCACTCTTAAAGTGTTTGTTCAGTCATATTTGCCTATGTTCATTAAAATTAGTTGTCCACCAAAAGGATCTCAACATTTTACTGTGTTCTTGGAGGAGAGATAGATAGGTTTCTTAAATGTTTACCCTACAAGTACAAGCAAGCAAAATAGTCCTTATCCCCAATGAACTTTCATTTTAATGGCAATAACACATAAAAGGGATCTTGAAAGGTGGGATAGTGGTAGAGTTAGATATGAAGTTATCCAAAAAGTAGTGTGGAGATCTAACTTCCAGCAACACAAGGTGAAGCTCATCTATCAGATCTAGGGAATCTGAGGTCAGAGTCCAAAGTTGCAGGGACTGAGAAGTTAAAAATGAAAATTATAGCCCAAATACAGACGGAACAGTAGTAAGGAGATAGCTGGGAATCAGGGTTTAATATCTATGTGGAACTTTGGGGTTTACTAAGCCCTTCACAAACCTTATTTATTTTGTTACTCAAGCCTACCCTATGAGGTAAATAACCCAATTACTAGATGGTTTTTTTTTTGGCTTTTTATGTGAAGAAATTTAGAGATTAAGGGATTGAGTGAAATCAAAATGCTAATGAGAACCACTATCAGAATCTGAACCTACAAATTCATTGACTTTATATACAAAATGCATTCAAAGTGATTTATCTCGCCAAATAAATCAGCTAGACAATAATTATTTCTTATGTACCTCTAGTTCAGTGGTTCTCAACCTTCCTAATGCCGCAACCCTTTAATACAGTTCCTCATGTTGTGGTGACCCCCACCGTAAAATTATTTTTGTTGCTACTTCATAACTGTCATTTTGCTATTGTTATGAACTGTAATGTAAATATCTGATATGCAGGATGTATTTTCATTGTTACAAACTGAACATAACCCACAGGTTGAGAACCACTGCTCTAGGCACTATGGAGAATACATAGAAATATGGCATGGCCTTTACTCTAGAAAAGGCAAGTATGTAAAGTACACCTATGAAATCTTAACTAACCATACAGGACATTACAGGATGAGTGCTGGGAGGGAACATCATTTTTTCAGAGAAAGTAATAAAATAAATTTTAACTAGATCAAGTTTTTAATGAAAATAGAATGTTCAAATGGAATGGCCAGTTGTAGATTTAGGACTGGTTCTTTAGGCACTGGTCAGAGGCAGAAACAGAAAGTAAGAACTTATTCTCATTAAAGCTGGGAGAGTGGCTGAGTGCCAAAGAAAGGAGAACATTTTCAGAAGAGCAGAAAGCTAAAGGCTGAAGTCTGGGGAATCCACATTAAACAAGAATTGTTAGAGTAAGAGAACCAGGGTGTGGCATGTCAGGAGAGGTTCAGGGGAATGAAGAAAAGACATTGTTTTTTTATTAGTAGTGTAAGTTAGAGTTGACATTTAAGCACTGTTGCAATACAGTGGTGGGATAAAGTCAGGTGAAACTGGGTTGCAAGGAGCAAAGAAGTGAATATATGATTAAACTGATTTATAATTGATTTGCAAGGTCATCAGAGGCAGGAAGACTCTTGTGCCAGGCATTCAGGTCACAAGTATTTAAAAATCACCCACTATGTGCCAGGTTCTGTGCTAAATGATCAGGATACAAAGAAAGGCAAAAAAAAAAACCAGTCCCTGCTCTCAAGGATCCCCTCTCCTTCTAGTGGGGGAGACAAGATTAAGGAGGAGAAAAAAATGGAACAGCTGGAAGAGGCACCAGAGTCATGTTTAATTGAGAGATAAGGACTCTGTATAATTTTATGTAGATAGGAAGGAGTCATTGAAGAGGAAAAGACTGAAGATACTAGAGAAAAAGGAATATTTGAGTAAAAAAGCTGACAAAGTTTAGCATTAAAAAAATAAGATCTTGGCAAGTAGTCCCATCACTTCCTGGCAAACAGAAGGAGAATCAACAGAAGCAGTGCCAGATTTTATATTCTTGGGCTTAAAGATGACTACAGAAGGCAGCTGCAGCCACAAAATTAAAAGACATTTGCTCCTTAGGAAAAAAGCTATGGCAGATCTGGACAGCACACCAAAAAAGCAGAGGCAACACCTTCCTGACAAAGGTCTGTATCATCAAAGTTATGGCTTGTCCAGTAGCAATATTGCTGTGAAAGCTGGACCATACGGAAAGCTGAGTGCCACAGAATCAGCACTTTTGAATTGTGGTACTGGAGAAGACTTTTGGGAGTCCCTTGGACAGCAAGGAGAACTAATCAGTTAATACTTAAAAAATTAATTCAAATCATTCACTGGAAGGTCAAATACTGAAGCTGAAGCCGAAATACTTTGGTCACTTAATGAGAAGACAGGACTCATTGGAAAAGATGCTGATGTTGGGAAAGATTGAAGATGAAAGAAAAAGGGGAGAGCAGAGGATGAGATAGATAGTATCATGAAAACAAGGGGCATGAATTTGGAGAGATTTCGAGAGATAGTGAAGGACAGAAGGGCCTGAAGCACTGTGGTCCACAGGGTCACAAAGACTCAGACACAACTGAATGACTGAACAACAATGATTTCACAGAAGAAGCAGGAGAAAAGTTGAGTGGAGAGCTGAGTGGTTTAGTCCTAAAGGAAAGAAGGCTCTCTCTTCTTCAAAGACTTCTAGAAAGATAAGAAAAAAAAGGCACAAAAGCAGACTTTTGAGACAGGGGGTAAGCTTCTTGAATTCAGGAATTGTTTCATTTTTTCATCTTTGTTTTACTAGCGCCTAACACAAGATCTAGCACAGCAGTTCTCAACCTGTGGGTCACGAACCCTTTGGGGATGGAACTACCCTTTCACAGGGGTCACCTAAGACCATCAGAAAACACATATTTCTGATGGTCTTAAGAACGGAGACACCACTCTTCTGTCTCCAGGCGAGTCCGCCCACATGCAGATACATGCACATCTGAATAGTAAAGGGTCCTGGCATTAGGAAAGTTGAGAACCACTGCTCTACCATATAGTAGATGCTTTAATTAATTGAGATGAAGAGAAAGACAGATGAAGGGACTTAAATATTATAAGCATCTAACTGTTAGCTTAAGTAGAAATTGTGCAAAGTTTGAGTGCTCTTCATTTTTGCTTTTCACAAGGATAGCCTTGCTTTGTCTTGTGACACATGAGACATTCTATTTCCTGACTCCCGACATTTTCAATAGCTGTCTCCCTGGACATCTAGAATTTCCTCCCTTTTGCTGTTCTTTAACTTCCTTTACTTACTTTAGGTTCCAGGTAAAATCTCACTTTCTGAACTAACCTTTCCTGATCTCCCTTAATGGTAGTGTCTTCCCTCTGTTCACTATCTTTAATTTATCCTGTATATATATCTTGTTTGTCCATAACTATCAGTATATTATCGCTGCTCCCCTCCCCATTGGAAGGGGCAGCTCCATGAGAGAAGGGGTTAGGTTTTTCTTTTCTTTGCATTCCCAGTACTTTGTACAGAACCTGCCACAGGGTAGGTGATTTATAAATACCTGTAGCCTGAATGACTAACAAGAGTCTTAAATTCTTTGTATCTAATGTCACTGCAAATTAATTGCAAATCTCTCCCTCTTATTAACCACCTTTACCAACAAAAGTCCAGCTACAAGTTTATAATGGCAATTTTTCTAAATAAGCCTGTTGGCTACTTTGACACTTCAATGGATCAATGATCTATGCATTTAAGTACTCTCTCCAATTATGCAGATCATGGTATTCATGTACACTTTCTCATCCTGTGAAACTCTTGTCCATGTTCTCTCACAAATCACCAAAGATGATACAACTCAAAAACTAGGGCCTTTCCTTCCTAGATCTCTTGAGAGGGGTTAAATAGGCTGTTCACTGGCTATCACTTACTTTCATTATATGTCCAGTCCATCTGCTTTTCTGCTCATGTAGCTCTGTGCTGACATATTTTATGCTACTAATCCTATTTCTTCATTGGTAATACATTGCAATCTGTGCACGAAATAAAGAAAAAAAAATAGGTCCATAAACAAAATTCAATCTTTGGCCTTAGAATAGTCATATGAAAGGCCCCAAACATTCTTACCCTCTTTTTAGTTGAAATGAACTTTGTAGATTAGTAAAATGGAACACATTATTGAATAAAAGTAGGACTCTCCCTCCAATACACACAAGCACCCAACACTAATTTCAAGCCAATTCTTTGTATCTTCTTTCTCAAATAACTCCATGAACTTAGGGAATTTCCCCAAACTAATATTTCTAGGACTGTAACAATGTTATTGTCAGCTATCTTCTGATCAGCAATGCCTACTGGATATTATTGAGTTTATCTTCCTATTACACAATGAGGTAAACCTAGAATGGGAAATCAAATGTAAATCAACATTTCCAAAGCAGAATAAAAAATGTCTTTGCTAAAAATCTAGGTGATCATTTTTTTGCAAATCATATAGCAAGCCTCTGTATCCCTACTACCTAACATAGAACCTAGCACAGGCTAAGTGCCTAATGCTTATTAAATTCCATCAGGGAGGCAACTCAATCACAAAGTAGTTGGTAGTCTATTGTCAGTGATATGTGTAGTATCCAGGCCTTCCTGACTGACTATAGAATCCATAGGTCCTCTCAGTTTGGAGAAATAACTTCAATTATTACTAACTAGTACTACTACTAATTATACTGATAACAACAGTGACCACTTACACAAATACTTGGAGGCAGCTAGGTCACTCAGTGAATAGAGCACCGGCCCTGGAGTCAGGAGGAACTGAGTTCAAATCTAGTTCACTTAACACTTACTAGGCATGTGACCTTGCGCAAGTCAATTAACCCCAATTGCCTTGCCTTCCCCCCTCCAAAAAGAAAAAAAAAAACCTACATAAATACTTAAATAGACCAATGACCTCATTGATTTGGAAGGTATTTCCAAGTTATGGCAATCGCAACCCATTCATGCTTGCCCATCTTGAACAATTCTTTTTTATGTCCTCCCATAAGTTCACTGCAAGGTATCTATTCAATGTGCTAATGGCACAAGGAGGCGTCATAGTAGAACTCTGTGGAGGAACTGACACATATTTCTTTGAGATTTTTAAAACACTTTAAATAAATTATCCCATATATGCCTCAAACAACCTTGTGAGATAAGTACTGAGAGTATAAATAGGCTCATTTTACAAGCAAACAGGCACAGAGAAGTTAAGACTGGTCATACAGACTGGTGTTGGAAACAACATTTCAACCCAGATCTGCTTAACTCTTTAAGTCCAGCATTCTAACAACTGCACCATGCTGACATTCCAATGTTACTTTCTAGATTCTGATGCCCCTTTTAGCTACTGTCCTGCTTTTTTCCCTTACATAAAAGAATACACGTGTTTTTATTTTCCTAAATAGATATTGTTCTACATCACTTATTTCCATGATCTTTCTGAAGCTTTTGTGCTTTTAGTGGTTTGAAGTTGTATCATTCTAGAATTACCAAGACAATGAATAAAGTTATAAATAGGTTGTATTATCCCTTAGTTTAATTAAAATCATATTCATGAGTCATATTTATAAAGAACAGATGCACACATTTTAAAGGACATAGTGAGCAAAGAGGAAACATTGTATAATGGAAGAGTTTTGTTTTGTTATTTTGGCCCTTGCCACTGTTGAGAGGAGCTTCTGGTGAAAACACTCCCTCCATCAGTGCAGATATGCAATTTAAACTCCTCAAGAGTTGCCTGGGTATACTTGAGAAGTTTAGTAACTTGCCTGAGGCCACATAGGTAGTATGTGTTAATGTTCAGACTTGAACCCAGTTGAACCCTAATTCTAAGACCTGCTTTGTATCCTCTCTTCCTGAATTCAGTTTTTATCACCAAGTCCTTCTGACACATTATTTCTGATTGCTGTATCCAAGTCACCTCAACCATTAAATAAAGATAACTGGATTTCATGCAAACTTGGTTACTAGAAGTATTCCCCTTGACCAAATGTAACGGCAAGCAAAGTAGTGCTTTGCTCCTTGTCTCAGCTATTCAAGTGCCTTTGAGCCTTACTTCGGATATATTAATAGGCCTAAGGAAGTTTGGAGACCTTCCCTTAACAGGCCTAAGGTCATCACATGGATCCCATGGTAGGAGGAGCTTGCCAAAAGAGCAGAACAGGAAGGGAGGAATAGGAATGATGGAACAGGAAGGAGCAGAGCAGATACATGCTTGAGCACAAGCTAGGATCAAGTAGAACTGGGAGGGAAAATGCTCGTGGTGCCAGCACTCTGTCCATCTGTTCTGGCTGTGTTGATGTTACTTTGTCAGACAGAAGCACTCTGTCTATTGATTTGTATTAGTGTTACTTTGTCAGAGAGCAGCACTCTTGTCTGTTGATTTGTGTTGATTTTTCAGACAGAAAGTGAATTGAGATGGTAGTGCCAGCAATTGAGGAAACTGAGACAAGTGACTTGTTGAAAGTCTGACAGCTAATCAGTTTCTGAGATTGATTTGAACTCATATCTTCTTGACTCTAGTTCTGTAATATTTATCAGTGTCATTCATTTTGGTAAATATAATAATTTTTAAAAACTTATTACAATATTGAAATAACTCAAGTATTGCTATTGTAAATCTCCTGGAATATAAAACCTATGAACCAAGGTAAACTGTATGTGATCAAACAGGAGATTAAGAGATTAAACATCGATACCTTGGGTGTCAGTGAATTTAGATGGATGGAAACGGGTAAATTTAGTTCAGGTTATCAATGCTTATACTACTGTAAGCAAGCGTCCCTTAGAAGAAATAGAGAAGCCCTCAGAGTCAATAAAAGGGAAAGAAAATCTTCACTGTGGTATAATCTCAAAAAAATAATAGAAAGATATCTGTTTAAATCCAAGGCACACTACTCAACATCACAGTATGCGTGTCTATGCTCCAAATACAGGTGCTGAGGAGGTCAAGGTTGATCAGCTCTATGAAGAACTACATTTTCTAGAAATAACAAAAAAACCAAAGACATCATGTTCATCAAATGGAACTGGAATGCTAAAGTAGAAAATCAAAATATAATTTAAATAACAGGCAAGTTTGACCTCGCAGTACAAATGAGGCAGGGCAGAGAGACTAATATGGTTTTCTTGGGATAATTCAATGGGCATAGCAAACACTTCCAAGAAACCAAAAGGTTCCATTTGGATATCACCAGACAGTCCAAAATGAAATCAGACTTACCATGTGCTTTGGAGCCAAAGGTGGAAAAACTATGCAGCCAGTTTTGAAAAGACGTGGGGCTGACTGTGGCTCAGATAAGGAGCTTGTTATGGCAAAATTCAAACAAACTGAAGAAAGTACAGAAAACAATCAGACCATATGGCTACGACTTAAATAATATCCCTTATAAATATGAAGTGGAGCTGACAAATAGATGTAAGGGATTAGATCTGATTAACAGAGTGCCTGACAGAGGTTCACAATATCGTACAGGAGGCAGCAACAAAAAACTGCTGCAAAGAAAACAAAGAGCAAGAAAACAAAATGGTTGTGTGATGAGGCTTTACAAATAGCTTAGGAAGGAAGGAAAGGGAAAGATATGTCCAACTGAATACAGGATTACAAAGAAGAGCAAAGAGAGATAAGAAAGTGTTGTTTTAAGGAGCAATGCAAAGAAATTGAAGGAAACAATAGAATGGGAAAGACAAGAGATCTCTTGAAGAAAATTAGAGCAATCAAAGGAATGTTTCATGCAAAAATTGGCATGATAAAAGACAAAAAATGATAGAGACTTTTCAGAAACAGAAGATTTTTAGAAGAGGTAGCAAGAATATAAAGAGGAGGGGCATAGCCAAGATGGCAGAGTAAAAGCAGTCACTTGCTTGAGCTCTCCCCCAACCCCTCCAAATACCTGTAAAAAGGACTCTAAACAAATTCTAGAGCTGCAGAACCCACAGAATGACAGAGTGAAACACATTTCCAGTCCAAGATAGCCTGGAAGGTCAGAAGAAGGATACATTACACTGGGCTGGGAGTGGAGCAGAGTCTGGCGTGACTGGTGTCAGCACAGATCGGGGAGAGAAGGCCTCAGGGGACTGAATCACTGGCAGACTTCTCACCCCACAAATGCGAAAGACAGCATGGAGGGTCAGTGGGAGAACTCTGTGGGACCTGGGTAAAAGAGAAGCACACAGTTCAGTCCCAGTGCTGAAACTCTGGAGGTGGTGGCAGTGCCAACAGCAGTGGTAGCGGCAGCAACAGCAGTAGCAGCTGCTTCCAGGGCTCTGGGCCCACAGACATTGGGGAATCAAGCAGCTGATACAAAATCTCTGAAGCCTGGGACAGTACACCCAGCCCCTCTGAAGTAAAGTCTACCTTGACAAAAATTTAGAAAGTCAAATATTTCACTGGGAAGAGGAGTAAACAGAGGGGAAAAAAGAATTAGACTATTGAATCTTCCTGACAAAGAAAATCAAAACATAACAACCAGAGAAAGACAACAAAGTCAAAGCTCCTACATCATAAAGCCTCCAAGAAAAACATGAATTCAGGGTGGCTAGGTGGTTCAGTGAATAGAGAAGTGGCCCTGGCATCAGGAGGACCTGAGTTCAAATCTGGCCACAGACACTTAACACAAAACTAGCCATGTGACCTTGGGCAAGTCACTTAATTGCAATTGCCCCACCTTCCTCCCTCCAAAAAAAAAGGAAAAAAAGAAAAATATGAGTTTGTCAGAGGCCAGGGAAGAGCTCAAAACCGATTTTGAAAATCAAGTAAGAGAAGTAGAAGAAAAATTGGGAAGAGAAATAAGAATGATGCAAGAAAATCATGAAAAGCAAGTCAACAGCTTGCTAAAGGAAATTCAAAAAAATACTGAAGAAAATAACACCTTAAACAATAGACTAACCCAAATGGCAAAAGAGGTCTAAAAAGGCAATAAGGAGAAGAATGCCTTAAAAAGCAGAATTGGCCAAATGAAAAAGGAAGTCCAAAAGCTCACTGAAGAAAATAATTCCTTCAAAATTAGAACGGAGCAAATGGGAGCTAATGAATTTATGAGAAATCAAGAAATTACAAAACAGAACCAAAAGAATGAAAAAACAGAAGACAATGGAAAAACCACCGACCTGGGAAATAAATCCAGGAAAGACAATTTAAAAATTATTGGACTATGTGAAAGCCATGATCAAAAAAAGAGCCTAGACATTAACTTTCAAGAAATTATCGAGAAAAACTGTGCTGATATTCTAGAGCCAGAAGGTCAAATAGAAATTGAAAGAATCCACCAACCACCTCTTGAAAGAGATCCCAAAAGGAAAACTCCTAGGGATACTGTAGCCAAATTCCAGAGTTCCCAGGTCAGGGAGAAAATGTTGCAAACAGCCCTAAAGAAACAATTCGAATATTGTGGAAATACAATTGGGATAACACAAGAGCTAGCAGCTTCTACATTAAGGGATCAAAAGGCTTGAGATATTCTGAAGGTCAAAGGAGCCAGGTAGGATTAAAACCAAGAATCACCTACCCAGGAGAACTGAGTATAATACTTCAGGTGGAAAAAGGGACATTCAATGAAATAGAGGATTTTCAAACATTCTTGATGAAAAGACAAGAGATGAATAGAAAATTTGACTTTCAAATACAAGAATCAAGAAAAGGTAAGCTGGAAAGAGAAATCATAAGGGACTTATTAAAGTTGAACTATTTATATGCCTACATGGAAAGATGGTATTTACAAATCATGAGACATTTCTCAGTATTAGGGTAGTTGGAGGATAAATAGATAGATAGATAGACAGATAGATAGATATATGATAGATAGACAGATAGATAGATGATAGATAGATGATAGATAGATAGATAGATAGATAGATAGATAGATAGATAGATAGATGGCACAGGGTGGGTTGAATATGAAGGGATGATATCTAAAAAATAAAATTAAGGGATGAGAAGAATATATTAGGAAGAGAAAGGAAGAGATAGAATGGAGTAAATTATCTCACATAAAAGACGCAAGAGAAAGGTTTCACAATGAAGGGGGGAGGGGAGAGGGGAGAGGGAGTGAGTGAACCTTACTCTCATTGGATTTGGCTTAAGGAGGGAATAACATACACACTCAACTGGGTGTCTTACCCTACAGGAAAGTAAGGGGGAAGGTGATAAGAGGGGGGTGATGATAGAAGAGAGGGAAGATTGGGGAAGGGGCTAGTCAGAAACAATTTGAAAAGGGAGAAGACCAAAGGAGAAAACAGAATAAGTGGGGGGAGGGATAAGATGGAGGAAAATATAGTTAGTCTTTCACAACATGACCATTATGGAAGTGTTTTGCATAACTACACATGTATAACCTATATTGAATTGCTTGCCTTCTCAATGGAGGTGGGTGAGAAGGGAAGAAGGGAAAGAATTTGGAACTCAAAGTTTTAAAAACAATTTTTTTAAAAAATGGTTTTTACATGCAACTGGGAAATAAGATATACAGGCAATGGAGTACAGAAATCTATCTTGCCCTACAAGAAAGTAAAGGGAAAGGAGATAAAGAGGGGTGGTTAACAGAAGAGAGGGCAGACTAGGGGAAGGAATAATCAGAATCCATGCCATCTCAGGGTGGAGGGGAGGGGAGAGATGGAGAGAAAATCTGGGACTCAAAATCTTGTGGAAATGAACATTGAAAAAGAAAAATCAATTAATTAACTAAGAAAAGGACACACAGAAGAATTATATAAGAAAGATCTTAACATCATTGATGAGTACGATGATGTGGTTACTGCTCTAGAGCCAGTCATCCTGAATGATTATGTCAAGTGGATTTTAGGAAGCATTGCTAACAATAAGGCTAGTAGAGGTGATGGAATTCCAGCTGAGCTATTTAAAACCCTAAAGGATGATTCTGTTAAACTGCTGTACTCATTTTGTCAGCAGTTTTGGAAAAGTCAACAGCAGCCACTGAAATGGAAAAGATCGTTTTACATCCCAATCCTAAAGAAGAGCAATGCCAAAAAAGTTCAAATTACCAAACAATTACATTCATTTCACATGCCAGCAAGGTTATACTTAAGATTATGCAAGCTAGACTTCAAAAGGCAGAGAAACTAGAGACTAAATTGCCAATATTTGATGGATTATGAAGAAAGTAAGGTGTATTAGCAAGTGCCCTAGCATACCCAGGATGGCCTGCTAGCACAGATTCTTTTGATCTGCTTTATAAAGGAAAGATAGCTTTAAAGTGGTTAACAATCCCACTTTTAATTACAGAGAAAGGAGTAAAGAAAATATAAGTAGAGAAATTAGTAAAAAGACCAACAGGGCTCCAGCTCTCTGAACACAGCACTATTGCGATGCACTTTACATACATCCCTGGATCGAGGGAGCACAAATATCTAAGCAGTCAGAGGGCTCTGAACAAATGGCTACTCAGAGTCGCTACCAGGGAATCAAAAGATCCTTTTCATGAACAAACCCCCAAAGCAAAATACTAACCTCACAGAATATATAACAAAGACTCAACATCTGATTGGCTGAGTGTAGAGGAGCTTGAGAATCCTCATGCCCCAGGACTTAATTGGAAACTCCCCATAGGCCAAAGCCTGTTTAGCTCTGGGCCATGGCCTGTTAAGGGGCAGGGAAGATCTTCAAATTCCCTTACCATTACACAAGAGTTCCAGAAAAATTACCTACTTCTGCTTTCTTAGCTACACTAAAGCCTTTGACCCCATGAATCACAACAAAAGGTGTCAAGTCCTCAAAGAAATGTAGCACATCATTTTACTTGTCTTCTGAGGAATCTGTATGCAAACCAAGAAACAGGAGTTAGACCCAAACATGGAACTGATTGGTTTAAGATTGGAAAAAAGAGTTTGAAAATTCTGTATATTGTCACTTTATTTATTTAACTTATATGCAGAGCATACCATGTGAAATGCCAGGCCAGACAAATCAAAAGCCAGAATCGGGGTTACTAGAAGAAATATCAACAAGTTCAGATGTTCAGACAGTAAGTACCACTCTGAAGGCAGAAAGTGAAGAAGAATTAAGTCCCTTAATGAGGGTGAAAAAGGAGAGTGCTGCCTTGAGGTTTAACATTTAAAAAAAAAAAACCAACACTCTAATATCTTGGCAAGTGGTCCCATCACTTCCTGACAAATAGAGGAAGAATCAATAAAAGCTGCCAGATTTTATATTCTTGGGTTCAAAGATCACTGCAGATGGTGACTGGAGCCACAAAATTAAAAGGCATTTGTTCTTTGGAAGGAAAGCTACGACCAATCTGGACAGCGTACTAAAAAGCAGAGGCAACATCTTACTGAAAAAGGTCTGTATCATCGAAGCTATGACTTTTCCAGTAGCAATCTACTGCTGTGAGAGTTGGACTATAAGGAAAGCTGAGTGCCACAGATTCCACACTTTCGAACTGTAGTGCTGGAGAAGATTTTTGAGACTCGTTTGAATAGCAAGGAGATCAAATCAGTCAGTACTTAATTTAGACCATTCACTGGAAGGTCAGATGCTGAAGCTAAAGTTTAAATATTCTGAAAATATAATGAGAAGATAGGACTCATTGGAAAAAACCCTGATGTTGGGGAAGAATGTAAGCAAAAGAAAGAAGCCCATCTGAAACTAGTAGAGGCAAAGGCAATAGAACTAGTTTAAGCAGAATAACAATATATTTTTATTAATGACAACAGAAATGTGAATGCATAAGCTGTAGACCGCAGTTCTCAACCTGTGGGTTATGTTCAATTTGTAACAATGGAAACACATCCTGCGTATCAGATATTTACATTATGATTCATAACAGTAGAAAAATTACAGTTATGAAATAGCAATGAAAATAATTTTATAACTGGGGGTCACCACAACATGAGGAACTCTTTCCCCTCCCACATCGAAATGTATACATTTAATGTAACTGTTGCATATGCTATTTAAGAAATTCAATAACAAGATAAAGATGAATCAATAACAAAGGCAAACTTTCATTTCTTATGAGTATCATTTACTATGTTTCCATCATCAACCTAAGATTTGTTACTTAATGTTTCTCAAATATTTACTAACATTTCTGTTTGCCTTTTAAATAACATATTTTGAGAGATTTTCAAATTTACCTTAATTAGGGATACATCCACACAATATTAATTCTTTATCAATTTCAATTACCATGAGGAATTCATTTCCAAAGCACATTCACACCTATTATTACCTAATACATAACTCAACAAATAGTTGTTGAACATTGTGCCAATTTATTTAAGGGAATATCTTTATACTGAACTTCATGGTCAGGGCTGTTTACATGAAAACCCTCCTGACTTGACTTGAGCTTACTAAATTTAGTTTTCCATTTCCTATTTCCTCTGTTACTGAGAGATAAGGTTAAAGAAAGTTGAAAGGCCTTCAATGTATTCCTTCAAAATACATTTCTTTCCCGAAGCAAATGAACACCAACTGTATAAATATTGGATGAGCTGAGGAGAAATATTTACTTTTTTACCAGAAAATTTTATAGACACTCGGGAATTAATTCCTTGTTTATTTTCATAACCAAATATTAGTTAATTTTATAACAAGTGCAAGAGTGGGATGATTGAGCTTAAATTGATAGAAAAATAGAACTTTTATGATGTCTCAAAGAAGTTTCTTCTAATAGATATCAAGAGCCAACATCTGTTTAGTGCTTTATGGTTTGGAAGCCTTATTTTGTTTCACTCTCACAGGAAGCCTATGGCATAGGTATTATTTTTCCCATTTTGTTTTGTCTGGACCCATGATTTCATTGATGGAGGAAACTCACAGCAAGGAAATTCCATTCACCAGTGCAGATCAGGAACTACTACAAAAATTAGAGGCATAGAGAGTTGCTTGGGGTCACTGCAAAGTTAATGGTCACACAGTTAGTTACAGGGTGGTCCAAAATATTTACTACAGTTTTGAACTATTGGTGCTTTTACTAATAATTTATTGATGCTTTTAATATTAAATCATTATTAGCTTAAAACTGCACTAACAATTTTGGGCCACCCTTTTAATTAGTGATGAGAATTGGATTCAGGCCTTCCTGGCTCTGAAGGGGACTCTTTATCCTCTGTGAAACAGCACCCCTCCTCCCTGTCTTATAGAAGAGGAAACTGAGGGTCAGTCAAGTTAACTGACTTGCTCATGGTTACACAACTCATAAGTGTTGGAGGTATTAAGGAAAGAAAAGTACTTAGGACCTAATTGTACAGTATCAGATACTTAGTCAGAGGTACTTATTACTAAGTGGTAGGTACTAAGACTTTTAGGCCACTTTGTATATTAGAAATAAGACTTGAGTCCAGGTCTTTTCTTACTCCAAGATCAGTACTCTACATTATACCTTAATTGAATAGCTAATTCATATAGGATTTAAATCATCTAGGCTCTTCTAGGATCTCAGATCTCATATTATTTTTCATTGTTAAGCAGGGGATCAGTGCCTAGAATAGGTTGAAATTTTAGCAAACAATCAACACTTTTGGAGTAATTACTGTGTGTAGAAAAAAAAAGTACTATTTCTGGTGGAAATAGAAATACCCAATTCTTTGTTATATTATAGTTAGCTTCCCGTATAGATGGCATAGAAATAAAGGCAAGTCTAGTCTATTTTTTTCCCTGAGACACTGTAGCAGGAAGCCAATATTCACAGTGCTAACAGCAACTATAAATATTCTGGCAAAGTTCTCAATTGCAAAATATAACAGACTCTCTATATAGAAGGCAGAAGCAAAACATTTGTTCAGACACCAGAAAACTACATCCCAACACCAGAAAGTCAAAGTCAAACCCATCATAGTAACAAAGGAGTTAATATACCATAGCACAGCATGAAGTTACACTATCCTTTAGCCTTCCCACAAAACAACACTCAGGAGCCTGACTGTATCCCTGGGTGTGTCCTCTCTGTCCCACCATCTAGCTGCTCTGAATCTCAGCTTCCTGTGGGCTCTGTTCCACCCTTCAGCAAACTCCTCCCACCACATGCTTCATGTGATTACATTCAGCCTATTAGGGGACAGGGAATATCTTCAAATCAGGGAAGGTCTTCAAATTCCCTTAGGCTTATTAAGGGGCAGGGAAGATCTTCAAATTCCCATTAACATTACAGATCCTTGGGGGCAGCTAGGTGATGCAGTGAATAGAGCACCAGCCCTGAAGTCAGGAGCACCTGAGTTCAAATCCAGCTTCAGACACTTAACACAAAACTAGCCGTGTGACCTTGGGCAAGTCACTTAACCCCAATTGCCCTACCTTCCCCCCCTCCAGAAAGCAAAAAAAATGAACAGAAAAAAAACATTACAGATCCTTTCTGTCAAAGAAATACAGTGTATTTCCAGAAAAGCTTAACACGATATTTTTAACAGTTAACATGAAATAATCAGAAATTGAAAAGCTTTTGCACAAACAAAAAAATGCATCTAGGATAAGAAGGAAAACAGTCAACCAGAGGAAATTATTTGTTTCACATATCTATAACAAGAGTTGGTCATCCAAGATATATAACAAACAACAGAAATATACAATGCCAGAAGTCATTCACCTATAGATGTGGTCAAGGGATATGCAAAGTTCTTATAAGCAGAACGGTAAGCTATTAACAACCATATGAAAAAAGTGTCTAATCACTAATAATAAGAGGAATAACAATCAAACCACCTTGAAGTTTCTACTGCACACCTGCCAACTGACAAAATGATCAGTGCTGGGATCAGTGTTGGGATTTTAGGAGTGGCACACCAATGCATCAATGACAGAATTATGACTTGGCCCAGCCATTCTGGACAACAATTTGGAATAATGCATGGTACAAAGAAAGATACACGTTAGATGTTCATATCCTTTTACCTAGAGATTCCACGGAAAATATATCTCCAAAGAGGTCACTAGCAAAAAAAGAAAACCTCCATGTAGTCAAAGTATGTACAGCAAAACTTTCTATGCAAAAGAACTGCAAACAATGTCAATATATCCAAAACATTTTCTTTGTCCCACAATTCTCCACTCTCTGAATTTCCTTGTTACAAGGGCATCTCTACCTTTTCAGTCATGTAGGTCTACAATCTCAGTTTCATTCTTTAAAAAAAGTTTTATGGATTTGTTTACTTTTTACAAAGCAAACACTTACCTTCACCATGAGAAGTCTCTTACAACTAAGTAAAACAATCAAAACTAGTAATACAGAAAGTTCATCTGAAAATGAACCCAGTGTTTCACATCTGTAGCATCCAAGACCACCCTGTTTTTATTGTTTTAATTAACATGAAGAGAGAGAGGAAGGGGAAGGGGGTGAAGAAGGGGGAGAGGGAGAGGGAGAGAGAGAGAAAGAGACAAAAACAAATACTTTCTAATAAATATAGTCAAGGAAAATAAATTTCCTCATTGGCTATATACACAAATGTACATGTCTCTTCCTACATCTTAAATCCATCACTGCTCTTTCTGGAAGTGAGTAATACTCAAGGTATGCTGAAATAAGTTCATAGGACAGTAGTGTCAAATTGAGATGGAAACGAAGACAACTAAATAGTAAATAAGAATCTCTGCAGCAACATATTGACTTAGAAAATAAAATATTAACATTATCTTTGCTCCATTGAATTTTTATTTATTTTGTTACTTATTTCTGAATTACATTTTGAACTGATTTTGGCTGCAATCTAATATACTGCTGCCTCCATGCCACTATGGGTTGTGCATCTGACACTTCTGTTGTAGGAGCTCATGAGTGAGCATTTACACCTCAGAAATCAGCAAACCATAAAACCAGGCTTGCTCTATTCTTTCACTGATTGTCTGGACTTAAGAAAGATGGGAAAAATATTTACAGTGCAGACAAAATTAAAATTGTGTCAATTTTGCTTCTTTTTTTTCTGGAGAGCTTATTGTTAAATATTTACTGGCATGCATCTCCTGAAATTATGCCTCATCATCAGTCTTCTTGAATCATAGATGGTCATTGTACTGATCATGGTTCTTACATTTGTCATAGCGGTTTTTATAGCATTGGTGTTAATGTCCAAGTTGTCTGATTCTATTTATTTCATTAACCCCTCACTCTCACATATTCAATCCAATATCGAATCTTATTTCTACCTTCTTGTATACGTCCCCTAATTTCCACTCACACAACCACTGCTGTAGCTCAGTCCCTCATCACTTCTCCTTGGAATGATTGCAGCAGTTCTCTAATTGGTCCCCCGTCTCATCTTTCAGGGTAGCTACGTGGCACAGGGGACACCTAGAGTCAAGAAGACCTGAGTTCAAATCCAGCCTCCAACACTTAGTAGCTGTATGGCTGTGGACAAGCCTCTTAACTCTGTTTGCCTTGTTTCTTCATCTATAAACAGTAGTTCTCAACTTTCCTAATGCCACGACCCTTTATGTGTTTTCCGATGTGAAATATGTGTTTTCTGAGGGTCTTAGGCAACCCCAAAGGGGTCGCGACCCACAGGTTGAGAACCACTGAAATGAGCTGGGGAAGGAAACGGCGAAAGATTCCAGTATCTTTGTCAAGATAACCCCAAACTGGGTCATGGAGAGTTAGACATGCATGGCTGAATCACAATGACAAAGCCGCATCTTTCCCCACTGCACTTAAAGTTCCGACCTCGCCAAGCTTCCCCCCCCCGTTTAATGAGCTCCCAAAGCTCCCTACAATAAATAATGGTAGTAATAATAGTAACCAGAATTTACATAGCACTCACAAATATTGTGTATTTCATTCTCACGACAAGGATGAAATATAATAACGTGTCTGTTACTTAAAGCTCCGCATGACGTAGTCCCTTCCTACCTCTCCATTCTTTCCACACGCTACTCCCTCCGCACATTCTGTGATCCAGTTAACTGACTTTCTTACCTGTTGCTCAACACATCGTTCCTTCTCTTCCCTGTGAGCTTTCCACGAACTATCTAGCGAATGGCGTGAATATTGAACAAAAGAAGTAAAAATGCAATAGATTAGAACAAAGAAAATCCCTCTTCACTTCTGCCTCCTGCTTGCATTGCTTCCTTGCTTTACTTCAACGCTCTACTCAAACCCCTCTTCAGCAAGAAACCTTTACACTCCGGGCAGATGCTAAAGCCTATATAGCTTTGTAATGGGAATGGGAATTTGAAGATCTTCCCTGCTTGGAAAATAAACTCTGCCCTCTAATAGGCTGAATGTGGTCACATAGAGACTGTGGTGGGAGGAGTTTGCTGAAGGGTGGAGCAGAGCCCACAGAAAGCTGGGAGTCAGAGCCAGAGAGAAGGTGGTAGACCGAGGAGCTCAGGGAAGGAGTCAGTCAGGTTTGTGAGTAAAAGATTGATCTTGGGGGTGGCGAGGTGGCTCAATGAAAAGATTGATCTTTTATTAGTTTGTGGGAAGGCAAAAGGATGGTGTGGCTCTCTGCTACGTTGTGATGCATTTTCTTTTTTTCTTCCTTTCAAAGTATTGCTCTATTGGAAACAGAAGGGGGATGCATGGGGAAATATAGCCCATGTGAACACAAGATGTATCAATAAAGTTTGTTTTATAACGTCTCCTTTTGTTGTCCTTAGACTTCATCATCAGTTTGATCCAACCTTTAACCTTCCTAGAAACTATTCTTTAATATTCCTCTCTTCAGTGATTATCACTTCTGTGTATGTCTTCTTACATATGATGTATGTATCTGTCTTTTTAATCAACTCTCCCTTTTATTCCTCATCGGAGTTACATAAGTTTATTTCCTCAAACTTTCATTCTTGAAATAATTATCTCCTTGGATCAACTTTTTCTTTAGAATTTTAAGCCTTGGAATCCTTCCTAATTCTTTCTCTGAATTCTTTGAAAGTTTCTCTCCAGGTCAAGGGTTCTGTCTCAGACTCTGCCTGCCTTTCCTCTCTTTATTTATCACAAATGTTAAACTGGAATGGTAATTTCCAAGAATCTCATCATTTCTACTTTACCAAGCAGGTCTTTCTCTTAGGATGCAATCAGATCTAAAATAGTAGTTTCCACTCTCACTTTTATCACTTTTTGAGGCATTCTTCTAAATGTCCATTTACATATATAACTAGGGACAGTACTCAGAATGGCATCCCTAACTCTGGTCAACCACGTGGATGCTTCCTAGCCTTCTTACAGCCTTGTGTGAGTCATTAATCAAGGGCTTTCACTTTGAGATCATGAAGAATTCCCATATTGGCTATGAATAGTTAATGACTCAGTAGATACCTAAAAGGGAGAATGGTACCTTCTGCCTGCTCCTTCTTTGCAGCTGTGAAAGAATTGTTTTATAGTAGGACTATTGAAGCAGCTTAGGGGGATAGATCAGGAGGAGGAAGGAGCAATTTACCCCATCCTTTATCCTAGCACCTACAGTGCTACAATGTTTCCTTCCTTGGTGCTTGGTTTTACACTGCCCCTTTTGAAATTTTTCTTTCTCAAAACTTGTAGTTAGGTGGTTCGGTGCATAGAGCAATGGGCCTGAAGTCAAGAAGACCTAAAATCCAATCCAGCTTCAGACACCTAGTAGTTGTATGTCCCTAGGCAAGTCACTTAACCTTTGATTTCCTCAGTTTCCTCAACTGTAAATGGGTATAATAATAGCACTTGCCTCCCAGGATTGTTGTGAAAACCAAGTACCTTAGAGGCTAGGCTGGTGTTTAAGAAATGCTTGTTTCCTTCTTTCTTCCAACCCTTCCTTTCTTCTTTCTTTCCTTCCTTCTTAATCTTAATCAAATGAGTATCAACATTGTGGAGAATATGTCAAGGTTTGGAGGAGACTTATTAAGTTCAAAATTTGAGGTCCAAATGAGTAATACTGGAAGACAACAAATCAAACTTCTATACTAGAAAAGATGACAACTGACAAAATGGTTGGCCCAGGATGAATGCACTGGGAATTGTTTGGAAAGTACACCGAGAAAGCAAAATATAAAAAACCCAATCGGCAATCCTAAAAAGTGCTTTATGTTCTAATATGGCCTAAATATCAATCCTGGTGGGTTATAACAGTAGTTGCATGCTGTTACTGAATTCTGTTTTAAGTTTGTATCTGCTGATTGCACAATTATGAATGTGCTATGTTTAGTATTCCTTTTATGTATAAGGAATTTTGTATAAGAAACCTGTCCCATTACTGACTAATTTTGCACATTGAGTACTTTTTTTTTAACTATTCCTTTGGAGGAAACTCTAGATATGAATCTATACCTAAATTTTAAATAATTTGTCTGTGGAATTCCAGAATAGGGGTTAACTGAATCTAAACCTAACCCTCAGTAGAGATCAGGTTCCCCAGCTCCTTTTCAGAACAATTACTGTCTATCCATGCCTCCTTCATCTTGTATTTTTGGAGATTTTTTTTTTTTGTACTCGAGTTTAAGACTTTACATTTATCCCTCCTGAAATGTCACCTTATTACAATTAGCCCAATGCTAAATGCTAGCCAATCAAGAACCTCTTGGATCCTGGATTCTATCACCCATAGTAAGCCATCCCCTTCAGCTCTGTGTCTTTTGCAAATCTGATAGGCATAGTATCCACACCTTTGTCCAAGTCCCTAACAAAAAAGCTAAGTAGCACAGGACAAAATACAGGTTCCCTTAATACTCTACCAGAGATTGCTTGCCAAGCTGATACTGAAGTATTAGCACCTAGTCAGTGCTTGAGTCTGGTCATCCAACCAGTTCTAAATCCTTGTGTTTGTGTTATCTAATCCCCGTCTCTCTATCATTTCCCCAAGTAGCATATTACACACATTATCCAAAATTTTGTTAAAACCTAATTGTTGCCAGCATTACCTTCATCTACTAGTTCAGCAAACCTTTTGAGAAAGCAAGTAAAATTAGCCTGGCATGACTTGTTCTTGATAAAAACCATTCTAATTCATTGCAATCAACAGTTCCCTTTTTATATATTCACTATCTCTTTAATGATCTTTTATAAAATTTTCCCAGGAATCAAAGCCAAATTCACTGGTGTATTGCTTGAAGATGATTCTCTGACTTATTTTTAAAATTGGGCAATTTGTCCTTTTTCAAATTTTGTGATACCTCTCACACAGTGGCTCAGCAAGTACACCTGCAGATTCTTTCAGATTGGAGATGGATGTAGTTCATTCAGGGTCAGTCACATGAATTCATAAAGTACAATTAAATGGTGTCTTACTCATCTTAGGTTTTTAACTCCATGTTCCTTGGTTTTCTTCTGTCGTATTTTAGTCATTCTTTACAGAGAAAACAGAAACAAAATAATAATGGAGCAGCTTTGCCTTCCCTCTGTCATTAGTTGCCATTCCCCAGAGCCCCATTGATGGTGTAACCTCTTCTTTCATTCTCCCTTTCTTCCAATATAACTAATTTGGAATGGTAATTTCCAAGATTCTTATCATTTCTACTTTACCAAGCAGGTATTTCTCTTAGGATGCAATCAGATCTAAAATAGTAGTTTCTGCTGTCACTCATCACTTTTTGAGGCATTCTTCTAAATGTTCATTAACATGTAACAAGGGCTTTCCCATGGATAATACTCAGAATGACATCCCTAATTCTGGTCAACCATGTGGATGCCTTGTAGCTTTCTGCCTTCAGCCTTGACTTCTTGAATTTTAGTATTCCTAATATTATTTTTTTATAGAATTATGCCATACTATTATATTTATCCTCTGTTACCTAGCCTTGTTCCTATATTCTATATATTTTTCAAGAAATCAGATCTTTTTCTTATAATAAACATACATTTATGAATTTACCATAGTAAATATTTATCTACTATGTCCCAATTTTTGAAAAAGTGAGATGGGGCAGCTAGATGGCACAGTGAATAGAGCACCAGCCCTGGAATCAGGAGGACCTGAGTTCAAATCCAGCCTCAGACACTTAACACTTACTAACCATGTGACCTTGGGCAAGTCACTTAACCCCAAATGCCCTGCCTTTCCCCCTCAAAAAGCAAAAAAAAAAAAAAGGGAGATAAAACTTATTCTCAAAGGGCTTCCAATCTTCCTATAAAGGGATATAATAGGTTTATATGAAAGACAGTAATAACAACAATGGCAATAATTATAACAATGATGACAATAATAGTAATAGAGTGAGGGATGGGATGGGATTAAGAACCAGAAGACTCAGGAAAGGCCTCTTAGGATGTAGTATTTGAAGGAATTAGGTGAAAGTTAAAAGGGTGAACACCCCAAACACAGCAGATAGCCCATGCAAAGGTGTGAAGTTGGTTGTTGAGTTCCCTGTGCATCCATATTGGTCTCTTCACACTAATACCCTTTTTTCTTTTTTCATTGTAATTGTTTTCCTTTGTGTCTTCACAATCTCATGCTTAGGCATTCCTGAACTCTCTTGGGCTGACTTCCCCTGAAGCATTTTCGTTTAGGAGACCCTACCTATTTTTCCTCTTGGCAAAATGAAATCCACTTTTCTAAAATCGAGGGCATATGTCAACCTATTTCCAGTTTTATTTTCCTCTAAAATAAATTTGAGGGTGGAGTGGTCACTTCCTTCATCAATTCTCTCTTCATCTCTTTTCACTCTCTTCATCAGTTCCCTTGGATACAAGTGTTGTCGCTTCACTGATGACACATACTCTTCAACCCAGTGACACTGTCTCCCTGGCTGTTCCAGGAACAAGACCCTCAGCTCCAAGCACTTTCTCTGACTCTTCTCCATGCCTAGAACTTTCTCCCTCCTCCATTCTTACTCCTGACCTCCCTGGCTTCCTTAAGTCCCAACTGAAATCACATCTTCATCTAGTGTCTTCCCTCTGTTAATTGTTTCCTGTTTATTCTGTGTCTAACTTTCCATGTATGTATTTGTTTGCATGTTTTTTTCTCCTACTAGATTATAAGCTCCTTGAGGGTAAGGCCTATCTTTTGCCTCTTTTGCATCACTTTTGCACAGTGCCTGATAGACACTAGGCATTTAATAAATGTTGTTTGGTTGACAGCCAGATCTACACATTGAACCCTCATTTCTTTCCTGAACTTCAATTCCAAATGTCTAAGTACTTACTTAACATCTTCATGTAGAGGTCCCAGAAATATCAAACTCCATTGCCTGAAACAGAACTCATTCTCTTTCCCAATAACCCTCCCCTTTCTAACCTCTCTCTTTATGATAAGATACCACTATTCTTCCAGTTCCTCCATTTCATAGCCTAGGAATGATCCTTGACCAAATTTCTCTCTCCTAATCACACGTAATCCCAGAGTTAAGTCTCATCAACATCTTGATCTGCCTCTCTTGCATATTTCCCCCTCTGTCTATTCACACAACAGTCTCACTAGGCTTAAGCTTTTATCGCATCCTTCTGGACTATTGCAACAGCTTCCTAATTCATTTCCTTGCATCCAGGGCTCTAACTCATCCCCAGATACTTTGAATGTCCATAAATTTTAATTGTGCATTATTAATTTTACTGCTATAATATTGATGTTAGTAACCTTTTAATAACCTGTTCACACTGTACATTTTTGGTCCATGTTTTCTGGACAAAAATCATACAGGATATAACCAATTTGCTTGAGTCTTTCCTCTTGACTTTTTAATATCTCAGGGATAGTCAGCATTTATTAAGCACCAGGCACTGTGCTAAGTGCTAGAGATACAATTAACAGACGTGAAGGATAGTCCCTACACTCAAAGAGCTCCCAGTTTAATGAGGGACACAATATGCAAATAACTATGTACAAATAATATATATTCAGGATAAGAATTGGAGGTAATCGGCAGAGGGAAGATATTAGCATTAAGGGATGCCAGGGTACCACTTGGATTATTCATTTGTTGCCTCTGATTCTCATTCACGACTTCTCCTTGCTCCCTCTTCTGGCCATAGATGTGTTTGACAATAGATTTTATATCACTTGTTTCATTAAAGCGGTTTTTGGAAACATGTGGCAACATGTTTTTGCCTGCCATGTGTCTTTCTGTTGTCCTTTGGGTTTTTAATTTTAACTCTTCTGAGATCATGGAATTGTATGACTCAGAGTCACATATCATCAGTGACAGAATACTGATGTCCAAGAAGGAACTTTTTGTCATTTGAGATCACTAGGAAATCTGTACAGATTCCCAAATGAGATCTAGCCTGGTCTTTGCCACTCACTAAAAGCTAGATGCAGTTCACTATAGATCTGTAATTGTTTTCAGTCAATTTTTGTTATTTTAAAATACATTTATAATTTTTTCTAAAGCTAATAGAAAATTTCAAATGATTCAATATAGAAATTACATATTTTTAAAACACCTTTGTGACATATATCACTACTATAGTATCAAAAATAAGAAAAGTCGGGGCAGCTAAGTGGCACCGTGATTAGAACACTGGCCCTGGAGTCAGGAGAACCTGAGTTCAAATCTAGCCTCAGACACTTAACACAAAAACTAGCTGTGTGACCTTGGGCAAGTCACTTAACCCCAGTTGACCTACCTTCCCCTTCCAAAAAGAAAACCCTCTAAAAATAAGAAAAGTTTTTAGACATTTCTCTGTCAACTATAGAGACAGGACTATTCTCAAAGTGGAATAACTATCAAGGCAGCTAGGGATATCTTTTGTTTCTTTATCACTTATATTTCTCATTATATAGCTCCACTTCCAAAAGAGTAAAAGCCCTATAACAATGGATAAAAAGATGACAACATATAAAATGTTTCACACCTACAGCCCTCAGCCTTTGCCAAGAAGTGGCGATGCCTTCTCATGTTTCTTCTTTGGGGTCAAGCTTGTTTTCAGAATTCATTTTCAATTGCTTTTGTTTTGGTTGTTTGATTTCCATTTCCATTGTTGTAGTCACTGTACATATTCCTCTTCTGTTATCAACAAATTAAATAAATAGGTGGGTAAGGAGTAGGTGGATAATTGGATACAACATCTGAAATAAAAATATTTTCCCAGAAATCAGAGGTCGTATTTTACTATTGCATCCCCCTACTTGAGACTGTTACTTCCTAGAGAAACTGTCTGATTCATTTTTAGATGTATGGGTTATCTTCATCATACCTTTGGGGGAGGGGGAGGGGAAATGCCATAATAAAATATTTTCTTTTTAAAAAATAGGGTAAAATATCATAAGCAAAACTGCAGAGATAAAAAGTCATTAGGCATGTTTGGGGAATAAGCTAGTTGTCTGATTTGACTGTATCATGGAGTACAAAAGAGGATAGTATGAGATGAGGCTAGAATTATAGTATAAAAACTTTATTATGAAGGGCTTTGTCACAAGTGAAGTTCAACAAAGGTAGACTGAGACAAGTATTCTCCAAGCAAGATGATAGTTTATTAGCAGGGAGCAACCTGATGATAAAACTTGGCAATGGATGCCTCAGTTTTAAGCCAAAATTCCTAGATCAAGATGCATCTCCTTTTAATAAGCATAAAACAAAGAACAGAACAGGGAATGTGAGAAAATAACACGATTGTAGAGTTGGTGACATCGTGGGGTTGAAAACAATATGACTGGTTACCTAGGTGAAGCACGGGGAACAATATGATTGGTTGGAAGATAGGAATGAAGGGTTAGCAAGAACCCCCTCGTTTCCTCCAGCAATAAAAAAAAGTTCATTATTTCAGTCCACCTGCAAGATTACAGATAGTGGGTCAGACATTTTTGGATAGCAAACTTGATATGCTCAAAGGATAGCCTGGTAGTGTAAAGATATGAGACCAGATACCCTCATGTCCCAAGGATTGATTTCCTTGAGGTAAGAATAGGACAGCGATTAGCAGGAGAACTAGATTTCTGAATTTAATTCATTATGGGGCAGTTGAATTTCTGAAATAAGTTCAGACACAAAGAACCATGACTTAGGTAGTTACAGGATAAAATCAATGAATTATAAATATAATTTATAATTATATAAATTATATAAATATATATATAATATATATATAAATAGCATCAATAAAAAATATACAGAATCAATTTAATCTTCTCAGCCTTGAATACCAGGATAATAGTTTGTATTGTATTTGACAAGCAATAAGGATTCACTAGAGGTTTTTTTTAGCAGTGGTGTGATGTGAGCATACTATGTGAGAAGAATGTTAATTGAACAGCGGAATAGAGATGGATTGGAGGTGAGATCAAACTGAATGGGGATGCGGAGCTTTGGAGTACGGTACAAATCCTAGTGAGAGATGAGGGGCTAATATGGAGTCGTGGAAAAAGGGAGGTGGTAACAAGTGAGGGAATGTATGAGAGGTCTTGCTGAGAAAGAATAAATAGGACTTGGTGACTGATTTGTTATTTGGGATGAGGAGAAAGAAGGAAACAAAGATGACTGAAAGCTTCTGGCAGAAGTTTTGCTAGAGATATGGAAGTCAGAAAAAAGGAGAGGTTATGGGAAAGGAATGATCATTTAAATTTTAAACTTGTGGAGATTGAGGTATTGGTGGGATGTCCAGGTGGAGATGTTCATTTGGCTGTTTGAAATTTGAGTCTGAAGTTCAAAAGAGAGGTCAGGACTGGAAATACAGATTTGGCAGTTATCTACAGAGAGGAAATAGTTTAAGTTATAGGAACATATGGCATCAGGAAGAAAGAGTGTGAGGGAGAAACAGGAGAGGGGAGAGAACAGGAGAGAAGAAGAGAAGAGAGAGGAGAAAAGGAGAGGAGAGGAGAGAAAAGAAGAGGACAGGAAAGAGGTGAAGACAAAGCCTTGAGAAGATTTTAAGTGTAAGGGAGCTGAAGGACCAAGATAAACTGGGGAGTTGGAGAAGAAAGCCACTGCATTGCAATAGACTAGAAGTCAGGAAATAGAAATTATGAAGGAGAATCCATCTAAGGATCACAATTTGCAGAGATCAAGGAGGGTGAGGATTGTGAAAAGATCACTGGATTTGGCAATTAGGAGGCAAGTAGAGAACTTGGGGGGAGGGAGCATTGGGGAGATAAAGGCCAACTTTGAGGGACTGAAAAGTGAGTGGGAGTAAAGAAATGGAAGCAAGGAATTTAGATTACACATTCAGAATTTTGGTAAAGGAGGAGGATGAGATGATTGCTTAAAGTGGGTAAGAGGAGCATAGGAATGTGGTTTATTTTGGTTTTTTTTTGCTTTGTTTTGTTTTGAAAGCATAATGGAGTCCTGAGATGACCTAAAAAATCCTTTCCTGCTTTAAATCTGAGCCTATGAAGGTAAGGTGTTGAGGTGTTTGCCTTCCCTAGGATCTTTGAATATTAATAGCAAACTCTTGAAATCTCCAAAGCCTTTAAAGGTAGGTATAAAAGAAGTAAAATTAATAAGTATATTATCATCCTAAAAGGATTCCTGCTGATCTCTAAGATCTATTCCAACTCAAAGATTCGATGATTCCAAGATACTCAGCTAGCACCGTGCACAAGATGCATCTCTATGGCATAGAATATACTATAGAGGAATTTTATGACCTTTACACTGGATTTATTCTCCTTCCATTGTATTTTGTGCATGGTGGAAAACGTTGATTCCTAAGATTTCTGCTTTTTTTTTTAACCTACCAGAAAGGTGACAAAAACCATGTGATTCCTTTTAAAGGGGCTTAGATTTATTCAGCTATGGTTAAACGCTCTGAATATATATTTTCTGCAGTTAAAATTTCTTAAGTGGCCTTTGCATCAGAGCTGGTTTATTGGTTACATTCCCAGTGCTCTGTGCCATGATGTCAGAAGTGCTATCCAACTACTTTTCTCATAGAATCAGAAAATTTAGAGCTAAAAGAATTCATAGGTCATATATATATCTCATATTCACTTAACAGAGAAGGAAACCGAGACCCAGGTAGAGAAGTGGAGCAACTTGCCCAAGGTCATACAGTTAGTATGTAGTAAAGTCATTATTTGAGCCCAGATTCCCTGACTCCAAATCTAGGGCTCTTTCACCACAAATACTAACTAATTACACAACCCTGTTTTCTGGTATTTCACATACCCAAATTGTTTTTCCTCTAGATTCAGAATAAATATGGAGTCAATTAAAATCTCTGCAAAAATGAATATTGAAACTTGGCTTTTAATTTAAAACTAGGCTGTATTATCAAACTAACACGGCAAATAAAGACTGAATTCTACAAAGCCTGCTTTTAGATTGGCCAGTAACTTAAATTTTCTTTTAGAAGTAAATGTTGAATTTAGCTGCCAGGTTTTTTATAAAATAAATTAAGGTACTTACATATAGCAAGGGCAAAATGGAATTGAAATAGGGGCCATTCATACTTTCAAAAATAAGGGTTTTGTGCCTGAGTATCAGATATTTATGGAGTGCTAAATGTCAGAAACTCACTTCTGGCAGATTTATTTACATAAAAGACAATATGAAGAAATACAATGAAAGTAATAGTACATTCAATGAACCAAGAATTCATTAATGAATACCTATAATTACCTGGTTATATAGCAAAATGTTATAGTTTCTATATTATTCCCATGTTTGGAAGGCTTTATTATTTGGACTAAGTTCTTTGTATGGCATTTATTTTCCACCATCACTGATTTATGAGACTTTCTACACCAAATTCTATGAACTTGTAAATTTTTGTCCCTCAGCTGTTTTTAATCTATACCAAATGAGGTAAATTCTTAATAGATGAATTTACTAAGCGGTTAACACAAGTCTACTTTATTCTACCTCACAGCTTCTTTGAAGTTGACCTGCAATGAACTCTGGAAATTTTCTATAATTTCCCTTTGATGTACTTAACTTTATGGAGAGTAGCTTATCCTATTTAGTTTTCATGTCTTTATGTTTAAAATGAAAGCCTGCAGGAGAAATATAATGTCATATGATAAAATGTAATATAGGACTGACAACTTTCAATGTCTCCCTCAAGGATGTTCCTCTGGCTCATGGGGGAATGTCTAACAGCTACAAAGCATGTTTCTCAGCATTGTCTTGAGGTAACGAGTCATAAGTCACATCCTGAAATTTGAGGTTGTTTCATCACTTGAGATCATAAATATAGAGCCAGAAGGAACTTAAGAAACCATCTAGTCCAAAGATTCTTAAACTTTTGTGTATGTTTGTGTATGCATGTGTTTGTGTGTGTGCCTCTGTGTGTGTGTGTGTGTGTCACTGATGCCTATGGCATTCTGATGAAGCCTATGGACCCTTCTTCAGAATGCTATCTTTGAATATAAAAAAAATATGTATAGATTATAAATGAAATCAATTACATTAAAATATAGTGATCAAAATATTTTATTTTTAAATTACCTGTAAAAACAATTTTAATATTCATCTGAGGTCCAGATTCTCTCCTTTCTTCCCTCCTCTTCCCCTCTCTGAGTTAGTAAGCAATTTAATTTAGTTATACATGTGCAATCATACTAAACATATTTCCATATTAGTCATGTTGTGAAAGAAAAAAAAGTAAGAAAATTTTGTTTTTTAACAGTATGCTTCCATCTACATTCAGACTCATCAGTTTTTTTCTCTGGAAGTAGATAGTATTTTTCATCATGAGTCTTTTGGAATTGTCTTAGATCATTGTTTTACTGAGAATAGCTAAGTCATTCACAGTTGATCATCATATAGTATTGCTGTTACTGTGTACAATGTTCAGTAGTATTCCATCACAATCATATACCACAACATATTCATTCCTCAACTGATGCCCACCCCTTCAATTTCAAATTCTTTGCCAACACAAAAAGAGCTACAATAAATAGTTTTGTACAAATATTTTCCATTTCTTATCTCTTTGGGATACAGACCTAGTAGTGGTATTGCTAGAACAAAGGGTATTCACACTTTGATGACCCCTTGGACATCATTCCAAATTGTCCTCCAAAGTGGTTGGATCAGTTCACAATCCCTACGTTAGTGTCCCAATTTTCCCACTTCATCTCCAATATCTGTCATATTCCTTTTGTGTCATATTAGTCAATCTGATAGATGTGATGTGGGAGACAGGGAGAGAATTTGGAACTCAATTTTTTTTAAATATTAAAAATTGTTTTTGAAAGTAACTGGAAAATATTAAAATTTTAAAATTCTATTTTATTCCCTAGTTCTGGGATATCAGAACAGTTTTCCTTGATAATTTCTTGAAATATAATGTCTAAGCTCTTTTTATGATCATGGTTTTTGAAAGTCCGATAACTCTTAAATGATCTCTTCTCGATCTATTTTACAGGTTTGTTGTTTTCCCAATGACATATTTCATATTTTCTATTTTTTTTTTCATTTTGATTTTGTTTCACTGTTTCTTGATGCCCTTTGAAATCATTAGCTTCTACTTCCTTGCCCAATTCTAATTTTTAAGGCATTATTTTCTTCAGAGAATATTTGTACCTCCTTTTCAATTTTTTAATGACTTCTTCTCTTTAGTGGATTTGTGTACCTGTCTTTCCATTTGGCCAATTCTGCTTTTTCAAGGAGTTCTCTTCAGTGGCCTCTTTTGCCACTTGATCTATTCTGTTTTTTAAGGTGGTGTTTTCTTTAGTATTTTTTTTGTTCCTCCTTTCCCAATCTCACACTTTTTCCCATGATTTTCTTTCATCACTCTCATTTCTTTTCCTAATTTTTCCTCTACTCTCATATTTTATTTTTAAAATCTTTTTTGAGTTCTTCCAGGACCTGAGATTGATTCACATTTTTCTTTGAGGCTTCACACAGAGCTGCTTTGTTTTTATTGTCTTTTGAAGTTTGAGTTTTGATTTTCCCCATCACCACAGTAAATTTCTATGGTCAGGTCTTTTTTTTGGTTGTTTGCTAATTTTTTCAGCTTATTTCTAGACTATCAACTTTATGTTAAAGTTGAGCTCTGCTCCTGGGATATAGGAGGAACTGTTCCAATTTTCAGGGTTTTTGTGCTGCTGTTTCCAGAGTTAGTTCTAGGGGTCTGTAAGTTTTCAGTCCTTCCAAGGTGGTACAGTCTGAAGAGAGGAGTGGTCATTGCTCAGCTGGCCTGTGCTCTGGTCTGTGAGTGACCACAAATACTCTTTTCTGCCCTGAAACTGTGAACAGGGTCCCCACTCCTGATAATACTCTTCCTTGCCCTGTGACTCTGACCTGGCTCTGGGTATGTGGAATTCAGCAGAGTCCTGCACCCAGTGTCAACAAAAGGTCCCCTGTCATTTCCTTCTGACTAGCAGTTCAACACTTTCACCCTGTAGGCTGAGAGATTCAGAAACTACAGCCACCAATTCAGTCACTCCTAAGACATGCTCCTTACTTGCCTGGCACAGTCTGTGATGGACTACATCCCACTCTCACTCCAGTGAGACAGACCTTTCCCGCCAACCTTCTGTAACAACAATGCAATATTCACAATGCCCTGACTATAAATAAGCTGGTATAGTTGTGAATCACAAAATGTAACAGACTCTCCACATGGAGGACAGACCCAAAGCATTTATTCAAATACCAGAAAACCGAGTCCAAAACCAGAAAGTCAAAGTCATTACAGTAGCCACGAAGTTGGTACACATAGTTAATGTAGTGAACACACACATTCCCAAGCCTTCAAAACAAAACAGGCTCCCTCCTCTCCTTACTTACGATAGCTGCTCAGCCTCCACACTGCTCACTCCCAGCCGTTCCGGCTCCCAGCAGTTCTCAGCAGAAGTTCTGGCTGGCTCTCAGAAGAAGGTCTGCCATCACCAATTATGTTCTCAGAATCTCTTCCCTGCCCCACCCCTTCCTGCCACATTAGCAAGTTCATCCCACTGTGGGATTTACAAGTTTGGGGTCTCAATACCTGACACAATTATGAATTTGAAACCAAGCACCAAGCACCCACCAGCTTGTATGGAAGGGACATGGAACATCTTCAAATCCCATTAAGGGGTCCCAACACCTTCTAAGTTGTCTTGGGCTGGAAAATTGTTTTCCACAATCCATCTGTTGGTTCCACTACAGAATGCATTTTGAGGTATTATTTTAACATTATTTGGAAGGCAATTTGAGAGAGCTTAAGCAAGTCCCTGACTTTATTCTGCCACCTTGCCTCTGCCCCTCCAAAATATTTTTCTATATCAACTTCATAGATGCCAGAGGAAGAACCCCTGATCTAATCCAACATCCTTCATTTTATACATAAGGAATTTAGACACAATGACATTTAAGTGGGTTGCCCCAAATCATACCACTTGTGAATGATGTCAGAGTTGGGATTGAAATTCAATTCCTCTGGTTTCAGACCCAGTATTCTTCCACCTCTATAAGGGGGAAGCTTTGTCTCCTCCAAAGCTTAAGGGCCCAGGAAAAACAACTGTTGGTTCTGGAGCCCTCTAATGACTACACCCCTTCATAGGATCTCAACTAATTTAAAATTCATCTGAGAATTTAGGGTGATAGGGACCCGAGCCCCTTCATCATTGACACTTAAATACTTGAGGATCCACTAAAATCCCAAGTGGAACTTCCCAGAATATTCCCAAAGACTTCTTTAGAATCTGATCCAGATCTGACCCAGTTAACCCAGAATCTGAGGGCACAGACCAGGAAAATCATTTTAAAATGTGACTCATAGGTGACAAAACTCATTAAGTTTGGCCTATTGTCACCCAATCACAAAGCAGTCAGAGGCTTTCTGTGGAAACCTAAAAATTGTTTTTCAGCATGAAAATGAACTACCCATTAAAATTCTCACCATTTAAAAATAACCTGAGGGAATGACATCTTTCTGTTGATTACTCTAAAAGATCTGCTGTTACTGTTTCCAAATCCTCTATTACACTTTTCAAATCATGTTTATGTATGTTATCTCATTTAATCCATACACACAGCCTGTGAAATAAGTAGGGTAGCGATTATTATTCCCATTTGATAGATGAAGATTTACTGATTTTTCATATGCCTTGAATTGAGGAGTTTAATAAATATCTGTTGAATGGAAGGAATTGGGCACGGAAAAGCTAAGTTATTTGCTCAAGATCAAACACAGAGTCACTGAACTTGGATTAGAATCCAGACATCTAGACTGCAAATACAATGTTCTTTCCATTACATCAGGGTTTCTTCCATCTATTTATGACTTGGCTTCGCAAAACACCAACACCTTACATTGCTACTAAGTAAAAAGCTTTGTTTGCTTGATTTGACTTTTAAAATTTTATTTTATTTTTAAAAAATTTTAAATTTCTTAGTATTTCTAAATGCTAAGAGAAAGAAGATAGAATTGGCCAGGCTTAAATGTGCACATTCTGTGAAAAGAGAAAGAAACTGATATATAGACTATCATCTTTTTTTCTAATTTATATCTTGATTTGACTAATCATACATATTTAGAGACTTAGAGACAATTCTTTTAGTTTTGACTCATTTGTTTCATAAAATTTTTGTAATTTCTCTATCTTTTGCCTCTAATTCTGCTGTAGTGAAAAATTTGTGAGAAATATCCCTACCTTAGGCAGACCCATCACAGGTACTTGGGATTGCAAAAGTAGGTGGACTACTTACTTTCTTCAGCCCCCAGCTTCTTTTTCCCCATCTTGGAGATCTCTCATTCAGTGCTCACACTGAGTGTTCTCTGACCATCAAACCTCTCAGGGAGCTATGAAGATATTTATACCTGGGATGGATGAATTAATAATATTACCTCTTCTAGGGGGTGATCCTACTTCAAATATTATTTCTAATTGCTGAAAAAAAGGCTTCCCCCTTTTTAAAGGAACGTCAACCATCTGGGAGCGAGTAGAAGATTTTTTTTGGGAGGGGGGCATCCAGGAACCCTGCCAGAGACACTAAAATACTCCTGCTCCACCCAGACATAAGAGTGTCTACATAAGAAGGTGAAATAAGCTTAAGGAACTTTTTAAAAATAGTGTGTAAAAATCCTTAAACAGAATAAACAATTTTGAAGTAACTACAAAACTGCAAAAAAAGATAAAACCTAAGAACACAGATTTAATTTTTATAGCTTCAACTTTCATGTTCTTTATGCATGCAGAACTCAAAGGATTTAGGACCAAAAGGAACCTAGGATCATTTGGCTCGGCCCCTCCTCTTAGAGACAAAGTAACACATGACTTAAGGTACCTTTTTATACTCTATCCTATAGAACTAGCTTGGGATTTTCAAATATGGGTTCTAGTTAAAACAAAAAGTTTGCATATTCAAAATGCAAAAAATAGAGGGAAAGCTAGGGAACCTTTGTTTTATTTCTATAAAGGCATCTAATATATTGTAATTGGAGCATGTAAAAATGTCTTTTTTTTTTGAGATTGTATATGACAAAATAAAAAACGTGTGATCGATCCTTCAAGGCTCAGTTCAAAAGCCATCTCTTCCACAAAGCCTCATCTGATTCCCCCAGGGGAAAAAGAATTTCTCTCTTTTTTGAATTCCAGCTGCACTTTACACCTCTTAAAGCCATTGCATCAGAGCACCAGGAATAACCCCCCCCAAAAAAGGGAGGGACAAAAACAGTCTCTGTTGTCAAAGAGTTTACATTCCTTTCCAGTCTGACACTCCACTGGGGCAGAGGTTATCACTTCTTATTAAAATGGAGGAGAGGGGGTGGGAAGAGACCCACCAGGCTGAAAGAAGCTAATCAAGATTCATAGAGAACTTATCAACCCACTTAAATTTAAAAAGCTATTATAGAAAATGCAACTAAGGACTGGCAAAAGGATGTCTCAAAATATGGCACAACATTTTGTTTTTGTAAAAATAGTGTCAAGGGGGCTAAAACTCAGGATGAGCTGAGGAAATCTAAGGATGACTTCTTTTTTTAAAGCTACATTTGGAAAGAGAGAGTCATCAAAGGGAGAGGAATATTGCTTAGTCAAATCAAGTATGTGCCCGGAACTGTGCTAAATCCTGGGGACATAAAGCAGGTGGGGCCGAGGGGGAAGAGGGGGGGAATTATCTTTGTTCTCAAAGAGCTCAAAGTCAAGTGAGAGAGATTAAAATGCAAATGACTATTTACAAACAAGATGCATGCCCTAGAAACTGGAGATAATTACAAAAGGAAGGTAGTAACATTATGAGCGGGGAAGGTGTCAGGAAAGGCTTCTTAGAGAAGGTGGGATTTTAATTGCAATTTAAAGGAAGCCAAGGAAAACAGAATATTGGCATCAGGAGAGAGAATTTCAGGCATGGGAGACACCCAATGAAAATACAGGGTTGGGAGATGGAGTGTTTTGTTCAAGGAATAGCAAGGAGGCCAACGTTACCAGCTCAGAGGACATGAAAGACATCGTATGAAGACTGAAAAAGTAGGAGGGGCTATTTTATGAAGGACTTTAATATCCAGAAAAATGTATATTTTATCCCAGAGGTAGCAGTAAGTCAATGGAATTTAATGAATGGAAAATGGGCGTGGGAGTTAACTAGGCAAATCTGTTTGGGAGCTGAGTAAAGAAGGGACGGGAACGAAAAGTCTAGAGGTGGGAGACCAAGCAGAAGGCTATCAAAGCAGTCTAGGAAGGAAGTGATGAGGACCTGCACTAGGTGGACGGCAGTTTAAGAGGGGGGACCAGGGTATGCACAAAGCAATGTTGTGAAGGTAGAACAAGAGGGGCCGTATATGAAATATTACAAAGGTAGACTATATAGGATTGGGTAATTGGTTGGATATGGCTGGTGATGGAGTGAGGAGTCAATGATAACACCTAGATTGTGGTTGTTAGGACATTTCAGTCATGTCTGACTCTTCATGCCCCCATTTGGAGTTTTCTTGGCAAAGATACTGGAGTAGTTTGCCATTTCCTTTTCTAGCTCATTTTACAAATAAGTGAGGCAAACAGGGTTAAGTGACTTGCCCAGGGTCCCACAGTAAGTGAGTGTCTGAGGTCACATTTGAGCTCAAGTCTTCCTGACTCCACATTCAGTGCTCTATCCACTGGGCCACATAGCTGTCCGTGATTACAAGCAAGGTTATAAGCCTGGGTAAATAGCTCAAGGATAGAATCAACAAAACAGATGTGTAAAAAGGTGGGGAGGAAGGGTTTCAGAGGAAAGAATGGATGGGATGCTAATACCTAACATCAGAGAAGAAACTTATGCCTTTATGTGAGCGATTTGTAAAATCATTACAAAGAGTGCCACGCTTATCAAATTTGTAGATGCCACAAAGCTGGGAGGGATGTGACGCACAGGATAATGGAGGCAAGACCCAAAGAGATCTCACCAGACTGAAATATTGGTCTGAATATAGCAAGATAGAAATTTAATAGGGATAAATATTGTCTTGATTCGGGTTAAGTAAATCAGCTCTACAAGCTGAGGGAGGTATGATTAATTGGAGACCATTCAGGGTGGTGAAGTGCCTTGAATCTAAAGGAGGGCAACCAGCATCGTGAGGATTAGTTCAAGAAATTAAGTGTGGAGAAGAGGATCTGTGGAAGTGGGGTGGGGAGCACAAATTATTTTCCAAGTGTTTTAGAGACTGGGAGGATTACACTTGTCATTTAGACCGAAGAAGGCAGGAACAGGAACTGAAGTTGATAAGCAAATTCCAGCCAGATTTCAAGAAAACTTTCAGATTATTAGAAATATCCAAGAGAAATAGGGGTCTTCCAGCAGAGGCTGGGTGACTACTTAATGTGTAATTTGTGGTATGGATTTTTTTTTTCTATTAATTGTAGCTTAGGGCTCTTCTTGTTTTGGCTAGAAATCCTGAGGGTCTTCTCTTCCCCAGATCGAGTTTTTTTTTTGACTAGGCCATTTTTTTTTATGCCATCCTTTGCCTTCTTCTTCTTTCATGTTATTAAGCCTTAATCACAGAATGGGAGCTGCCATAGTCAGAATGGGAGCTGCCATAGTCAAACTGAGACCTGTCAAAGCCTAGCTTAAAAAGACCAAGGTGTCCCACTGCATCCTGGGCCATGTTCAGTTGTCCTGATCTGTATCTTGCTCCTGGACCCAAATGACTGGAGGAGAAAGTGAGGCTGGAGACTTAGCACAGCTCTCCCTCATTTAAGTCCAGTTCACTTGCATGTCATGGCCAGACACTTGCATGTCATCACCCCCGATATCATGGATCTCCTTGTGAAAACCAAGGACAAACAACTGGACCCTTCCAACTCTGAAATTCCATGACTCTTCTCTCTATCCCATCCTTCTCCCTTACTTAGTGCTTATTGTACAGTTGGCAACTGATAAATAATTTGCCAATTGAATGACTAAGGTATGGGTAGATGCAGTATGCAGCGTGGCAGAAATAAAAGGGTGCTACAGCTGGATTAAGGAAATCATATTTGAATGTCCAAAGCTGACACTTATGGGGGAGGTAGTATGGTATAGTGGACAAGCCCTGGTTTTGTAATCAGAGAGCCTGCGCCTGGTATTTTCTAGCTGAGTGGCCTTGAGCAAATGATGCAATGTCACTTAGTTTCAGTTTCCTCATTCATAAAATGTGTCTAATAACACTACTTGTATCAGTGTTTAAGAGGAAAGTATTTTTAAAATCACTCTGAGTAGCTATTTAATTATGAATAGATAAAAATATTTCACTGAGAAAATCATGAACACGTAAAAAGGGAAAGGAATGATTAAAGATTACAGAAGGAGTTAGATTAAGGTAAGAGAGTGACAAATGAGAAAAGTAAAAGTTGAGCAAACTGTGGAAATTCAGGCTTTTGCAACTTTTCCTGCACTAAACTCCAATTCCATTCTAGATAAACTCATAGTTAAAAAATATCCTTTTCCCCTTCCTATCACCCACCTTCTCACACCATGAATGGGACAGTGGAAAGGGCACTGGTTTTAGGTTTAAGATAGGTTTAATCTTTATCTGTGCCACTTAGTACCTGTGTGACCTTGGGTGAGTTGCTCAGCTTCCTCGGGTCTGTTTTCCTATCTATAAAACAAGGAAAGTCAAACTAAATTGGCTCTGAGGTTCCCACCTATCTCCAGATCAATGATCTTATAAAACAGAGCATACCACTATCACTTCCTTTCCTTCTGAAAATAACAATAACACAAGAGTCCTTATTGTTAAAAATTCTCCCCAACTCTCGTGTTTGTTGGAAGACCGGAAAGTTCTCAGTCCAACTAGACCCAGAATAAAGTTTATATAAAACCTGTGGATTCATTCACATGAGGCTGACACACATATTCCATGACTGACAGAAAGACAAAATCTGTCCAACTGGCATCACAAGGTGGATCATAAAAAAATAATGGTAACAAGCTGGCAGTGATTACCCAAAGTTGTCAAAAGAAGTAACTGGCACTGCCTTCCTGTCAATGCGCAGTTTTGTAGCACTTGGTTCGGGCATGGTAGAAAAGAAACGCCACCTTAATAACCTTGAAAGCCCACATCCACTACACAGAACTGCTGGTCATATATCTAACAGTATGAAACAAGCAACTAAATAACTTTCACTTGAACTTTGAGACCCAAGTGGAGCAAGACAAGACAGGAAGAGAAAATCAGAAAGCTGATGAATTTCAGTCAGCTTAAAGACATGGGATATCTCAAGTAGTCTTGGGCACCTGTTAGAGGACATACTACGGGCATCTCTCTGATATATGTATTCCCAACTTGGGGGTCATCAGGACAGCAGACGCCTTTCTTTTAAGGGGCAAAGGCTGCTTTGGCTCACATTATTCTGCAGTTTTCTTGAGTAGCACACAAAAAATTCAGTTTTTGTCTTGGGATGCTCCAAGTTCATTAAGTAAACAAAATCAACAAAGTCAAAATGAGTGTAGAACTGTGTCTCCTACTACATTCCACATCAGGTTACGTCTGGAGACTTTTAAATCTTTGCTTCTTTCTTCATTTTGTTTGGATGACAAGTTGGTAAGTTTTGCCATTCTTTTATTTTTACAGAAGCTCTCTTCTGAAAAGCCTCTGAGAGAAATTAAATAACAAATTATTGAGGAGATCCCTGACCTTTCCCCAAAATTTACCCCACCTGGACTGTCTTACCAAGATGCAGTTGTTGCCCTACTCAACAAGAAAACCTTACAAGGTATTTAATCTGGGTTTCACTCAGACTGGTTAGGGCAAGGGCATAGTTAGTCCGTCTCCATGGTCTCCATTTCCCAAGCCTGAGGGTGACTTGGAAGCAACTGACATTATCAAAGTCACAGCCCCAGCCCCTGATTAGAATAGATCCACCTCTCATTATAGTATTCATTTTCTATTATCAGCCAATCAGAGTTGATTGCCACCCTCAGAAACATCCACTTTTCCAAGGGCATAGAAGCATAGAGTGTATTCCCTGTGGGGTCTTTGGCATTGTCACTGACCCTATAATTACTGCTAGCATGATTAATAAAATATTTTGAGATGCTATGTCTCCTAACTTTTTATACGTCACACCTCCCAAACACAGCAGCATCATTATTTTAAAAAAAGAAAGATTTCTAACTACTAGGTTACTATGACGTAGATCCTACCCCTCAAGAGAGAAGATAATAAGTTCATCTGTCACCCCCATCAGCACATGCGCACCTTTCCAATAGGAATTTTGTTTTTTGTTTGTAACATCAGTACCTTAGCAGTGGGCCTCATATAATAGGCACCTAGTAACTGGTTCTTGATTGAATGATGCTTACAAACTGAAGAGACCTGTGGTGAACTTCCAAGGACCTGGGGATGTAAGTGTGTGGCTGCCATAAAAGTTTACCTATTTTAAGTAAATCACTTTTTCCCCCCTGAGTCTAATCAGTCTTACTTCCTTGTATACATTAGGGCGGGTCTTTCCAATATAAGCAGAAGCAAACAAGATTTAGACATTTTAAAAGATACAAAGGTTTATTAAACAAATCCAGAAATTAACAGGCATTATATAAATTAAACAGCAGTAATATTTCACTCGGGTTTATATACAAATCACAGTGATTTTATTGTGCAACGAATTGACATGACTTTGGACAGTACTTTTACACACGATTGAGGACTAGCAACCAACAACATTAATGAGTCTAAAATAACCTTGCCTATTTCTCATTTCAAACTAGTTATGAAGTACACAAACCTGTGGCAAGTTATTATCTCCCACTGTTTATAAAGTAGTCAGGTTTGCCATAGAAAAGTGCAGAATATGGCCAATTTGTATGTGAAATAGGACAAAAAAGAATCATGCTACAGTTTTTGTTGTTGTGAAAGATGAAAAATTAGCCTCTAGCATAAGGAAGCATTGAATTACAATTCTTCAGGACCGCAAGGCAATGGACTGAACAGTGGTTATCTTTTCACAACATGTAAGCCTTCAAATCCTGGTTCATCCATTAACCATAAGTTTAGTACCTAATTGAGTTTTCACTCAATTGATGATGTTTTGACAGTGGAAGATCAAGCCCATTAATGTTAGTTAAAAAGTTACTTGTTAAGGTCATGTCGAGTTACAGAAATCTGTTCTCCACCAAACAATTTTCCATTTGTTTCCACTGCATTCACAATGCAAGTTTTATTCTAGAACCTTATGCCGGGTTAAAAATAAACAGAAATGACCAATCCCCAATAATATGCATGGTCCTCGAGGGCAATGTCTGTTTCGGTTTTGCCCTTGGTATCCTTGGTGCCTAGCAAGAGCCCTGGCACATAGAAACCTATTAAGTCTAGGTAGTTAATAGATTTTTGAACAAAGGAATACTCTAAAAAATAAAGACATTTTGAACCTGCTTTAAAAATTCTTTTTCGTAATAGGTCCATTTTGTTCACTTAAGATGAAGTAATAAGTAAGACCCTTTACAATGTTGTGGGGGAAGGAAGGTAATACATAGAAATTGTTCAACATGTACAAAATGCATGATAGAGAAGTGAACCAAATATAAAGAATACTGAGACTATACATTTCAAACCAAGAGGAAGAAAAAGGGGCATGGAGGCTGTGTCTCGTGGCTCCAAAACAAATGGAAAACATAAAATTCTTAACCAGCCAGTCTCAGTATAGCAAATCACTAAATCCTATTGTTTTTTCACTTCATTGTGTAGACACATGATGTTTCTATCATCAGTCCTTGGTACCAAGGGAGTCTGTGCCTCTTGCTCTTCAGTTAACACCATGAGAAAGGTATAGAACCTTACAACCCCCCACCTAGGCCATACGCTTGAATGACAGGTCATCCTCTCAAACCCTTCACCTGGTTTACTTCATTTTTTTAGTAGGATTTAAAGATAATTTATCAAAAATACATGCAATTTTGAGGAAAGAAATACAAAGAATTGTACTGGAAATCATATAAAAACAAACCAATTATTCTCGATCCCATATGCATAGCTCTAGAGTGGATAAATGTGTGTGTGTGTACATAAGTATGTATGTTTGCAAACATCTCATTACTTCTATTCCTTCTGCTAACTCTGTGAGGCTGGTACCAGAAGTCAGGGTACATCCATTGCCAGCAATGGATATACTTATGTCTAAAACAAATCCAATTTCTGATGTGAAAGGGTGGAAAATCTATCACTGCATGTACAGTATACAGTAAATGTGAATGCTATTCCTCCTTGCTTTAATCCATACAAATGAAGACAGCAACGATCATCTGACCCCTTGAAAACGAAATCCTCAATACACTCAATGTAGCGATTTGTGCATTTTATAAATAAGAAATTTTGTGGTACTCAAGATTCCAGAAAATACTGCAAACTCATTAATATCGGCAAGTCAGAAATCAAAATGGTACTTTAAATGGGGTACACGCTCTATGATCTATACCCCACAGTTTTTAAAGTTTTGCAATTATAACTGACCATATAAATACAAATGTCCAACTATACAGACATAATCAACTATTTCCCTAGCTACTTTTAATGATTGTTCCAGGTTTATCATTTAAGTTACAATCAACCTTTATGTAACATTTCACTATATGAAGTGATATTTTATGGCCTATTAATGAACAGTTAACATGTGGCACCTAAATAAAATCTTGAAGTGTGCTCGACTATTCACTCCGTACTTATTAACACCATCAAATGTCTTTGAATTTTCTTTTTAATGTCCCAATTTTTTTTTCTCCTACTGAAGGCTGATTACATTTCTGCAAAAG
Organism: Pseudochirops corinnae; assembly: GCA_028646515.1. NCBI lineage: Eukaryota > Metazoa > Chordata > Mammalia > Diprotodontia > Pseudocheiridae > Pseudochirops > Pseudochirops corinnae. Next base: position 17,400,865 of record CM053591.1, read on the forward strand.
AACAATGTAACCAATGTTAACACATCTGTATTTCCTGCATATTTATTTCAGAAATAAGGCAAATATATTTCATGCTTTCCTATACTATTTCAATTGAATATCAAACAGTAAATTTTGAAAGGTAACAAGTAGTAAACTAAAGAAGTACACACACTAGCACATTGAACTTATATACAGTTTAAAGTCAAACTCAAAACAAGTTGTTCTGTATACAATTTTTTAAAGGAAAAAAGTTCCTTAAGAATAAATGTGATTGAAAAGTCAAGTGGCACTGGACTTGGGTTATTACTTCCGGTAGCTCTGTTTTTATCTCAGTAAACTATGGCAGTCATTTTCCTGATTTTGTTTTTCTTAACGTTAGATCATACTTTACCTCAAAAATTGATTGTTGAATGTCTAGCAACCTTTGGCCTTGATGTTAATGTTGGATCCAACATTAAGGGAGGTAAAGTCTAAGCTCTACAGAGTTCTATGGATGAAATTTATATGCTCTTTTAAAAGGTATTTAAGAATTTTTCTCATTGGGCTCTTTGTTCTAAACACAATTTTGAGGAACACGGATCTCAGATTTTTGGAAATGCTTATTTGGAATCTGTAAGTTTGAGATGACTGAGGATGAGACAATGACTTGTTTTTTCACATCATGGCAGGGTTCTCTGAAGGCATTTAGGAAACTGTCTCTGAAGTCAGTTCTTTTTTCTAAATACACTAAATACTAAGCTGAAACATGATAGGAAGTGTCTTTGTTGTGTTTTTTTTTCTGAAATCTTGCTACTCAGAAACAAATCTCTGTCAAATGAATATCACGATAAAAAAACATCAAAATCATTGGATCAGAATATATCTGAGACAACTAGGAAGACCCACAAAAAGTACATCTCTTCCAGTGCACTCTCTTATAAAACAGTGCCTGTGGATTAATAATTAAAAAAATTTGCATAACATACAAATCCAACAGATTTACTAAACAATGTCTTAAATGCACAGTGAGTTAGGCACTTTAGGAGATACCAGACTGAGAGGCACATTCTCATTTTTCACTTACAATGAGTATTATTTGCAAAATTTCTTCAGTGTGTGGAAACGTGGTTACTTAAGGGGAAAAAAAAAAAGAGAAACAATGCAATACTCCAAAAATAATCTGCTCACTTCCTGGATCTAGTTCATTACACAGAACTTATTCACATGAATAATGGCTCTGCTTTGCTACTTGAGCCCATTTATTTAATGCATGCTGTTATCCTGTTTAGACGTTGTGTGTATGTCTGTGTGTATGTCCACTCACATACACAGAACTGCACATTGAAATATATATATATAGTATGTAAATGTATATATGTGTGTTTATGTATATATGTATGTATACATTATACATCTACGTGTATAAACATCCTTAGCACTGAGAGATTCTTCATGGGAAGTATTGTTGGGTTTACTTCTTAAATAGAGACAGCACATAATTAGAATACACAACTGTTGACAGATTAATAATAGGATTTTGCAAACTAGATTTATTCTTTTTTGCTGGGGGATAAAAGTCTCTGGAGATTTCCAGGGAATTTCAGAACAGTAAGAGGGAAGAAGAGTACAGAAAGAAGTGGGAATGTTTAAAATGAAATGAACTATAAGCAGAGGTTCACATGCTACTTCCCAGAAATTCTGCAAGCTCCTTTCTTCTGGGATGAACACCTGTTTCGGTCCATATTTTGCAGTTTAGCCCTAAGTATCACCTTAACATCTGGCTGCCATAAAATACACATTTAAAAAACTCTTTTATTTATGTACATCATTGTAATGTCTAGGAACTCAATTTCACCCCCTAATAATATCATAAAACCCTAGTGATCTTTGAGAGGGAAACAGGCTGCATCTGCAGAACTAAATAGAAGCTAAACCTCTGGGTAATTTACATGGTACGTTGGTTGTTATAGCCTGTCACTTGCGTAGTTCTTCTCTCCCTAAATTAAAGGGGAAAAAAAAAATCCACATGTGGCCAAAAACAATAGAGGCCAAAGTCTTGGATATGATGTGCCAGATTTATACTTCAACTTAAATAAGGAGAAGTCCCAGTACACAGCAGGACACCACAGAGCATGATAGCGTGTGAAATATTTCCAGGACATTTTGTTTTCTGAACACTCATGAATCAATAGGGCTTTCATGAACTAAAGAAACTTGGAGCTCCTCTTCTTTCCTTAGGCTTTCAAGTACTATAGTTACAGACAATGAAGCACTGGACACTTTAATTACAAATCTTAACATAATTTCTTTTTTTTTTTTTTTACAAAGAACTATAAAATGTTTAAGATGATGAAAAACTTATTTATCCTTTAAGAGTTTTATCTCCCCAAAGAAGAGACTCTTGAAAAAAAAAAAATCTGAAAAATAAAAATCATAGACTCTGCAAAGTACAAACATTTACATCTTTGCACAATCCCTGTGCTTAGGTGATTTTGTTCTCTTTATATACATATATACTAATTTGTGCTTACAATGTCACAAGTTTAGTATAAACTTAAAAAGTTAAGTCTATAAGATAAAGCAAAAGAAAAAAAAAGGTCTGGCATCGTGGAAAAGTAACAATAAGATAAATTTTAGGCTCTTAAAAAAAATCAATTTAATCAAATAATTTACTACCAAGTAGACTTTCTGTAGTAACAGTTGTTGAACTAATGCCAGAATTATACAGTTAGAATTAAACTTCACCATCCCTCCAATTTCATTTTATATAAATATGTGCATGTATGAATGTGGAAACTTCCTCATCCATGTGAAGGAATTTCTTCATGTTGGCAGATGCCCAGTTCTTTTCCTCAAATGTGCTCAGACCGTTCCAAATCTTCTTCCAGTTTCTGATATTCAATAACACAAATACAAAGAATTTTTGTTAGTTTTCCAATCACCAACCAATCTTTGAGCTCCTTTCTTCAAAGCAGTAACATGGAAAGTCAAAAAGTTTCAGAATTATCTTCATAATTCTTATTAACATGAGAAAAAACTTTTCAAACTAGTGGTTAAGGGAACTAGCAAGCATCAATGCAAAATTAAGAATATGAAAAAGAATAGGTTTTAAAATTTAATATAAAATGCTTTTATTTTCATTTATTTACCCACATAAAAGTCTAATATTAATGAGGGAAGTTGTACGAAAAAATGAGATTCATCTCGGCTTTAGATGGTTCAGTGTCTTGTCCTTTCTAACAATTCAACAGAGCTGCTAGCAATTTTAAAACTCAAGTACAAAACAGAGTGACTGAGCTTCTGTTTTTCTTCTTCTTCCCAATCCTGATCCTCTCGACCCCACCCGCGCAGACACACAATGGAGAAGATGAAGAGCATTTTAGAGAGGCCAGGGAAACAGTCGATTCAAACACTTGACAACTATGCTTTGAAAACATAGTTTTTAATTCTAGATTCCCTGAGAAGCATCATGACATAGTACGTAGAGAGCTGACCACAGAGCCATGAAGAAAACTGCGGTCCAGTTCCATCTCTAACACATATTAGTGGGACCCCAGGCAAGTCACTTAATTTCTCAGTATTCTGGGCAACTCTTAAGTTGTAGTGAAGGTGATCTTCATTATTGGTAAGAGGGAGTTCAATACACGAATGAAATCGTAGGTCTAACACCTATCCAATAGGATTTCTTTTTTTTTCCATAAAAAGGAACTATTATAAACTGATCCCCTGTGGTTGTTCAGCTCAACAATGGACATTACTTTTACTGAAATTATTTACATACCTTATAATATAATAGTATCCTTCCTGAATCATTTTAAATACACAAAAATCCAAATTTCCTGATTTAGGGCTAATGATCTTCTACAGAAGGATACTTTGAATTCCACTGAAAGTTTTTTTATAAAATTCAAACAGGAACTCATTTAGTTTATTTAAAATAATTATGCACAATTATATACCCAACTTTCTAAGAACACATCCAAGGTGTAGAGCAAGGTACTCAGTGTATCACGATAATAAGGATGGTAAATTTTGGGGGTTTTTTTTTGGGGGGGTGGAATTATAACAAAATTCTTTCCCATACTGCTAAGAGTTTATGGCATAAATATAGAGGGGCAAGTATCAGGGATTTATCAAATATGCATTATTCAAAGATATCTCTGTATACATACATGTATTAAAGAAAAGAACTTCAATCTTCCTAGATTTTTCCTGGCTTAAAATACATGAATAAAGTTAACGGACGTCAAAAGAATAAGCCATTGAAGCAAGCAGAGAAAAATGAAAAAGCCAGAACATAAACGGATGTTAAGACTATCTTGTGATTTCAGTACTAACACTTGAAAATTTCTTAAGTTTCGTACAACCTAATTTTTAAAAAAACTTGCAAAAAATCAAGTTATTCATTTTAAGTCACAACTGGTCACAATCATAAAAACAATCAAACTTTATCAACGGATGATAATATGCTACCATTTCAAGCGGTAAAGACAAGATGCTATTTCCCTACCCTCTATTGCATATTATTTTGCTCAAACAGCACAGTTAAATTGTTCCAACAAACAGTCAGATTGGTGAAATGGAGCAAATTGGAAAGTGGGTAATAACACTGGAGCCACTATTAACTACCTGGTATAGATTCTCCACAGTAATCTTAAAAGCTATTGAGTTAATGCTCATCCAAAAGGCTGCAGATTTCACTTAATAGAACCTATAAAGGAAATATCATTGCAGGATAGCTTAGGATATAGAAATCTAACAATAGACATTCTATGACCTGTGTTCATTTTTGAATAAATAACGATCTCACATTTTTTTTTATTTATACATACACAAGAGTAGATATGGTTGCACATTTCCTATTGTCAGGAGAAAAAAATTCTAAAGCCAGTGGCTAAGTGAAAAAAGCAAGCCTTGATTTCTTTAAAGTGAATCAGCATCATGCTGGAGGGTTTGCACATCAAAATATTTAATTACATATATACTTCTTACCCTACTATTCAATGGCTGCTTAGTTAAGCAATTTAATAGGCAGGAAAACAAAATTTTATCCCATGGAATTATCGTTTAAAATGCAAAAAGCAGAGCTTTTTTTAAAGTATGGCAGATAAACGTATACCTTTCCAAATGTGGTTCCCTGTTCTCAGAAATTCTTAAAGATTTCTAAGTCTTTAGGAGGCACAGGTGGTGTCTTATTCCAGTCATCTTCAGGATAAGCTTCGAAATTAGATGTATCACCATCATTGGATACCTTCGGCACTATAGGAGGCTAAGGAAGCATGCCAAACAAAGAATGTTAGAAGAAAAACAAACTTTGTAATTCACAACCAGGTATTATATTAATTGGTTTATTGATGCTGTTTTGGAAAAACATGAGTTTTCTCCAGTGTTTTGAGGTCCTGTCCATATGGTTAGTCTTTCCACCAAAGCAGATTTAGGAAAGAGTCTTCAATATTTGTTGTGACTCAAAAATACATCATTCAATTGCCAGCTTGGTCATGAGAGTTCTTCAGAAGTTTGCTAAGCATGTATTCAAAGGCCAGACATACAGGCTTGGCCTGTACTCTAGCACAAAGTAAGAACTATCGATTTTCTGTATTTGTTTGCCCTTCACCTAGCACACTGCCCTGCACACAGTATAGGTGCTCAGTAAATGTTGTGTTGAATTCACCTGAAACCTTTTTAGGTTGGAGGTAACAAAATGTAAACTAAAAGGTCAATTTTTAAAAATGAAAATGATCGTTTTACATTAAATGGGAGTTCACCACTGGTACTATTAAATAGCCATTAGGAAAGATGTTTACTCAGGGATGAAGAACTAAGGGTCCTGATGTTCTAGTGGAAAGAACCCAAAACTTGGGGAGGGAGTGTTGAAGCATACTTCTTATAATCTGCCTTGAGCAGCTCTCAGGAACCCTGCCTCTGGCTGGGGAACCCTGAACGAGTCACTTAAAACTTCTTGGGGTTTAGCCTTCATTTTTATTATAGTCTATAAAGGACTGAGATTAGATCATTAAAACCAGTCACCTTTAAGACTCTTTCAATTAAACATTCTATATACTTTCTATATCTTATGGCAATGGAAGGTTTCAAAATGGCAGATTCTTTGTTACTTTGTTCATGGTTACCAGTGGAATTCTTTATGGTCAGAACAACATCTTCTGCAGTGGGTGTGTGCATATGTGTGCATGTGTGTGCGTGTCTGTGTGTATACACCTCTGTGTGTGTATATATAATGCTTTTCAAATATCTGTATCTATTATGGTGGCATATTTATTTAATACTAATATATATCTAGGCATGTAATATACACAGAACTTGGTAACACGTAACTAAGAAAGGATGAACTCTGGATCCTCCAGGTACACCATAGCAAGGAAGTCTAAGACACAGATGCCCCTTAACAGCAAATGAAGTGATGCAATTGAAGATTTGGGTATTCACCCTCAGCAAGCCCATACAACGAGACTTATTATATTGCCTGTTGGGTGTTAACACCCTCTGTCCTAAAATGGCTCCTATTCAGACGTAAAGATAAATTTTGATTCCGATAAACTGAGTTAGCTCTTTAGTACTGAGACATTTAAAAGGAAATAATTTGCAAAGTTGCCCTAGACATCCTATCAACTGCACTCATTAATAATGTCCTCAGAGCTGTAACCTTTAGCAGGTCCTCCACTAAATGCTTTTCTATAAATGTTGTTCTTCACTGCATATTGAGTCTTTTTTTTTGTATTGTCTAATGAATAAAACATTTTGTATGAAAATGAACAAGTCTGAGAATTTCTCAATTTTTTTCATAATCTATTTTGCTTATTCAATTCAATGACATAACACTAAAATCAGAGTTCTAACTGGCTAGCTAAAAATGAAGACTGTCACTTGAAACCAGTGTTTTACCTTCAATTTTCTCTGGGGTACAGCATCCCAGTCCACAGACCTGAACCACCGGTGCCTTTTCACATCATCTGCTCCATTCTTCAAAAGAAGGAGAGAAGGCATCAATGCAAAGCTAATAATATGCCATCACTACACCATCGCTACATTTAAGTAACGTCCACATTAATTTATTTAAGAACAGAATCATAAGAAAACTTTTGAAAAACTGAAAATCAAAGTCCATATGCTTTGCAATCTATATTAGCTCCTCCTATAGCTGCTGGTGTGAATGTAGAAAACTCAGCATTTGGTGTAAATATGAATGAGCCTGTACTTCTCCCAATTCATGTTAGCCCCTTACTGCTCCCATCCCCAGGACTTCATTCACCAACCCATAACATGAAGGCTACAACAAGAAGGGGGTGAGTGTGTTGGGTAGATCAGAAGAAACTATTATCTTAAAATAATTTGCTCACTAATGGAACATACACCCTAGCCTCTTCTCAAAATAAGACATTTCAGAAACAATGAAAAGGCCAACAAAGAATAACATAGTATTCTATCTTTCACAGTTCAGAGATTTTAAAATTCCCCTCTACCTTATAAATAAGTTATAGGATTGTGACACAATCACTTTGTGCTTGACTTTGTAAAAGTTTCGTGCTTTAGTCTTGCCTGCTGCGGAACAAACAGAATACTGGTTCGCAAAGGAGAGAAAATTAAGAGGGGCAGCTATACCTATAAACAAACTAGATGCTGGGAAGGCCCAAAGTGATAGAAATTTTTATAATTTCAGAGCTATTAGAGAGCTGAAAATGTCAACTAGTCTAATACTTGCGTGTTATCTGAGTATTAAAGTACTTGTGTTAAAAAGGCAGATGTATTTACTTTCCTTCTCTAAAAAAACTTTTCCATGGCTATATCCCTTAGCATTAACAACAGCAGATATACCAGAAAAAAAAGTAGGATATGTAGGTGGAAAATACCGAACAACATCATAACCTACGTTCAATCTTTTGAATTTTAAAGATTTTTTTAAAATTTTATGATATTTTATTCTCCAAGATATACATAAATTCAGCCCTGAAACCCAGGATGTGGAAGAACAATTAGCAAATATATGCATTGTCCTCTGTTCACACTGGAAAATGAGGCATTTATATTTTTTATTCCTAAAATACTATCTAGGTAATTACTGTAATGGTGAATACTCTTAAATAATTACTATTCCCAGGCCAGAATCAACACTTTCATTATAGAAACATTACTAATTAGGTAGGGCATGAGACAGAGCTAACATTAAGCCTTGGAAATGAAGCCTAAAGAGAAATGTGACCCCTGAGCTAGTCATATCGTTTTTCTCTCAGCTTTTTACTTAAGCTATAAGAGATATCTGGTCTTTCTCAGGAGAAATTAGATCAATCAATGAATCAAGAATTTATTAAGTACCTACTATGTCCTAAGTGCTATTATGAAATAGTCCTTGTTCTCAAGAACCTTAAATCCAATGAAGGGAAAACACACGCAATGTCAATAAAAGACACATGGAGTGCCTTGCGCAGGGTAAGCAGTGAACAGATTCATAGTGAACTAAATGTTCCACAAGCCAATCAAACATGATTAGTATTTATGAGGACGGTATTTAAAAGAGCCAATATATATTTTTATAATTAAACAGACCAAAGACATAGAGAAAACATGCTATAATACTAAGGGGGGAGGGGTTGTTTAACCTTAAAAGCATCAAGTGCTATTTATCAAAGTGTGAATGCTTCATAAATGGTTTCTATTTTCAAAGACCAAAAGTGTCTAAATAATGATATGCAGAATTTTTCTGAAAATTCTACAAAAGTCGCTCCAAATAGCATATATTCTGCACTTATGTTGCCTGGATTTGCCAATAAAAGTAACTCTAAAACAGTAATTTAGTTTTCATAGAATTCCAGAATATTAGAGCTTTAAGGGAACCTAAGAAGTCACGTCACACAAACATCTTGAGCATAATAAATGTACTCTACAAAGTCCCCAAGTGGTCATCTAGCTGTGTACCCATGAGACAGAACAAAATCTTTTCCAGAGCTGTAAGTGTTGGGAAGCTGGGGTTTTTTTCCCCCTGACACTGAACCCAAACCTGCCTCTCTGTAATTTCTCCATCCGCTGATACTCGTTTTTGTCCCTGGGGCCAAGCATAACAAGTCTAATTGTTCTTCCACATGATAATGCTTCACATATTCAGAGACAACTATTGTTCTCCCCCTCACCCCCATGTCTTTTTCAAGCTAACCAACCTTTCTTTCAACTGATCCTTGTATAGCATGGTTTCCAGTCCCCTTCACCATTCTGGTCATCTTCTTCTGTACACATTCTAGCTTGTCAATGTCCTCCTTAAAATGTGAAACCCAGAACTGAACACAATAACTCAAGACATGGCCTGACCATGGCAGAGTACACTGAGACTACCCCTTCTGGATGATATATTTCTGTTAGGGTAATCTATGAAATCATTGGCTCATTTGGCGACCACCTCATCATATGGAGCTTTTTTACCCAAAAGCCTTTGCACACAGGCTGTGGTTTACTTTACTCTATCCTACATTGAGACATTTGCTTGTTTGAGCTGAATGGCAAGACTTTATGTATATCTCTTTTAATTTCATTTGGACAACATTCAGTTCATCTCAAGCTTGTCCAAATCTTTTTGTAGATGTGCTACAAATGTAAAATTAATGATAGTATGATAATATTGTATGCAAAGATACACACACATACACATACACATATATATATACTTATGTATGTGTTTGTGCCTATATAAATCTATACATATACACACATATACATATATATTATATATGTATATATATACATATATATATACATACACACTTCATTTAGAACTTAAGCCTTAAATACATAACAAATTCATGCATTTCTCTCTCAAGTAAAATTGTAATGTAAAAATGGCATGCCTAAGACATTTAAAATAATGATGGAGAAGTGACTTAAATCAATATTCCTCTGGGCCATTCTGTATCATTTTTTCATGACCCTCATTTCCAAAAGCTTTGTAACAGAGCCATGAGGTGATGGAAATGACTGAGAATAAAACACATCAAGTTTGAATCCTTCAAATGCATGGCCCTTTCCATTTAGTTGACATGCATGGGTGTAAATAGTACTATACTCAATTAAGTTATTCTCATGCAGAATATTATTTAATACACGAAGAATGGAATACTGACCTTCATGTTCCCTAGTCGTCTCGTCCTGTCTACAACAAGAAGTTTCTTAATAAGGTCTCTATTGTGACAAGAAGAAAAAAAGTAACAGAATTGGCACTTTTATCTCCCAAAACAAACACAACACAATGTTAATGTACAGATGCAGGAGAAAAATTGGCACAAAACAGCAGAGGATGGATTTGTTACTCTTGGTGTTCTCTTTCAGTACAAAATTTTCTATTATTAGGAAGTTCTTCTACAGGTCATAAATAATTCATTTACTGCCAGACTGAGAGCACTTGGCCTGGCTGAGGGAACAGAAGTGATTTTTCACTTTGCAAAATGTAGGTTTCAGATATGAAAATTAGGGCTGTAACTATGCCCTTCAGATAAGACAGTGAAAGGCCTCTTTTTAGAGTAAACGTACCTGTCAAATTATCCTTGTAAAATAGAAGATATCTGTTTTAAGCAAGTCTTTTCTACCCACAGATCTATTTACTTATTTATAGGATTCTCATTCAAAATACAACCCATACTTTCCATGGGTTCACAACCTGCATAATAAAAACTCTGAAAACAAAACAGAAGCTAATCCTGCATGTTCAATTACATGTTCTAAAGTCATAAACAAATATTCTGAAGAGAGTCAACATAGACGGAGTTAGTTCTGACGGAAATGGGAAGTAGTTGGCTGGGAAGTGGTTGGCTAAACTTGCTGTTCAATATAATATCGCAAAACTGTACAGGATGGACTAGTAAGAGAACCAAGCTAGTATACAGATTAATAAGGATACTCCTTTCCAAAATAGCTTCATTAATCCACAAAAAAGAGACTTGATAATTAGTAAATCTGCTTTTAAGTATTATCTCTGATACTTACTAGTTGTATGACTGTGATTGAATGAATGAATGGACAGATGGATGAAAAAAATAGCAGGATACACTGCTAAGGACTAGGATGTCAATACAGACATTGTCTGCCTTCAAGGAGCTTACATTCTAAAGGGGGAAGGCAAAACATATATGGACACTGATGACTGGGAAGTCATACTGAGTCAAACCACAGGGTAAATGATTAGCATACTTTTCTGGGGACACTAACAATACCGATTTGACTAGTTTTCAGAGGAAGTTCTTTAACCTCCAAGTCTGTTTCCTTGCATGTAAAAGACAGATGATAATATTTGTATTTAATATCTTACGGACTCATTTTGAGGAATTTATTTGAGAACAGTACCTGTGACTTTATTTTTAAACAGCAAGCATTTAGAATTCCTACAATAAATCTATCTCCTATCTATGACAAAGCTTACTCCCAAAGTTTTATGAATATTAAGGCAAGAAGGAGTAAGGAGACTAATAACCTCAGAATGGGGAGGTCTGGGTGCTCCTCTAGTCTCTGCTATTAAGGAACTAGCTTTGCTGGGATATCACAACCCCTCTAAACCCCATATATCACAAATAATAACATGTGAAAGCTAGCTTGTACTATCACCATGGCCCCTGTTAGCTCTAAAATTCCATTATTCATTAAGAAAAGTAATTTACAAGGTTATTGCTATTGCTCATATCTTTTGGGGGGAGCGGGGGCCTTAAAACCTATACCATAGTAGGATGAGTTGAAGACCAAACAATTGATAGATATCCTGACCCAATGAAGGTGTATATAAAATAAATATGACAAAGTGAGGTAGACATATTAAGATGTCTAAGAGGTAAAACTATCTCAATCATACAGTCAGAACCTCAACATAAGTCTAAAAGATGGATGGATGGGAAAATTTTCTAATAACTATGGATTTTATTTTTTTTGTTGTTGAAATACAAATTCAGGGATCATACCATCCCATAATTCCAATACAGAAGCCCAATTTTTCCTCCTGTGAGCCACAACCTTCTCCAGTGATATAAAAATTTGAAAGTTGATTATGATTGTAGTAAATAATTAGCAAGGTCTGTCACTAAAACAGGAAAATACTTAATTCTGAGAGAGAGAGAAAGAGAGAGAGAGAGAGAGAGAGAGAGAGAGAGAGAGAGAGAGAGAAGAGGAAGAAGGAAGAAGAAGATGAAGACAAAAAAAGACAAAGAATTATGGAAACTATACGGTTGACAACAGTTCACTGTCTACCAAAACACCATGTGCAAGAAGAACAGACCCACAGGGCTAGAAATTACTCCTATCTGAAGGAAGGAAGGAAGGACTTACATAATACCCACTATGTGCCAGGCACTATCCTAGTCACTTTATAAATACTCTCATTGGATCCTCACAACAACCCCAGGGGTAAGTGTAATTATTATCTCTATTTTACAGCTGAGGAGACTGTAGCAAACAGAGGTGAAGTGACTTGCCTAGGGTGACATAGCTAGTAAGGGTCTGAGGCTGTATTTGAACTCGGGTCTTCCTGAGTCCAGGCCCAGTACTCTATCCACTGAGCCACCTAGGTACCAATAATAACAACACAAAATGTTAGTGAGTGTGTGTGTGTGTGTGTGTGTGTGTGTGTGTGTGTCGGGAGGAAGGGAGAGAAGAGGTATCTGTGCAAGTCCAAATGAGGCCTGGGGCCATTTAAAATGCTTTGAGTTTGATCTCCAGCACCTTAGACTCTTTAAGCCACCACTCTCAGAAAGCCCCAAATATTCAGAAGCCTTAATATAAAAATAAGCATAACACTAAGAAATTTAGATACAGATGGAACGTAAAGAGAATGTGAGACAACCCGATGATAATGCTGGTCCTTGTGTGAGCCTTTCTGAATGAATAAGTGTGCCCAGTGACATGGAGAAGGGGGAGAGAGGGCAGCCAAAAAGTAAAATGCTAAGACAGGTTTTGGGGGAAAAGCACACATTTAGGGTTCTGTAAAAGCTAATTAACCCTCAAAGAATTGCCGGGAAAAGGCAGATGGTGACCTTTTCTCGCTGCTCGTTAGGAAAAGTTAGAGGAATAAACAAAAATACAGAAATTTTTTTTAATTTAAAGACCTTTTTCAGATATAAATTTTACAGATGCAAAAACAAATTCACAAATTTCTTTGAATACTAAATAAATATGTATTTAATAAACTCCTAATGAATTTTTCCAGATAGCCTAGGTACAACACTTTTATTGACAGGCAAAAAATCGTACTCATGTGTAGTGTTCAAAAGATGTGCTCATAAAACAGTTCGTGGTCATTTACAGTTTCTAAAATGAGCTAAAGTGGATTTTATTTGTACTGATAAAATCTCCACAACATCATAGAGTCTAAAAAAAAATAAGAGATGAACAACAAGTCAAAGGTATAGAAAAAAAATTATTTTTGTAAGATACTTGACTTGTTTTACAGATTTATTATTCAATGAAATATGAGATGCTAGTAATAAGAATATAAAAGAAAATTTAAATTCCTGGACTTGTCTCATCCCATGGAACTCAAAGCATATTTTTCAAGAGAAAAATCTAAAGCATGTATAAAAGCATATCCTTTTTGGCACAAGCTCTGCCAACATACATACTGGTTAAGACAACAGCTGCTCGCCCATCATCTAAGCATCTTTTTGCCTCAAACCAGTAGTCAGGAAGAATCTGGAAGTAGCTAGAGGTGATCTGGTATCCATAAATTCAGCCTCAGTATGCCATCTATTTTTAACTCTTCCAAATACATTACGTGTGTGTATGTACACACCACACACACCACCCACCCCACAAAATGCAAAATATTTTGCCATATCATACCGTTTACTTTATTTTCAAAGCAAACATACATTCTATTCATTTACAAAGTAAGATTTCACAAAGACCCCAAAGTGTCATTTTTGGCAGAAAAGAGATCATGCTAAGAGGAATAGTAAACCTTTTTCCTTGTATACCTAACTAATGGGATTACCTTACATTAGCTGAATTTCCCCCCTTTCTATTGTTTTTCCAGGACAAGACTTTTTTTCTTTTCTTTTTTTCTCCCCTTTTAAAAGTAAGTCCCCATTAAATGCTAAAGCCCTTGAAACATAACTTATTTATTTCAAATGGAGTCCAGGGCCTGAGGAGTATGGAACAAGCTTGCACAACCCTTGGAAAACTTCCTACCTGGTGTGCAGATGGAGAACTTCATGCCCCAGGTCTGTCGGCTTAGAAATATTCACCCTCATGAAAATGACTAACCTTAACAATGCTGGAAGGAGTCCTCAAGAAGTGCCATGTTTGTAAAGTCATCCCAACCTGGCCTTTGCTCATGAAAAATATTTTTCCTATAGTTAATTTCCACAGACCATTTCAACATTTTTTTCCCCTTGGGGGAGGGGGGTGGCATAGGGAGGAAAACTTCAGTTTTGCTACAGTTTAATCTAGTTTTACATCCATTTTATGAATACCAATATAACCAGACTACCACTGAATCCTTTAAGATCCTGAGGCAAAGAAAGCAAGAAATCATCCTTAATACCCCATACTATCTAAAAGTTCAATGTCTAGAGAAGTTCAGGGTGGTAGCAGTTTGGGGGGCAAGGGGTTCGATAAGGGAGGAATAGAACGAGCACACCACTCTATTTTTCAATTATTACAAATTTAAAGAGTCCAGCACACAAGGGAGATATCACAAATAGCCACCATCCCAATTTTTATACAGATGCCAACATTTAATGCTGTTAATACAAAAATATTTGTATCACAAGGATTTTAAGTACAAATGTAAACTAAGTCGATAAGTACTGTTGAACCAATCAACAATACTGCCAGTGATGCAACTGTTAAGAAAATCCATTAATGTTATACCCACACCTGTACTTGCTTATTTGATGACATATGAAACACCTCTGTTTGGTAAACTTCAGCCAAAAAATAAAAGATGCTAGATCATTAAATTGTTATACTTCATTAAACTGAATAATTAAAAACATTTCTTCGGTGTGGAAAAGATGACTTTCCAGTTATTTCTGAACACAGCACATGCGATGCTGCAATATGGTGTCCTGTTATACATATGCTTTAACTGTGACTTTAATTAGGAGGCTCTTAAAATAAACAAGCCAATGACAGAGGAGCCAATTTACTTACTTTACATAGAGATCCAAATGCCTGGGGAAATCTATTTTGCCTGCAAGAATTTTTTGATAGATGCCAAATGGGTTGTCATCAAAAAATGGAGGAAACCTGTTAAAAAAAAAAATAACTATTTTTAGATTAGAAAAGAGTATGGAAAAATGACTATTTCAGTGATTCTTATTTTTGCCTAAAATAGTAAGGAAGCAATTTATTTCACAGGCATTCTTTCATCACATACTGAAGTCATCTATATCTCAAGAAGTGCTGCAAATGGTTGTCTCTAGCTGGCAAAACGCACTGAAAAGATAGCGCTGAAAACTGGTCTACATAGTTTGATTCAATTCAACAATCAAGTTTTTAAGTACCAATGATATACCAGGCACTGTGCTAAGCATTGAGGATACTAAGAGAAATGAAGCCATCTCTGACCTCAAGGAACTTATATTCTACTGAGGGTGAACAAAGAAGACACAGAGAAGTAAAAGCAAGACATATTCAAAGCAGTTTGGGTTGGGAGGGTGGGGAAGGGAAATCCATGTAAGGCTTGTGTAGGAGGTGGCACCTAAACGAGGCATCATGGAAAGCAGAATTGAGGTAGGAGAGTACTTTAAGAGGACAGAGGAAGGCAGAAATGGAATGTAGTATTGTAAGAAAATGAAGGAGGCCAATATAACAGATAGCGTGTGGGGGGAATAATATGAAATCAGACTGGAAAGATAGACTGGAGTCAAGATTATGAAGGTGAATAAATACCAAATGTAGGCACTTGGCATTTATGTTAGAAGCCATACGGAGCCACTGAACTTAATAGGGGAATGCACATTAGGACCCGACCCGTACTTTTCTGGATGATCAGTTTGGCAGTTGTTAGTTTTGAACTTCATCACCTTTTACCTAAATTATTACAACAGCCTCTTAATTGATCTTTCTGACTCAAGTCTCTCCCCACTCAAATCTATTCTCTACAATGTTTCCAAAGCAGTTTTCTTTTACCTGACCCATTCATTTCCCCTTCCCAATCAAAGGCTGTGGTTCCTTACTGCCTTTAGGAAAAAAAAAAATTCTCTTTAGTTTTCAAGTCTTCTACAAACTGACCTCAATGTATCTTTCTAACTTCATTGTACATTCCTCTACTTCCTGCCTCTGCAATCCAGCCAAACTGGACTTCAATCTGTGACTCACACTTAACATTCCATCTCCCTTCTCTCCACGCCTTCCACTGGACATGGCCCATATCTGAAATGTACTGTCTCCTTACCTCTGCCTCACAGAAATCTTTCTTTTCCTAAAAGATTCAGCTCAAGTACTACTTCCTATACAAAACCTTCCCCAATTACTCCAAACTCTATTATTCTCCCTTCCAAACTTTTATTATTTTTGTCTTTTATTTAACTACTTTGTACTTATTCTCCTTATATTTATTTCACATATATTACATTACATATGTGTTATGTGTCTCATTAGATTATAAGCTTCTTGCAAGAAAGGATTATTTCATTCCTCATAGCTGTAAATACTTTTTAGTTGATTGAAGAGGGGAAATAATGCAAACAGGGAGACTATTTAAAAGGCTTTTGAAAGAGTCTAGATGATGAGGGTGTGAACTAGAGTTGTAAGGACATATATATGAAATGTGGCATCTGATTTGACATTGAGAGTGAGAAGAATGAAGAGTACAGGATGATTCTGAGGCTTCAAAACTGGGTGAGTAGAAGGATACTGGTGCCTTTAACAGAAAAAGGCATGCTGGGAAGTTACAAATAGAAAACAAATTCTATTTTGGGTATGCTGAGTTTGTTGGAAAGAATCTACCTAGCTTGAGGCCATTTTTGATTAGAGCTGAGTTTTATATTTTTAAACTCTGTCTTTGGCCTTTTCCTTACCTATACCCAACTTAAAAACGAACACTGTTCAAAGAAACTGGGAACATTTTAGGGCCTCCTTAATAAAGTCATAGAATTTAAAGATGGAATAGACTATATAGGCCTTCATCTAGACCAGCAGTTCTCAATCTGTGGGTCACGCCACCTTTGGGGGTCGAATAACCCTTTCACAGGGGTTGCCTAAGACCATCGGAAATATGTGCAGGGACACCACTCTTCTATCCATCTCCAGGTGAGTATGCCCACATGCAGATATGCCCAGATATGTCCACATATGAGTATTAAAGGGTCATGGCATTAGGAAGGTTGAGAACCACTGATCTAGACCTAGGGCTTTTTTAGTGTTTTATTTTAGTGTCACGGACCCCTTTAGCAATTTAATGACCCCTTCTCAGAATACTGGTTTTTAATTTTTTTTTTAATTCAGAAAATTAAATATGTAGGATTACAAGGGAAACTAATTATATTGAAACATATTTATCATTTTTCTAAGTTTAAGAACGCCAGGCTAAGAACTCCTGATTTGGAACCAGATAAGGAATCCAAGGCCCAGAAAGGGCCTACATAGGGAAATGGCTAAACAGACTGAGCTACATAACTATAAACGAAATGTTACTGTACTGTAAGAATGATGAATATGAAGAATTGTTGTTGTTGAGGACCAATGACATCAGGATGGTGATGTTTTGACTTACAAGTGAGATTGCTACAAGGCTATGCAAAGCCATCAGCATCACTCTCTGTTCCAGTCATCAGAGTCAAGTGGGAAAACACAGGTCAAGACAACTAGCAATGGCCCTGGATACGGTGGCAGACCTTGCACTTTTTAAGCTAAGGTCTTTCCCAGAACTCAGTTTGTCTGAAGAACTGCACATTCAGTAATTAAAGGCCAGGTAATAATTGAGGTAAAAGATGTCCTAGTTGCCTTCACAAAAGAATCAATCTGAAAAAGAAAGATCCTCAGAATCTCAGGCCAGGACCCAGTGTTGGGAGACAGCCACTCCTCATGGTTGAAGGGGGTTGGATGATTTAACAAAGGAGCCTGAGAAGCAACGGGTCAAAAAGACAGTAAGTCAGCAGGATTACAAACTGCTAAAAGGTAAAGTAGAATGAAAACTGTTTGTATTTATTCTCCTTACATTTATTTCACATATATGATATTACATATGTGTTATGTGCCTCATTAGAATGGAAAAAAACTCTTCGATGCCTTCCCTGAGATGGTCCCCTAATTTACCCGTATTTATCTTGTATACACATATTTACATGTTGTCTTCCCCACTACAATGGGGGATCCAAGAGGATAAGGGCTGTTTTTGCCTTCTCTGCCTCCCCACTTCTTAACAATAGTGCCTGACACCCAGTAAACTTTTAATAAATGTATGTTGACTTGACTTGGTATAATCTTGGAAACAGTGGTGTCAGAATATGAGGAATACAGAAGCAAGGAAAGACTTACGTGAAGAGATGCAAAGTGAAGAAAAGTAAAAAAATTATACACAATGTCTACTACACAATGTAAATGAAAAAAACTAATCACAAAACAATATAAAATGAATGCTACAAACTTAAGAAGAACAAGCTAGGGGCAGCTAGGTGGCGCAATGAATAGAGCACCGGCCCTGGAGTCAGGAGGACCTGAGTTCAAAGCCAGCCTCAGACACTTGACACACTTACTAGTCATGTGACTTTGGGCAAGTCACTTAACCCCAACTGCCCTCCAAAAAAACAAAACAAAAGAAGAACAAGCTAGACTTCTGAAAGAAGAAATATGAAAAGATACTTTATTTCCTTGAAGGGGAAGGAAGGGGGAAGAAGATAAGGTCCATAGTTGCGGTACATTGAATATGCTGTCAGATTTTTTCATATATTGATCTGTTTGACCAGTTTTTCTTTTTTTCTTTAAAAAGTTCTTGGTTGTAAGGAATAAAGTCTCTGAAAGTGGAGAGGGGAGAAATATATGAAGAAATTTACTTCATGTAAAAACAAAAGGGGTAAAACAAATTTCTTTTTAAAGAAATCAAATTGTAAAATGATGAAGGGCTGGACTAGACCTTTAAGCTCTAACTCTATGAGCTTAATAAAAATATTTTTTAGAAAAAGAAAAAAGAGGCCATCTAGCACATAAAACAGATAAATCCTTTATGAAGGGTTTATGTGAAAGAGCTGAGAACTCCACAGGATGAGAAGGGTTTTGGTTCACACGGCTGGCTGGCTGGCTTTATAGTACATAGACATACACGTATCCTTTCCCCATCTGCTGGACAGTCATACTGCTTTCCTTCCACACCCAAGGAATGAAGCATATAGTATCAGCTCCTGTAGCCTACAGCAGGGACTTCAAGAGGTTGCTGCAACACAATTGTGGGAGCTCTAGAGATCAGAATACAGAGCAATAGTATGGGCTATGGAGTGAAGACTAGGGTAGGACTGAAGTAAGGAATAAAGCTCCGATATCACTGAAAACCTAGCATGAGAGCTAGAGGGAATGAAGAAAATTACTAAAGGTCAGATGAATAAGAGCAGGACTTAAGAGAGTATGGTGAATAGTAGAGGTCGGACGATATTTGCTCCAATAGTCTGAAGTCCCCCCTCGCCTGTCACCAGAGATTGCTACAAGAGCTGTCCCCATCAATAGATTTGAAGACGTCATGGGAAAGAAAAGGGAAGGGAAATTTCTGTAGTCATCTCAATAAGCAGAAATCGGAGCATAAATAAACTAGGGATACAGAAACTGTTGTACTCAAAAGTGTCCACAAGGTGGCGGTTCCATCCCATACAAACATTTCAATGAATAACCTACGTCAAGATGCTAAAGTCCTGAACTAAGCAGGTGGTGCAACCTGTGTGGTGGCAACTTTTATCTAAAGTATACTGGCTCCTCACACTGAGCTGTAGGAAGAAACAAGCTTGCAGGGGAGTGAACTGGTTTGGGGTCTCAGAAGCTGGGCTTTGACGTCTCGCTCTGCAGCTTTCTAGGAGGGCATTTGAAGAGTGGCCTAAAACAGCATCCAAAGTCCCGGTGGCTCTTGATTCTACGACATTCCCTTCTTTGCTGACAGGTGACAGCTGGGAGAGGGAAGGATACGAATAAGAGAATCAATTTAAAAGCATTTATTAAGCTTTGGTGCTAGGGTGATATAAATACACTAAAAACCAGGGATAAAACTACAGAAGTGAGAAAATCCCTGTCCTTAAGGAGCTTATAATGTAAATGTCCTTAAGACTTTATCATTTTTCTGTGTAGGGGAAAGAAGAATGAACTTCGATCCTAAACAAGGATCTAGGTTCACATCCCCCCTCTGACGTTAGCTATTGTAACGATTTCTGACGCTCCGCTGTCTCATCCGTACGATGGAGATAACACTGCTACCTCCTAGACCATTATGAGAAACAAATGCAATAATGCCTGTAAAGCATTTTGCAAAAGTTAAAGAGCCAAGTGCTATGTAACAGACAGCCTGTGTAGTATGTTGGGTGTGGAGTCAAAAAGACTTGAATTAAAATCCAGCTTCAGATGCTCTAATGTGTGACCATGGACAAATAACTTCACTCCTATCTGTCTTGGCTTCCTCAAATGTAAAGTGGGGATGATAAAAGCACCTACATCCCAGGGTGAAGAAGACTAAATACGACATTTGTAAAGCTCTGAGCACAGTGCGGGGCACAGTGGGCACCACAGAAATGATCATTTCTATCATTAATTAGTGTTATTGCTCTTGTCATTGCCAATCTTATTTTTCTCTCCCAAAGACCCTGAAAAGCAAAAGAAATTTAAGAGATTAAACTTTAAAAAACCCTGAGAGAGTTACAGAATTCTTTTGTGTGTCAAGTTCTTTTTCTGTAGAACACATGGTATTCCACAGTGCAAGTTGTTCCACACACGGCTCTTAATGAACAGGAGAACACAATCTGTACTCTGCTCTTGGCCTGGCTTCAAGCAATGAGTTAAGGTCCAGGTATACAAAGGTCCTTGTGGTATCCAATATGGTGGTGGCAAGGAATGCCGTGACATATAAAGTCACTGAGACTTCACCTCTGGAGATGGAAGAGAAGCCTGCCAAATCCCTCCACACCACTTCTAATGACATAGTGAGAAGGAAAAGTAGTAGGCAGCGCAAAAGGCTGAGTTTGGAATGTCCAGTCATCAGGTCGTGAGAGGCTCATGCCCAGGAACTTGGAGTTGGCTAGCAGAGTTCAGACCCTCTCATAAATGCTTGCTTGCAATGCCACAACAGTTCTACCTCCCACACTGGGCTCCATGATCACAGTGAGATCAGGCAGGCAAGGCTGGTATCAGGCTCATGTCACCGTGGAACAAAGAGCTACAGTGAAATGGCAAGAGCAGCAAGATTTGGGCTAAGAAGAATACACTTCTGATTTGTAGAGTACCTCTACACTCATGCTACACTGAGAAGGAATCCTCATAAGAACATGCATGAAGAGGGGGGAAAAGCCACCATCCTGTTATTACTGTTCATAATCAGAAATTGAGATTTGAGGGGGGGACCTGAAAAAGTAGAGGAACATAATTAAAATTGCAAAGACCCATTCCAAGGTGATCACTTAAAATAATTTTGTCAGTTTTACCAGTTTCATATCTTAGTCATCCCCGCAGGGTTATTAGAGAAGGATAAAAGCCCTCAGAGAGATTAGAATTTGACTAAATATCTGATACAATCAAGGATTTAAGGAAGAGAAATATTGTACAAAATAGCCGTTTCCTGTCCTAATTTCCACCTCCATCCCCATCCCCAATCCAGATTTAATGTCAATTTGCCATAAAATAAAGCAAAAACTTCAGGCCCAATGAGGAATGTTCTTTTGGCACTTGATAAAAGGATCTGTGTCCCAGCTCTATCATTAAGCAGGTTAAATCACTTCACCTCTCTAGGTCTCAGTTTCCTCATGTGTAAAATTAAGAAGTTATTGGACTAGATATTCTCCAAAGTTCCTTTCAACTCTAAATGTAAAATAAATGTCTTGAGAGAGATTTCAGGGATATGAGAGCAGAAAAAAATAAAAGAACCAAGAACTATATAATTCTAAAAATGAGAAATAATGAAATAAGGAGCCTGGAAATAAGTTTAGCAGGATTATTTTGTTTTGGCTTTTTTAATTGTCATAGGGGGGAGACAAGCTTGATAAGAAAATGTAAAGCAAGAATAAAAATATATTTTTAAAATGCAAATAAAAGTAAAAATATTCCTTGTCCTCCTTAAGTTTTCAATGAATAAAAAGTAGATGCTTTTTTAAAAAGGGAGGGGCAGTATAGCTGGAATGGTATGAAGGCAGTGAAATCATGCTTTTTCCAGGCTCATTGTTTCCTTTTGCAGGCATTAATGACCAGAATCTTATGTAATTAGCACCTCATAGAATAATTAAATTCATTCCTTTGGTATATGCAAGAATTTTTCCCTAATGATGTTAGAATGAATATTTCCCTCTGCTATTTAGCAACTGAACTAGGGCTGTGGTCCTGCTTCGAATTCATTCACGTGTAATAATACATACTGGAAACATAACAATTTAAGACACAGGGCATTAAACTCGAGGAGAAAGTTTGTCATACCTGAAAGTGTTCTTGGTAAGCGAGAGATTCCATGACAGTATCATTGGAAAAATATTTTAGCAGCAGTTGAAACAGGAAGTGGAAATTTTTTTTTTATACCAAAGGAAAGACTGGTAATTAGGCCAGAAGTAGTAACAATAGTCAACAAGAAATTATTGAGAAATAAGACTATCCTGGATGCTTAAACAACACTGTGAAATACTGGCATTTTTATTCATCAAACTGTAGTGTATTTCACATAATTTTACTGTAAGCAATGAAAAACAAAGTCCTGTTTTACAAACAACTTACCATAAAGAAACCTGTTTATATTGAGAGATAATGGAAGTAACATCATTACGCCAACATCTTAATTTACTGAGCAAATTACAAAAGGTAAGATCAGAAAATCATAATGATTAAAGGAAGCAGCAGAAGACCTCTACCAGAAATAAGAATGCTCAGATGCTTGTCAAAAGCATTATTTCCTCTGAGTTTTAAATCTGACCTAAAGTTCTTGACAGTAAAAACAAAACAAAACAAAACAAAAAAAAACCTACGTCTTAGCTATAACATAGCTAAGTTATGATAGTTTAATTAATGGTTTCTTATACTAAATTTCAATTATATTTTAAAGAAGGATTAGGATGATTTTTTAATGTCATTCTTGATAATTAGGATTAATAAAAGGGAGAAGTCAACATGAATAAATGTAAATCCACCAATTAGGACCAAAGCTCCAAGTACTGGATCTGTCCAATAGTGGAATACTGAAGAACTTTCCTTTTGAGGATAACTTTACATCTTTCTGAACTTTCCCACTATTGAGATTTGATCATGGGGGAAATAGGAATACATCCCCAGTGGAGTCAGAGCAAGCTCCCTGTAAACATAAGGATGCATTAAAATTCGTCATATTTTCCACAATACCTAGTACAACACTGTGCCTTGCATATAGGAAGTACTTAATAAAAATAGGATGATAACAGTAGGGTGTGACAGAAGGAGCACTGTACTGGTAGTGAGAAAACCAGCTCAGCTATTTACCAGTATGTGACCCTGGGCAAATCATTCAACATCTCTGAGCCCAAGATTTCTCCTCTCTAAAAGGAGGGGATTGGAAGAGGTGATCTTACAATACTTTCTACTTCTAAATCATACTATCTCCTAGGACTAATTAATTGATTCCCTTCTAAATGGGTTATTTTTTGACTTGGGGAAAAAAAGGTTTAGCTTACTTAGGTGGTACAGGCATTGAGCCTTGTTAAAAAAACATGAGAAAGTAAAAATTCCAGATTTTCTTTAAGCATGTTTATTTCAGCAGTAGTACAAAAAAATGTAAAGATAAAGATATTTATTTTTTGCTGAAATACAAAAAAAGCTTTAAGATAACAAAATCATAAGTATGAATGATTATAATTCATTGATTTTATTAACCACACCAGAGGACAAAAACATTATCTTCATTTACACTCCTCTCAGGCTCAGTTTCTTCTCTCAAAATAATTGTTCTGGACCAGTTCTAAAATTCTAAGATCCTATGACCTTACTGAAGACCAGAATCATGATCCATGAGTGCAAATCAATCTACAGAAAATGCTGCCATCTTGTGCTGAAAAATATTACCAAAGACAGAGGTCTGAAAGACTATCTGTGAAATGTTATAAATGAAGGGAAGAAATCCACTTGTCATTTAAAAGAAAAAGAGGTAAGTTTAACTGGTGACTCTTTCAGAAAAATGCACTATTTCCTTTTCTGAGGTGATTCTTTTTCAAAGTCCAACAGAAATTTCAAAGGACAAAAAATGTCTCATGGATTTTTTTCCATTAAACACCATTTTTAGTTATTGTTTTTCATAGATCTTTTTCAGTGGGCACTATACGTATTTCAGGAAAAAAGCTAGAAATTGAAGAATTTCCCTATATAAAATATAAGAAATAAAAAGCTTAGGAAGATAATACATGAGTAGTACAGTCTACAAACAGTAGAATACTATTAACAACTGCCAGAAAATTCAGATAAATTGGATAAGATCACAAACTTAGACCTGGAAGGCCCTTAAAAGCCATCAGATTTAACCCTGCCACTTTATAAATGAGGAAACCAAGACACAGACAGATTAAATGACTTAGATACAGTCTCACAGCTAGTAAATGTTGGGAGGCAAGACTAAAATTAGGTCATCCCAATTCACAAGTCATTCCCATTTTACCAATGAAGACCTGGGGTTCAGAAAGATTTAGTGTCTTGCCCACTGTTATACAGCCAGCAGGTATCGGAAGTGGGATCTGAATTTGGATCTCTCTTAATTTCAAGTCTAATAAGTCTTTCTTCTGTATCACAGAAAACCTGAAATAGGGCCCTGTCTCTATAACTATATATAAGCTGACTGGAGGGCAACACTGCTAAGTTCACAGAGGCTCATTATCAGAAGGCTGGCCACTAAGTGATGGATTGGAGATGGGGAGGGGGAAGAAGGGTCAGGGTGAGAAGGACAACAGTAAGTCAAAAAGATTCTCTACAGCAAAGAGTTCTTATCTGCACTCCTATCAGTGAAATCAAAGATCTTCTGAATTATTGAAACCCATGAACAATCTTCATACTTCTGAAAATAGTGGCTATATAGGAAGAAACAATGTGCTACGGTGGACAGAGTTGGCCTCAGAGCCAAAAGAGTTGAGTTCAAGTCCACCTCTGATATATATTAACCAAGTAACCCCAGGTAAGTCACTTAACTTCTCAGGGCTCCAGTGACTCTATTCATACATCTGATATAAGTATCACCTGGTTCTGGGTTTGAGAGATCCCTGTGCTGAATTCTTATAGCAGGGATTCTTAATGTCTTTTGTATCATGGATCCCTTTGGCAGTGTGGTGAAGCCAACAGACTCCTCAACATAATGTTGTTAAATGCATTTAATAAAATACAAGGAGATTTTTTAAAAAAAGAAAGGAGAAAAATGTTTACAAATATGCTGAATTTGAGCCTATAAAGAGGTCCTTACCCAGACAGCATTTCAAATATCAGAATCCCCAGAGCCCACCAGTCTACTGCTCTTCCATGACCTTTACTTTGTATGACTTCTGGAGCAAGGTATTCTGGTGTCCCACAGAGTGTCCATGTTCTAGAAGAATAAGAAATAACAATGGCAGAAAAAGAATCATTAATTTTATAATATATGTCTCCATTCCAATAGTTCAAATATTCTTATTGATCCAAAGATACACATTTCCATGTAAATATGATTTACCCATACAGAAATAAGAAAGGAATCTTTCTTTTCCTTGTGGATTTTTCACAAAGTTTTTAACAAAAGCAAGAAATAACAGGTAACAAACCTATCGTTATTAATGGAGAAAATAAACAGAAAATGGGCTACTTAATTCTTATGATGGTGTGCCATCATAAATATAAAAGTAGCATAAGCGAGTTACTCAGTGACATCTTTTACAATTTATTTACTTATTTTTAGTTTTCAACATTTATTTTCACAAGATTTTGAGTTACAAATTTTCTCCCCATCTTTCACCTACCCCTCACAACAAGAGAGCAAGCCTACTGAATACCCCTTCCCCCAGTCTGTTCTCTCTTATATCCTCCCCCATATCCTCCTAATTTCTAGTAGGGCAAGATGGATTTCTATACCCCACTGCCTGTGTATCTTATTTCCCAGTTGCATGTAATATTTGTTATTAAAACTATGATTTTCAGATTCTTTCTCTTCTTCCCTCCTCACCCACTCCCTCTGGGAAGACAAGCAATTCAATATAGATTGTACATGTGTAGTTATGCAAAACATTTCCATACTAGTTATATTGTGAAAGACTAACTATATTTCCCTCCATCCTATTCCACCCCCATTTATTCTGTTTTCTACTTTGACCCAGTCCCTTTTTAAAACTGGTTGCTTTTAACTACCCTCTTTCCCAATCTATCCTCCCTTCTATCCCTACTTCCCTATAGGGTAAGACACCCAACTGAGTGTGTATGTTATTCCCTCCTTAAGCCAAATTCAATGAGAGTAATGTTGACCCATTTCCTTTCACCTTCCTGCTCTTCCCCTCCATTGCAAGTTTTCTTTCCTCTTTTATATGAGATAATTTACCCTATTCTATCTCTCCCTTTTTCTTTCTCCCAATATATTCCTCTCTCACCTCTTAATTTTATTTTTTTGTATATCATCCCTTCATACCCTATTCTATCTCTCCCTTTTTCCTTCTCCCAATATATTCCTCTCTCACCTCTTAATTTTATTTTTTTGGATATCATCCCTTCATATTCAACTCATCCTGTGCCCTCTGTCTATGTATACATGTACACATACACACACATACATATATATTTGAACACATTTACACCCTCCTACACACACACACACACACACACATATATCTGAACACATTTACACCCTCCTACATACACACACACACATATATATTTGAACACATTTACACCCTCCTACACACACATATACACACACACGCACACACACATATATATATTTGAACACATTTACACCCTCCTATACACACACACACACACACACACACACACACACACACACACACACTTCCTTCAACTATCCTCTATTTCATTGAATGACTATATTTTCCCCTGAAACATTATACTCAGTTTGCTGGATGTGATTCTTGGTTTTAATCCTAGCTCCTTTGACCTCTGGAATATCACATTCTAAGCCCTTCAATCCCTTCATGTAGAACAGTGGTTTTCAACCTTCCTAATGCTGTGACCCTTTAATACAGTTCCTCATGTTATGGTGACCCCAGTCATAAAATTATTTTCGTTGCTACTTCATAACTGTGATTTTGCTACTGTTATGAATCGTAATGCAAATATCTGATTTGCAGGATGTATTTAAATTGAACATAATCCACAGGTTGAGAACTGCTGAGGTAGAAGCTGCTAGATCTTGTGTTATCCTGATTGTGTTTCCACAATATTCAAATTGTTTCTTCCCGACTGTTTGTAGTATTTTTTCCCTTGACCTGAGAACCCTGGACTTTGGCTATAATATTCCTAGGAGTTTTCTTTTTGGGATTTTTTTCAAGAGGCGATTAGTGAATTGTTTTCAATTTATATTTTGTCCTCTGGTTCTAGAATATCAGGGCAATTTTGTTTGATAATCTCTCAAAATATGGTGTCTAGACTCTTTTTTTGATCATGGCTTTCAGAAGGTATTATCTCTCCTGGATCTATTTTCCAGGTCAGTGGTTTTTCCAATGAGATATTTCACACTGCCTTCTATTTTTTAATTTGTTTGGATCTGTTTTATAGTATCTTGATTTCTCATAAAGTCATTAGTTTCCAATTGCTCCAATCTAATTTTGAAGGAGTTATTCTCTTCAGTAAGTTTCTGAAATTCCTTTTCCATCTGGCAAATTCGACTTTTTAAGGCGTTCTTCTCCTCACTGGCTTTTTGGGCCTCTTTTCCCATTTGAGTTAGTCTATTTTTTAAGGCGTCATTTTTCTTCAGTGTATTTTTGGATCTCCTTTAGTAGGCTGTTGATTCATTTTTCATGATTTTCTTGCATCATTCTCAGTTCTCTTCCCAATGTTTCCTCCATTTCTCTTACTTGATTTTCAAAGTCCTTCTTGAGCTCCTCCATGGCCTGTAACCAATTCATATTTTTCCTGGAAGCTTTTGATATAGGAGTTTTGACTTTGTTGTCTTCTTCTGTTTCCATGTTTTGATCTCTTTTGTCCCCAGAAAGAGTCTACAGTCTAACTGTGCTTCCTCTGTTTGCCCACCTTGGCTGCCAATTACTTGACTTTTGAGCTCTTTTCCAAGGTAGAACTCTGCTTCCAGAGTGGAGAGAGCTGTGTCCCCAGCTGAGTGCTGGGGTTTTTGCAATTGTTGTCAGAGCTTTTGTAAGAGCTATAAGGAGGGTACCCTCTCTACAGCCACCACAAGCTCTGGCACACTAGCATTTCCCCCAGGTGCACCACCCAAGAGTGCAACCCAAATCCAAGAAGGTCAAAGCAAGAGCTATTACCCTCTGAATGGTTGCACGGTTCCTCTATGATCTATAGGCCAGGAGCTCCACAGGCAGCCACATGGCATCAGCTGCGGCTGCTGTGCCTCCGCCATCTCTGCCACCCCAGGGTCAGGGGCCAGACTATACTCTTCTCTCACCTAGTTTCAACAGTGTTCCCTACTGACCTTTTACTTTCTCTTTAGAGTTTATGGGTTGAGAAGTCTGGAAATCGCCACAGCTGCCAGTGATTCACTCTCCTGATCTGCTCCAGCTGGTCTAGGCTGATGTGGCTCATGTGGGACTATGCAGCTCACATGGGACTGCACTCAGCTCCCATCCTGGTGTGATAGACCCTTCTTGCCGGCCTGTCAGGCTTCCTTCAGTGGGAGATTTGTTTCCCTTTGTCACTTTGTGGGTTTTGAAGCTCTAAAGTTTGTTTAGGATCATTTTCTTTTTATAGGTATTGGAGGTGGTTGGAGTGGGGGCTCAAGAAAGTTCCTACTTTTACTCTGCCATCTTAGCTCTGCTGCCTCACTGACTTTTTTTAAAGGCAAATTCTGATATTTCTGAACCCATTCCTTAACCAGTTTACACCCCACTAATAAGTGTCAAAGTCATCTGGTATTAGTTGACATTAATGAGGTTTTTTAAAAAATATCCAATAAAAATCTTCCTTTGAGAACAAGTAACACTCTTTAGGAAAAGTGCTACTGTTCCAATATTGGTGTGTTGACACTTTTGTGGAAGTATCTTCTGAGCAAAATAAAGTTTATTAGAATTTCATCTTTAGTTTATCATGCTACTTAGACTGAATACATTGTTTAAGTCTTGGCTTAAACTGGGAACAGTACCAAGTTTTTTGAACCATTAAGAAACAAATGAATATGTCTGATATAATACTAATTTCTAGTGCCATCTAACAGCAGAATGAATGCAACTAAGTATACTATCAACACCACTCTCAATTCTTGAGTCTTAGAAAGGGTTAAAATGCTGTGGGTTATTTGAAAAATAAAAGTTAAAACTAAAACATTCATTTTTAAATAATGTACAATCTAAAATATTTGTAAAATTTCAGTTTTGAAGAATAGACAACTACAAACTTCTTAACCTAGTTTTTACAGTTTCTTTGACTTGTCAGGTGACCTTTTAGCAAATTCAAAACTTCATTTCTAATGTAAACTTTGGTTAATTTTGTGCAAAATACCTAAAATGAAGAATTTTCTAAGATACCAATGTCTAACTTCAGAATAGTCACAGAAAAACTTGCTTGAGTCCAATAGGCACTTTTAAAATATTATAGAGGAGATAAGCAATCTTTTCCATCTAAAAGATTTATTCTGTATCATATATTCCTAAAGAACGAGTGTCAAAGAGTAGAAGATACAGGGAGAGGCATTTTTGGCTTATAAAAGAAGGAATTTTTAAATCAATCTTCCCAAATGGAAGAGGACACCCAGTTAGGATTCCCTGTCACTGGAAGCTTCTAAGCAAAAGCTAAAGGGCTGCTTGTAAGGGGCATTATCCAAATTTATTCATGCATCAAGCAAGGGGTTGGACTAATACTAGATTACCAATTAGGGGAGAAGAGGGCAGTTGAAGGAGTGGGAAGAATGCAAGCAGAACCTTATGGTGTACATAGAACACAGGTTGAGGGAAATAAATGAAGCTGGTGGCAACTAACTGGACCAGCATTTCTGCCAGGACATTTAAGAGAGCTGTGCAAAGGAACTAGCACCTCTTAGATCACAGCAGCCCACAGACAAATAAGTATGTGGCGAGAGTCAGTGGTGTATGCGTGCAAAGTAGAGCCATTGTAGAGCAGTGTAAATAATGCTAGATTTCAAATCAGCAGACCTGTGATTGTCTCAGCTGTGCCACTTACTTTTATCTGTGTGATGGCCAAATCACTTTACCTATCTGGACCTCAGTTTCCTCATACGCAAAATTAGGGGACTGGACAGAAGACCTGTAATATTCTTTCAAAACTCTAAAACTATGATCCTGTGCAAGAATGGTTGTTGTCTGGGACTGGAAGGGGGCGAGGGGGAGAGTGTCTTACTACCCACACTGTATTTGGCTCCAGGTCTCTTCCCTGATGCCACCTCTACAATACAAGGGGATGGGTTTTTGCATCAGTCCCACCCATGATTCATGCTGCTCCACAGACCACAAACAGCACTCACCAGAACTTGTTGGATTGAGCTACTAGTACTGCCTACATGAATTGTACCAGTTGAGTTTATTCCTCATTTCCTACCCCTAGAGAAAGAAACCCAAAGAGGACATTGGGCCTGTAAGCTAAACAGTTTTTCCACATTTCTAACACATCACAAGTAGGATCTGAAATGTGGCACATTTTCAAAAAGAAAAAGTACACATACACACACACAAACACATATTACTGTCTGATAAAATGTTCCAAAAGATATAGAAGAGAATAATTTGCCTTTTTTTCTGACAAGGATACTTTAAATCAGAATCCTGACATCAGTGGTGTCCAACTCTGGAAGCTGCTAAATGATATGTAAGAATCTCTGTGGCCACATATTTACTTGGAAAACCACATGTTAACATTATCTACGTTCTATTTTATTTTTATTTATTTTGTTAAATATTTCCAATTACAAATTCCTCTGGTTTGGCTTCACCCCGCTGCCTTATATCATCAATATGATACCAGGGATTCTTCTTTTAGGAATCACACATTGATTTCCTGTGTCTCCCAAACAGCACAGATAGGTAAAGAGATGCGTAACATCACCTTTTCATTTTGAACTTAAGCAGATTATAGAACTTCTGTAGAAGTTCACCAGCCTACTTTTATGTATTTACCTAAGTAGCTGAAATCATTTTATAGTTTATCCACTTCTATTTACATAGGGAAGAAATAAAGTGTGAAGACAGGCCTTCATTTATGTACCTTTTAAAAAAAAATAGAACTTATTTTCTTCTAAAAACATTTCTAGTTGGATCTTTTCTTACTGCTTCACCTCCTGCATAACTCTGACCCTTCCCTGCTTGGAGAATTATTCATTTTCGATACATTTTTAAAGGGTAGGAATAAAAAGAAAAAAAAATAAAACCAATGAACAAAAAGAAAAAAAACCTGACACAATGTGTAATAATACGGACCCCACCCTCTGCAAAGTGGTAGGGAGACCTCTCTTCCTGTCTTTTCTTAGCTGCCTGGCATGTTCTCTGTAATTCTGCGGCACTCGTTTTTGATTATGTTGTAGCAGTTGTTATTTCTATTTCCACTGTCACAGTCCTGTATTATATTTATATAGTTATATAATAGAATAATATTTATAATAAATATATATTTTCTTGGACATTGACGCTGTATCAATTCATGTAAGTCCTTCCATGACTCTCTATATTCATCATCTTTGTTTTTTCATATAGCACAGTTAACATCTGGTTACATCCACACAGCACAATGTGTTTAGTCATTTCCTAATCAATGGGTATCTTTGTTTCTAGCTCTTTGCTACCACAAAAACTGCTGGTATAAATATTTCCGAACATATAGAGCTTTTCTTTTTGTCAATGACCTTTTGGCAGATAATAAGCCTAGCAGTGGAATGCAGTGGAATCTCTCAGTAAGACAGTATGAACTATTTAATTTTTTTTTCCCCATCATTCCAAACTGCTTTCCAAAATGGTCAGGCCCAGTCACAATCCCATCATCACTGCATTAGTGGGCCTGTTTTCACACAACCACTCCAGCAAAATTCCAATCTTTTGTTTTCTTTGCCATTTTGCTGGGTGTTTTGATTATTAGTTATTAGGAGCGCTCTTTCATATAATAACTAATAGTGTGCAATGATCTTTTTGAGAAATTTGTTTATAATCCTTTGATCATTTATTTAAAGGAAAATGGCTTTTGTTACTGTATACACTAGTTTTCATCATGTCTTGAATAGTAGATTTACACTTAGAAGATAAATGATACAAGGATTTTCCCATTCAAAAACTTTCCTTCTTAACCCAGATGAGTTAATTTTGTTTATGAAAAAGCTTTTCTATTTCACATAATAAGAATGATCAATCACATCTTTTGTAATTGAATCTATGCCTCATTTAGTCAAGAAATCATCCTCTACCCATAGCTGTGAGGGGTATATAATAGCTTTCACATTTTCTTATTTAACACTGAATTCAAGGAGTAATGTAAACACTTATAAGAGTACACAAAAAGTTCATTCCAGTGTTGGACCTACAAAAAAGCTACGTAGTTTTCTACCATTTAGCAAAGCTACCTAAATAGCCAAAGAATATTTCTCTTATGTGAACTTAATAAAGTCTACAGGAAATATTTAGTTAATTTTATGTTTTTGAAAATAACCTTTCTGATGTTTTTGCTTTTCCCATCAGAGTCAATTTCTAATAATGACATGTTCTGCCCTGACTCCTGATAACCATCTCCTGCATAACAAAGAAAGAGTTAAGCGGAAAAGGGATTACAACTTCCACATCTATTAGTCTTCTCTAGACTACTTAACCTTTTTAATTTTTTACAATTCTAACACTCTAAAGAACTAACTCTCCACCATACAATCCATTTTACCCTATTCCAGTCCATGTTATGCTCCATTATTATCTTTCAAATCTTCCTAAAATCCTTCCTGCACTTGGGACACTTTCTAAATTAAATGGATTATACTTCTCTACTCTCAAACAGGTAACAGCACAATATGGTAAACTCAGCCCTTATATATCTTGTCAAAATGATGGCTTGAAGTTTAATGAGAGATAGTGTATAGCAGATACAGGTGAGAGGAAGGAAGACCACCTCTCTTGCCTCTTAACACATACTGGCTTTATGTTCTAGGATAAGTCAAACCTCTTAGAAGCTCTAAGACTATGGCAGATGGGTTGCAGAGGTGATGATGGAAGGAGTTTCTATGCTGAGGTCTCCAGGGGTCTCTAGTGAAGGAACCATGAAACTGGATCAAAAGTAATAATAATCATTCATATTTAAACAAAACTGACCCTCAAGCCAGAAACCTCCTCCCTCCTCATTTCTACCTCCTGGTTTCCCTGGCCTTTTTCAGATCTTAGCTAATATTTCATCTTCCATAGAAAATCTTTTCCAATTCTCCTTAGTGCCTTCCCTCTGAAATTACCTCCAATTTATCACACACAGACAGACAGACACACACACACACACACACACACAGACACACACACACACACACACACACACACACACACTATGCCTGGCCCACAGTTGATAATAAATAAATGATTGTTGATTTGTAAGATCTGAAGAATTCTTTCTTCACAACAACCCTATCAAGTATATAGTACAAACACTATTATCCCCATGTGAAGAAACAAGCTCTAAGAAGTTGTAACTTGCCTGTGGTCACACAGATAAGTGACTAAGCCAGTATCTAAAACCAGTTCTTCTGCAAGTCTAACACAACATCCACTGTTCAACCCTGAGATTATCTTGAGTCCTTGGACTTGTATACAACATTCACCTATATTTATGCCTGCACTGTTTTTGTATTTCCCACAACGAAGGTAAGCACCTTGAGGTCAGGGACTTTTTCATTTTTGTCTTTATATCAAAAGTATCTTACACAAATGCCTAGTACACAGTAAGGAGGAGTCTAATAAATATTTGACTGAATGTATTCTGTATTTTTATTCTTGATCTGTAGAAATCTACATCTAATTATAGTAATCAGAAAATTAGATGAAACTAAAAATATGATTCTACTATATTTCAGTCACTTTAGGGTAGCTCTTTCTTTAAATGAATTATTCCAAATGGCTTGAATCACCCACTGACTAAAGCCTTGATAAAATACTATTTTGGGGGGTGGCTAGGTGGCAAAGTGCATAGAACACTGGCCCTGGAATCAGGAGGACATGAGTTCAAATATGGCCTCAAATGCTTAACAGTTACTAGCCATGAGACCTTAGGCAAGTCACTTAATGCCAATTGCCTTGCCTTCCCCCTCTAAAAAAAAGGCAAAAATAAAATAAAATACTATCTTGTCTCTGAGACATAAAAATGCTTTTTTCAAGAAGGGTACATTTGGGTTTGTACAAAGGACTCCAAAGGATCTTTGAGGTCTTAACCCCAACTTCCACACAGCTGCATTTAGAGCACCAGACAGGGAATCAAAGGACCTGAGATAGAGACAAAAATGTCTTCTTCTATTCCCAAGGGAGCAATCTTGAGGAAGGCATTAGATGCTCTCTGCCTTACTTTAGCAACCTGTAAAATTAGGATAGACTTACTTTTCCTACTGAAAGCAGAGATGTGAGGTTGAAAGCTATAATAAAGACAAAAGTGTTTAAGAAAGAGAGTTTCAGTATAAATATGAGATCTTACTATTAGCAAGTCAACATTTTTACCTTGTACCTGCCATGGACAAAGGATCAATAAACACAGAAGGAGTCTAAGTAGTATGATTTGGTCCCTAACCTCAAAGAGCTCACAATTTAGCTGGGAAGACAAAACAGGCCACCTGAAATAATTAGACATCAATTGTGTGCTAAAACAATGTAGGACTTACTTTCAATTAAGAATGGGCAGATTAGCATGAGCAGGAGAAAAGCTTTAGAGCTAGTGAGCAAAATCAAGTTCAAGTGAATAACTTGCCTCTCCCTCAAGTTACCCTACAAGTTAGCAGAAGAGTTGGAACTAAAGCCCAGGTCTCCTGACTCTGAATGCAGTGCTCCCTCCTGTGTCGTTCACTGACTTCCAAAGAATTGATAATAAGAAAACTAAACACAAGGAGATCAGAGCAGAAGCTACTACAATAATCCAGGCCAAGGCAGAGATGGGATTCTTAGTGTTCAGACATCACCTGTGATATCATTAGTCTTCTTTGAAAACAAAGTACATCAACTAGTACAACCTCATGAAGTACAGAGAGGCCAGTTTGGATGAATCGCAGGTATAGGATGAGGATTAACATCCAGCAAGCATAGAAAGACAGATTGGGGCCAGGTTGTATTAAGACTTTTAATGTTAAATAGAAGACTTCATATTTTATCCTAAAGGAAGTAGGAAGCACTGGAGTTGACTAAGGAGAGGAGTCACATAGTCAGATGGAAAATTATTTGGGCAGGAATATATGAGACGGAATGGATTTGGAGAGACTTGAGACAGGGAAACAAACCACAAGGCTACCAAAGGAATCCACGTAAGAGTTCTGGAGGGCCTAAACCAAGGTATGAGCTAAAAAGGGAGTCAGATGCAATAGATCTTGTGAAGGTAGAAATGTCAAGATTTAACAAATGTAAGGATGCCAAGTTTATAAACGATGCCTTTGACGGAAATAAGAAGGTCTTAAAGAAAGCTTCACCCACATATTCAATCAGTTGCTAAATTTTGTCATTTGGAAGACGGAAGGGTTTAGAGAGGAAAGATTAATAAGCATTTACTATCTATCAGACAACAATGTTAAGATTAAAAAAAAAAAAAAGATAGTCCTTCACCTCAAGGAGTTTACATTTTAATATGGGAAAACAACATACATAGGGATGAGGTGACTTAGGAAAGAGACCTTTTTTTTGAGGGAAGCATAAAGGTATGGAAACAGAGGAAGAAGTAGTAGACAGATGTTGAGATGGCCTGGGCAGATGGCTAGAAAGGATGTGAAGATATTATACATATTTTGGTGTCTAGATAATGTACGTTAAGTGGGCTGTTTTGCACTCACTCAGTAACCAATCAACTGAGTTGAGTCTTATATGATGGAAGCTACAAAAATGTATCATGAAACATGTAGACATAAAAATGCAGTTATAGAGGTCAACATTTCAGGTCTGGTATGGACGGTAGTGGTCCAGGGGGGAGGAACAGGTCAATAACGGAAGGCAATGCTTGTGTGAATGGGATATGGATGTGGGGGGATGGGATGTGAAACTGAAAAATGTCACTAGGAAATGATCTTCAGAGACTGATAATTAGAGACATTAACTGCTCATGGTTGAGTTGTGTAAATACAACTAAAATGACAATATTACCCAAGTTAATTTACTTTTTTATTCTATCTAGTCAAACTATCTCGAAAAAGTAACAACATTCCTCCGGAAGAACAAAAGACTAAGAATCTCAAAGGAAATAAGAAATGAAAGAGAGTGAGTATATTAGGACCATGGACAGCTAGGTGGTGCAGTGGATGGAGCACTAGGCCTGGAATCAGGAAGACTTGACTTCAAATCTGCTCTTAGATTACTAAGTGACCCTGCACTAATCCCATGTCCCTGTTTGCCTCAGTTTCCTCATCTGTAAAATGAACTGGAGAAAGAAATGGTAAACCACTCCAGTATCTTACCCAAGGAAATCCCAAATGGGTTCACAAAGAATGGGACATGATTCAACAACAACATATCAGTACCATATCTGAAACTATACTACCAAACAACAAGCATAAAAACTATTTGGTTCTAGCTAAAAATTGAGAGTTTAATCAGTGGGACAAATTAGGTATACAACGAGCTGAAGCAAATTAGTATAGTGTTCAATAGCAAAGTGTTCAATATTAGCAATTAGCAAAGTATTCGATAAACCCAATCAGTGGGGTAAGGATTCACAGTTTGACAAGAACTGCTGCGAAAACCAAAAAGCACTCCGGCCAAAATTAGGTTTAGATCTATACCTCATACCTAAACCTAAGGTAAATTCCTTAAATGGATACATGATTTAGAGAAAAGGCCACATCATAAACAAATTAGAAGAACATGGAAGAAAAATATCTATTGTAACTATGGATAGGTTCTTTGACCACAGAAGGAAGAGAGATCACTAAAAGTAAAATGGACAATTTTTATTACATAAAATCGAGGTTTTTGCGCAAACAAAATGGATACAATTAAAATTAAAGGAGGAAAAATGAAATAGGGGAAAATTTTGAAGTAACTTTCTCTGATAAAAGATTTCATCTTCAAGATATCTAAAGAATTGATTTTAATATATAAAAACAAAAGTCAATTAGATAATATGAAAAAGTTCTCACAGGAAGAAATCTAGGCTATCAGTAGACATTTGAAAAAAATGCACCAAATCCCTAATAATTAGAGAAATACATACTAAAATAACTCTAGACTTCTACCACAGACTTCTTAAATGATCAAAACCATCAAAAAATAGAAAAAGAAAACTGTTAGAAACTGTGGGAAACTATGTGAATTGATCCTGCTATTCCAGAAAACAATCAAAGAGGTACTAAAACTGTGCACACCCTTTGACCCTGCAAGGCCTATTCTCCCAAGAGATGAAGTAAAGATGAAAATGACCCACATGTATAAATATCTCTCTCTCTGTGTATATGTGTGTGTATATTTACAGTAGATCTTTTTATAGCGGCAAATAAATGGAAACTAAGAGAACATACTCATTAATTGAATAATGGTTAAAAAATTTAAAGAATTTGAATCTAATGAAATGTCATTGTGTCATATGAAATAATGAAATGCTTATTTTCAGACACACCTGGAAAAACAATTTATGTAATAACAATAACACAGAAAAGAAAAACAACCAAGGACCTCTTAACAGTGAGATGATGAGCCATGCAGAATGAGATTATATATTTTAGGACATGTCAATGTATGGATTCGATTTGCTTCAATATGCATAGTTGATATTACTATTTTGTTTTTCTTCCCATTTTTTGGAAGGGAAGAATTAGGAGGGAACAGGTGATTAGCAAAACAGTCATCAAAATTTTAAAAAAAGGGTCACAGAAGGATTTTTTTATGATTCACAAAAAGAGAACAGAAGGAAAATCAGTAAGAAACAAACAGAACAGTATTGAAAATAATTCGTATATGTGGAGGAAGGAATGTTTTATGTAGAGCAGATGTTCTGTGGCATGTGCATTCCTTCTGTACTTATCTGCTTTATCTTACTGAGTGTTAAATTCAAAATAAAAAAAAATAAATTTTTAAAAGACTGAATAAGGGTTCATATTTAAGAAAAAGCTCTAAATGTTTTGCCACACTGACTGTCTTGTGGTAAGTATTCTTATATGCAAACACAGGAGGTTGGCCCCTTCTTCAAATTTCCTTTCAAGTAAACCCTTGGACAAAATGATAATTTTCAAGTGGTAGCTTGCAGGTGACTTGAAGGTTTCCTAACCAGCAGAGAATACTAGGGAGGGAAGGAAAAGATAATAGATTTGAGGCGGCATATCTAAGTGGAGATGCCCTATATTCAGTGAACAAATAGTACAGAAACTCAGCTGAGGGGTCATAAATTGAGATTGAAAATTGGAGATCTTCCCCATAGGGATGATGGTTGAACCCACAAGAAAAAGAGATTTAAGAGATCAGTCCTCCTGATCCTGAGGAAAACTACTATTTACATTCACTCTGAGCCAGGAGGGCCCAAAAAAGTAACCATCAAGTGGTGCTTGGGCAGCGGCCTTATTGCTGTCCAATCATTAAGACACAGAGTGAATTGGGTTTAAGGCATGGTCTTTGAGAACTGGGTTTAAGGGCATGGTCTTTGAGAAAGGAATCTAGCCAGTAAACCCCAGTCATTTGAACGTGCTTGACAAAGCCTTTATTCTACCCCCTACCTGTAACATAGAGCAACTCAGTACCTTCTTTTTGGGCAGTTCTAATTGTTTGGAACTTTGCCCTGATATAAAGCTTAAATTCGCTTCTGTAATTTCCACCCGCTACTTCTGGTTCTCCTTCTAACACCAAACATGGCATTTCCTTAAGGAAGAGATGGAAAAAAGGATAGGCTAAGAGTCAAACGGGGGTAAAACAAAGGGCGGGAAATTAAGAAGTCTGAATTAACATTTACAATTTTTATATGAAAATATTAGAGGAAAATGTGCAAATGCCAGTCAAAAACCCTCCACTTTAGGATCAATTTTCAAATCATGTTTCCATAATGCATAAGAAAGTCCCAACAAGGCACATAAACCCTGGTATTTAAAGGCTCTGTCCAAAACTCCCGGCCAGCTCAGACACGAGAAAGGGTAGTTGGTTCTACAAAAGGCACTGTACTAACCAAATCTCTGTAGGCAGTAACAATTCTAGAAGCGATGCAGTGTCCTGGCCTGGCGCTGGCAGACTGTCCAGGGTTCACAGGCACACAACAGTGAGGTCAGCACAATGGCTCTGTAGACCTGCAGTTGGGTAGTCAGTCTAATAACTCTTCCATTCTGTACTTTCCTCCGGAGCCTCCCAAACAACTGAGCTAGCTCTGGCAATGTTTGCGCCAACCTCATTATCAACGTGTACAGCCTTGGAAAGTATATACTGCCTAGGTAAGTGAACTTATCCACAGCATTCAAAACTTCCCCATCTGCTATAACCTATGGTGTGGTGGTGGCTGATGGAGCATCTGTGTTTTCTTGGTGTTGTTAGGCCAAAATTAGCACAAGCAACAGAGAATCGATC
Source organism: Pseudochirops corinnae (assembly GCA_028646515.1). Lineage (NCBI taxonomy): Eukaryota > Metazoa > Chordata > Mammalia > Diprotodontia > Pseudocheiridae > Pseudochirops > Pseudochirops corinnae. The sequence goes on from CM053591.1 coordinate 17,440,764, forward strand.
CATACTTTGTTGCATTTCAGCTTCTAGGTGACTTTACTGCTAGAGTGGGTTCAGACTACCAGACTCAGCAAGGAGACCTAGGGAGGAGTGAAGCTGGAAACAGCAACAGCAATGCTCTCTTACTACTGGAGACTTGTGCATTTCATGACCTTCTCATGACCAATGTTTGCTTAACGTAATAAAACTTCATGGATGCACCCTCGTAGCAAACACTGGCATCTAATAGACTGTGACTGTAAGGAGAAGAGACACACAATATGTTAGTGATGAAGGCAATGTGTGGTGCAGAGTGCTGGACTTATTCTTTCCATGCTAAATATTCACATTCATCAAAAGTGGCTCCCACGAGAATTAATGTCAACAAATTAAGAGTCCTTCTCTGAGAAGGAACAGTTTGTTGCTAACTTGGAGGAAAAGTTGAGTCAACACACAGTTGGCAACAGTGGAGTAAAACAGGAGCAGGCAGCTTTCAGAGATTTTAGCATTGCATTTGCTCATCTGGATCAGAACACTCACAGACACCAAGACTGGTTTGATGAAAATGATGTGGAAATTCAGAAGCTGCTAAATGAAAAACAAGAACTCCGCAGGGTTTACCAACAAGATCATTCATCCATCTCTAAGAAGGAAGCATTTAAGTCCATCAAAAGTAAAGTACGAGCAAAGCTTAGAGAGATGCAGGATTCCTGGCTCAGTAAAAAGACAGATGAAATTCAGTTTTATGCCAATAGTAACAACCCAAAGCACTTTTATGATGCCCTGAAGGCTATTTATGGGCTAAAGACCTATGATGCATCACAACTACTCAGTGCTGATGGAGCCACAATGATTAGTGATGAGGACATGATCCTAGAGAGATGGGATGAACACTTCCATAATGTTCTTAACAGACCATCAATCAATGCTGAGGCCACTGACCACTTACTTCAGCTTGAAAGTCAACCCCTCCTTAGCTGAAGTTCCAACTGAAGATGAGGTTTTGAAGCTATAAGGCTCCTTTGATGTGGCAAAGCACCTGGTGCTGATTCTATTCCAGCTGAGATTTACAAGGTAGGGGGTCCACTGCTCATACAAAAGCTGACTGAAATTTTCCAGGCTATATGGCAAGAGGAAGTTATCCCCCAGGAGTTCAAGGATACCTCCATTGTCCATCTCTATAAAGGTAAAGGAAATAAATTGTCCTGTGACAATCACAGGGGGTGTCTCTCTCTTGGTCATTGCTGGCAAGATCTTTGCCAGAGTCCTCATAGACTGATCCTTCACCTGGAAGACAGTCTACTTGAGAGCCAGTGTGGCTTCAAAAAGGGCCAAGAAACAGTCAATATGGTGTCTGCTGCCTGACAACTCCAAGAGAAATGCCAGGAGCAGAAGAGAGGTCTGTACACAATGTTTGCACATCTGACCAAGGTCTTTGATACTGTTAGTCATGAGGGCTTATGAAATATTATGTCAAAATTTGTTTGCCCAGAGAAATTCATCAGCAATGAACATAATTTCATGATGGCAAGCTCGCCCAGTTCTAGATAATGGACAATGCTCTTGTGCCTTCCCAGTCACCAATGGAATGGGACAAGTCTGTGTGCTCACTCCCATGCTTTTTAGCATGATGTTTTCAGCCATACTGTCAAATGCTTTCAATGAGGACGAACACAGCATCAAGGTCAGCTACTGCACTGAAGGTAAATTCTTCAACTTGAAAAAGCTACAAACCCAGACCAACGTGGAGGGAGTGTTGGTGCATGATTTTGTTTGCAGATGATTGTGCACTCAATGCAGCCTCCGAAGCTGAGGTGCAACAAAGGGGCAGCAATAATTGAAGACATGAAGGACAAAGCAATTGTGGGCACTGATAACTACTTCTACAGGATTCCATCAATCATGTTAAATTGTCAGACCCACAAGTTATTTGACATGAATGGAAGGCATCCACCAAAATAAAAAAGATGATTCATCACAGATCTAGCACAAAAACAGTCCATTAAAAAGGTAATTATGAATTTACTCCAGGAAAATTACAGAGTTTAGCACCCTCTATGACAATAGAGGCAAAAGTTATTAACACATTAAGAAAGTTAGTGTACCTTTGGCATCAAAAGAGCATCAATCTTGACATTTTAGACCATGAAATGATAGTGTTGCCCAATCTACCTTACAGATGCCAAGGTCAGGCTACAATAATTCTGTAACATTAGACTGGGAAAAATCTACCTTCAATTCTCTTAAACTGACAATAGATAGGGGCACAGAGAAGGGGTAACCACAAGGAAATTTCACAACTCACACCATATCAAGGATGGCACCAATAGTTGAAAGCATTCTTGGCTTATATGCCAAGATTATGGATAGGGTCTGTCTAATTACTCAATAGAATATCTCCTAGCACAGAGAGAACCATGTGCAAGTCGGGCTTACTAAATATTTTTATGTGATGAGGATCAGAAAGGTCAGGGATGAGAGTTCAGCCCTACCATGACTGCTTTGCCTACCAGTGGACACTGAGATATTCCATTTCCTGCCTCCATACCCTTGCTATAAAGTATGGTTCTTTTGGGGCTTGAATGATCTCACTTCTCATCACTCACTGCCTCTTAATTTCCTAGTTTCTTAGAACATGCCCTAAAATTACTCCCCCAACTTTAATTCAAACTGGCCATTTGGGTGCCCAGAATTTCGATTACTACATCTCCTCTCGAGGTTTCTAGGGTACCCTCAAGAGATTAGAGGACTAAGGATTGTAATGCTATAATTTATGATCTCCCCACTGGTGTGTTTCCCCCATTTATTATCATTTGACATTAATATTGGTCCACTAGACTTAGCTTTTAATTAAAATAGCATATTTGGTATAAAACTCCCTTCTCCTCCTTCTTCCCCCAAGGTCTGTGACGCTCTACTGCATACTCTCCCACAAGCACAGAGAGACTGTACAGCTTTTGGAAGTCCTTTTCCTCGAGTCCTCAAGTTCTCCTTATGCACAGTGTTGCTTTTTTGTCAAGCTTCTTGTAGAGTCTTGAATCTTCCTGGCCTCACTGCTCCTGGTATATCCTTGGTTCCTAAGATATACACAGCCTCCAATAGCTGGAGTACCTCTTGAAGCTTACAAGGCCCTTCTCCAGCCCAGGGAGGACAGGGGATGAAAGAGACTGACACTGAAGCCAAGTCTGTTGTCCTTCTCTTCCCTGTCCCCCAGAGACTGCTTTTCAGGGTTTTCAGACAGACACATGAAATTCTCACTTCCAAATTATCTTGCTCGCCTTAGACAAGCCCCACTGCATTTATATTGCATCTATTGGAAATGTCTAGGCCTTTTTCACATCCAGTTTATACTTAGGACTGACTGGTACAGTTGAGGTGTGTTCTCACATGTTAAAGATGTCAGGAGTGAAGTGGACTAATTCAACTGCCACTCATACATACACTTTAGAGTCCAGCACTATTTCAGCTATCAGGAAAAAATGAAGTCCCTGTTTTCCTGCATGACAGTTATCTTAAGTATATGGGTTCCTTGCTATTGCAGAACTGGAATAACCTCTTACTCCCTTAAGAGCAGTGGTTCTCAACCTGTGGGTTATGTTCAATTTGTAACAATGAAAATACATCCTGAATATCAGATTATTTACATTACAATTCATAACAGTAGCAAAATTACAGTTATGAAGTAGCAACAAAAATAATTCTATGGTTGGGGGTCACAACAACATGAGGAACTGTATTAAAGGGTCGCGGCATTAGGAAGATTGAGAACCACTGCTTAAGAGCATTTAATATTAGACTTCTTACTGTTTCAAAGCATGATTTCTCATGGTCATGTTTAGCTCATGTATTCTTGTTATTTAAGTATTACCTTTCAGATAAAATTTCCATTCTCATAGGGCATAAGACTTTCTATGCAATACATTCAGTAAGTCACACTTCCATTTCTCCATACTGTTGTCTCAAAGATTTTTAATACTGTGTGAAGCTTATTAATCTATCATAATCAACCACAACACACCACATTACCTCCTTTATATTAGTGTATGAATCTAAACTCATACATTAATTTTCCTTTTTAATAAATTTTAGGTTAACCAATTTCAAAGGCAGTAGTACCACTTTTTTTCCCTAAGGACTGTGACCTCCCCCAGGGATATATCACGACTAATAAAAAACAAAGTATTTTCAAATTATTCTATAGTAAAAAATGGCTGAATCACTTTTTAAAATCTTGATTACCTAAATTAATGCTTTTGAATCAAGAGTCATAAAAATTCAGTCCCTGAGGAGATGGTATCTTATGGGAAATAACCTGAAAGATCATCTCAAATCAGAATGGAAGGATAATGAACAATCTTATTCAAAATCACAAGAGAAATGAGTTATTCAGGAAAGGGACTTAGTAGATCAAGTAGAGTTCATTTGAAAACATACCTCACAGAACAAGATCATTAATTTTTCTCACATGGTAGGTGAAGTAAGTATTGAGTGTCTGAGTCATTGATCTGTATAGGTAATATACAAATGCAACCACAGTATCTACAGACATAGCTATCACAAAGCTATGCCCAGTGACCCTTAAGGAGACAAAGAAGAAAAGGGAAAGAAGTAGTTATCACACCTATCTTCTGGAAACAGTATGGGAAAAAAGAGTAGCTTTCTTTAAAGACACAGGTCTTACTCTTCCTAAATGAAATGTTTTATGTCTTTCTAGTGAGACAGTAAAGAAAATCTTACAGAAGAGGCAAAAGAGAGAAAGAGAACCATTTCTCTTCCCTTGAAATTTCTTTTCCCCTTCATAGATGAAAGAAGAAAGATCAGGAAAGAGAATGATCTTGTCTAAGGACAAATGCTGGAAGTAGGACTGATATGTGATCAAAATGAAAAACTGAGAGTACGCGTAGGGGAAAAGACAAACTACTATAAGAATTTTTTATACAAATTTAAGTAGATAAAACAAAGGAGCCAATATGTACTTTAAAAGGGCAAGGGTGAGAGTATGAATTTTAAGAAGATTTAGGAGAGAAGGATACAGAATCATAAATATTCAAAAGTCCATTTTTATAAGCTTACTTTAAACAATTATGTTTAAGCAATTTTTAAGGTTTGTTTAAACTGAAGAAATGATGAAACACACCTCCCTCCTAAGGTGGGAGTGATGGTGGGAGGAAGACCTATAAAATTGTGAATTATTTCTTTTTTGTTTAAGTGTCTTCTTTGCTTTAAGAAAGAGGTTCTTTTGGCAGCAATATTTGCTGGGAAATTACTATGACTCAGGAACAAAAGGCATCTATAAAACTTATTACATTTACCTGTTTTAATAATTTATTTTTATATAATCAGTATTAAAACAAATAAGGTATGGAAAATCATAATTAAATCTGAATGAGCTAGAATGAAAAGCCATCATCTTCATTCTCAGGGACAGCAAAATACCTTAAAGCCAGCTATGACTCCAAGGGACCACAACCGGCAGGTGGTGGCATATTTAAGTTGCATGGATAATTCTAAAATGATGAATAAACTCCTTTGAGAATCTATAATGAAAAACTTATGAAATAGTTGCTGTCACTACTCTCAAATTATATTTCTAGGTCTAAATACCGGACAAAGTCTAGTCCTCAAATTTCATTTGTCTATAACAAAGTTCAAAATTACCACTGCCTACTCACAATCCATCACAGATTCCTCCTTCTGAAATTATTTTTGTCAACACAAACATTCTGTTTTCTTTAGAAAGGATCATCTTTAATTCATCAAAGTATTTTATAAATCTACTTAATCTGTCAATTCTTTCTGGAAAATGTCTTTCATATATATCCCTTATTTTCCATTTCCACTACAATCACCATAGTCCACATCTCCATTATTTCACATCTAGATCACTATAGTACCTTCCTCACTTATCTCTCTGCTACTCATTCAGAGGTTCCTAACCATTTTCTGTATGATGGCCAACACCTTTGGCAATCTGGATTGCCAAATATAGATCTTTCCTCAGGATGATATTTTTAAATATATAAGATAAAATACATAGGATTAAAAGGAAACCAATTATATAAAGGCATTCTTTTAAACAAGTTCCAAAACCCCAGATTAAGATATGTTCTAGTTTCTCTTATTCTAATGCATCCAATACAATGCTGCTGGATTAATCTCTCTAAAATATCACTTTCATTCTCTTAGTCCCCTGTTCAAAAACCTTCAAAGGACCTCTACTGTCTATAGGATAAAATCCAAACTCCTTAACTTCACAAAAAAGCTCTCCCTTTCCCTTCTCCCCAATATGGCCTCCCTCTTATTTTATCTCCATACTTCTATAATCTCTATATGTACTCATTAACATGAATCTTTGGCTTAAATCACTCCAAGCTTCTCATTGCCCCCAAATAGAACACGTTAATTCCAGCCTCTAAGTCTCAGCTGACAACATTCCTCTGTCTGCAATGCAGCATGATTTGTTAGAAAGAGTAAATGATCTGGCAATCAGTTTTGCTATTTAGTAATCATTGGATCACAGATAAATAACTCGCCTTTTCAGAGTACCTGTTAGTTCATCTATAAAATGGGGAATATTTATACAATCTGCCTCGTGTACTTTCTATGAGGAAAGAAACCTGAAAATTGTAAAGTGCTATCTGTCTGTCTATCTATCTACCTATCTATCTATCTATCCATCTATCTCTATCTGTCTGTCTGTTTATCTATCTCTGTCTGTCTGTCTATCTATCTATCTATCTATCTCTGTCTATCTATCCATCTATCTAGCTATCTCTGTCTATCTGTCTATCTATCTATCTATCTATCTATCTCTGTCTATCTATCTATCTCTGTCTGTCTATCTGTCTATCTATCTATCTATCTATCTCTATCTGTCTATCTATCTACTATATCATATATCATTAAGATCTAACTTTTAGAGCCCAGCTCAAATACAACCTCTTCAGAAACTCGAGCTTAAACCATGCACGACTGTAGTCATCTCCCTTTTTGACATATTGTGTATACTGCTCATTTTGTAATTAATGGCATGCTACGTTTTATTATTATTTAACTGGTTCATGTTGTTGTTGCTTTTCTAAGTGCTTAATAAATGCTTTTCGTTCAAGTCAAATCATCAAACATTTACTAAGCACTGGGAATACAACATAAGCAGAAAGACAGTCCCTGCCCTCAAAAGCTTACATTCTAATGAGAAAGACAATACATAAAAGAAAGCTAAGAAGAGGCAGGAGGGGAGAAGGTACTCAAGAAGGACAAGAAGAAGAAAGTCTAGAGAGTTAGGAGTGGAAGACAGAGAGCAAAGAAGACATAGTTGGTCTGGTCACTTTCCTCCAAAATGAAAATTTGGGGAAGAACCAACCCCAGAGGAAGAGGAATCAGAGGAAGAGCTCTCAGAGATTGAGAGTATTTCTAGTGAGAGGAGGTTGGGGGTGGAGTAAACATGTAAGATAAGAAGGTCTGCTATGACATGGTAGAAGAAGTACAGAGTTAAGAGTAGAGGTTGGAGAACAATGAAGACATGGGTGACCTGGCCACATTCATTCAAGTGGAGGTTGTGGGACAAATCAATCCGAGGAAGGTGTCAGAGTATACTTCCACAGCAAGAACAGGGACCAATGAACGTCCAACAACCAACCAATGAAGGATAGCTCTGGGGCAGAGGGATCCTCCAAGGTGAGAAGGCTAAAGTGTCATGGTGGAGAAAATTCTTTCATTCACTCTTTACTCAATTCTCTAAAATTCTTAAGTTATAGAGAACTTGCTATGTGCATTTGGTAGAGGGAGTTTCCTTGTCAGGAATTCCCTGTGCCATAGATGTGATTCATTTTTAAAAATCAGATTCTTAGAATTTTGGTATTCTAGACCTAGAAGAGCATCTTAGAAATCATTTATTTCACTGTACCAATAAGTCAGTATTTGAACTCAGCTCCTTCAGCTCCATGTCCAGCTCTCTTTCCACCTAGCTGATTAATATTGTTCTTAATTAAATAACTGTGTGGAACAATATTTACATGTGAGTCAGCTAGCCTGGGAAGGAATGATTAGATTTGGTGTACTGATTTTATCAATTAATTCGCTTTAATATAAAGAAAAATTCCATGAAGCGGCAGTACATCAAAGTAGGTAAATTCAAGTATACTGACTGATTGTTGTGGTTGGGTCAACACATTCAGAAAGTGACTATGTAAAAAACCCAATGTAAAAAGCCATCTATCACAATACAAGGTTTAATTTGTTTAACTAAAGAGAAAACCAAGAACCTTAGCCAAACCTTCCTGTAGTTAAAGAGAATGAAAGCTAAGAATCCTAGGAGAAATGAAATGTTTTTCCAAAATCAGTTTTAATTAGACATTCAGGAAGATTAAAAAGCTGCTGTATGGCTGTAAGAGTAACTTTAATATACTCTCACCTCACTGAATTATAATAAATTATAAGAATTCATAAGTCTTAAAAATAATCAGCTTTAACAAGATAGTAGCCAAAATGTAAATGTTGTCTCTGCTTTTCTTGGGGGAAGGAAGGGGGGTCACCACAGAGGGGAGAAGAGCCTAGAGTAGATGCTGAATTGCTTTTAAGTTTTCATTTCCCTCCAATAATGTCTTCCTCTGATGCTTCACTGAGGTGCAGGGGTGACCTGTTTGGAAAGTATAAAATCTCTATTAGGTCTTGATAGACTAGAAAGACTTTGAATAAGACATGGTAACAGACAATATGTCTGCCAGCTGAGGACGAAAAATACTAAGTCTGGAGAGGCTATATAATACTATAGACTATCTGCTAAAATACAGAAGGCATGCCCATGTCTTCTGCTGTAAAAGGAATACCCATACTGATGAAATTACCAAACCCGGGACACAGCACGGCACACATACTTGGAGTTAAAGAACTTGGGTCCACATCCCACCTCTGATACTCACAAGCTCTGTGACCATGTACGAGGCATTTAACCTCTCTGAATCACAATTTTGTCACCTGTAAAATGGGGATAGTTATACCCAGAGTATCTGCCTCACAAGGATGTTATAAGATTCAAATAAAATCCTGGCAAACTCCCCTGTTCTATAAATGTTGGTTATTAGTGTTGCTTTAGGTAGAAAGCCTAAAGATAAAAAGCTCCAGAAGTTCTTGGGGGAAAAAATTAAATTAAATTAGCAGGTATTTGCTGCATGTTTTCTCCTTCAGATATAGACACTCTTCTCCATAAACTGGAGCATTGCCATTAAATAAAAATTCACTTCTTTACTATGCTGCCTGAGCAGTGCACTTGCTGTCTCATAGCTAAGAAAACTGGGTTAGCATTTCAAAAGTCATGTAGATTCTTCGGCAATCCATATTAGTGTTTCCATTTCCATTTTCCCCTTTTTATTCAGGGTCACTCAAGATTTTTTCCAGCTACCTAAAATCACGTTTTGATATCCCACACACTCCTTGTCATTTGACCTCTGGCCCCACCAATTGTACTTCAACTGCCATTGAAGGGTAGCAATGACTGCCAATTACCAAAGCCAAAGGCCATTTTTTAACCTTCAGCTTCCTTGACATTTATGCTACATCTCAGAATGATGAATGATGTACTTGGAGAGTTTCTCCTCCTATGCTTCCTCTGCTGGCTCTTCATCCTTTTCCTACTCTCTAAACATGGACATCTCTTAATGCTTTATTGTGAGTTAAAAGGGACTTGACAGGTCCTGAAGAATACTCTTGATGACATTTCTAAGCAGTGGTCTACACTCCAATAGAAGCTGCCCACGGCTATGGAACCCAAGCCCCTTCGGAGGCAGTACATTTCATTTTTGGATAGCTTTAATAGAAGAAACTTTTTTTCTTTATATACAAATCTACCATTCTGCCACTCACTGATCCTAATTCTGCTTTTTAGGATCAAGGAAAAAAAATTCTAATCTCTCTCCCACAGGATCACTCATCAGATACCTAAAGATAAAGATCAAATGCCCCCAAGGTTTTTCTCCTCCAAGTTAAGCATCCTCAGGTCCTCCAGATCTTATGAGAATGTGAACCTTTTCCATGCAAATATTCTAGAGAAATCTAGATAAGCTCAAGATGAGAAAGGACTAAACGAAATCCAGGGCACAATTAGGAAATTTGGTAAGCTCTAGTAAGAAGTGCCAAATCCTACCCAAAGAATAAGAACAAACAAAAAGGGGGAGGGGGCTGACATACAGGAGTTTTGAAATGTGAAATGGAGAAGAGGGAAATCAGGACAGATGACTGATTTTTTTTCAGCAAAGTAGGAGGCAACCCCCTCTGACAACAGGATAGCGAAGATAGTATGAGGAAAGGAAAAAAGGTATGGAACAGGCTTTAAAGAATATGGGCCAATCGGGGAAGAAAAGAATAAAAGATTGGCCATCTAGCAATTAGGTTAACACGTGTAATGGAGTCAATTATCAAAGTTGTTTCATTGTCTCCAGGACATCATGGGCAGGATTGGAGAAGGCAGATGGAAGTGACAAGCCAACGTTTGGTTTTGGCAAGGCAGGAGTGGAGTCTGGACAAGGGAGAAAAGTTCAAGTGCAAAGAATGGTGTATCGTTGAGTTGGTCAACCATGGTCTATAAAGCAAAAACCGTAAAGGAAAAAGTTAAGACTAGAGCAAAGGTAACAGACTAGAACAAGAAGGGGCAGAGGCTGGCCTTTTCATCTTCACGTCATTCACAAATGTAATGATCTTTCTCCATCCACTTCTGTGAGAAAATACTGAACAGAAAAGGCAGGGGAATTACAGCATAATGGCACCACATTACAGACCTCGCCAGGTTAATATCAATTCACTACTCCTTGACTTTGTTTCTTCAGCAGGTTTTGAATTTACATTTTGAATCTAACACATTAATATCACTCTCTTGATCTACCATTATAGTGATCTTGTAAAACAAAGAAAAGGAGGCTAAGCTAGTAGGAGACGGGATGATGAACTACTAGTGGGTATTAGTGATCACCACTTCCCTAAGTGTTATAAACTATCCTTTACATAATAATGTGTTTAAGCATACTGCCAGGAATTAATCAAACTGGTTGATGCTTTAACGGATCTCCCTATAATTTCTCCCTGAGTAGTCTCATCTACTTTAAGGATGCTAATTATGACTGTTAGACCAAGTTTGAATGTAATTCTTCACTGTTCGTCTATCTCCCCCCTAAAGTTTCAGTTTCACATTTCCAACTACTTGCTGAACAGATCCCATTAAGCAATCTCTTTACGCCTTAAATTCAACATATCCAAAATGGAATATGCTCAAGACCCTGAAATCATCTTTTACTCTTCCCCTAATAAACTTCAGTGGCTCCCTATGATCTCCGGGATCAAACATAAAATATTCTAACTTTTAAAGCCCTTCATAACCGACCCTTTTCCTTTCTAATCTTCTTACCCTTTATTGTCTCTATATTCTATGCCACCAGCTACACTGGTCTTCTTGCTATGCGTCTCACACAACACTCCATTTTCCCAACTCTGTGCCTTTCCCCTGGCTGCCTGACATGCTTTTCCTTCTGATTTCTCATTCCTGTCTTCCTTCAAGATTCAGCTCAAATTCCACCTTCTGAAAGAAGCCTACTTCTACACCACCAGTGCCTTCTCTTTAAGATTACCTTCCACTTACACAGCATATATCCCATACGTAGAGGTTTTTGCATGTTGTCTCTGCCATTAAAATATAGTTCCCTGAGGGCAGACACCATAGTTTTGTCTTATTTTTTATTCCCAGAGCTCCCACAGTAGTACCTGGTTCATTGCTGCAGTCCAGTCTTTCAGTCATATCCTACTCTATATGACCCCATGGATTTTTTTTCATGGAGTTTTCTTAGCAAAGATACTGGCATAGATTTTTGCCATTTCTTTCTCCAGTGTGCCCCCATTTTATAGATGAGGAACTGAGGGAAGTAAAAGTTAAGTGACTTGGCCCAGGGTCATACAACTAGTGTCTGAGGCCAGATATGAACTCAAATTCCTGATTCCAAGGCTGTTGCTCTAGCCAACTAGTACCATCTAGCTGCCCACCTGGCCCACAGTAAGTGATTAATAAATGTTTCACTTACTGACCTTGTCTGTAATATCTCTAAAATCTCTCATATTCATCTCTTTTGTTCCTACTACCTTTGATATTACCCTAGTTCTTTGTGTTCCCCTTCACCTATCAAGAAAAGGATAAACTCTACCATTCAGGATCCCAACTTATCCTATTAGCCTCGTCACTCCCCTCCATACACTCTAATATCTACCTAAAACTGAACTTTTCTTGTACTCTCCCATCACTGTCCACAGTTCCTCACACTATTCTTTCTTTCTTTATTTCTTTAATGCTTGGAATTGGCATGTTCTGTTTTGTCTTGTTTGTTAATCATTCCCTCTCTTCTAAGCCAACTCCTCCATTAAGTCTAATTTGATTCTTCTAGCTGCAACTGATCTGTCTCCTTCCTCAGATTTCTCATGTTACGTTGACTTTTTCTTTGTAGTCATCATGTTCTAATATGTATTATAGTTATTTGTGTACATGTCTGATCTCTCTAAGATGTAAAGACATAAGAGGCAGAATAGGAAGGTGGGTAGAGCACTATATTGGGGATCAGAAAGATCTAGGATCAAGGCAGCTTTATGACCCTGGGCAACTCCCAAATTCTCTGAGCTGATTTCTTCATCTGTAAAATGGGGCCAAGAGCACCTCCTTCCTAGAGGTGCTACTATGGTCTACTAGGTGCTATTATTGCATAGTAGCTACTATGCTACTAAGTCCCTATGAAGGTAAAAATGGTATAATGAATTAAAGTGCTTTATAAACTTTAAAATGGCATATGTGAGCCATTATTAGTAGTACTGCAAAACGTACTATTATATAAGCTCCTTGTAGGCAGAAATTGCTTCTTACTCTTCAAGGTATCTTCAAAGTCTGGCATAATACCCTATACATAATAGGTGTCTACTGCTTGTTGAACTGAATTAAGAGAAGGTCTATTTATTTTTCTATCATCACTAACCACAAGGAAAATGTTCTGGTATACAGAACTCGTCTAGTACATTTTCATTTGTTTTCTCTATAATTCCGAGGTCAAAAGTTTCTTCCTAGGCCTGAGTTCTGCTGCATTTGGTATCATCACAAATGTGCTATCAAATGTGACTTCTCCAAAGATAGCCTATCCTTAGCCTCCTTTTTTTGATTAGAGTTGAGGCCATCATTAAAGGGTTGCAGAATCACAGTAAGTTATAATGATTTGAAGTGAGAAAGACACCAAGAAGACTGGTTATAAAGTTTCCAATTTTCAAAGTTAGAAAAGAAACCAATTCTAGAATATGAGCACATTGATGAACTTAACACTGATCTCTGGCAAATTTTAGGGGAAAAAAATGTTAAACAGAAGATAACCCTTGTGAACATTTAGAAAAGAAAAGAAGAATCATAAAAGCCAGGATGCTTACTAAGAAGTCACTTAATACTAAGAATAAGCCCTTGATAAATGCTGAATGTAAGTTAACCTGATCTCTTTGACTGATGAATGCTATCTTGATGGGTAGAGTAAACAAAACTAAGGAGATCTGGGTTCAAGATTTCCCTTGAAAAATTACTAGTTACATGATGTCAGACAATTCATTTAAATTCTAAGAACTTCAATTTCTTTTTTTAAACAGAGATGATGGCTGACCTCAAGATTATCAAGAGAATTCATCAATCTCTCTTTGCATTTCCTTTTATTTCTCTTTTTCTCTTTCCTTTCTCCCTCCCCCACCACATACACATACACACACACACTCACACACACATTCACACACACACACACACACACACACACACACACACACCCCAAACTGCTTTGTAAAATTATAGTATTATTTACAAAGTATTAGGTTTATTCCAGCAAAATATTGACAAGGTCATTGATGGCACCCCGATGAGTAAGTTGGAGAAATAGGGACTGGGTAAGTATATGGTTAGATAAGAGTCAAAATTTAACAGAATTTTTGAGGAGGAAGAGCCCTTACAAATGATCTAATTTTATAGATGATAAAACTGAGGTGCAGAGGGGTTGAAGAACCAAGATTACACAGTTGGAAGCATGTAGCTGAATAATTGTAGCCAAAGAGTAGTGGTTAATGGTTTGGTGCCAACCTTGAAGAAGGCCTCTACTGTCTTGCCACAGGGATCTGTCTGTCCTTGGCCCTCTCCATTTTTAATCAATTACTTTGATGAAGACACAGAAGGTTTATCCAGTTTGTGCAGAGTAAAAAGCAGGGAGGGATAGCCAACAACAACAAAAAAATCAAGATTCCAGCTTTGATAAGCTATGGCATTTGGTCCCAGTTTATATAATGAAATTTACCAATTTTCATTGCCAAATCCTACCTTAGAGGGTTTTATAAAAAAAATATCCATTTCAAAAGTACAGTAAGGTACAAGTAATATGTCAGACTGGCCTGAATTAGGCCCATTCTAAAACATTTAGTTTGACAGTAATTAGTGTTTAAAAAAAATAAAGATCTAGTACTTTTAGGTAACCACATGCCCAATATAATCAATTGTGACAGAGTTTCCACAAAAACTAATACAGTCTTAGAAGCATTAAGAAGAGTACAATGTCTAGCTCACAGGGCTGAACTTTCCACTGCTTAAACCAGGATAGCAGATGCTTCATAAATAATGGCTGAATTGAAGACGAGCAGTTTTAAATCCTCTACTAAATACATATTTATTCTTTGTTTAAACCATACTTGTTTTTCTCCTTTTTTTAAAGAAAAATCATACTACTTCTACGTATCCATGCAAATCTAAAGCAGACATTATCTATCTAAAGTAGACATATCTTCATCCCAAATTATTCTACCTCATTTCAACTACACGAACCTTACCCAACAATCACGTACTACCATGTTAAGAACAGGACCAAAAGACGTTGCCCTTTGCTAAAGAATTTAAACTAGTTATCTTCTAAGTCTATTTGATAATACCAGACACTAAAGAGACATGAGAAGGAATAAAATTTCCCATCAAGCTATGACTTGCATAATAGGAGAGATTTAAGTTCATTTTTAAATTCCCATGGTTATATAAACATAGTACCAAATTCCTCTAAGCAACTAATATCTGCTCCTCCTTTAGTTTTCAGTTAAAATACTTTAATTCTTTTCTGCGTTAATTCTGCTTTCTCAGCAATAAGACTGAAGTAATATAAAAGCAAAAATAAAACATTAATAGTTTAAAGAGACAGTTCCATTACTTCTATTTTAACTATTTTTTTAATAGTTAGACATAAAGCCTCGGTTTCCTCATCTGTAACATGAGAGGGTTAGACAATCACTAAAACTGATTCATCTTCACAGACAAAAAGTCATAACAGCCACAGTGTGGCAGCACCTACACTCTAAACCAGATTCTTAAAACCTGTCAAGTCACTATGAATAAAGCTTTAGCTGACATTGCTCTTTATAATGCACTTCTTTAACTTTGTCCTTATGGATCCAAATAATTAACTTTTAAAGGGCAGAGATATCTTGTTCATAGTACATTTAAATGAGAAATCATTTCATTTAAAAAAATATTGCTAGATACCAACGAAAATGATTGAAGAATATATAGAATAAACAATATTAATTCCTCCATGAAAGCATAATGTCAATCTTCCTGAGAAAGCCAAACTCTTTGTAGGCTACCAAAGTAGAAAAACAGCTACTTATAGAATGCTATAAATTGGCATACATCTTTATCTGACCTAATATGACAAGTTTTCCACATAATTTATCTGTTTGATAACTGAAGGATAAATATTTTTGAGGGAAATCTTTCTAGAATATATTATACAGTTCTTTCTTGAATATTCAGAATATAGTTTAATATTATTATTTAGAACATAATGCAATATTCAGAATATAATTTAACTTTTTCTTGATTACTCATGTTTTAATTATGAATACAAATTATCATACTGCGCCGTAATACAGTAATGCCCTCAGGACCTAATGAGATACATGGAAACAAACACTAAATGACCCCAGACTATTGTTTTATAAGATGTTTCTGCTTTTTATATTTGTTCATTCTCTCTTGTCAAAATAACTTCTCACAACGCTTATACACACACACACACACACACACACACATATATTCATATGCATATATGTAGGTGTATACATGTATGTAGGTATGCCTAAAAGTGTGTGTTTCCATGCATATATACCACAATACGCAGAATAAGCATTTTAGTCATGTAAAAATGATAAATCTTATTAATCAAAAAGAAGCACCTAAGTGGTGAATGAGCCACTTTTCAACTATTAACTTTCATAATTTTCCAATTTCAAAATTAAAAGACTTTATATCTTACCTGTCTACTAGCTTTTTAGCAAATCCAAAATCCGTGAGCTTGATATGGCCTTCTTTATCTAATAATATATTTTCAGGTTTTAGATCTCTGTAAACTATTTCTTTGGAGTGCAGATATTCTATTGCACAGATAATTTCTGCAGAGTAAAACAGTCCTGTGCTGTTATTAAACCGTCCCATGTTTCTCAAGTAGCTGAAGAGTTCTCCTCCAGGAACATATTCCATTAACATGTATAAAAATCTTTCATCATGATAGGTCCAGTATCTGCAATATATAATTACACATTTTGTTAGTCAATCACAAGCCACACTGATATATTAAGAAGCAAAATTTCCAAGTTGTCCCTTGGGAGAAATCATTTTAAGTTTAAATATCATAAACTAAAAGTAGTTAACAGATGTCATTTTATCATATAGACACCAGGTGAGAATGACATTTGGATTAGCATGATAATCAAAGGCAGGCATGTGCAATATACCTCACTAAACAGAAGAATGTTTTACCCCCCAAAAAAGCATAAATCCAAAGGCACAAAAAAAAATGCAGGAAATGTCTAAGTAATTACCTGCACAAGTCGGCATTAGAGAAGCAGCTTGGATAGCATGAAATCATAGTGAGTGACATTTACATAGAGAGAACAAAGTAATCAAGCATGAAATATGGACAGAGAAAGGCACAGCAGAACTAGAATGTTCTCAGGACAGCTAATTCAACACTTCCATGTTACAAATTAGGAAAAAGAGGCCCAAACAAGCAAAGTGACTCCTCTAGGATGACATAACTTCAGAAATAATAACCATTTTGTTCTGTAAGCAACATGATGTTCTCTTATGCAGAAAAAGAAAAGGAAACAAAACACTCATTTGTGAAAGGACTTAGAACAGTGAAATCATTTGCTTAAGGTAACACAACTTGATAAGAAATGTCAACTATGTACTAAAAGAAGTTTGTCCTGTCTTAGGTAAAGAAAAGAAATAACCATTTTAACAACCTTGAGTTCTGAGTGATGAGCGTCTTTACATACAAATGGCCACTTGCACACAGCTCTTTTCCCCTTAACCCCCAACCACCAAAGGTTTTTTTTCGGTCCCCCCAGCTTGTGTCAATCTAGCATCGATCCGTCCTGGCACAGTGGTGTTACCTGCCAACAGCAAACTGACCTGCTGTCTCATCTATACTTTGTTCTTATTTCATCGCCCTCCATATCAAATTTCTTTCTGGGGCTCATACAGCAGTTATGCTTCCATGTTTCCTTTGACTACTTAGAGCTTATTAAATTACACTTCATATCAGTGTCTGGCATGTACATATAACCTCCTTTTTCTCTCCCTATTTTAACTATAATTCTCTCTTCATTTTATTTGTGAGATAGAAGTATTTAAATGCTCAGTCTCTAGAGCCATATGAAGTTGCTATAGGGGCTTTATATTCAGGTTCTCTCACCCTTCCTTACCCTCCCCAGCCTCTATCTTACCTAGTGGGAGCCCTGATCTGCTTCTCAGAGCACTCCCATTCTTTAACTGATCCTCACATGCCTTTGTATCACTACAGTTCATCACTTCCCATTATTCCCTATCCTCAGGACAGAGTCAGGAAGCTGCTGGCTACTGTTCCTTTAGTATAATACAATGTTGTTTTTTCTTCACCAAGGCAAGTCAGGAATTCATGGACTGAGGGGATGAAGGGAAAGAGGAACATGAGAAATGTATTCTTGGTATGTTTTTCAATTTACTGAAGGAATCAACCTACCCTGCCATTTGTCATTAGATAAAGTGAACAGATCACTACTATCCCTTTTCTCATCTTACTGGCAACATTACACTTGTTTGGGCAGAAGCAGAGAAGGTCTTCTTTTATTTTTTTACAGTATTAAAACCGCAAGAATAGTTTTCTATTTTTTAAAGTTGCAAACACATCATCTTTCAGCAATATCGTAAGCTTTTGTGGGCTAGTCAAAAAACCTAATCAGTATAAATAACATTGTTGTTTCTATGGAAGGAATAATTTCCTAGTTTCACAAACATTGTGTACATATCAATTCTGGAAACAAAAACAGTTTGTAAAGCAGGGTCTTCCTGAGCTTCTTGAGTACAGTGTAATGTTTATAAGCATTTTGCTGTTATTCCATGTGAAAGCAATGAGCTCTTCAGGATAACTTGCCAGCAGCAGCGGCCCTTGATGCTTTGCCTAAATTACCAAGACTCTATCCAAATGTAAGTAGTTTCATTAGCTATGCGTATGACTAATAAATAGGCAAGGAGGATGCAAGTCTAAAAAGGACTGTTGTTTTCAGCCTTTTCTGGTCTTTACAATATGGAGCTAATTATCTGAGTATTGTAGGAGAACATATTCTACTTTTTCTCAGCAACTAAAAACAACACTGAATTCTTTACATGGTTCCACAGGGGCAGAGGAGAGATAATGGATTAAGTTGAAGCATCTTAAAAGGAACATCAGTGAAAGAAACCATGAGTGTGAGTTAGGGGGATAGAATTACAGAGTTCGAAAGCTTTCAAGATTAGAAGAATAACAGGAGTATTTGATTCCTAATGATGATACTGGGTCAAACTGTAAACACAAGTCTTAAACTCAGAGCCAAGGAAGGGAAGGACAGTAGACCTGTAGTCAAACATATGGGGTTTGAGTTGCAGCTCTGTCACTGGACCTTGAACAAGACAATTAAACTTTCTGAACCCCTGTTTCCCAGTCTACAAAAAAAGGGATAATAGCTGTCCTGGTCACATAACAAGATTACTGATAAACAAATGAGATGAAGGAATATGAAAGGCAGTTTTAAAGCAATTTATAAATGTAAGGTATCATCACTATTATTTTAAACATACTGGTACATGTAGCCAAGGGATTTTAGTTCTGACTGGCACTAAGTGTGATCTGGGCCAGCTTATAATCCCAAATGAACCTCACTTTCCTCACCTATAAAATGAAGGGTTTGGATTCAAAAATCTTTGAGGTCTTACAGCTCTAAAATTATATGGCTCTCACTCCACTCTCCAATAAATTATATTGAGCCACTTAGAATTCAGTTATAATCAGAGCTGATAGTGCTATTTTACCTCTACTTTTAATAGTTTATTTTTGTAAGGTGATATAGTAAGATCTGTGTTTTAGGAAAGTCACTATGGCAGATCAGAAAAAAAATTAATCATTTCTACTCAAAAGGTATTTATATTCTAATAGGGAAGACAACAATTATATGGATGTATGCATGTATTTGTTATATATACAGACATGTATGTACATGTATGTATACGTGTGCGTATCACAAGACTAATAAACATAAACAAAGAGACATACACAAACCCAGACACAAAGTAGTTCAAATATACAAGCTAGCATGGGAGGCATGACAGTAGCAATTCGGGGGATCAGAACAATGGTGCATGTAAAAGCTGGTATTTAAACTTCATCTTAAAAGAAAAGACCAACTTTATGAAGTAGAAGTAAAGAGTAGGAGAGACTATGCATGTGAGATCACCAATATAAGAATATGAGAATGGAAGAAATAATATTGTGAATGAGAAACAGAGAGGTCAGTTTGGTTGCCCATAGGAGGATATTAGGGGGAATAATATCCAGTGAGGCTGGGAATACAGCTGGGATCCAGTTGTACAGGGTCAGATTAGATGATGTTTGAGGTTTCTTCTAACTCTAATTTTCTATTAGTCGATTAAGATAAAATAAAAATTAGGCAAAGTCTGGAAAAATCCAAATAACTAATATTTAAGCATAATGTAAACATATCAGTTTCTGAATTCACAATAGCCTCAAGAGTTAAGATTTTTCAAAAGGACGTAGTAGTCCAGATATTAAATTATAAACAAAATGTAAGCTAGAAATCATGAGATTATTCTTCTTCCAGAAGTTGCAAGAGAGAGGTCAATCAATATTACAAGAATAAAGCTAAATACACCTTGACACAGATTTTGCTGCCACAAAGATAGGCCACAGACAGTAGTGATGAAGAAGTTAAATTATAGAGGCATCTGCTGGAGTTTTTCACTCGGTTGAAATAAGAGCAACTAACACTCTTGCATTGCTGATAATTTTGTCTTTCAAAAGTTAGCATAGCAAATAAAGAGAAATTCTATTCTATATATGATCTTATTCAATAAGTAGGAATGTGTTGGTCAGATGGAAATCATGGGAACCTTGACTGGAAGAAGCAACTTTTTCTTCCAAGAATTTATGACAAAAGAAAAGAAAGCTAGGCTTTACCTGACATACTCTCTCTATTTTGGATGAGCCGATTTCAAAGGGTTCAAAAAAACCAATAGAATTCTATGACTAAAATTCTACAGGAGAGGTCAACCCATGAGTGATGAGAAGCTTTCAAGAATGAAATTATGAAAACACAAAGAGAAACAATTCTGACGAGCTGCCAAAAGGGGAGATGTCTAAGGAGGTTAATGTGTACAGGCTAAAACGTTGGACCAAATATAATTTAATTAATTTTAACAAGCATAAATGTAAAGTACTATACTTGAATTTTTAAAAATCATATAACATGGCAGAGATAGCGCTGGACAACATTTCTTGCTGAGAAAAAAACCTGAAGGTTTAAGTGGACTGCATGATGAACCGTGTTAACAACACGAACGAACAGTGTGATAAGGAAGCCAAAAAAACCTCTTAAGTCACATTAAAGAAAGGGAAGTTGTCCAAGTAAGTACAGGAATAGTCCCACCTTATTTGAAGCACTGTGTCATATCTAGATGCCATATACTGGAAAGAGTACTAATAAGGTGGACCATATCAAGAGAAGAACAATCAAATCCTAGAGTTCAGGTCACATGAAAACTAGTCAAAGCAAGTGAGGATGTTTAGCTAGAAAGGAAAGAAAATCTTGAATGAGGGGGATAGCAGCTATCTACAAGTGTTTGGGGGATAGACGGGAGAGGTGACATGGAAAAATTAGGTTTACCCTCTCTGCCTGGCCATAGAGGGCTGAACTAGGAGTTGAATGAGAGGCAAATATAGGATTTGTGAAAAGAAAAACTTTGTTTTTAAGAATTAGAGCTATTTATAAATGAGATGGACTACTTCAGGAGGTAGTGGGTTCCTCCTCACTTGAGATCTTAAAGGAAAATATAAATAAAAAGTTTTAAGATTTTAAAAGGTGACACAGAATGGTAAACAGAGTACTAGACTTAAATTCAGAAGACTTAGTTTCAAATCATTATTAGCTCTGTGACCATAAGTAAGCCTCTTTTGAGCTTTAATTTACTCATCTATAAGATAAGAATAATGGTATCTGCCTTCTAAGGTTACTATAAAGCTAAGAGTGTCAGGAATGGAGTCAGGAAGACTCATCTTCCTCAGTTCAAATCCCACTTCAGACACTTATTAGTTGTGTGATCCTGGGAAAGTCACTTCACTCCATTTCCCTCAGTTCCATACCTGTAAAAATGAGCTGAAGAAGCAAATAGAAAGTCACTCTAGTACCTTTTCCAAGAATAACCCAAAATGGCTTCACAAAGAGTCAGATATGGCTGAAATGACTAACAACAATAAAGCTCACATGAAACTAATGCATGTACAAAATGCTCTGCAAACCTCAAAGTGTTATGTAAATCAATTATGTTCTGAAATTAGAAGTAATTCTTTTACATGCTGGCTTCTGGTGGTCCTGTCTAATTCTGAAATTTAAATCTGGCAATTCTATAAAACCTTAAGCATGCTAACTCTTTTACTGCATCAATATGATTCATAAAAAAGTTGATTATTACTCAAGTGGCAAGAATTTAGTGTTTATAGAGTTTAGATATTCTGAATATTCATAATGGTTTAATTTTAATTTGAAGTTCATAGGTTTTGGATTTAGCCTGATTTGGGATTAACCAGTCACTAAAGTAGATAATTCAATTACCCAAAGTAGTAGCTGATAAAAATTGAAAATATAACATTAATATTTTCAAAAACATTTTGAAATTTTCAGAGAAAATTAATTTATTACTGGGATTAATGTCAGTTATTATCATGAAATACTCAGATTATTCAGGCAAAATATAAAAGTAAACTCAATGGCACAAGATAAATTACTTCCAGGGCAAATCTATACCTTCTCTACACCATCAGAACTAAAAAACTCATTGATAAATGAAAGGCTAATCTGGATCCTATCAATTATTACATAATTCATATAAAAACTTTTAGCTTGTTCCACCAACCTCTAGCAACGTACTAATATATTTTCCATTTTTCCTATGTTTAGCCTATGACAACTCAGATTAGATAAATTAAAATAGCAATATTTACCAAACACTAGTACAAGCCCTGGAGCTCTATGGAATTGGCTATGTCACGACACATTGAACTCTTAACGCTGGAAGGTATTCAGGCAGAGGCAGAAGATGATTCATCTAAGTTTCTGCAAGTGGAATTTGTGTATCAGGTGAGAGCTGGGCAAGATTATTTATTAGAACCCTTTTGATTCTAAAATTCTATGATGGTATAGTATTCATCAGGGAAATTATGAGAGGGAATAAAAGATGCATTTTTCTTTCTGCCACTGGAAACCACAACATTCCTTGCCATAAGATCCCACAAACATTTTTCATAACTTCTTTATTCTGTTCCTAAGAGTGGCAACAGATATTATGCAGTTTTCTTCATTCTCATAAATTCTGCTGCAGGGCAGGAAATGGGTTATGGGGGGTGGGGAAAGAGACTATTTCCTTTTTTTTTTTTTTTTTTTGAACAAGTGGAAAGAAGATTACCTCCAGCTCCCTGGGAAATACTGGACTAGGAAACTCTTTCCATATTAAATGCTAGGGAAGCTGAACAGAAAAGAAAATAATCATTTTTCTAACTACCCTTCTAAAAAAGAGGAAGATAAATAGATACTCCATCAGAGCAACATTTCATTTAACCTATAGAACTTATCTGACTATTCCTTCAAAAGAGATCCATATGACAATTTCTCCAAGAAGATGCAATGACTTACTTGGCTTCTTTTAGCTCTAGAAAGAAATGTCTAATGGGAGAGAAGCTGAGAGAGTGAGTGATAGGAAGCAGTGCAGGTGAGCTCTCATCCACAAACTCCTCCAGAGAGACCTAGAATATGGATCAAACTGAATCTTGATGGAGAAACCCAGAAAAATAAAATCTTAAGTCCTATACACATCCCACATCAGTATAAAGAGACAGACAAGGACGTCTGAGGACACTGGGAACAGGGTGAGCCAAAAGCTTAAAGTATGGAGTCTCCAGTCTCCAGGGAAAGTTTGTTCAGCTGAGTGAGAGGAGGTCTCAGACCTAGACCCCATACTAGGGCACAACAATAGGGACAGGTACAAACTGGCAGCTTTGTAACCAACTACCTGCCCAGTTCTGGGTCACAGATCCAGGTCGAACTGAGAAGGGGACTTCTACAGGGTAGTAGCATTTCTGAGTAGGGAGGCCCTGGGTTTTGTATGGAGAATGCAGGAAGTTTAGAAACCAGCAGCCTCATGGTACAGAATCCGGGGGAAGCAGAGTCTCGCTTCCAGTCTAGCCCAGCCTACAGAAGAAGAGCCAAGGCAGTAATCTCAGACCAAAAGAGAACCTCCAATTCTGCTGCCCAAAGTCAACAGAACTCTACAGCCAGCTGACAGGAGTGAAGACCAATTTCAGGCTACTCTTGTATAGCCTCAAACCCAGGTCCAGAACTTGTAAAGCTCAGACTGGTGGGGTAGCAATCTGTCTTTGTCCTGGATCACTCTGGATGCATTGTCCATGTGACCCAGGAATAAGGCAATATTTAATACCCCAAGAAAACAGCAACAATATCAGTCCAGACCTGCCCTTCAGAAGTGTGCCAGAGGCCAGCGGTAACATCAAATCCAAAGTCAAGAAGTAATCTGGAAGAATGCACAGTCAAAAAAAAAAAAGAACTCCATTGTAATGAGTTATTATGGTGGCAGAGAAACTCAAGGCACGAACACAGAAAAGGATAATGACTCAAAAACATCTACATGCAATACCTCAGAGGAAAACACAGCTTGAGAACAAACTCTACTAAAACTTCTTGAAGAAATGAATCAAGAGGCAAAAGAAAAAGAAATTTAATCTGTTTAGAAAGGGAATGAGAGTACTTCAGGAAAAAAAAGGAAAAGAAATGTGAGTTATGAAGGAAAGAATCGAAAAGGAAATTAAGAGAACGGCACAAGAGGCACAAAACCTTGCCCAAGCAACAAAATCCCTGAAAACCTGAATGAACTAAACAGAAGCCAATGGCTCTATGAGGCATCAAAAAATATTACAACAAAATCAAAAAGCTGAAAAGAGAAGAAAATTATCCTAACTTTGCAACAATCTAAGACACAGATAAGAGTTTAGAGTAGACAGAGCTATAAAAGGACAGTCTTTACTCTCCTATCTCATCATCTGTTAAAAACCCAGAACTCAAATGCTATTTTGGGTTTGTGGGAAGATTTTTATTTACTGATAAAGCATCATATTTCTTTGCCTAGAAACAAAGACACCTGATATGTGGGTGTTTGAAATGCAAGTAAGTCAATAAAATAGGCATTTTTGTTCCAACAAAGAACATGTTTCTAAACCATCTGCTGTTAAGTAGTTATGGCAAGTCACTATGATTGGTCTTACTTTCTTACTACTGTGAAAACCATCATTTTTGGCAAGATATGATAAAGGTCAATAAAGATACATTTCTAAATCTTATTTAGTTGTAGCCTTAAATGATTATTAAATAAAGATCAAAATCACAATATTCGCCTCTTGAAATATATTAATAAAATATTTTTATAATATTTTAAATATATTATACTTTAATATATTTAATAAATAAATATATTAAATGTTATAAAATAGTATAATAAAAATATTAATTAAAAAAGCAAGAGGCAAGGATGGTGTAAACACCAAATAGCCCTCCACAAGCCCTGCACAAAATGATAATAAAAATTAAAATGGGCTTGGGAAAATTTTCTTCCCTATCTCCCATAAAAACAACAAATAAAGTGTTCTCTTCCTCCAAAGTGTGCACACTTTTATGAAGATGAAGATGTGGTGTTACTTACAAGTAACTTTCAAAGGTTCAAAGCTTTAACACCACTTCCTTTTAGGGCTGGGTTTGTGTCAACCAAATCAGAAATGGAAGTGGATTTCAGCCTAGAAAAAACGAAGAACAGAATAAAAAGTGCCCCTTCCCTCAAAATGGTAAGACATTCTAGGAAAGGATAAGAAATGTTTATGCCTTGCAGAATTCTTTATTTGCTACAAGAGAATCCTGAGGATGGCTGCCCAAGTCAAGATGCTCTCCTGTAACCTCTGCCAAGTGAAGCTGACTTTACTTCCTCCTTCCTCCCAATGCTTGATGTCCTGTGATCACGCTTACGTGAAACAACTAAATCACTTCACAGAAGAGAGATTTTTTTCAAAGTCTGTAAGAGTACATTATAGCAAGTGACAAGATGGAAATTCTGCTCTAGACTCAACAGTAGTTAAGTGACAAGAGGAGGTCACAGGAGAAGGCCACTGAACTTTTGCAGGAGTAGAGGAACCTTTAAGACACTTTTTAAGGCTAAGTTCATAGACAGGAAGAGAGATCAGAGAAGGGGAAGAGAAAAACAAACCACAACAAAATCCAACAGATGCATATGCTTTATGAAGGGTGGAGTAACAAATTTTAAAAATATACTGGTTTTCACCTAGAAAAATGTTTTTATGTAAAAACAAAACTCGTACTGTAATTTTCTAAATTAAAATAATTACACGTACATAGCTAAGCACTACACGTCTGCACAAAACAATTTGTAAAAATTAACATCTCTCACTTGGATTTTTCATGTGAACACTGGCAAATGTCAATGAAGTTATCTCCAACATATATTTTCATTTTTATAAATTCATGTAAGCCTCCAGAACACTATTTCTTAAATAATTACTATATTGGGTCATTGTCCTAAAAGACATTATTCTTTACTCATTTAAAATTAAGGTGTCCAAGAAATACCATTATCATCAGACAGGATCTGGTCTGTTAATACACATCCTATATATGAAACTTTTATGACAATCAATTGTAAGCTAAATATTCAATTAAAGGAACACGTTTAACTCTGAAAACTATTCATTAGCTTGGTTTTTTTTTTAAATTGGTTTTTACTTTGCCTACATTTTCCCTGGTGTTCAACCTTACCCATCCCAGAGTCAACTCTTATGGATTAGTTTGCTAATTAAATTATTGGGGAAAAAAAGAATTTCCTTTTTTATCTTTAAATATCAGTGTGATGAATCCTACTTGGAGTCAGAGAACCTTGGTTCAAATGTCAATTATTCCTATCCATACGCATGATTCTGGGCATTTCACGTGATCTCCCGTGGCTTCCTCATCAATAAAATGAGGGTGCTGGACTGGAGTTTCCTTTTAGTTGAAGTCATGCTACTGTGATTCAATCAAACTTTTAACCTCTCTCCCACCCAAAATGCTCAATATACCTGAGTACAGAATGAAACCTAAATCCAATAAAATATGTCAAGATAACTTTGAAATAGAGATCTGATAATCCACTTCATATTTTTAAAAGACATACTCCTATGAGTATGCTAGTAAAAAAGACACTGGAACTCTGTAGCATTACCCTTCCTACAGCCAGCTAACATTGTAGCTAAAATTTACATGACGAAAATGCACTGTAGAACTCTAGACCCTCTCCCAAAGAGGTACAAAAAATATGTAGCTTTCTCAGTGTATAATTCCTCCTTATGGAGGAGAATTTCAAGGGATCAAGTGCCATGTTATAGTTTCAGGCTCAATTTCCAGAGTTCAGCTTCCAAGACTCTTTCTCTGCAAAAAGGGTGGACTAGGTGAAGGGTGGGAATAGTACTGATGATCATCTTTCATTCTGAGATGAAGAACAAAGGAATTAAAAGCTTTTGCACGAAAGATCAATACAAATAGGATTAGAAGAAAAACTGTCAGAGGGGAAAAAATACTTTTGTCAATTATCTCTGATAATAGACTATTAACCAAGATAGATATTTGTGCCAAGTCCTTATATAATACCAATAGTCAGCCATTCCCCAATGGAGAAGTGGTCAAAGGAAATGAAGTTTTCAAAAGAATTGCAAAACAACGTCACATGAAAGGCTGTTTGAAATCACTAATAAGAAAAATGTTAGACAAAACGATTGAGGCTTCAACTGATGTCCAGAAAATTGGCAAAGATGAAAAAGATAGAGCTAGTCAATGTTGGAGAGGCTGTGGAAAGACAAGCATGCTGACACACTGCTGATAGAGCTGTGAATTGGTCCGACCACTCTAGAAAGCAATTTATGTGGAAAAAGTTGCTCAAAAAAATCCCAGATTTTTGAATCTAAACCTCAAGAAGGTCCGAGACATAATGATCCCATGGATGTCAAAATAGTCACAGCAGCACTTTCTGTGGTAGCAAAATAAATAAAACAAATTTTAAAAAAACTACAATACTGGATTCCCATCATTTAGGTAATGACCAAATAAATTATAATATATGAATATAATGGAAAGCCATGGTGTAGTAAAGAACAACTAACATGGGAAATAGAAAAACATGGGGGTGGGGGTTGTAGCAGCAAGCACCCCAGCACACCCAGGGCGGCTGCTAGCACAGGTTCTTAGATTTGCTTTTCTAAAGGAAAGTGACTCAAAAAGGGTTAACAATCTCACTTTAATCAAACATATATCATTTACCTAGTTCAGGGGGAAAAAGTCAGCACCCTGAACTTCTGAGAATACAAACAGAAGTTACAAGCAGACAGAGAAACAGATCAGCAGACGGGCTTCCAGCCGTCTTATCATTATATCCATACCTAGTCAGTTACCAGAGAGGGAAGCACCAACACCTGGGTTTTCAAAGCTGGGGGGCTCAACGGCTTCCCAGAGTCTCCTCTGGCCAAATCACACAACTCTTTCCAGAGTGAGCCCCAAAGCAAAACCTCACATCAGGGTATATATAGCCTTCTCCTGGGTCAGAGAATGTCACAGCCCTCTTGACCCACTGCCCAATCACAAAGTAACAAGGTGTGGGCATTCCTGGAAAAAAAACAAGCTTGCTGCCACAGGCTCCATGTGACCACATTCAGCCTATTAGGGGGCAGAGTATATTTTCAAATCAAAGAAGGTTCTTGGATTCACTTAAGCCTATCAAGGGGCCAAGGAGCAGGGAAGATCCTCAGATTCCCCTTATCATTACAGGGGGTGGAGACTAGGAATTGATGCAGTCAACAAACACTTATTAATTACTATGTGCTTGCAATTACAAGTGAAAGAATGAAACAATCTCTGCTCTCAATGAGCTTATATTTCAAACAGGGGAAAGAACACACACAAAAATATATAAAGTAGTTAGAGAGAGGGCACTAGCAACAGTTGGGGGAGATGAGGAGAGGCTTCATTTGTTCTGAAGGAAAAGAAGGATGCCACTAAGCAGAGATGAGGAAGGAATACATTCCAGGGATGGGGAGGTGGCCAGCACATGGAGATATGAGATAGAGCACAGTATATAAGGAACACAAAGAAGGCCTATTTGACAAGATCACTATGAGGGTTGAGGGGGTTGGGGGGGGGGAGTAATGTTCAACAAAGCTGCCAGGTTCTGAAGGACTTTAAAAGCTAAAGAGAGTGTGCTTTCTCTTTTATTCTAGAGGAAACAGGAAACCACTAAAGTCGATTGAGTAGGGGGGTGACATGGTCAGATCTGCACTGAAAGAAATTCACTTTGTCAGCGTGGAGGATGGAGTAGAATAGGGAGAAACTTTAGTTTGGGGGACCAATCAGGAGACAATAATCACAGTGAGAAGTGAGGAGAGCCTGAACTAAGGTTGGTAGCTGTGTGAATAAAAGAGATGGGGCTGCATAGGAGAAATGATGGGGAGAAAGAAATGGCAAGATTTGGCAACTGACTGGATGGATGTGGGTTGAAGAAGGGTTAAGAGCCAAAGATAAGGCTGAGTTTAATAACTTGAAAGAACAAAAGAATAGTGGAGCCTTCAACATTAATGTAGAATTTTAGAAGGAAGTAGATTTTTTGGGAAAGACAATAAACTTTGTTATGGTCATAATTGAAATGTCTCCAGGACATCTATTTTGAAATGTTCAATAGGTAATTGATGACATGGAACCATATAGCTCAGGTAAGAGAGTAGGACTGAGACTAAAGAAAGTAGAACCAGGAAAACATACACAGCAACTATAGTAATGTATGAAAAAAAGAACACTAAAATGAATGCTGTGTTAAGTATCATGGCCAATGGCAGCTCCAGAGAAGAAATAGAAATACAGTTCCCTCTTTTTGTTGGAGAGTTCAGGAACTATGAATGTGGAAGATGGACAAAGAGAAATGCTGTCAGGTTTGTTTGTTTGTTTTTGGTTTTTGTTTTGGGCTTAACTACCCTTAACTAGGAGGGCTCATGAAACTAGGTAGAAGGGTTGGTGTAATGTGAGCGAATCTGAAGATCTTTCTTACTCCTTAATGAGCCTTAAATGGAACCCAGCAGGAGGGGCTTGATTGGGGGGAAGGCTTTTTTTTTTTTCAGGAAGGCCCACATCTTTTGTTAAATTATAAGCAGGCAATGGGTCACAAAGGTTGTAACGTCCTCTGACCCTGAAGAAGGCTATATATACTCTGAGATGAGGTTTTGCTTTGGGGCTCACTTATGAAAAGAGTTGTATGATTTGGCCAGACGACACTCTGGGTAGCCATTGAGCCCCTGGCTTTGAAAACCCAGATGTTGGTGCTTCTCTCTCTACTAACTAACTACAAATGTATGTATATAATGATCAGACAGAATCCCTGGCTGTTTATCTGCTGAACTGGGTTATTTTCTCTGTCTATATTTTTTGTCTGCTTGTAATTTCTGTTTGTATTTTCTGAAGTTCAAGGTGTTGACTTTTTCCTCTGAACTAAGTGAATGATATGTGTGTGTGTGTGTGTGTGTGTGCATGTGTGTAGATACAGACAGACAGAGATACATATATTTAATTAAAGATTGTTGACCCCTTTAAAATTGCTTTCCTTTAGGAAAGCAGATCAAAGAACCTGTGCTAGTAGCCATCCTGAGTATGCTAGGGTGCTTGCTGTTATAGTGGGTGGGTAGGTGGGTAGGGGAATGGCTATGATTTTTTTCAAGTAATAAATAAAATTCAACTTTTAAAAATTGTTATATTAAACTTCTAACACTTAACTACTTTCAGTAGTTGCATCAATATGTGAAATGTATTTCATGAAATTTTTTTAAATGCTTATTCAGAAAATCATGTTTCATTGTAAATCTTTACACTGGGTTCCAATATACCCTATGATGACAAATACTAAAGAACTATTTTTTTAAATGAAATGTCAACCATTACATTTTTGAAGTGGATGACAGAATAAAATACTTACTTTTAGAGATTATGCTCATCAAAATCAGTAGAGAGAAATTAACAGATAACGTGTCACTTTAAAAATCAGTGTTTAAATATTTTCTTCTGACTGATGCTAAGATTTCCTTGGATACTTCTAATAGCATTTTTTTCTCACTTTCAAACATAAGCTCCCCTTAGATTTTCCCAAAGAAGAAAAGCTTAGTCAGTCTGCAAATAGTATTAGAAGGTCTCTTTCAGTAGATGGAGAATAAACACTTTTACACAGGCTTTACCTGACACAAAATTTCCTGGTGTTCTTCCACATTCATCAGCTGACTTTAAATTTTAATTAGTTCAACTTATATATAAAACAGGCACATACACAGCCCCCCTTCCCTGATGGATACTAAAAAGAAATTAACATTACATTCAAACATAAGCTACCAGACCACAAATTCCACTGCCCCAAAACACAAGTAAATAAACAGTTTGACAAATATAAGCATATGCTTTGTAAAACAACACAATGGGAGAGTCTGATACAGGACAAAGAGCACTGAAGCAAGAAGATGTGGGTTCAAATAATTTGCCTACCTATGTAACTTCGAGCAATTCACCTAGCTATCCTGGCTGGGCCTCAGTTTCATTATCTGTAAAATGAGGGGGTTATGTAGGCTTTCAGGTGTCTTCTAGCTATATATCTATCATCCTAAAGGACAACTGTAGGACATGTCCCTCTCCCTTCATTGCCTCTGAGGACTCGAAGCCTAACTCTCCCCCCTCTATGTAGTGATCAAGCATACATTCTAGTGGTAACTAATACACCAATCCGTCTTCCCTTTTTCCTCCATGCAGCGTTACATGACATTTTTCCTTCATAATTTGTGATTTAGAATCTAGTAAACTCTACCCCCCCACACACACAAATGCACACATTTGTCTTTATTCTATTCTTGTTCTCTTTCCCCTCTTTCCACTTTTAGCCTGCTTTACCTGGTGGAAGGGAAAGATCTGTTTTAAAAAAATTAAAAAACAAAAAGCTCTCATTTTGTTTTTTTTTGTTCCATTAACCAAAATAAACAACTAAACAAAGCCTCTTAATAAGGGCTGAATGTAGTAGCATTTCAACATCAAGAAAAAAAAAAATAATTCATTCTGAGGTGGAATAAAATATAAAAAGCATTCAGTACCATCAACCTTTAAAACGCCTGACAGTGTCCATTAGCCCACTGCAGGATTTCTACAAAAGATTCAATCTACTGTTTCCTCTTCTAATTAAATTGGCTTTTCCCATAGTGCCAATGGATTTTTTTAAAAATCTTATTTAAATTTATATTTTTTCTCTTTGACTTAATTACTAGTATTGGAAAACACTGTTCTCAATTTTTTTCATTATTAATATCCTAGAAATTTATCTATATTATGAGTTATTTAAGGTTTTGTAGGCTGGCCTGAGGACTTATTCATTATTCTCTATTGTGTTTGTATGTTTCTGGGTAAAAATGCATTCCAAATCACTTATCTGCAAAACAATTTTTGAAACATAGCCCTTTTTCAGAGTAAGTCTAATCAAATACAACAAACTTCGAGGTATAACATGGACAGTCTAGTACAGTGTTATTAGACAGTGTTAGTAAATGGAAATGTCATATAGAGAGCCTAAGAATCCACTATATTAAAATGGTTGAAAAGTACAGCTAACTACTACAAAACAAAAATCTTTCCAAAAATAGTTATTTTCTTTTATACCATAAAGTGTGAATCTTTAATTTCTGATGGAAATTTTTGATGCAATAATTCCTGTGTTACCCAGATATGCTTTAAAGCAATGGTCTAATGGGAATCCAGAAACTGAAGAGTGAGTTTGGGCAATTCCCTTAAGCACTCACTGTTCCAGTTTCCATGACTCAAAATGGGGATTCCACCTACACTTACGTACCTAATAAACACACACAATATAACTCCTTGAAGGAAGAGTACTATATAGCCACATTAACTCAATTATCTGTGCCAACAAAAGCAAGCATTAATACAGACAACCAATATCCCAGAGAGCTCAGAAGATCATACAAAGGAGTCAAGGCAAGGCTCTCAACTAGTCATGGGCTATGGAAACAGGCCAAAAAGAATAGAGCTATAAAGTGCATGTAGTTTCTTTGTTGTGATCACTGTGTAGTATGGTAAGAATTGGACCAGGAGTCAGGAGAGCTACCTTTACTATTAACTTACCATGTGTCCTTGAGCAAATCACCTTATTTGTGTGATAAGGTGGACAAACTAGATAACTGGCAACGTCCTTACTGGTTAGCTTGACTTTAATTACATCCAGCCACAGAAAGAGATAAGTTACCTCTAAAAACAGAACTGTGGCCCCAGCTTGTAGTAGCCAGTCAGTGTTTCAGATCCAGCCTATGATGGTCTGGATGTTATACATAACTAGGAGTTGATTTTATTTCAACAATTGTTATTAGAGTAAATAATCAGGATTCACATGTACTGCAAATCTTTTTATATTTGTTATAGAATACAAATTAACAGGTGAAAGCACACATACACAACCTAAATGGGAGAAAAAAAAAAGACTTACAGTCTGATCAGAAATGGATGGTTGACTTCTTTCAGCACTGATTTTTCATTGTGCACATGCTGCTCTTGCTTTAGCCGAATGACATCAGGAATGCTCATTACCTTCAATGCAAAATAATGTTTGGCTGTTCTTTCTTTCACTAGGTGAACTCGTCCAAAGGTACCTGTGCCTATAAGTTTAAAAACAATGATAACAAAAATCAGTAAAGTTTTTCACATTCAAGAAAAGTGTGTTGATGAAACTGAAATAAGGAGTCTGTCATTACTACCATCATAAACTGAGTCCCTACTTTCTAAAAAAATCATCTTTAAGGGTTCATTGAGAAAGTAAGGGGATATTCTTATTAATGTTTGCCTAGAATTTCAAATGAAATAGAGCAGTAATATTTTGGTCACACACATTTTGTAAACTAATCATGACAGTATAAAAATTCCTAAAAGATGAAATAACACCTTTTTCTTTTTCTTTTCAAAAATCCCCTTCAAAAGTCACTATTTTCAAAATCTTTTAAAATAAACACAAAGAGGCATAGTATTGAAGCTCTTCATAAACTCTCATGGAATTTGTGTGGAAAAGATGATACAGATGATATGTTAAATTAGATGATATAGCTGGACCATGAGATCAAAGATTTAAGGCTAGACGCGACCCTTAAAGGTCATCAAGTTGAACCCTTTCATTTCGCAGATGAAAAAACTGATAAAGAGAAGTTTAAGTGATTTGCTCTAGGTCACACACTTAGTAAATGTCTAAGACAGCACTTTAATCTAAATTTTCTTCAGTCCAGGGCCCTGTCTACTACAGATGTCTTCAGCACTGGCTGAACAGCTAATGTCCAAGCGTAGCCACTAACTCCCCATTTCAACTGGGGAAAAGGTATCTAGAAGAGCATTCAAAGGCTCTGTCCTTAGCTTTTTATTTTTATTATTTTTATAAATAACTCTGATGAAGGCACAGATGGCAAGCTTAACAAATTTTGCTGACGATACAAAGATAAGAAAGACCACTAAACATGGAAATGACAGACAGGATCCACAAAAAGAACACGAGATTGAATGTATTTTTAAAAATTTTAATAGGTGTAAATGGTAAGGTCTTATGTTTGGGTTCAGCAATTGTTTTTACACAGGAATAGTTAGACTAGTTTGTCTGAAATGGATTTTTGTCACTTCAATGGACTGCAAGCAAGATATGATGGTAACAACAACCCAAACTAATAAGATATTTAGTTGCATTAGAAGAGACATAGATTCCAGGAATATGGAAGTTGATGGGCCGTTTTTACTCTGCCCTAGTCAGACAACATCTAAAGTGTCTAATCTGGATTGCCACAGTTTAAGGAAAGATTATGATAATCCGGAGAATACTCAAAAGGAGATATGGCATGAGAGAAAACAGGATGGTGAAAGGTCTTGAATCCATGGAGAAAAGAAAAGTGGGTGGGAATAGAGGAAGGAAAAGGAAGTTGGATATGAGAGTTGTCTTCATGTATTTGCAGGGCTTTCAGGGGAAAGGATTAAAATTATCTTGCTCAGCCCCAAGGGGCAGAACCAAGAGCAATGGGTAGAAACCACAAAGAAGCAAATTTAATTCTAAATTAAGAAAAAGCTTTTTAAGAAGTAACACTATTGAAAAGTAGAATGAGCTAAGAGAACACAGTCTTTCAAAAAAGCTGTCCACGCTCATAAGCCCTGTTTTACCATCTTCCACTCTCTTCCTTTACAAGTCCTTGAAATATGGCTTCCAGCACCAATACTCAACTCTTCCTTATTAAAAGCAGTCATCTCTCAGTCTACATCCTCCTTGACATTTCCACACTGTTAATCACCTCCTGTTACTGGATATTCTATCATGACACTGTTATCTCATAATTCTCTTCCTGTCTATTAAGACTGCACCTTCTCAAGCTCCTGTAAAGGTTCATTATTCACATCCTATCTCCTATGTGTGGCTATACCCTGGTTCTTCTCTCTCCAATCTATACTCTCCTAATAACTTCTTCAGCTCCCATCAACATACATGTCATTTCTATTAAAATGACTCCCATATTTTCATATCTACCCTCATCTGTCTCCTGAATTGAGTATGGTGCAGCAGAAAACACTGAACTTGGAGTCATGAGACTATTTGTGCAGTCATGTTTAAAGCACTTTACCACACTGGATCCAAGTTTCTTCCTTTTTAAAATGAAAGTATTGTACTAGAAGACTTCTAAATTACTACCAAGTCTAAATCTATAATCCTGTATCTCCAGCTGCCTAATGTCATCACTTAAACATCCCATAAACATCTCAAACTCAAGAAGACCAAAAAAGAATTCCTCTCCCCACATAAAAAGCCCAACCTAACCCTTCTCTTAACTTCTCTAATTCTATGGTGCAGTTCTTCCCGTTATGTAATTCTCAGTCTAGAAGCTAAATGACACTTCACTCTTTTCCTCCTCTCATATCCAATAATTTGCCAAGTTTTGACAAGTCTCCTTTCTCAGCATTTGTGGTACCTGCCTCCTTCCCTCTGTTCACAACATAACCACTGTATCCAAGCCTTTATCAGCTCTCCCCTGGACTATTTCAGCATCCTTCAAATTAGTTTCTCTCAATTAGTTTCCCTTCCCTTCTCAATCCCTTTTCTAGACAGTTGCTTAATTAAATTAATATTCCTAAAACACAGGTCTGAACTTAGCACTTTTCCTGCTCAAGAAGCTTTAGTGGTCTTCACTGCCCTTAGCATAAAATACACACTCCCCTGCTTGGCCCTTAAAGCCCTTCACAATCGGACTCCAGAACATGATGAGAAACTATATCCCCTTTATCTATGCTATGTCAAACTGGTCTAACTGCTATTCTGGTAGATGGCATTCTATCCCCTACCACTGGGTCTCTGCACGGTTGCAAACCGTGGTCTGGAATACTCCCACTCTCCACATCTGCCTCTCAGAAGCCTAAGTTTCCTTCAAGGTTCAGCTCAAGTGACAAGCCGATCAACAGGGTTTCCCTGATTCAGCCCTAGTTACTGGTCATCTCACCCCATCACTATGTACAGATTTTTAGTTATTTAACTGTGAACATGCTGTATCCTCCTGGTAAAATATAACCTTGTAGACAGTAGAGACTGTCTCCCTTCTGAATTTCTATCACCCATGCCTAGCAAAATACCTGATGGTTTAAAAATTATTCCTTTTATTGTTTATAGAGTGAGTCCCCCATATTAGTGAGCACTTCCATTGGAAATGCTTATGGTTATGTTTCACTACAAATCCAGACGACAGAGCCACTGATGTCCAACTCTACAATTCTGTGATTCTGACACATCTGACATTTATTTTTGTTCTTGTCACCTGAAACTTATGTGTAGTTTGACAAAACATTTTTTTTAAATAAAGAAAATTAAGACTCTTTTCAACCATGATTGGAATCAACCTCAGTTGCCATACACAATTCGTCTACATGAGCACTAAAAAGTTACTTACAATACTACAGATATTAATTTATTCTGAACAAAAGAACTTGTGAGTGAATGAGAATGTCTCCATGAAAGAGAAAATCAAAAGAAGAGAAGAAACATATTCTAGTGTCTACTCCCTTCACCTCTTCTTGCTTCTCACAGTTTCTTCCACAGACAGAAAGAATGATTTGGTAGAAGAGATTTTGGAATTTATCTGGTCCAGCTGCTCAACAGGAGGACACTGAGGCCTAGACCAGCAACTGACTTGCTCCAGATCACATGTCAAATTTATAGCTGAACTGGGAAATCTGAACCCGGCCTCTGGACCCCAACTCTTTCCATCACATTATAACTGACATGTTGCTTAATATACTGGGGGAAAATAGGCCCAATTGCTTTTGTATGCAATGGTGTTTTTGTAAAGCTTTGGGTTACCCCTACCTTCTCATTCTCAGACTTACCAAACCACCTGGGTACCAGAGAAACCAGACCCTGTTGGCATTTTCCAATCTTTATCGTCTTCTCTGGACAATCAGCATAAAACATTAGCATATCTACAAGGAATTACACTTTAATTCCCCTGGCTCCAGTCAGAAGTGCAGGTTTTTTGGTTGTTTTTTTTTTTTAAACAATGAGGGGGTTGTCCCCAGGAGCTATTAAAATAGATGCTCAAATCCAGCTTTTAGAAGGCTTTTAGCTTCAGCCAGACACCCTAGTCACAGGACCAGCTCTTTCAATGACGTCTATCTTGGGCCTCCTCCTTTGTTTTGTTTTGTTTTTTAATTAGCTTTGCCTATGCTGACATTCAGGTAGGTCTGCAGCAAAGAGGAGACAACTTATTCACACACACACACCCCTTCCCCCACTCCCAAACACACACACCTCTTTAACAGGTAGTACTCTGTACTCTCTGGCTCCAGGCAGATGTGAAGGTTCCTACTGGCATTGGAAGCCTTACATCAGGAGTTAGTACCTGCAACTTTGGAAGATTTCTGAAATGCATCCCAATACTTGTTAAATGGAGAAGTTTATCCATGTGCGTGGTTTTTTCAAAAGTGGAATTCCAAATAAAAATTATATGAAAGCTCAAATTCTACACAATCTAAGCCTAAGAAAAGCTAGGCATAGTGTAGTATATTCCTCAGATTTGGAAGGAACAGGCTTCTAAGACTTCAGAGAAAAAACTTTTTAGGTTTCTATGCCATAAAATTCAACAAAAGTAGGCAGTCATATTCCAGGGAAAACAGAATGTGCTCAAGAAAGAAATTCTGGTCAAATTACTTGAGAAAGAAGGGTTGTTTTTAACCTGGGGGGAGTCAATGAATAGATTTCAGGGGCGGTGTGAATTTGGAGAGGAAAAAATTACAACTTTATTTCACTAATCGTTAGTTTCCTTGATAATTTTACGTATTTTATTTTATTCCTTTACAAATATTATCCTAAGAAAAGGGTCTACTCTATAAGGCTTCCCTATGCTTCAAAGAAGATCCATGACACAAAAATGATCAAGAACCTCTGAGCTTTAGGGCTTAGGTCTAGATATAACACTGTCAGATGGCTGAATAATCAGACACAAAGATCAATGCGTAATCTCTGGCTAATGGCTACCAACCTGAAGGAAACTATTGGAGTGTCCCAGGGAGCTGTCCTTAGTCAACATATTCGCTGTCTAACAACCTAGCAAAGGAATCAGAACCTGAAGAGCTCTTGTCAGGCTGAAATAAGTTAAATCTAATAAGAGGAAATAAAGATAAATGGAGACATATGCTTAAAAAGTTATAAAAAAAAACTAACTGCAAATGTACAGAATGGAGGCCGTATGTCTAGAAAAGTGAATCTGAAAAAAAAAAAAAAAACTTGGTGCTTTAGTAGACTTCAAAGCTCAGTATCAATCAAGAGCATGACAAAAAGCAGCCTAAAAAGCTAATACAATCATAGACTGTATCTAAAGCCAGGGAAATGCTAGTCTCACTGCTCAGACTCTACCCAGAATATTGCAACTAGATTAGTGAGAGTTTGTAGAGATTATGATATAGGAAAACCAGGGACGCTTAGACTAGGAAAGTGAAAACATTAGCAGACAAAAAAAAGTTTGTAGGGTTGTTCTTGTTATGGGGAGAGGGGGAGTTGATTTTTAAATAAAGTAGCTAAAAGACTTTGATGTAAAAGCAAAATTAAATTTGTCCTGCTTGGCCCCAAAGCATTTGAAATAACACACATGCAAAAAAGCAGTATAGAGCCCAAGTGCCAAATACAAGGTCCACGGGCAGCATGTGGCCTACAATCACTGACCTAAATAAAAATGTAATTGGGAAATATTTAACAAGATACATAAAAAGAAGATAAAACATACATAATAACACATTTTAAAACTAACTCAACATATGCACAATGGGATCCTTCTACATGGATCCCGTATAGTTCTATATGGTTCTTTCTTATGGTTCCATATGGTTCCCTTTCCTGTTTAAATTTGACACCACTGGTTTAGAAGACAGAAGGCCTATCTTTGCAGAAGGAAGCCCTGGATTCAAGACCTCCCTCTGCCATCTAATGGTTGTGAGACCATGGCCAAGTCATTTAACCTCTTAGGGTTCTCCACAATTCTCTGTAAACTGTGGATGAGTTAGTAATTGGAACCAGTAAAGGGAGCTTCTTCCCACATAAATTCCATCAGAGCCTTGAACCACTGCCTCCCAAGGAAGGGTTGGGGTGTAGTGGAAAGGAATACACAGCAAACTGTTTTAAAATCGGGCTTTTCGGGTGGGACTTCAAGTGGATCCCACATTTCTAAACAGGGAAACGCATCAAAATAATGAGTCTAATTCTTACTGAATGTGACTAGAATTGGCAAAAATAGTCACCTTGGAAATAAAGAGACAGCTGTTATTAGATGGGAGGGATACTGGAAGTAGATTTTGTCAGGTCATACACCCCTACTCTTGAAACTGATTTGCCAGAAGGTAAAATGAGTTAATTGTGAAGTCTGTTTAAGGAAAAGAGAAGAAAAGAGGTTTTGATGATTGGAAAGACTTCTACAAGCCATTTTTTTTTTTTGAAACAACATAATAAAACAAGATCACTGAGATGAAAATAACCTTATGATCAGTGGGTGGCAAATGACTACTACTCATTATGTCCCTGCTGAGAATTCCATTTGGAAGTGTTAGCCAGTGGGAGTCAAAAAGGAAATCTTGTTTACAGACACAACCAGGGCTCCTGGTGCCAAACTGTTACTAACGCCTGCTGATGACCCACCCAGGCATTCAAGTCTCCATGATGGGATAGGCAGCCTAAACACAGAATAAAACAGATAGTGTGACTCCCTTTTTATGAAGTGACATTTCACCTCACTTCTCATTCGTCACTATCTAATAAAAACTTGTACTTAACTTCTCCATACTTTTATCTACTCATTCAGTAGTCTCCAGAGACAGGTAAGCAAGTTAAGGCAACAAAATGATAGTTTTGCCTCCTTGTGATCTGATTTAGATTCAACTCAGAAGAAAGTGCACTAGCAGATTTGAGGCTGGGGATTTGGGTTCAAATTCTGGCTCTACTACTTAGTACATGTAAAAGCTTGGACAAAGCATTTCAGTAGGATGAGCCTCAGCTTCCTCATCCGTAAAATGGGGGGATTAAACTGGATGAGGTCTGAGGTTCTTTCCAGTCCTAGAATTTATGATTATATGAGCCCTCTAAGAAGGCACTATATCTAACATCACCTATAAGACAAGTCCCCTAGGAGTCCAGAGAAGAGGGAAAGCAATGCAGACCAAGTTGAATTAAAGACAGGACTAGAACTGATTTTTGAAGAGAGATACTTGAACTTGACACAACAAAGACAACATTCTGTTTCCCTTGTTCCTCCTACAAACTAGGGCTGCTTCTTGGCTTGCAGAACATAGAGCCATAATCAGACTTGCCAACAACCAAACTGAAACCTCTTAGTTCTAACAGTCTTTTGTTGTCAGCGGTTCTCAACCTGTGGGTTGCAACCTCTTTGGGGGTCAAATGCGGTCTCCTAAGACCATCGGAAAACACATATTTCCGATGGTTTTAGGAACCCAGACGCTGCTCCTCTATCCGTCTCCAGGCGAGTCCGCCCACATATAGATACACCCACATACAGGTACTAAAGGGCTGCAGCATTAGGAAGGTTGAGAACCACTGGTTTAGATCTAACAGACATATCATTACACAGGGAGATTAAGGATACAAGGGGTGGAAAAAATAGAAAGAATAGCAAATTGGTTCAATTATATGTAACTATCTGCCAGATAATTTGTCCAAAAATGATAGAAAGTATTCTATTTGGATACTTAAAATATATATTCTGAACACCAGGGAATGTGCCAAGTGATTTATTGCTGGAAGCAAATATGTATAAAGCAAAAATGATCTCCTAAATTTAAAAAGTATTCTTTAGCAGATCTGCTCATCCTGAAACACCAGTCTCATAATTAAATGTGCATTATAAACCCTTGATTATCTGTATAGGGATTTTCCACCAAAGAACATCTCCGAGAAATATTTAGTCTCAGTTGGCTTCCCCGTTCCTTGAGACAAGGAGACCAATTAGGAGATTATTGCACTAATCCAGGCAAGAGGTAACTAAGGCTGCAGGTAAGCAAGCTGTATACAGAGTCGAGTAAATTGTGTGGAGAGGATTCAGAATATAGAGAGAAAACTACAATCCTGATAGCAGGAGAATCTTCTTTCCATGGAGAACAAGAAAAGCTTCTTCAACCCGTCTAGATTTAAATGATGTTGGAAAAAATTAGTACAAATTGTGTGCGTGAGCGCACACACACATGCACACACGCACTGCCGAGAGGTCTTTCTTTTCTATCCCTCAGTTTGGGACCATTTTTCCACCTTCTAACTTACTGACCCTTGTGCTCTTGGTTTGGGATCCTCTCTGTCTCCACAGGCCCCAAGTATTCAACATATTTTTGTTTTCAGTCCTTTTTTGGTCATGTCCAATTCTTTCTGACTCCATGTGGGGTTTTCTTGGCAAAGATACTGGAGCAGGTTGCCATTTCCTTCTCCAGCTCATTTTTATAGATGAGGAAACTGAAGCAGACAGGGTTAAGTGACTTGCCCAGGGTTATACATCTAGTAAGAGTCTGAGGCCAGATTTGAACTCAGGAAGATGAGTCTTCCTGACTCCTGGTCCCACACTATCCACAGTGCCACCTAATCACCTACTTGCATATTGCATGCAACATATTACCTACAGGCCAAACACAGTATGACCGGGGTATGGAGTCAGCCTTAAGATGGATAATCCCTAATGACATAGTCACAACAGAACCTAACCACATACTTTTCAGCATATATTACTCCCCTTCCTGAACTCTGTGGTATAGCCAAACTGCTCTTCCTCATGTTCTTCACTCACGCCACTCCACCCCTCATGTATGTGCCTCTGCCCTGGCTGTACTGAGCACTGAATGCATTCTCACCTCACCAACATCTCTTAAAGCATTTACACTGCTTTTCCTGATCTCCACTGAAGTTAATGTCTTCCCTCCTTACTTGGTATGTATTATTTATATATGTGTGAGGGAGGCAGCGGCTTCAAAGTAAAAAAAGGCCTGAGTTCAAGTCTCAACTCTAAAACATCCTGTATCTCATCTCAGTGTTTCAGACAATTCTCTAACTTGCAAAGAACGCCCTACCAGGTAGGTTTTAGTAGAGGGAGTTTCCCCAGCAGGAAATTTTCCATACCAACAAAATCACAGATCTAATCACAACCCTCAAGGGAGACAACGACCTCCTCTGATACAAATGTAAACTCCTTGAGGGTAGGGAGTTGTCTGAATCCCAGGTGGTTTACCACAAAACCAGTGGTTAAAAACGATGGATTAACTAGCTACTCTGGACAAAGCGTCCAACTATCTCTATGGCTATGGAAGTATTGGTAATCAAAGAATTCATCAAACTCCTGAAAATGAAGCAGAGACCCAGTGAAATAAACCTGTGGTCAGAACTGACAGGCTCACAGTTCAAGCATCATCACTGACTTCATCACAAAATGAAAAATAACTAGGATTGGGTCTACACAGAAATGACCTTTTAAGCAGATAGAGCAGATAGAGTCAGAAGGGACCTTAGCATCCAACCTCTCATTTTACAGAAAATTAGATCCAGACAAATTAAGTGACTTGTCTAAGGTCATAAGTGGCAAAAACCGATACTAAACTCATTTCCTGTTAGTCTCCTTCCAAATTATAAGTTTATTAGGCTGTTTTTATATTTCATTTGTATTCATTCCCCAAATCCCATTTCTCGATATCCAAAATGCTACACTATATACCACTAATAGTATAAAATTTGAAAACTACTTTAAATTTCATGTAAAAATTCATGTGACCCCACACAAATATGTGAGGAGAAAGGGAGCAGAAGACTGGATATCTCTGCCTCTGCCTTGGTGGATCTGTGTTCTTGGGACTTATCTCTCATTCTGTGGGAGAACACTTCTTCCTCTCTTTTAAGATAGAGGGTAAACACATTCCAACAAACCTTTTACACCTGTTATACCTAAGACCCCAATTTAACTTTTATGTACACATATCTGTTGCCAACCTGTGTAGAAACACAAATGGATAATATTGGCTCATATTTACATAGCACCCTGTGAGGTAGTTAGTGTAAATATGACTCAAATTATTTTACAAATGAAGAAATCGGGGCTCAGAGAAGGTAAGGAAGTTAAGTCCAAGATCAGAGTAACAAATAAGAGTTAAACATGTGTCTACTGACTCCCGGTCTTGTGTTCTTCAGTTAACAATTTTAACAACCTAGTATCTATATAGTGCTTTAAGATCTGGAAACCCCTTTCCCGCCATCTCATTTGATTTTTACAATTACCTTGTGATAGGAGCTAGTATCATTATGATTTTACAGATGATAAAACTGGTAAGGTTAAATGACTTGCTCAGGATCACACAACTGGTAAATGTTAACATCAGGACTGGAATTCAGGTCTTCCCCACTCCAGGCTCAACACTATCTACTGCACCATCTGACTGCCACTCTGTAGCATAAGTGCATAAAAGCAGGCTGCATAATTTTCGAATTTCACTAAAATAATTCCTTCAACTCCCATTCCTGCTAAAATTGGCATCTCTTCCCTACCAAGTCAACAAACATTAAGTGCTTATTATGTGCCAGGAGCTATGGCTAAACTGAGGATAATGGAAAGGTAGAAGCAGTCCCTGCCCTCAAGGAGCTCATATTCTAAACGGTGAAACAGGGTTAATCCAGGACTGGGACTTTGCAGGGCAAGAAAATGGGTTAAGGAGCAAAGTGATCAAGCACAGACAACAGTGTAGAAATGAATCGGTCAGCCACGGGGCCGGATGGGGAAGGTGTTATGGGAATCTGAAGATCTTCCCTGCCCCTAGGCCCTTTGCTAATGTGGCTACGTGACTCTGAGGACCCTTGGATATTTGAAAGTATACTCTGTTCCCTAATAGGCTGAATGTGGTCACG